>RXPK01000247.1:2277970-3477970 GCA_004143645.1 Protaetia brevitarsis
TTAAGAAAACTTTCTAAATTTCACAATAGTTCACTAATAGAGACTTGAATTTTCTCAAAAGTTTTAAAAGCCAACAAATCTCATCCATCAAGAACCAATATTTTTGTTATACTCGAACGACTAGATTTTATATATCAATCGAATTTTATACCTGTTTCAAAGAAGATTTTGGAAGAGGGCCACTTTCTCTATAAAAAAATTTACTTATCAACGAACATTTATTGTTGTTCGTGCACAAAATAACCCATGGTAGAGTAAAGAATTTCAAATTTGATAGAATTAAATTGAAAACCAAACTGGTGGCTGGTATTTTGGATATGATTAACTTATTGTCTCTATTTTTTTTGCGATTGTAACTTATCTCTTCGGATAATGGATTTTTTAATATGTTAGATAAAGTTTCAATAAATAATCGAGTTACCTAAGACGATTGGCAGCAGTGGCATATACTAGACGTTCGTAGGTAGCCAAAGCAAAATATTTCACTGGGTAAGACTAAAATGTATCCTTGCATAGTAAAAAAGAAACTTATTCTTTAATATCGAACTTTAAAAGAAACCAACACAGCAAATGGCAGTATATGTGCGCAATATGATGTGAGGTAGGAAACAGTAATGTATGCTAATATCAACGAGTGTTACACATGTTTTTAAGGTTCAACCCCAATATTTTTTTGTTCATGAACTTCCGTGGCAAAACTGACAAAACTGGTTATGGTACGACTTAAAGCTTGTTTAGTAATTTCTCCGCGGAGATGATTTTTTCTAGTTCAGTTTCTAAATTTTCAATTTTATCATAAACCTTTAGACACCGTATCCTGAATCATATGGCACATTGATGTAAGATTTTTTTACAGAAGCTCTATTAGTGTATTTTAAATTAGATGGTTATAGATGCTGCAACTGATTCGGAAAACGTGTCTATTAACTATTTCATAATACAATCGGAATGCTGAAAGAGAAACTATAATTGTACCTAAAAATGCATATTAGATGTTTACCGAACACAGAAAGGTACATGAACACCTTTAAAGAGTAAGCTTATCTTGAAGAATTTCACACCCACTTTCCAAAACGATATTGAAATCTGACCGCTTAAGGCTTTATTCAAAAACGCTCATACCTATTCCACATATAAGTTGTGGCCATTATTAATTATAAAATGCGCTAAATTTAACCCACAGCAATCCAAAATGCAGTTGGCAGATTTACGAAGTCTGGTGTGCATCAAGATGGAAGAAGATATACGAAGTTTAATAAGTTTTTGAATATTATTTTACCCTGCATTGCTAAACCTTTAAATAAACTTATTTTCACTTGTTCTATTATTTCTATTTCCATTTTTAGATCCGCTAGTATAAGGTATTCCACGTAACTGGTTCATTTAAAGTTTATTGATGTTCTCTTATTTACTTGTATATGAGATGAGTTATTTCTATTATTTACTATATGATGAGATTTTTGCACCAGTACTGTTTCGATTGAACTATAAATGCAAAATTCCTTAACCAAAATATCACTCCGGTTGACCGGAAATGATTCAACTTTGTTATTTTAAATAGAACCAGCATTTAAAGATAGGGCTACTTAGTCTGTTTAACAAAAAAGTTGCTTCATATCTCAAAATCTATTAAAGATTTTAGGTTTTAGGGAATGCCTCATATAAGCGATAGGGATTGATATTTACTTCCTAATTCCGAATTAATATACAGGGTGTTCTATTTAAAAAAAATTGAGTTTTCTGCATTTTTGAAAATATGTCACTTTGTTCCTCAGTTTTCAACCACCCTGCATGTTAAGAGTGTAAAGTGTGCTTACCGTTTCTTTAGAGTTATATCCTACATTCATAACATAGCAGTTTGGAGTCTCTACTCGCAGTATTAACCGAGATATAATTTCTCAATGATGCATGATTATGACTAAAAAAGAAAAAACTTAAATAACAAAAACGGCAACATGTAGCTATAGGAATAGCTAATGAAAACTGACGTATTATTAGATGTAGAATCCAAAAAATGAATAAAAAATTATATCATTCTATTTAAATATAATGAAAGTTGACCATCCATTGCCGGTCAACCGGAAGTGATATTTTGGTTATGTTATTTTAATTTATATAGTTTCCAACTGAACAAGATACTGGTGCCAAAATCTCAAATATAAGTAATAATAGAACATCATAAACTTTTAATGAACCAGTTACGTGGATACCCTGTATATATGCTGCCTATAATATGATTTTGGTTTTGGACCATGCAGCAAGTAGTTTTCGCAAGAAAGCTATTCTCGACATTTCACTGTTTCACTTTAATATTTTCGCCTTTATATAAGATATGCGTGAAAGTGTGAAGCAAGCACAGCAATATTCTTTACCTGAACAAAGCAGATTCGAATCTCTAGAAGAGGAAACACAATTGACGTATCTACTGTGGCCCGGGAGTGTAGAAATGCAGGAACCCTCCGCGTTCCATATTTTCACGAGTTTATCGAGGCTGCAAGAAACGAGCATGGATCGTTGGTGATGTATCTAACACATGTAACGCAGAATTATGTCCTCGTAAAGTTAAAATCTTCTCTATGGGTTACTTGATTTCCTTCCGACCATATGTTTTCGGCGATGTGAAAGAAGTTACCTTCCAGATGTAGATTTTTTCGCAGTTACCGCTAGTAGCTATTGTGTAAGATTTTATCATCGGTTTATTTTCTGCCAAAAAAAAAATAATTCAGTAATTATTAAATGACAAGAAAATAACAGAAAAATATCTTTATAGAGACAATGTTAAACTCGCTTAATTACTTAATATAATGACTAAAGAAATTAAAATAGTAAATTAGTAATAGTAAATAGTTAACTTTGGTACATGTACAACCATTAACCACATATTCTAATTTTGATTTATTTTTACTTCTATAGTTGCTTTGGTGTTACAAATGTGCATTCTCTTCGATTTATGAGAGGTGATCGAAATTTATTCTTGGTACTCTGAAATTTGTGGTGAGAACATTTTAATTCTTCAACAGATGAGAATTTTACAGATAAAAAAATGCTTCTAATAGTACGAGAGCAATCGCGTATCTAAGCAACAGTTTTGGCAAACTAACTTCAGACTTTGGTAACTAATATATGTGGTGGTGCATAATAACTGACAAAAAAAGGATAATAACCATATGGACGAAATAAAACGCTATTGAAGAGTAAAAACATTAGTACACAAAATAAAGAGATATAAAATTTCCATAAAATCAACAGTTACATACATGCGCTTTGAAAACCGCAATGATAAATAGACGAGCTGGAAATAATTGAACGAAACATACTGAGAAAAATATTAGGTCCAGATATAAGAAGAGAAAAGCAAAGAAAAAATATAGAAACAGAGCAAGTGTTGAAAAATGTAAATACACCAAGATATACACTGCTGGAAATAGTTGCTGAACGCGTGAAGATACATCCATAACATTTGCGGAGCATCAAGGTTTCCTATAGACGAGTCTATGCAGCGAGTTTCGACTTGTTCTATCGTCGCATTTTTTACGGAGAGGCTCCGATAGGTGGAAGATATCGTCGCCATGGAGACCGAAGGGGGTGGGGAAAACCGGTCGTTCTTAGTGTGGTGTGTCCACATATGTAGTTGTATTCGCTGCATAATGGCGGATCGATCGCGCTACTTAAGCGAGTTTGAGCGAGGAACGGTTGTGGGGATGCACATGGCGGGTTGTATCCTTCCCGTGAGATCGCTGCGCCGGTCTCGAAGCGGTCCGTTGTCGGCTGTGCAATGGCATGGCGAGAATGTACTGAGGTAGGACGTTACGCGTCTTCAGTCTCGAGCGGACGATCCCGCGCGACCCACAGCACGGGGGGCCGCGCTCTTGTGCTCAGCACTGTCCCTCAAGGCAACTTGGAGCCGTTGTGCCAGCAGGAAGGGAAGGCGTACTCATTGCGAACTGTACTGGGGCGTTTGCTACCGAGTGGACTGCGCGCGTGCCTGTGCGTTGCAGCGGATTCCACTGTACTCGCGAGCACCGCCCGTACACGGCGCCAGTGGGGGTCGAGCAAGACATCCGTGGGTTGCCCGAGTGGAGGCACATTTTGTTTCCGACGATCAAGATTGATTGGGCGTCGTGACGCGCGAGTTTTGGGTTCGTCGGCGACCTGGTGAGCGTCTACTCGAGCAGTGCGTTCAACCACGCCATTTCCATCGTCAGCAGGGCATTATGGTATGGAGTGCTGTTACATATGGAGGACGTACAGTTGGGTTTACGCAGACGTGACGGTCGCGATACGTAGATGAGGTGACTACGGCCCGTTGTGCTTCCCTACGTTCGGCGCGCCCACATCTGCTATACAATGCACACAATGCTCGACCGCACGTCGCGCGTGTATGTACGAGTCTGTTGTGAAGAACACCGTATATGGAATGCTTTTCATAGCCACTCGTTCTCCGGACCAAGAATCTTCAATGCCACTACGGAGATACCTTCAAGAAACAAAGGAGACCAGAGGAGACCTGGAGAGGTGAGATAGAAAGTGGTACACGAGTGCTTTTGAATGGTACATTGTAAAGAAAATTCGAAAACGAAAAAAATGAAGAGATGTAGCAGAAACAGCTAAAATGGATGACAAATGGTAAAAAAGGGGGAAACGATACTCCTCTCTTCTATCTCTAATTCTTAAAATGCTTAGGAACGGTAGCCAGAAGCCTATTAGGGTTCTAAGGCAAGATGATGTTGATAATTAGGTTTTATATAAGACGACTTTAATGGGTACTTTCTTTTTAGTGATTTTAATCCTAAAAATTCCTAAAATTAAAGATTATATAGTACGATTCGTACCGAAAGATCGTAAAGGATGCATTTCGATTCTTGATGATTGATGACTCGACGTAGTAGCAATTGGAGTTTTAAGCTTTTAAATATAATTATTAAGAACTACACAAAAGTTCACAATGGATTTCTAAATTCAGAAACATAAAAAGAATACTGAAGAAAGCTATTACTCTGATTTTAGATTACGTTGAACTTTTTTTTTATATTTAAATAAACTCAATTCATTTAAAAATCTCGACATTTCCTCAAAATAGTGTGTTAGTATCCTTGATTATACCCCAAAAAATAAACTTTTTTGTAATTTTCCATAGAGTTGCTCTGCGAAAAGTTTGGATACCATCAGCGTCACGCATTATGTCCGGTCAGTCGCTATTTATTCTGGGTCCGGTCACAGTCTATCAGTTCTACTTTATCGAGTAGCCGTTTTTACCAAATATTTTCGGCATTAATTAGATTCGTACCACCCTTTTTTCTGCCTATAAACATATTCTAGCTGATAAAATTTAAGTGCAGTAGCGAATTCTTATGCAGGTAGCGGCATGTACTCGAGAATGCTTAGAATGCTTTTAAGGATTAAAAATCATATAAGATTGTATATACAGGAGAAATAAATTATTTATTTACTTACTTATGACTAAAATATTTTATTTGAAACGTGTAGATTTCTTTTATAGCAATTCAGTCGCAGTATTTAAATAACGTAATATTATATCGTCTTTCTGGACATTTTCTAAAACGCAAAATGTTATTTTCTTAACATGCTTTACCATATTAATAGCAATTGATGTATGGATATACAAATAGCATAATTCGTAACCAATAAATAGCAAACTATCAAGAAACAGACTAGCACCTTACACCAGGAAAGTGCCAAAGCGAAATATAAAATATAGAAAAGAAATCGGAGATTCTGAACTCCATTACAAATAAGTTTATTGTCATCCCTGTTTTGTTTAATTGACCATATCGTAAAATTACACAACAAAGGGGCGGAGTTAAACGTTATATGCACAATTTTAAATCGTTTTGTCTGTGTGATTAAAATGCGTACCGTTTATGATTATAAAAATTCCTGTATTTTCTTTTGCTTCCCCACTAATTTAATACCTATTCTAGCAAAATGAAGGAATATTGTTACAAACTGTACAACAACATATTGTTTATATCTGCAATTTTTGGTTGGTAATATAAAAGGTATTAATATAACAAAGAATTTCACTCAAATTTACATCGCATTTTTAATATGAGTATCTCAAAGAAGTAAAATATTCTTACGAATATTAACTATACATTGACGATAAAAATATATTAAAATAAACAAGTTTGATAAAAACACATATACACAAAATAATTAATATTGAAACTTGAAATATCTGAGTAACCTAGTTTATCTCAAATTAATTCAATATCAAATTAACATATATTTAGCATTTAAAGTGATCAAAAAATGATTATTTGTGGTCAGAATTATCGCAAACTTATTAATGTGTGAACCTTATTATTAATGTGAGATTGTTAAAGAGCAATTCTCCTATTAAGTATAATCGTTAGGCCAAACTCTAAAAATACTGAATACTACTCGACACAGTATTAACGATGTTCATTTATTTAAAAGTAGAATACAGGCCGCATCCACTCGAGAAAGTTGACATTATGTGTGATGCTGCTGTTACGTACATAAAAGATATTATAACTACCAAATACTGCTATATATATTATATATATTTACTAATTGAAAAAATTGTTCAAAACTCATAGTAATTGTGTTAGTAATAGTAAACAGCAAAACAAATCATGTGCTACTTTTAAACAAAAACAATACAAGATATATTATAATTAAGTGTTTGAAAACCATTCATAAACATGCGTATAGGGTTATGCTATAACTCGAGAACACGAGGAAATTTCTATTAACACTCATCATTTCCTAGAATCGAATGCAATTACTACCTCACCTTCGTGTACTATTACAGGCGAGGCATCCACACACATAACTCCTAAATCGTGAGAGTTATCTTGACTGGCCACCGGTTCACAAAGGTCATCCTTCGTTGTATCACGACGTCCTGCATTGACCAGACGTTTAAAATCTCCAGCGTACATCCGCTGACTGCGTACATGGAATCGGGAGTGAACGTTAGGCCTTGTGTAGTACCTTCATGATCGAAAACCGTTCTGGAAATACATCTGTACAGTATAAACCATTTTACAAATAAATCTAATATCTAAATAAAACGAGATTCATGACAAAAAGAGAAATGTTTGTGAATTTTGCAAAATTTACATATAAAATTATTCATTATTATATAAATATGATAGAAATCCCAACAAAGAGGATTTAATAGGTCTTATTAGAAAACAATATTATTAAATTCAATTAAGAAAATGTGCAATTCTTGGTTTGTGTTCTTCTACTTTACGGGTGACGATCGGTTCATCTGTAAAGCGAGTGACTAATTCGTAATCTTATTTCTCCCGGAAATACCGCTTCTTGGTCTGCAGGATAACATATGCTGCAATATAGACACACTTTAACGACACGTGTGCTAAAAAATATCTTAAATTTACAGAATGCATTACAGAGAACACTCATAAATAATTCTCGTTGTAATCGTATCCCTACTTATAAAGATGGTAGTAAGTTTTACACTACAAACTTTATACAAGTTATAAAATGTAAGGAGAATCAATAACACCGAAATATTTAGAAATATCACTATCGTTTATATATAATCAGTACCTAATTATTTCTTCCGTCGAACGACAATAGTCTTTTGACGCGATCGCAGCAACTGAGTACACAATGTTTTGTGTGACCTATCAATAAATATATTATTATTTTTTTATTTAACTATATCATTACTTGTATACCTATAATATTTTTGCTTTTTTCACTTGGTTAAATTAATAGTTGCAATAGTATCTACATCCGACTTTATACTATATTTAGTTCACATTAATAATTACATAAGTACACAAGGTATTTATCATTGCGACTCTAATTTTACATCTTATATAAATCATAGTAGTACGTGTACACCACGTATAAACGCAATTATATTTAAGCATTTAAGCAAGTCTTTTGTTCTGGCGTGTTTTTTTTTTGAATGTCTGTTTTTAATTTTTAGATTTCGTACCATAACGTTTTAAGACTTGAAGATGGCATTTGTGAGCCGAAACATGTTGTTTTAAATATATTTAAAACACTTTTGGTGAATCTAAGAATGTTTTCTTTTTTTTACTATTTATTCCAATCTTAAGCTTGAATAAAAAGTAAGGTGTTTAAATTTAACCATGCGTACTGCATTCATTTCACCACTTAAAGGTGCGTCCAGATCTGCAAACCTAAACATGCGTTGAGTTAAACCAAAAACGTCAAGTTCTAGAGAAATTTTTGTATATAGTTTATTTGCGATAAATGGTCGGAATAAATAATATGAATGTACTACCAAAACAGTAAATATGTAAAGTCTCAACAAATTTTAAATATCTCTAGATTGAATCAACACATGTTTATGCATCAGATTTGAACGCATCTTAATGGCTGTATCGAAGCACGATAATTTAAAGCCGCAAAATCTGTTGAAGTAACATTTTTCTGTCTCTCAGCGTAGCGATGGTATTAATAATTATTATAATGAGTGTGGGAGCACTCTTCAAATAGCTAGCTAGATTTTAGTAATGTTTCATTACATTCAATCCTCACGAAACGTGCAAAAATTAATGTTAATTGTTTCAAATAAGTATGAATAAGTCCCAAAATGAGTTTAACTTAAAATGAAATTCTAAAATAGAAAAAAAAATTGGAGAACCTATTAATCGTGACTACAATATCTAATGTAATGCAAACTCACCGTATTAGGCTTCTGTGCACTAAATCCCAGAAGCAGATGGCACCATTATCACCGCCCGTTGCTAAGACGCCGCTGTCTGGCGTGAATCTGCATATCAAAGCATAGAAACGAAAATACGTCACTTACAATATCAGTGTTACATGACGTTTTACCTACAAACTCTTATGGCATCACCGTTTACTTGAGTCATCGTGTAGATTTTCGCGCCCGAGTGTAAATTCCAGAGGACGGCTGTGCCGTCCACGGAAGCCGTCGCCAGCATAGACCCTTGGGGCGATACTTTCACGCAGGTTACTCCGTATTTGTGACCGCGCAAAGGCGAATAGTCTCTCTCTACGTAGCCCTTTGTGGGAATCCATTCCCATACTTTTATGGTTTTGTCGCTAGAAAAGTATATATTACGTATGTAGAACTCCAGAAGCTACAGTTCCAAATGTTTCCCAAATAATTGAATTCAATTTAACCCTCCAAGGGTCACTGGCGTCTCACAGACCAACTATTGAGCCACGAAGGATTAAATATCATCACCAGAGCGAGGACAGTTTCAGGCAAACAAGTTTCTGTTACTGAAGACTTCTTGTATTGGTATAATGAAGTTACTGTTACAAAAACCAATTTTCCCCTATTCTGTTGAAAGATTTGTTTTTGTAACAGTAACCGCATTATACCTATATGCATGTATATGAAACAATTCTCAACAAAAAACAAAATCCAGCAATAGTTGCACATATGGTCACGTCCTATTGACACAGGCCAAGTCTAGTCGGCACGATGCGGACCCATTACCAGTGTCCGCTTCTGCCTTGGATGATGTCATGCCAGTTCGCCCGCAATTGTCCTCGCACTGATCATCACCATTACTTTGGCAAACAAGTTCCTGACAGGAACATAAACCTAAAGTAAGAAGTTAGGATGCATATCCCGGAGTTAAATGGTCAAACGGTAAACGCACATGATATAATTTTGAGCAAAACATTTTAATAAAGCTAGGTTCGCAAAACATTCAGTTTAGAAATACAATGTGGCTTTGCAAAGTGCTTTGTATCAGGAAGTACAGAAGATCAGAGTTGGTTAAATTGGGGAAACGTGTGCAGGTACTTTAGAATGAGAGTACCGTAAAACACTACTGTTTAAAAGAACAGTGAGACTCCACTCTTATCTAGCACCATATTACTGGTTATTATGTAAACGCTATAGAATATAGAATAAAAACTTACTTAAAAAATATAAAAATATAGAGGAAATATCGTATTGTACATCTGATTATAATAACTTATAACCAAGTTGTTTTATAATAAAAATACATTGTTGTCATATTTCCAAAGTTTAATATTCATTCTATGTCAAAAACATCAGCTTTTGAGTTTTTTCGTGTATCTTTGGAATCGTTGGGAATCTTATTTATTTTTTTAATGTATTTTATTAGTCTATAAAATACTTATTTTTTTCCCCATTTCACCGATTCAATGCCTATACCTCGGGAGGTAGTATATGAATCCAGTGACCGTATTGACTATGAATTGCGGCCCTATAAGATAATAGTAAAGCGTGATTTGAATTATAAATATACACTAACTTATAAAGCTTATTTACAAAAAAAATAATAATAACTAAAATATATCACGTGACAATATACACCGAGTAGACCTACACCGTATTTCGTAAATCGTTGTCTGTGATTGAGTTGTTTCGCAAATCGGTGTTTGAATCGCACTGCAAAGTTATAATTAAAAGTGTTCCTATATTTAACTGCATTTTTTTCAATTTTCAGTAGTTCATGTGCTCAATAGAATTTTTTGTGGTGTTACACTACTTTCACTAAATTTCGCTGCTTCATTTGTTCGCGTTATGGTATTTTCCAGTTGAACCCGTATCAATTTTTCTCACGGCTCCTTTGTTACTTTGCTTTGGGAATCATATGCGCTATTTTTAATTGCTACATTGTTCCAAAAAGCACTTTGGTTAATTGGGGCGAAATTCGTATGTGCATCGATAATGGACATTTCGAGTAGGTACTTAATGTGAATTTAGGGTGTTGCGTGTTGTTAATAATTAATTCGTTTAAGGTTTTTATTGTTTCTTGTGTTTTATTGAATATTATTCAAGACATGATTTTTGTTAAACACAATATCAGAATACATCATAGCCAACTATGGTTTCCATTTAAAAAATTAAACTTTGCTTCCTAACTCAAAAAAGCTAAGCAAAATTAAAATTTAAGACGTCGTTGTTTGACATTAAATTTCCTAAAAACAATATTTTTTTTCTATCTTTCAAATGAAAGAGTCATATAGCACTAACAATTAGTTTCTGTTTTTTTTTGCCAAATATTGTAGTAACCCATGCATTTCCTTAAATGGACAAAAACGTAACTGGATTAGGCGTATAAACTTGTTTTCGAGATCCCCACACAAATAATAAAAAATAATACACCCTCAGTATATACCTACCCTTCCATCAAGTATAATTTCTAAAATTTAACCATTATTGAGCTGACCGCTTTGTTAATCAACTATTTAACTTTAATAATCTATGAATATGACATTAAATTTCATCATTAACAATGACACCTGCTTAACTAGAACAATTTTATTGTGTATTACAAACGATTTAAAATTATTACATTAAAAGGTCTTACTATTATTTTGTACGGGGCCCAGGCTAAGGTAATTACCGCAATAAGAAGTGCAGTAAAGCCATTAGAGATGTGAAAAGTGATATTCTTATATCTTGAAATACACTATATCTGTATCCTAAGTTTGCCTGCATAGAAAGCAACAGGTTACAGAACGCACACGACAACAAAGCAGAAAGTAGCAAATATGAGCTGGAAAGGCTTTTGGAATTATTTTAAAGTAAATGGTAAAACATGCAAATCAGATACAGCTATCAGAAGAAGCAGCAAGAAAACTGCAAACAGGAAAATCACAAGGAATAAACCGAATAACATCCATAATGATCAAGTATTTAGGAGAAGAGAGGAAAAAACGGTTACATGATATACTAAATAAGATATCACATGAGTGGAAAATTGCAACAATTACATCGTTCAGTGTTTCTGCTGATGATGATAGCAAAGCTATCGAAACGTACGTCCAGTCAATGCAGTTTGTGGTGAGGCGTCTAGGAGAAGTTTGGAGTTTTTTTTACATCGATATAATACAGAAATTGAGAGATGATGAAATAATATAGAAATACCTCCGCTATTACACATATGCTATGAAATAACGGAAAGAGTAGTTGATGAATGACTAAGAGAAAACTAGCCCAGTACTAGCGGAAATTCACCGGATTTCATGCAGGAAGATCTATATAGGAATGCATTTTTACTTTACAGCAGATGTATACGAACAAACAGATCTATGTGTAGAAAAGAATAAATACAAAGGAAGTGCCACATTAGGTTTTCGCAACGGTAATTTCTGAAGATGGATCCTTGGGGAAATGATTAAACACCGGCATTATTAATACAAACAAACTACACTTGATTTTATATAGAACATTGTTTAGTAAGAAAAAATAGTAAAATGACAAAAACAAAACAATACCAAACAGATCTATTCTAACGTACAGACTATCAAAATGAGAAAGAATATGAAATAGGAAGAAGTCAGAGATATAAAATATTAAGGAACATAAAAAAGAATACTAATAATTAATAAGATAAGAAATGAGGAAATCAGGAAAAGACGAGGAGTAAAGAGGAAAATTACACAAGTGATAAAAGCACAGGTTAAGATAGTGTAACAACATAAACACTTAAAACTGTGGCATTGAAAATACTGAAGTTAAAAACATCTTGCCGCAAAGCTCCATTTTACTGAACGCACGTTCAAATAATCTATCACTATCAGCAGTAAAAGTGAATTGAATAATTATTCAGTACTGTTATAATAAAGTAGTACATAATCAGAGATACGTCTGAAAGAATGTGATGCAAAAAAATTGGGTCACACTTAAATCAAGCTAATCAAATCGGAAGAATAGAGATAAACCACTACCTCGAAATCTATGGAAAACAAATTGTTGCAAATATATTTTTTTAACCATTGTTTATGCGAAAATATACTAAATATACATGAAATATCAAGTAAAAATATGCACAACTTTTTCTCCGCAGTTACTTGTTAAAAAAAAAACGCATAGCACCAAATAATTTGTGAACTGAATGTTGGAACAAAAGATATTCATTCATCGCTCTTGATTTGAAGTGCTACATACGTAAAATTTAAAAGCTATATTAATATTTTTTACCTATATACTCAGTGTGTACAATAGCGAATAAAAAAAATCTAACAGGCATAAAAGACTATAATAAATTTGCTAAAACAAGCAAAGATGGCGTATCGTTAGTAAACAATTACCTGGATCCAGTAATTAAATTGAAGTTTGGTGCAAAATCACAGCTCGTTACATCACTGGAATGTGCAGGCAGTCTTTGTAAAATTTTCGCGTCATCACAAATTTGTGTCATACTAACCTGAAAATAATAAAAAAAGCCTCCTTAGTAAAGTAGAATTCAGAGATACCTGTTGACTAACGAAAGTTTTCAATCAAACAGTGAAGCAAACTGCTTCCTCCAAAATTACTTTCTTGATAGATAATCAATAATTGATTCTTAAATTGCAGCGGTTATTAATAAGAAAAAATAACATTACCGCAAAATTATTTTATATTGATCGTTTCTCACGCACATTAAAAATTGAAGGAGCGATTATTTCATATTATATGTATTATTCATACAAAAAAAAATAGAAATGAGGTTATTCCAACTGGGTAATGTTTAGTCAATTTATCCTTATTTATATTTATTTATATTTATATCCTTATAACAATATAGAACAATATATATTGCTCTGTTTTTCAGAACAAAATGCCCGCGATTTCAAAATATTTATTTTTTTTAGTTCAGTACAATTAATTATTATTATTACTAAATTTATGTTTTCAATTTATATTATTATTTAGCTTGTCCGTTTACCATTTTTTTCTTTGTCTTTTTTTCATATAAAAACAATTAAAATAATATAGTGGTTTCAATTCACCCAGCGACCTCTCTGATAAGTAAAAGAATACTGTGAAAAGTGACTTCCTACCTTCTAGGTGGCACGGGACGCTTCAAAGAGCACCAGATCGTCTGTCAAATTCCTAATCCGGATGCTTACTAACGAATAGGCAGTTTTCTTACCTAACGGCCGCGCCCCCAAAGCCCCTTCTCGGATTATTAAATTTGAATATATAGTAATTATCAAGTGTCGTTGTAAAAACACTAAACGTACAAATAAAAGAATGTTTTAAAACAAAACAAGCTTAAATCTTTATTTAGTTACCAAAATGCTATGTTTTATCATGAGTTAAATCACAGGTACGTATGTTGGAATCAGTAAATACTATATAAAACAATTTATTTAATACAAAAATATGTATTCGAACTTTCCTGGCATTTTAAATGACTATGAGGTTAGGGAAACGTCAAAATAAAAAGAAATAAATTAAAATTCAGAGCCATCTACCCGTAAATAGCAAAAACTATGTGTTATTGATATTTGTTAAGAATAACTATTTTATCACAGACGAACTCAGTGATTTCTGAATACAATCCTTAAATATTGAAAATTCCTAAAATAACTAAACTAATGACGGTTGATATAAATCTAATCCCAAATTAACGTATAGTGAACGTAAATTATAAAAATCTTATTTCTGGTTAATATTGAAATGAAATTAATTCATTATTTTCTACTTTAATATGAGGTATACTTGTTGGAATACTAATTTGACTTCGAAGAAGGGATACTCCAAGCCGGACGGAGATGCAATTCTCTGGATACAGGTTGGATTTTCGGTTCGACAGGCCCCCAAAACGGTCAATAGCATAAAATGGTATACTGACCGGGAATCTTCATAGGAAATTTTATAGGAAATTCTTGACAATTTTACAGGTATATTAAGGATTTAATTATTCAGGAGTAATATCGATACTTTTTTAGGTAAACACTTTTGTGGAACTTTGATATTTTTTAAACTGTGGAATAAAAATCGTTATAGGATTTCAATATCAACCGTCGTCTTTCGTGGCCACAGGCAGAATGAGGATTTAAACTAAAATTACCAGTAATCAGCTTTCGATTGTTATCGCTATCTGAATTAACACCGCTAACCTACATTAAGACACCGTTATTTACTATAGTTTGAGAGGAATACGGCAAAAGTTACCAAATAGACATCCCGAAGAATGAAAAATCTCTCCAAGCAAAATATAATAAAAACATATAAACATACCAGGTGAGCTTGAATTAACATAGAAAATAAAGTTTACATTATAATTAAAGCTATACTTAGCACCTATTCCTAAGCTAAGCTAATTTTAATAGTTATTCTTAACAAATTGAAAATTCGCCTGTAAAGTAGGCAACCGAATACGCGCTTCACCTTTCAATAACTTATTCATTTGGCTTTGAAACCTGTTTTAAATGACTCTAAATTAGATTCCATACTTTTGATTGCCCTTTTGTTATTAAACAATTAGAAAAATTTAAATTTAAAAGATACATTTTTTTAATGGCTCAGTTGAAGTATAGCAATTTGATTGATATTTAAATATTCAAACTCAAAGGGTTCCATAACCAACGAGCATAACATTGACGAAGAAAATAAGATGTTTGAGCTGGAAAACATTGCAGAAGATATCATGGAAGAATTTATTATTACTGCCAATACCGGATCATCATCCAAAACAAAATTACTTTTGAAGTCGTTTGTGCATTGCTCTATAGCCAAGATTATTGTAGCTACTCTAGGAAAGAATTATTTAAAGCGTCTCACATAAGTTTATTTTATTAAGAAGTGTTATTGAATACCTGATTCATAATAAACTGTAGATTGTTCCGCTATGTTAGTTGAATTAAATAAATTGAAATAGACGAAAACGTTTTCTGTATATTTTTCTTAAACACTTAGGTAAAATATTTCAAAGAAATTAACAAAGGTTATACAACTAACATTTTACTTTCAAATTACCCGCCATTATTTAAACGGTTTGAATTTTGGCAGTGTGATACGGATGTCCGTTGCAGTGCTGTCTATTATATTCTTAACGTGAATGGACTACAGCTTAAGTCTCAAATCATAAATACCGCAAGGATTTATATCGGTATTGATTTAAAAATAAGTCCCTATGTATTCTATCCTGTTATAAAATATTAATAATAATCAGTATTTTGTATTTAAATTTTCTCAAATACATAATTTTGTTGATTGCTAAAATTTTTACACGCCCAAGAAAAAATTAAAGGCAAATTTGGTAAGAAAATCGTGAGACTGCAATTTCTCTTTTTAACCAATTGATTAAATTTGATTAAATAGATGAATTTACCAATGACTGGAAACATTTTTTTTTGGATAATGCCTTTGATGACATTGCATTAAGGAGAATCCTAATTTTAATTTCTTCTTGTATTTGATGTTATAAAACAAGGTGATTTAGAATAACTATAAATCATAATGTGGATAGTAATCTAATAGTTAAGAACAAGTTTCTTCTTGAGCAATTAAAATGTTATTAGGTATCACCATTTTCGTTTTTCAAATAAAGTAATTTTTTAACAACAAGCCTATATGAAAGATAATTACATCAAATATTGATAAGTATGTATATAAATATAAGAACATTGATAAAATAACTCCTTTATCAGAATTACAACATAATAGGAATCACATATTTATGATTAAACAAGTTTGGGTTTTCCCTAATTTAATTTAGCGCACAAAAGCTTCAAATTGTGATGCATGTTCATGGCATAAAATCATTCTTAAAGTATAGGGTTTAGAATTTACACATATACTTTTATTTATAATACTTACGTTTTACCAACGCGCTGGCGTGACACAGATTATACCCACAGCTGTGTGGGAACATAAATAAATGAATCAGTCTAGCGGCAAGCACTGATAAAAAAAACAATCAAGTGCGTGAAACAAAATGATAGAATTAGTTTGTGGTGGAGAGGTCGGCGAATGCGCGGAACGACTCGCCAGTAAGCACGTGTTTAGGGTCACACGACAGGAATGGGCTTCTCGAATGGCTTGATTAGTATTTTTATACCGATAACCTAACACAAGCAACATAATGCAATAATAAACGAGGAGTAACGGATACTGTTAACATATGTATGTGCTAAACATAGGTTTAAGACCAAACATGTATTGTGGCTGACTGTGGCAACGTAAAGGTTTTCGTCACGGAACATGTTTAATAATTCGAAATTGACATTTCTGTTAAACGTCATTTTTTATTGATTTCAATGCACGTAAAGACCGATCGATGTTACGGTTACACTGAACGCGTGTTCTAGTGAATGTATCGGAACAATACACAGGTAGCATTATTATTACAGTGTAGTACTATACCGCAAAAGTAAAGACGACTGACATGCGATGAGATGGGAATAAAAATTAGATATATTTATTACTCTAAAATAGTTATTAGCCCAGTTACTATGCCTGTGCTTTTAACGATAACTTCCAATTACGGCAGTATGCAATAGATTAAAATACAGTTAGGAACATTTTCTAATGCTTTATCGATTGATGTAAAAATTACAAAACATGTCTTAAATTGAAAATATATGGGTATGTATGTACAGTGGTGGTCTTAATTAATGTCTGTCGCTATGATGGAGAATTAATCAAAAATGGTAGTGTATGTAAACTACAACAAGTTTCTGATATACAGCAGAGGCCACATCTACTACGAATAGCAGCATTCGATTCATACATACCAAGACCTCTCTTTCGACCGGTTGCCCCAGCCTGATAAAAAAAGGATGAAAAATATAATTTCTATCAGTTAGCAAACTTTAAAAATACCCATGCTATTCTGCTGGGCGATTATGTGTCAGATATATGTTTCCATTTACCATCTCCAATCCGCATGCTGTTGCTGTCTAACGGCAAGCATCTCACCGCTGTTCTCCACCCTTGTCTAACAACCACAAAATGCTATCACCACATCGATCTTTTCAATTTAAATCAATTCAACATGCGTAAACACAGCCGGCGTTCGATTCATTTCGCTTATTTCTTAGAAAGGCGTTGTTAGATATTAGGGTACGGGTACGGCCCTCAAATTTTAAAACGGTTAGTAAGGTTTAATTGCGGTCAGTAATTTTATAAAAAAAAATTAATATTATACGCCCCAGGAAAAACTTTTTATTGTGAAACAATTTTACGGTGGCAATTCAGCAGAGGTTACACACGATTTATTTGAAGTATCCCAAAAGATCAATTCTTAGCGCGACTACTATTCAGAATACAGTCCGATGACTTGAAACAACATTTACATTAATAAATAACTAAAATAAAAATGTGCTAGCGAAAAATGTCGGTGATATCGAAATAAGTTTGTGCGTTAGCGGTATAAAATCCTAGTATGACATCTAAACAAATTGCTTGCGGATTTAATAATAGTGCAAAAGTTTTAAACTTTTTACATAAGAATAAATATCGATCGTACAAAATTAGCACATCCCAAGAACTTTTACTCGACAATTATTACTGTCGCCTGGAATTTTATGAATTAATGACAAATCAATATCCTGACATGAATATTTTTTCAATAACATGCTATTTACCGAAGAATAGGTAGTTTATTTACTATTGTTAGCTTTTTTTATATCTATGTTTGTTATTTTATTTGATTATTGACTTTCAAAACTGCTTTTCATTCCTTTTTTTATGTTGTTTATGAGCTCTGTCACGGAAATTTATAGTTTACATTATCTAATGCACTAATACAAATATAATGTAGGATTTAATATTACTTTTAGAAACTTTATAAATAAAGCGAGAAAAAGAATATCAGGCACAATTTAATTCGGCTGAACTATAACAATTCGCCGAATACAGTTG
The DNA here is from genome assembly GCA_004143645.1 of Protaetia brevitarsis. Lineage (NCBI taxonomy): Eukaryota > Metazoa > Arthropoda > Insecta > Coleoptera > Scarabaeidae > Protaetia > Protaetia brevitarsis. The sequence goes on from RXPK01000247.1 coordinate 2,296,560, forward strand.
AAGTCCTTCCCATTTCCAATCGCCCAGAATGCAATCGACAGGTCGCAACTTTTCACCTGGTATAATAATTCAGCACTACAACCATGAAAGCCCTTTGGCCTAGGATACCGGAACACACCGAGCCGCTGACAAATGTTGTCCGAATGATCACCCAACCAACAACCGACGTACCGCATTTCGCTAAATTTCGAGAATTAGCAATTAAGGAACTATAACAAGACAAGAATTAAAAAGGACTATTGTCGTTGTGCAGAGTTTCCTAGGTCATACGACATTAATGATACTCTTTTTGAACCTTATCGCTGTTTGTCACAATAAAGAGAATTGCGAAATATAAGCAACCGGTGTACTTGTTTGATAGGTACCGATTCAGATATCAGGAACATAGTATTCCTGTACGCCACACTCAATTACTGACCGTTCCAAAGCATCGCCATGAGTTTTTTAAACGGAGCTAATAACTATGAGATTACCAACTTAACAATTCTACGTGCACATATTCTTATATTGTAAGGCTGTATTTAATTACTTTTCATTTACTTTTTTTTATCTTTGTATTATTATTATCATTTTTTCTGTTTTTCATTACTTAATGAGGCTGTAGGCAGAACACCACATGGTGATACGGTCTCTTTAGCACCATAAAATGTCATCTTTATACCTATATATATATATATATTTCATATGTATATGATCTGGTTCATGTGTTGCTAATAAATTCCTTTGTTATATTATTATAACTAACTAAATGCAATTCATTTTAGGTTCACTGTTTAAACTAATGTGATTTTTTGTCTGAACTGTATTGAACACTGTAAGTTTTAATTCTCACATTTCACATTTATTCACATTATAGACAACTCGATACTATTTAATCTACGTTTGAAATTTCTGTCCACTTGTGCAGCGCCGGACATCATTTTTGACAAACCACTGCGGGGTCGGCTGTTAGAAATGAATTACTCGAATAACAAGAAACAATCTTTGTATTACACAGAACGATATAGTCATAACTCTTTAACCCTAATTATAATTTGTGTGTTCGTATCAGAAATTTGAAGGTACACAATAAAAACCTTCCACCAAAATCGTTGCATTTTTATTAATTTATTTGAGAAAAAAACCATAACATATTTATTGCTGGCAGAATATTTTATATTGTAAAATATATAAATAAAGATTTAATTTCATAGAAAGGAAAGAATGTGAACTCAATTATTGTAAAACACTTGCAAATATATGTATCACTTCCCCCTTGGCAAAATTTAAATTCCCACATTTATTTTTAGTAACTTCAACAGAGAGACGTCAAAATAACTAGTAATCTAATACAAAACCATTGGTAATTTCGTGTTTCAATGTTGAAGTTACTAAGAATAATTGAGGAAAATTTAAATTTTGCCGAGTGGGTTAATCAAACATTATTTTACTAGAATCGTGTTTTTTTTTTTTTATTACTATAAGGTGTTCAGAAATATTTGAAATAATATTAGAATAAAAGACGCATAAATTTGTGGATTTTTCTAATCCATTTTCCTGCTTTCTTTAAAATGTAATTTATTCCACACGTTTGAAAAATTCCGACAACAGCTTTTCAAGATGGCAGCTAGACTTGAAGGTGGTTGAAAACGGACCACAAAAGAACAAGAGATTTAATGAGTTAATCTTTACTGGTTTATATTGTGGCGGAACTGTCTAAGATGTTCAGGAACCGTGGTTTTGATATTCCTTCTGCCATAAACGGAGACATTAAAGAAGACCACCATAAGTATACAATAATACATTTTGTCAATATAGTTATAAGCAAAACTTAAACAAAAAAGAAATAGGACATAAAACAAAAATGAACAATCAATATATAAACCTCTAAGTGATCTTTCCTACCAACTATATACCTTTGTAGTAAAATGTTTCCAAATGTGTAATGTTAATAATGATAGTAGCATTTAAAAAAAATATATTCTTCTATAATATATTTCTGTTACTTTTCACACACACACCACAGAATATGTGACTATCTATAATTATAAACCCTTTGATTAATATCACCTGATTGTGAACTGTGAACCTGAGAACACTTCAAAATACAACGTCACTAACTACGATAAGGAAGGTCGCTTAGTAGCTTAAAAGGGCTATAGGTTTGTTCCAAGAAATAGTTGCCGACAAGGGTATGTACGCCTTTAATGCGCATGCTTCGTTTGAAACAAATCCCAAGCTTGTACTGTGTTAGAACTAGTTGGGACTAGTGTTTTGCATTTTAACCGGATAACCGGTATTACTATAACCGGTTAGTCGGTGACGGGGGTTGAACGGTTACGACGGTTAACATTAATACAAAAAAGTTTGCATTTGCATCGATTACGGTGGTTATTCCGTCATGCCGGTTAACCGATCATGTGATGGTTAACCGGCATGCAGGTTATAACCGGGCGTATCGGTTATTTGAGTACGGTTAACCGGTTACAAAATCTGGCCGGTTGCACTAGTTGGAACGCATATTAATATATACAATAACCGATAGGTGACGCTGAGTGAAAGTTAGACATAGGTTACATGCACTGTTGAAAATTTTAACACTTTTTTGACTAATTTAATAGTCAGGGAGGTCCACACTGTTTTCGTTATTTTGTCGAGAACTATAGAAGTTTAAATTTGACGAACAAAGATAGTCAAGAATTGTCTATTGCTAATAGATAGATAGAAATAGCTTTGTCCAACTAACACGTGGAATTATGATATACTTCTAGTCACATTTTATTTGATCTAGACTAGACAAATTTACTAGCTGTTTAACTAAATGAATGCGATCTATTGGATGATTTAACACCGTTTTCTAAACAACAACGTCTTTTAATATGCAACTCCTATTTCTTAGTGCTATAATATTCTCTCTTTAAGACATTTTCTCAATTATAAATATACAGAACCACTCATTCAAAAGTTTTGGTTTCAACTAAACGTACTGATTTTAAAATGATTTTTTGAGAACCATTATAAAATTAAGTGAATGTTTATGCTATTTGATTCAAATCTGAACTAATTACGTAAATAGTTGTTCCCAATACATCTTTAAGATGTTGAAATTTTTTATGCCCACTAACTAACTTAACGTTTAATAACACAAGGTTACACTTTGCAGGTCAGTCACATTTGGTGGTTTGTTTGGATATGTTAATACGCAGAAACAAACTCGAAAACAGATACACGTGCAATGCAGGTGGTGCGTATAATGCAATACTGTATTAGATTAGGTGGGGTTTCTATATTTCTATCCGAGGGAAAAATTCTGATTGGTTGATGCTTCTGAATGTCTAGAGAAAATAGTAAATTCTCATATCTGAACAAAGAATTCACACCAAATTCTAGTAATTTCTGTTCTACTAAACACATGTAGTCAATTCGTCTGGCGAAGTTTGTAAAAATCAACACTAAAATATTTGACTAGCGCAAAATTAACGCCAACACCGTAATATTTTCAACAGTATGGCTATAAAGTTAACATGCGCATGCGTTGATAACAGTACATATCGGTTTGAAAAAAATCCGCAAATCGTTCCGACTGTCAGCAAACCATTTCAAACCATGTTGGAACACATGACTAGTAGTCGATGATTTTAAGTTTGGCTTTTTTGGAACGCATATTTGTCACTGCGCATGTCCCCGCTTACCATTAAGAAGATAAACGATGGGTTTCCATTGGGCAAAGTTGCTAAATTTTGTGGTTATTATGGTCCCGAAAAGAAAGTAGACTTAGAATAAATAATGTTCGAGATTTTTTAGAAAATAGAAAAATCTCATTTTCTCATTTTGCCTCTAGGATTGCCTCTTTATTTGGCCTTGCAGAGAATAACCGAAGTCACATTCTCAAGCCCACTTTTAATTTTCTATCTAATACTGTACTTGAAAATTTTATACGACGCCGACGGTTCGGTTCTTTCCGGCGAACATCAGCTTTCTCATTTCTCATGGGTGTCATACTGGATTTTGACCCCGCCAGAAAGAGTTTCTTTCTAATATCAACTATGTGTAATAACTTGGCAAAAGTTTTTGTTATTATTCGTTAATTGACGAAGAATCTAATTCCAATCACTTCAAATATTTTTTTATTAAACTCTACTTTCGCGGAAGTTTACTGTATATATTGCCCAGATTAGCATTTTCCCATAGTACATAATCAGGTAGTACTGAAATAACCACGCAGTTGTAGCAATTGCTTTGTTTCCTCGATGGGACAAATATATCCATTCATCACGACAAGGCTCTACTACTATAATTAATGTTCCTGAAACGGGTGCAGCTTCTAGACTAATACATATTTAGCGTTGTTTTTGGTGTAAGTAGAAATGAAAATTTCTATTTTGGTAATATAAAGGAGAGACTAATTTGCGGCGTCTGAAGAAAACTTTGTCACGATAAGTTTTGAGTTTTACAAATGAAGAAGAAATTAATAACTAACAATTGTATAATAGTAATAATGTCTCCTTCCTTACCGTATCGGTACATCAGCTAATATATTGGTTTTAAATATTTCAAATTCAGGTTCTAATGTAAGTTGTCTGTGTAAAATGACCTATTTGATTCGTATAAGTCATATAACAACAATAATCTTATAAAACTTATGTTAGCATTTTTAGAAACTATTTCCCAAATACTTGATAATTGCCCAAGGTATTGTAATATCACGCAATTATTAAATAATCATACTAAATGTCACTCAAACATTAACCAAAAACGATTCAATGATACCTGATATATGTGACACTGCGCGAACGCAAAAATCGTCAATTTCTTATTGACCAAAACAGTTGTGACGTCAAAGAACATAATTTTGAAATTAATCAATTTTTGAATTGGTTTTTCTCACAAATATGAAACCCAAATGTTGAATTGTTTTAGGCGTTCGTCATCGTATAACACAAAAATGAAGTACAGTAAGTCGTTTTCTGTATAACTTGTTGAAGAACCCGACCCTATTGTCTTATGAAAGTTACTTTAAGCATTTTTACAGACTACTTAATACTTAATAATTGCCAAATGTATTGTAATATCACGTAATTATTAAATAATCATTATATACAGGGTATTCCACGTAACTGGTTCATTGAAAGTTTATGATGTTCCATTATTTACTTATATTTGAGATTTTGGCACCAGTATCTGTTCGATTGGAACTATAAATGTAAAATACCTTAACCAAAATATCACTTCCGGTTGACCGGAAATGGATGTCAACTTTAATAGAATTCAATAGAATGATATAATTTTTTATTCATTTTTGGATTCTACAACTATAAATACATCAGTTTTCATTAGCTATTCCTATAGCTACGTGTTGCCGTTTTGAAGTTATTTAAGTTTTTCTTTTTTTTAGTCATAATCATTACATCATTTTTTGAATGAATTGGCTTTACTCACGAATGTGAAACCCAAATGTTGAATTGTTTGGCATTTGTCATGATGGTATGTCCCAAAAATGGAATCGCTTTTTTTTGTATAACAGTTTTGAGCGTTAAACTACAAGCTACTCACATTGAACTCATTTAGTCGACAGGTTTTACCGCTCATAGTAACTGGTAAGTTAACACAAAAAAAACCGATTTTCATTTTTAATGAATTTCGTGTATAAAAAAATATATACACTCTCTTTACAAGATATTTGTAAATTGTTTGCATTTACTTTTGTTTTGTTGTCCTTTATATACAAAGCGCTATAAAGTTATATGACTATAATCAAATTCGTAACACTAATGAAAATAGCCCTATATAACGTTTGAATCCATCCATAAAATGTGTAGTAGAATCAGTTCCAGTATCGATCCCTTAAAAGCCTGCTATTACAGTTATAGGAACAACGTAAAACTGTACGCCTCGTAATACCGATCGACGACTGACGTGGCTGTCATCAAATAATAACTGTCTTTGAGTTTGTTCGTTAATTGTTGCCGCACGACCTATAATTTATATAAATTTTTCTTCGGTCAACAATACGCAATGGAATGAAAAATCGATCTTTATATTTAGAACAGTTACTTTTATTTATGATCGTGTCTGCCTGTGTGCCATGCATTCAATTTATGCGAAATATGCATCGTTACTTTAGTGAAATAGGAGAAGTGCCATCTACACGGCAATTTTGATTACTCCGACAACATATTCAATGTATTTGTCCACTATACACGGGTGAAAACTTTTCCGATGTTTGAAAAAATGGAGATGATTAGGTTTGAAATTTGATTTCTTTTAATTAAATTACTTGTAATATTGGATTAGCCTAATCCTTATTTGAATCGAAGCTACACACACTGAAATAATAATTAAAAATTATTTGCAAACAATTCTGAAATATGCATTGCTCGGTAAGCAGTACTTGTAGTTTCGGTTGCATAAATAATCCAAGATTTGTTGAGCTTCAATTCGCATTTAATTTGGAATTATTGTAACACTCGCTTACTTCAATTTTGAATTTGAATTTTCAACTGCGTCAGCAGATGGCGCTGCCCGTACAACGTGGAGATCACAAGAGATAGTCAAGCCGCCCATAGAAGGCGCTGTAGTATGCTTCATCGATATGCAATGGCAACGAATGCATACATTCAGGAAGGATCTGGGACATGGATGAGCCGCTCTAGAACCAGACGCATGAATATGTAAAGTAAGTAGTATTTAAGTGAATTTAGTTTAATATACGTGTTTTTAGTTATGACCTAGTTATTTATATTAGTGTTATATTAGATATATTACTTTATTTTAATTAGGCTTAAGTGTAGAAATAATACCTTTTGAACCGAGAAAATGCTATAATATCTTCACGGATATGTTAAAAATTGCATTACCGCTTAAAATTCCAAACAACCCATAAGAAAAAAAATAACAACACATATTCGGTTTTGTTGCCTCAAATAATTTCAATTTTAAGACAAGGATAAAAGACACAGTCGAGTTCGTGATTTGATTGGCGTATATATGAATATGCACCATCAAAGACAAAAGTCTTGACTCAAGTTTGACATACACAGAGATAGAATCATTGAAGTTTCTTCATTATGTCAGTGTTTCTCTCATTAATTTTGAGTTAATACTTGGTACAAAATACACATATATTAATACACAGGAAATTTAATTTCATCATCTTTACATAAACATATACAGCTCAACAAATCCCTCGTGACAGTTGCGCAGTGGCAAAAAGAGCGGAGCTGAAGCATATATACTGTAAACCGGCCATCATTTACACTTCCCACCCCAGTACAATGTGCGCACAATGATTCACTACTGTCACGAGATATTTGTTGGACTGTACATACATATGTATAAATCTTTTTTTTTTTGGTTTCTTGCTAAGTTTGTCGTAAATCACAACACTCTGAAATTGTTATTTGAAATAGCTTTTCTGCATTAAATATAAAGACAACCAATTCGGCGTAAGAATTAGTTGCTCAGTGCGAACGATTTACTTTTTTTTGTCACAAAATAGTTATAATTATTTAAATGATTCACATTAAATAAATATTTGCTTGATTCAACGATTTTTTCTGACAAAATATGATTATATGGCCAATAACTAAATTATTATTTTCTTTAAATAAATACTTATGATAAAATAGGTTTTGTTACTTTAAGAGATTTTTCTCCGTATGGCAGTCTTAAAGAACTTGTAAAACTTTAAAATAACAGCGGCGTGCGTCGATTGGTGCCATGTATTATTTCGTATATAAACATAACTTGAAAAGAAATATTTTTAGTGACCGCTAGCATACGGTTACTTTTAGGAAAAAGTAAATACTTCAAAGAGACGTATTTTAGTAACCACTACCTATACGTTATAGGTCCTCTTGTGCAAAATTCGACATGTTTATGGAGCATCCAACGTTGCAACAATATACTGATCAAAAATTATTTTTTGTTTACTACTGTACTAAAAAATCAAGCAATGTGTATTTCTTGGTTTACAATTTAAAAACAGACACAGACATCTAAAGGGACAATTCTAAAACTATACAATTATTTACAAAAAATAATAATAAATAAAGCATATTTTAAGCGCGCATTGTCAATTTTCTAAATAGCATCATCATTTTTATCAGAAAACTTATGGTTTCAACTTTAATACGCCCTACATCTTGTAAAATGATCAGGGTGTGTTTAATGTTTCTAATTGTACATTATAGATATACTTATATACACCACCAACCCGTAAAATTACCTTCAATCTTCAATTTTCATGCCAACTTAGGCAAGGAATAAAATCACAGACGGGATGACTGAGAGTGTCAAAAATCTGTTCCTGTAATGGTAACCGTTGGCGCTGATGGGTTAAACGACTGGGATAAAGACCTGTCAAACCATTTACACTGCTATTTCAGCAACTACCGAAATATTAAAAAAGAAAGAGTTGCAATTTACATGAATGATTCTGTATGTTCAGATGTCACATCGAAATATGCAAAATTGGGAATAAAGTGTTTTTGGAATGAAGAAAGCATTCACCACTTTGAACGCACTTTGAGTAAGACTGCAGTTTTAATCGTTATTTTGCACGCGAAAACAATTTAAATTCGAGAAATAATAATTATATCGTAATTGGTTAACTTATCAAGAAATATAAATAAGCGCTTGTATAGGTAAGGCAATATATATATCGTACACCGTACACCTACATTTTCAAAGAGCAATAATTTCCCTACATTATCATTCTTTATCAATTTTTTACCGAAGTAAACTACAAGATTATATCGTTAGACTGGAATATATTCCCGTAACGGCACGAAAGTGCGCACAACACGAATAGCATAAGGTCGGTTGCTCTTTATAATTTATTGGAATAAAACACTACATATGTATGTGTACATACATACATTTGTACGTATGAAAACTTGACGGGTTTATTGAACTTAGTTGTCGCGTTGTTTCTACGTACAATTAGACTCGTTTGCTTCAATAACTTGCAAGGGCGACTTCGGCAAATGACACCTCATCCGCTAAAATGGATAGCGGGAGTTAGAGAGTATTTTGTATTTGTCATTTTAATTAAGAGAACATCTGCGTAACTGTGTTGCTTCGAAACGTAAGTATTCGTTGTATATACTTCTAACAAGTTTGTGCAATGGAAAAAAAAAAGAAGAAAAACAACTGATTACGCAAGCAGGCTTACTAAATTACATACGTATCTCGCAATAATTTATTAAGTGCAAAACAATTTTAAATGAATTGTATTAATAGCCAAAGAGAAAGATCATTTACCTTACAGGACTGACGAAAACATCTTTTCCGGTCCAGTGTATTCCGGGTTACCCGGGCGCCCTGATCGAAAATCGAAAATTATTCAAAATTGCCCGAAAGTAGATTGTCAACTATTCTTAAATTCTAGGACCAACTTATTTTCGAACAGCATCTGATATCTTTTTGCCGAATTGAATCCTAAAAATATGTTCGAAAATATATAGAACACTCAATTTAACGCAGGTAGACGAAAGCCGTTAAAATACCAATATTGGGAGATCGTTGAATACAATTTCATTTTTGAATTTCCATAGTTTATATCCGTACACGCCGGCGCCGTTTAGAAACATACGTTGCCGGAGCGTCTATCTCCGCGAAAAAGACAAGTAACAGAAGGATGGTCGTTACTCAGAAATTTGATCGATAGCATTATTTGGTTTGCTCTCCAAAATATTACAAATCAAAATTAATCAGGTAATGTTGTTTGTCACTAATAATTATGACACGGATATACAGTGGTATGTATAAGAAAATAATCACTACTCGTTTTCGTAAGATTATATTTATATTAGCTTAATTTCAAAGAAAACGTTTTAGTTATGTGGTGAATATGTTTATTTAAGTATACCAACGCAAAGGACAACACTTTACATAATAACTAAGTAGTGTACCCACTCTTCGCTTGAATAACACTATTAATTAATTTTGTGCACTACTTATTAGGTTATTAATAAATTCACGTAAAATGTTATTCCACTCCTCTTGCAAAATAGTGAATAATTGGTTTACATTTCTAGGAGAGCTCCTGTATTTTGGTCTGTCGAAGAAATCCCACACCTGTTCAATGATATTCAAGTCTGGACTTTGAGGTGAGTATCATTGACTTGCAGATGCGCTCTTCTTTTGATTCAGCAAAGTAACGCCAGCCCGCACCAAAATACAGGAGCTCTCCTAGAAATGTAAACCAATTATTCACTATTTTGCAAGAGCAGTGCAATAACATTCCACGTGAATTTATTAATAATGTAATAAATAGTGTACAGAATAGAATTAATAGCGTTATTCAAGCGAAGGGTGTGTACACTAAATATTAACAATTAGTTAGTTATTATGTACATTCTTACACTGATAGAAGTATCCTTTTTATTTAATAGGAATTGCATGAAAGCAAAAGTTTTTGCGCTTTCTATATGGCCAACATTATTTGGTGTTTCCTTGAAAAGGAATATAATTTAGAAAATATATTATTTCTTCGCAAATAATATAACAATATATAATGTAACATTAACTGAAGATTTAAATTGTCCCTGATTTAATGAAATCATTAAATTACGGTTACTTTTCGTCCAAAAACATGTACTTAAGAAAAACATAGTTTTCCGGCAAAACAGCAGGCTACTTTAAAATAATATAAACACTTTTTCGTTTAACATGATAAAAACCAAACGTTATGAAACTTTTCATTTAATCTATTTTCTCAGTGTATGTTTTGCGTTGCTATATTATGAAATAAACGTATTCACTACATAAGTAAAACGTGTCCTTTGAAATTAATGCTAATATAAATATAATCTTATGAAAACGAGTAGTGATTACTTTCTTATGCACATCACTATATACGTCCGGGTACTATAAATAAGCTTCACCATTTAAATTTTGTTGTAGAAAAATAGGTTCTATCACTTTTTTTTTATTGTAAATCCCGCACTTTAATTCAGGGATTATTTTGGGTTCTCCTTTTAGTATCTAACCAATATCCATAATTTTACCGATTGACCATGTCGTTTAGATAGAAACTTGCTTCGTTTCTATATAAAATATTCTTTTCTATACCAGCCAGCGGGTAAAAAAAAACTCGCAAGATCCCAATCTCCTATTCACAATTGCCATCCTGCAATTTCTGAACCATCACCACTTGGTATGGCTGAAATTTGTTTCCCTTCAGAGTTTTCTATGTGATTCTCGTACAGTGAAGAATATTTTCTTCAACGACAACATTTTTCCCTATTTTTCAAATGCTTGAACACACACTAGCACGACTACTGTTTTTCCTAAATTCACCTTAAAAATTGTTTCCCCTCTCTCTCTCCTGGTGTAATTTGATTCATTTCAGCAAGTGAACAAAAATTGTTATGTTTGAGTAAGCCTCATTCATTCATTAAGTTAGGGTGGGCACCTAAAGTCCGGGCACTTGAGCTTGGTGCTCACTGTACCGTCCCTATTATATCTCTTACTTCCACTCGAGCAGCTTGGTGTTCTCTATAAAGCCCAGTATTTTGCCCAGTGGAAACTTGAGAACTTTCGAGGGCCCCAATAGATCTCTCCCGAAATATTTCTGCCTGAGTACCTTCAATTCCTCACATGCGCAGATTACATGGAAACTCGTTTCCTCCTGTAGTTCGTACCTTCTGCACCACGGTTCGCTTACTCAGCCTGTGTTGTATAGATGCTTTTTCAGGGGACAGTGTCCAGTTACCAGCCCTGTAATGGTTTTAGCTTCTTTCTTGCTGCGCCTGAGTAGGTTATCAGAGAATCTGGCATCCCCATCCCTATTAGAGCTTTGGTATGGAGTTGACCTTCAGTCGACCTCCATTTTAAATGAGTAAGCCTCATACATAACAGTTTCTGTCCAATGACACAATGACAGTCTATTGCCTACATACATTTTTGTTTGTTTCCAAGTCGTAATGCTGCTAATTTTATTTATTTATTTTTGTTCTTCCAAAATATGTTAAAAAATACAGTGTTGTTATTTACAAAAACAACTTTCCATTTCCATTATAATGAAATTATTTTTTTTATGTAGGGGAGGGTGGGTACAGTTGTAACACTTTTTATATTCTCAACCTGAGGGGTCATCATTGACTAAATAAACATATTTTAATGGTACCATCTTTAAGGTTCATCTTCTAAGCTTACTGAGACAGAGAATTAATAATTCCTACATTGTACATTGACAAATAGTAGAAGAAACAAAAAGGGTAGTCGAGTGTTACATCATACCCCATGGGTGGGTACAGTTGTAACAAGGAGTGGGGTAAGATGTAACAAGTGAAAAAAAGAGAAGTTTGTAATTAATATTTTATTTATTTATTAATAATTATTTTTTAGAATAAGTGAAACTGCTGCGCAATATTTTCTTAGTAAGATTTTTCACATTCTTTCTCTTGGCTTTTTCTTCTGCAAGGCTTCGATTGTAGAAAAAAAATATTGTTGTACTCAATATAGTATATTAACGTCACAATAATTTACAATCCTGTTAATTTGACAATGTCAATAAATTTTTGACAAAGTCACATATCCAATTTATTATAAAAAAAATTGGCGATTGTAGAAAAAAATCATGTATGTAACTCGTTGCGAAAGAGTGTGAAGAGTGAGAAAGTGTTTTAGGCCCTTGACGTGTTGACCAACGCGGCTCACACCTTGTTGGTCAATATCACGTCTAAAACACTTCCATTTCGCAACTTGTCACATAAATAGCTATTGTAAAATTCGCTTTACAGTTCTTGCATGCAATGAAAACTGCGTGCAACCAAAATTGCCCCCATGCGCATTCAATGGATATATACTATATACTATATTGCATGTGCAATACACGTAAAAAAGTTGCAAACTGTAAAGCGGCCTTAACAAAAATATTTACCATTTGAAAGTGGGGATAGTGGTAACAAATATTGGGTATGAATGTAACAAGGTGTTACAAATATCCCCACACCCCCTATTTTTAAATTTCACCCATCATTAAACACCCATCCGCTGCAATGAACCGAAGTTCACTGTGAAAGGAGCTATGAAGCTCTATTTTATGCTAGCCAAGGATGGCAAACTTACATTGACTGCTTAATGATTTATAATCAATTAATTCGATTGAAGAAATTACTATCTTACCTAAAAAACAGTTTTTTCTCCTTTTCTTTTCTGAAGTAAATCATGTGCCCATTACTACGTCAAACTACTAATGACGGATATAAAGTGTCACCTAGTGATACCATTCATAAACAGTTATATCTGTCATTCCACTTGACATTCGCTTTGTTACAACCATACCCATGTTACAACTATACCCACCCTGCCCTAATTCTTAAGTTACGTTCTTTCGTTCGTTGAATCAAGTAAGATTTTCTAAATATTCTTCTAAAAAAAAATCTAATGCACATGTGATGCATAGAAAAAGTTCTGCAAAAAAATAGAAATGGAATAAAAATTAAATGACAAAACTAAATTAATCCATCAATTTAATAATGTCAGCAATAAATTTAAATGGTTGTGTTTATTTTCAAGTTGCTTTAATGTTGGAGTAAATGCATTCATTGTTCATTTTAAAAAAGGTTAGATTGTGAGTTTATGTAACTGAATATTTAAATATATAAATAAAAAGAAAAAGAAAAGAAATTTTGAAATAAAGTATATAAAATTATGTCAACAAATGGTCCTTATACAGACTCCTATATTAGAGCGTATTTACTGAAACCGAACCTATTAACGAAATAATAATACAGCTATGTATATTACGAATTAATAAATACAGCGGGGTTGGTCTGAAAATCCCTTAATGATGCTCTGGAATGGAGCTAATAACAGGAATTTCGAATAATTGCCGACGAATAGTAGTTATCATCGTTTGTTGAAGTAAAATTGAAACATACATACTTTCAAAAAAGCTTGTTATCGATTAATTTAACGTCGGCTGTAGTTAAGGTTGTTTCAATTTGTTGTGCTCTGACTCCGAGCAAGCTTTTAGTGAAATTAAACGTTGAATACGTTTCACATTTATTTTAAGTAGGGCGTTTAGCATTTATCGGAAACATTTATGGAAATCTTTTGATTTTATCTTTCATCGAAAGAATGCATCTATATTCTGTGTATACATGTTTATAAATCAAACTAGACTAGACTATTATGCTTTCTTTCAGACTTTATAATGAAGATATAGGTACAATTGCTGGAACAGGAAACGCATTAAATTTATATTGAAAGCTTTAGCTTAATTGTTAATCAATACCAGTGACCAAGAATCTAAAAATGGATAATACACAAACAGCGCCATGTTGCGTTAGAAATATTGATGAGCACAAAAACAACTATTTTTCAATCGTTCATGTTTCTAGATTACCAGAAGATAGCGTGCTTTAATATGGCTGCACTATCATCTAAAATTGAAGTTGAATAAAAGGTGTAATATAAAGCTCAATTCAATAAATAGATAAACTAAATTATGAAAAAAAAAAATTAAAGTTTCTGAGAAAGTATAGTACGAAAGGTTTTTAATTTAACATCTTTTAGAATTAACATTACGACTGTAAGCGAGAATAAATAGATGTAAAAATATTGTATTAGAAGACGTCATCAGACTAATTTCTTTTAAGTCAACGCTCTGAAAACAAGAGTTGGCATCTTCATCAAAAGAACAGCACTGAAAAGATAGTAAGGTGGAAGGTAAAGAACTTATAATTGTCAGTGAAGCGAATTATCTTGAAGTATTGTGTATTAAAGACTTAACTAGATAGATTCCACACATCCAAGAAATGTTTAAAGCCCAAGGAAGTAGAAGGATGAACGTATGATTAATAAATTAATTCTGCAAGGGCTGACTCAAACTGGTTTTGGAGTCAGCACCTCCTACTAACGCTGTTAACTGCTAACCCACTTCTAAAATACCGGCTACGAAATTACAAATGCCAGAAGAGAATTCATAAAAAAAAACCGATATTAAAACACGCTGTTTGACAGGTGAAGCAGTTATTAAGTTTGTATTTTTATTTTTCATTTTGACGAGGGTTGTATTAGACGTACCATCTTTAACAAATTAAATGCGAATTGAAGCCCCACAAATCTTCGCTTATGTGTGCAATCGAAACTACAAGTACTGCGTACGGAGCAACGCATAATTGAGAATTGTTTGCAAATAATTTTTAATTACTATTTCAGTGCTGTAGCTTCGATTGCATTAATAATCAAAGATTTGTGTAGCTTAGATTCGCATTTAATTTGCTAACGATGGTACGTACATACTTGAAGTTGTACTGCGTAACGGAACAACTAGCGCAATCTGTTGGACACTGCCCCTATTTCGGACGCTCTCTATCGCGGGAGGTTTGACGAGCGTCAATTATTCTGAATTCGTGTCGAGGGGCTAAAAGAAACGTTATTGGATCATTCCATAGCGTTGTAATTTTATTACTTTTATGTGTAATTTACATCGATTTTGAAAGCTTTGGCTTTACGTTTGTCTCACGGCACGTTGTTTTTTACTATTTTTTCTATTTTCGGTTTCGAACTCTTAGGTTCCTCCGATATACTAAATTCTTAAATTGCACACGATTCTACATATACACGATATTTTCTACGAGGATTTCACTGTTCAAGTAGTTGCTTGCTTTACCACACCTTTTCCGGTATCTATGCATTCTATTTGGAATTCGGAGTATTTTCCCTTAGCATTTAATTATAACTATTGGAGAATATATACCTTGTTGTGGACACCCTCTCATCACAGAAACATGCACTCTGGCTAGATAACCGTTGCATTCGATAATTTTGGCACCTATTACTTGAAGCTGGATGCAGACTGTAATAACCTGCTACTAGACCACCGATAGTTACTGTCGAGTATCCTGGACACTATCCTGGAATCCGGATTAGGAAAGATATGTGGGAAATCTTGGGGGCTATCTCCAAAACTAGTCCAGTGGTTCTATTATGTAATGGTAGTACGTCCAACCATAACTTATTTAGCAAAGGTTGGTGGCAAAAAGGCGCAATAAGCCATAGCAACAGCAAAACTTACGTCCATTCAAAGGATCGCAAGTATAGCAATCACGGGAGCAATGTCTTCCACCCCACCATTGGCCTTAGAAGCTCTTCTAGACCTACCACCCTTGCACATTGTTGTGGAAAGGGAGGCCAGAGTAATAACTCTTCGCCTATGGTACATACCGAATCAATCGTCACGTACTCATGTTTGTGTGGCCAGTAAGCTTCGAGAATCGCTTACCTCTGACGGCATACTGGGAAAGCTCTGGCACATAATATGCACTCGGCCAATGATCGATGCAGACTTCACTATTTCCGTTCCAAATAGAGAGGAATGGAGATAAAACGAAAAAACATTGAAGCAGGTAAACACCTGCTGGTTTACGGACCGACTTTCAAAAACCGAGCAGGGTGTAGAGGGCAGAAATACTTTGTCGCATTTTGCATTACTTTCTTTTATGAAAAGAAAAATATTATTCATGATTTTTTGGTACACTAATAAATTTATTTACTTAATAATATTATACCAAAAAACTACCATTTAGAATTCTCTTTAGTTTTAAATATGTCGATGAAATTATTTGCTCCATATCTAATGATATGGTCAGGGGTGTTAAGTAGTACATGTAACGATTTACTACGCTATTTTTTACGGTAGTAAATGTAACTTGCTACACTTCTAATTTACCAAACATTTACCACATTTACTACTAAGTAAAGATGTCAGACCGAGACTACGTTATAATTTTACAATCTCCACAAAACTAAAAAAAAAAACAGGTTAGTAGGTGGCAGCAAGGATAACATTTGCAATTTAATGCAAACAGTTTGATGATACATACATTATGTGCAATATCTAATATCGTCAATATCTTCATAACTATGACTATAAGAAATACACAGATTCGTATATAGAATACCTTTTTTATTATTATTTAATGTATGAAATTTGTATGTAGCTAACTTCACTCATTAAATTGGTAATAAGTATAGATATTTTTTTTTTCGGAAAACAGATTTTTTTTATTACTACAATCATTTTGAATCTCACAGTATATGCTTATTATCAGTATAAACTTACATACATTATATACATATGAATGACACGATCTGACACGATTGAAGTAGACCACATGACAAACTTGAACCAATAACAGAATTTACTTCATTTACTACGTAGATAATACAATTGCTACATTTGCTACGTAGTAAAGGCCATAAATGTAGCAAATGTAACAAATTAATTTTTTTCGTTACATTAACACCCCTGGATATAGTGCATCCTATCATAAATATAGTTTAGTTCTTATGATAATCATTTTCAATGTACTGCTGTATTGAAAATGATACTTATGTATGTATTTTCCTAGATACGAAAAATAACGTTATCATCTTAAATTTATATCAAAACCTAAAAGGCCTTCCGATAGATTCATAAACATTTACATTCACTCCAATGATGGTAATATAAATCAAAATCGTAACACGATTATCGTTATGAAGAGCAGAGTTACTTAGTTCAACGACGAACGACTTCTAAACAATAATTCAAAAGAAAGTTTTTTTCCAATGATGGCTACTCTAAAAATATTTTTAACAAATCAATTTTTCTGGATAAAGATACAACTAATAATACAACTACCACTTTTAGATATTACAAACTACCTTTCATTTAAAGTTTAACTAACAACGTCATTAAACATTTTAAAAACTTTAATACCAACAAACTTTGTCAAAATCGCCAAAACTACCAAATGGTTAAACTTCTCCAATGGTAAAGATTCGATTAGTTCAACATAAAAGTGATTACATTAGATTCGATTAGATTAGATTTAAGCGGGGTAGCATGCGTATGGGTCGATATTAATCGTCCCGTCCACTACAGCCATTAAGGCCTAAAGGTCAACTTCTCAAAGATCAAATACCAGATTCTCGCAGCAGCAAAACAGTGGCAGAAAATTTGCGCAATTATCTCCTCTTCCAGACACAGTCGGCATTCAGTTTCATCTGAGAGCCCGATTCTGTGTAGTCACATAAGTAAACGTTCGTGTGTCTTGTCTTTATATTTCTAGGATTTAGATGATGAAAATAGTTATAAAAGCGGTAGTGTTTAGAAATGGCGCATATTAACATTATATTATGCAACCAAAATATTGTTTTTTAATAAAACTAAATTAAAACCAATTAATTTCATTATTATATACAAATTGTAGCTTTTACACATTTTTCTATTATTGTTATAACGTTGTAGCGTGCCTCTTGACAAAAGTCATAAATTATTAAATGACAGGGTATTGAGGTCCTTAGAAGGTAGTCTTATTAAACAGATCGTATTACTGATGATTCTTGTAACTCTGTTCTTCATGTCTTTGTTTTGTGCATTTGTTGAGAAAATTATAGATTTACAATTTAAACTATATATTGCATATTGCTATAAGGTACGGTACACAGCCCGGATAAAAAAAATAAATTTTAAATATGTTTTAATCAAATTAGTAAAATCCAATTTTAAACATCTTATTCATCTATTTTATTAATTTTTAACCATAAGTACGCCCTCTCAAATGCAGATGGCATGCGGGGGGAGAGTTTCTGACTGCAACAGTCTAGATAATCTGACGTTAAAAAAAAAATTACGAATAGAAAGTTACCCCCTTAATATTTGCTGTGACCGGAGACGCTATGGGAGGCTGTTGCTCAATTAAATGTTGCCCTCTACTCCAAAATTCAATGTTAAAGTAGTTAATTTACGCGACATTGTGTGCATAAGACTCTGATACATAAACTATAATTGACTTTGTACGATAAAGAAAACATTTAAGTGAAAACAAATGTGGTTTTATTTAATAAATGGTTCTAAATGTATAGCAGTGTAAACCGACGTAAATAAGAATATAAATATTTCAGGTATTTTACGTACCTGAGATATTTATTATTCTAGTTCGCTTATTTAGTAGCAAATACGTTTAATTTTAAATTTCAAAATTCTCGCATTTTTGCGACATTTATCTGTGTGATTTTATGCGTAAATGACGGGTGCATCAGCATATATGCAACATTTGAGAGTAAACATTACTGGGTATTCGGTTTCGTGTCGTGAATACATACTAACTAGTGAAATTCAGACAGCCACTTTATGGCTTACATTTGTGCACAGAATTTTCTAACACAAAATTTTATCGTACATATTAAAATAAAATTTCTTATAAATATTTTAAAATTTAGATAAGAATTAAAATAATACGTCCATTTTTAGATTGATATGGGCGCAGAATACCTTTGGAGGGAGCAAATTGGCAGACATCAAAGCGGGCAGGTCTGGTCAGGACATCGAATGTGGGGCTCTCGTACTTCTACGGAGAATGGCTCAAGGACGGAACATATCCCGGGAAAATCGTCGTTGTTGAGAAAATTTACCCTACAGTTATGTAGATGAATTGTAGTACAAGTATACTTACTAATATGATACGCTTTGTTTAAAATTAACCATCATTTTAGGTTGGAATTTGGAATAAATAGGATTTTATCAAAATAGCTGCTAAATTTTATAAAATTGCCCGGGACACGTCCGTCTCTCACGGAGGTTGGCTAGTGAATAATTCGAATTACAGAAAATCTAACAGACATAGCCTGCGATTGGCTTCGCAAAGGCTGCAAACTGCCTCGAAAAAAGTCCGTTAAATTCACCGATGTGAAGGGAACATTGGATATTTAACAGATGGGAATGCCCATGTAACCAAATGAAACTATGAAATCTTTAAACTAAATTGAAATAAATAATTATTGCAAAATTATGGAATCACCTTACATTCATTATAAAATAAAGGTATAGATGTGTACATCATAAAAAATACTTTTAGAAATCTACAATACATATTACTACACTTAATTAACAATTTAAAAAATTACTACTGTACAAGGAGTATGCAACCTCGCATACACGTCAATTTTTAACCAAACCGAATCCTAGTAATTTTCCCTATCTTCTTGATGACATATCAATGAACTTGGATTACAAATACACCTAAAAGTCCTATTAAACTAAATTTATTCAAAATAAATAATGTAAAAAAAAATGAAAATATTTCGAATTGAAACCGATTCAACTTTGATCCGAAAAATCTGTTATAAATATATAATTTTCACGTTCTAAAATTTGATTTCGATCTGTAATTGTCTCACTACCAATTGGTAGTGAGATAATTATCTTTACTTCCTAAAGGAAACATTCTGAAGGAAAGACCCTCGAATGACTTGCCAAATGCAGAGATGTTCTACATCACCTTGATCATCTGACTGTTTACTGCGACATTCTATATCCTTTCTATTTCTTAAAATAGATAAAAGTAAAGCCAGTAACGTTACAATGAAATAATATCAATTGTTTAAACCATGACAATATATATAAAAATTAATATATGTACCTATATATTTTATCGTGACATACCTACTACAAGATTTTGTGTTTGTACATTTTCGCAAGGGACAACGAATTCAAACTCACCCGCCCATATTAGCGCGTCCATGAGCGTTTTGTAGCTGAAAACGGTTAACGGCGGGCAGCGCGGCGCATTTCTACCGCATAGACGACACAATTCGACGAAACGAACACCAACCACCGCTTGTGGGTCGATATAATCGTAATTATATGACGAGGTGCCCCTCTGTCGTATTGATCAACTAAGATCAAGCGTGCGATACGGGACGAGTCGAGTTTTAACGCTGGCCGGCGGCGTTCTGTTTGTTTATTTGCATCGGCGATATAACGAGGCAACGTTCTCCGGATCCGTGGGGAGTATAGAGTAGAGAGTCGCTGAGTATTGAATACTCAAGACATCACGGTCGGCCCCGGCCGTTAACGGTTATCGCTCAGGTAGATCTCAACTAAATAAAATAAATGCGTGTATGTGTCTATTTATTTGTTTTATCAGAGTGAAGAAGAAATGTTGAGACACATAACGCGGATTCTCCAAATTGATAACGATAATGAGGTTAATAACCTCTAACTAGCGTATTTAATAAGCCGAAAGTACCCAGTTGGGTGCGTATATTTTCTTTGAAGCATAGGCTTAATAACTGCACCAAGCATTTAGTCGTTTTAAGTTGGTCATAGTAGGTAAATAATCAGGAGTGTGACAAGGCTATTTTTACGTTACCAACCACTAAATAGTTCCCTATATTACCACATTTCTTTCTTAATACGCATTACTGTTAAAGTAAAATACGAAAAGTGCAATCTTTGCCACAATTTCTGTCAGTGGCGGCTCGTGACAATATTGAATGGTGGAGCCAATCTCGAGCCAACTAACCCCGTCCTCCTTCCCCATTTTATTAATTTTACAAAGTTTTGAATAATTCCCTTATTATATTTATTATTTCATTTTCATAATTTTTACCCAAAGGAAGATATGAATTTTGATTTGTAATACTATGGAACACGTTGTATTTTTTGCATTTTTAACCGTGGCTGACCATTATCTATACGTACCTAATTCGTTTTTTTTTCTTTGCTGCATATGTTCAATGCAATTAATATTTTTGATAAAAAATTAATATTTACATAATACTTTAAAAAAAAAAAACAGTACTGCCACAAATGTAAAGTTTAAGATGAAATAATGGCGGATTTTTTGATCGATAATTAGAAGATACTTTAGTCAATATTTGGAGCTTATACAGGCTGTTCAAAATTGACTGCTCAACTTTAGAACTTCGACCAGCTTTTATGTTTTTTTTTTTAATAGAACACCCTGTATATTTTTACGCAAATTTTTGTTTTATTTTAATTTCAACTAAGGTGAATTCCCTATTTTATGAGTAATAGGTTGCAAAGATTTTAATATCTATTATAATTCTTTAACTTATTACTGAATCTAATATAAATGGCACAATAAATAATAATAGTAATAATAATAATAATAGTTTTTATTACGCAAAAAAGAAGAATAATAACAAAATCCACACAATTTGGAGGACTCTTGTAAAAGATTTATCTCTGAGAGCTTGTCTTTTTTTTTAACAATAATAGTAGTTAAGAAAATAGCGGAGGCGCGAGAGGGGTGTGCGTAGGGCAAAGTTTTATCTCCCTTATTGTGGGCTATCCTAGTGGACGACCTAATCCAGAAGGTGACCGGGAAGAGGTTTCATTGCCTGAAATATGATCTTACTATAGTCGCTAGAGGGCAGTTTCCAAAGATTCTGGTGGAGCGTATGCAAACCGCTCTAAATATGGTTGAAAAATGGCGTAAACGAGAGCGACTATCAGTTAATGCACAGAAAACGCAAGTTGTCACGTTCACCAGAAAAAGAACGCTAGAAGGCCTACAACCACTAGTGGTAGGAGGTGAAAGGATTCTATAGGTCTAAGAAGCGAAATAACTTGGGGTATGGTTTGATCAATGACTTGCATGGAATCCACATATCAAGAACACAACCTATAAAGCTACTATCGCCCGAGGTAGACGCCGGAGGCTGTTTGGAAAGAATTGAGGCCTTGGTCTCAAGATGACTCTGTGGTTATACCCAAGGGTAATTATACCCATTATAATTAACATACGGTGTTATAGTATGGTGACCAAAGGTGCGGCAGACGTGGCGGCCAAAACGCTAATTGTAAGTGGCTTAAAAAGACTGGCATGTCTATGCGCCACGAAGAAACCGACCACCAGCGCTGCAATGGAAGTAATTCTAAACCTGCCACCGCTACATATCTACATACAAGAAACTGTCAGGTTTACAGCACATAGTCTTATGTATAGTCAAGCACCGATAAGCAAGTCGCCAGAGGATGACTATCAAAAACTATTAGATGAAGATTAAGAATACACCCCTTTTCGGGTTGTCATGTGATGCCATGGTTCAAAAATTCAAACTAACCCAAAGGGAATTAACATTGGCCTGTATTTCTAGCCATTCGGGCGTAAGGGGAAAATAGGCGGCGGACGAGCTGGCCAGGCGAGGTTCGTCGAGATCATTCGTCGGAGCTGACCCTTCTTTTGGCACTACCAAATTGCAAACTAAAAAATCCATCAATGAATGGATACATAATCAGTCCAGAGAGTGGTGGCAAAAATCACCGGGACAGAGACAGGCGAAGGAGTTTCCCAAGCGAACAGGCCTGAATTTACTATGGATCTACTGAATAAAGATAGGAAGAAACACCAGTTCATGCGCTGCGCCAATGTGACGGCCTGGCGAGGTCAAGTTTTCTAATAATGGGCGTGGAGAATCTCACAGCTAGCAACTACACAAAGAAACCGCTCTCAAAAATGATATGCCTAATTAATAGGGCAAAATTGGAGGGCGTCTTGTAGGGAAAAGGGAACCACAATAGGTCTGATGAATCCTAATCTAAACCAAAATCTCACTTTCACATCCCGTTACAGATATCTGAAGCATCTTAGTATTGAAAACTACGTAGGGGAAGGTGGGGCAAGATGGGAACACTAAGCTTTAGAACACTGCATCAGGATTGCAAATTGATATGCAAGGTTCTAAGTAGGCTTGTTGTAATCTTTAAACATTTACCTGCTGATGGATGTATTTACAATTTTTCGATGGGTACTCCTGATGTGAGAAAATTTTGAAAAGAAATATGTAAATACACCATTGCCCCCATGGTGGGGCAAGATGGGGTTCCAGGTGAGTTAAGAATGGGTTGTAACATAAATTTGGGTAATATGTACAAAAATAGATTTTATTCTTAAAAAAAAAATGCAGGAACAAAGCTAAAACTCTTTAAAGCGGAACTACTTAAAATAAAGAAAAATACAATAACGATAAGAATATTAAACTTAATCTTCACAATTGAGACAATAGAAGACGAACTCATCCCCATTATTCACACACCCTCCATGTACCCAACCTCGCCATCCATGGCATTGTATCCATATTTCCCTTTTGGTATCTTCACTGCACTTTCTGGGGCAATATAAACATAGACATTGTCATCTTCCTCAACATCAGAACTTGATTATTTCCTTGTTTTCTAAAAATCCACCCTTTGCTTTCCTTACAAAATTCGGCTTCTTAGTCTCTTCTGTTTCCTTCTTTGTCATTTTTTTCCTTTAATACTCCCTCAGCTCTTTTAGTTGCTTTAGGGATTCTCCGTACTTCTATTTTCTTGTAGCAGATTTTTACACATAGTGGTTGTAAGGATTGTTGTCTTTCTCTTGTTACGCTTTGATCGAACCTGTACTTCATTCCTAACACGAGATATAGGCATCATGTCTTCGAGAAAGCATAATGGAGATCCCATCTCACAAATCCAGCCAATCTTTTCCTGCAATTTTTTGCATTTGTTCAACAACGAACTTTCCTCAATTTTTCAGACCATCGATAAATAAGGTTCTTCAAATCTTGAATTGTTAATCCTGAGAGACCCAATTCCATTTTTTTCAAATATGTAACCAGCTGTGCCTCGTCTTCTAGAGAATAGAGTGTTTTTAGCCTAATGATTTTCTAGGTTGGAGATGTCCAGCAAGCTGACGCGCTTCTTCTACTTTTCTTTCTAGAATTGTTTGTGGTACCTCATACTCATTCTATTGTTTTATCCCGTTGCAAGTAATGAAACAATTTATTTCTATATTTAAATATCCAGCTGTATCTAGTCATAACGGAACAGACTGAAGAGTAAGATAGTGATGTCCCCATGTTGTCCCTTACCAATAGCCCCATCTTGCCTCTGTAAGACTTATTTACTTATACTTCCGATACTGGCCGTTGAACTCACCATCAAAACAATAAAGAAATTCTGGAAATTGCAAAGTTCACGCACGCACAAACAGCAATAACTTTGTAATTACGACTAGTAAAGTTTCCTACATTACAACAAACATAAAACGGCACTTGTGCATATTAGGTCTGCTATTATTTGACAGATGCTTACTGCCGTTCTGTAGATAAGTCGATGTCCCCATCATGCCTCGCGGCCCCATCTTGCCCCACCCTCCCCTAATGGTTAATCATCTATTTCATTTAGGTGAAAAATTAAAAACTTCGATTAGAGTGCTAAGAAAGTATCTGTAAAAAAAGGGTAACTCTTGAGATCCGTCAAAGTAACAATACATAAGCCACTCTCAGAAGGAAAAAGTTTTGATATCGGCTCCGTAAGGCCTGACATTACTTAAACGATTTGCTGTACGCGTTATTAACGTTATTATAACAAACCTTAACCTTATAGGAGAAGGCTTAAAAATTCAATTTTGCGGACAAGCAGGTATTCAGAAACACCGTGCGAGGGTCTGTCCGTTCGGCGACTGTCGACTTGATCAGCTGGTATCGTTCACTCTTAAACTACTTTTCACTTTTGCTTACACATTTTAATATTTTTCTCTATTTCCAGGAATAAACTTTAACAAGACCACCAAGCGTGCAAGCCGCTAGACCATCAACCACGCTTACTTTACTAAATGAATAAAATAGAAGTAAAAATGTGATTGATTGCCTTCATTAAGATTTTTTTAAGTTAATTATAATTTCACTTAAGTGAACATATTTTGATGATAAACCTGTTTTGTTAATTCTGTTGTTACTGCATCGTTCGACAATTACGCTAAAACTTAATTTTCTTTGCTTTACAAAATAAATTTCAGTTTTAAGTATATCTAAGAATAGTATCCAACACTATTCTCATCGTTTTAACCCTCCTTTACAAGTAGTTTCGACGATCATTTTCCCCGTTAAGTGGATAATATGGTACACGAAGCCCCGGCATTTGTGAGGAGCTCGCAGCTCTCCCGCACGCGTTTCGCCCTCTGCCCCGTTCCACGATTCCGGTGGGTACATATGATCGGCGCGCGGCCTAGTCGGGCCGGGGAAAGGAGTGCGCCCGATATTTTCGTTCGGCGACAATTACCGCGACGTCGCACGAACCCATCTCTCTCTCCGGCCGACCGAACGAGCCGGCGAGCATCCATCCGTCCACTATAGTTTCGGAAGTGTGCGCCTCTCCCGACGCGGCGTAAGTACGTGTGGATGCATGTAGGGGCATAGCGCGAGCCTCTGCGCCGCGCCCGCCGCACCGTGAGAACTTGTCCTCGCACAGTCTCTTTATGTTTTAGGCTTTAACTCACGATTGGTTACAGATATTGATCTGCGGCCTGTTTATTCGTAATCCACGTCAAATTTTCGTGCCGATTCACGGGTAATATTAGACCGACAATTTTACCCTACGTCCCACATAACGGAGAGACGCGCCGAATCCGGCATTTCTTTCTCAGCAACCAACTTTCTCGTATATTATATATGTATGAATATCAATACACATATGTAAAATTAATGTAGAAATTAGATCGAGATGAAGCGATTAAACGCTTCAAATTTAATGAATGTTTATCGAATACCGAAATATTTCTTACAAAAAAAAGAATAGCGTGCAGAATAGATTTGTTATCTCACCATAGATCTGATAATTTTAGATATCCTCTATACCGTACCGCTCACAGCTGTTCAGGAATAGAAACGATGACGTTAATCTATGTAACCGAAACCTATACCTATATTATTACTATTACTATTTTGTTGTGGGAGCCGTCTCAGCTGGAATGTCCGGAGATACTAACACTTTACTTATGAAAAGCTAAATAATTACACCTAAAGGTACTACACCAGGCTACCTATTCTACGTACTATATGGATTCCATAACAAATGAAGCTCTAACTTCATAATTTCCCTATGATTGTAGCGTCGCAATTATGTGATTACTGATTTATGCAAAAAGCTGAAATATGTATACAACAAAAAATGTGAGTAGTTCACAGAATTGCGAGTCTACTGTAAATCAGTCAGCTATCAGTTGTTAGTATATGCGCCCATGGAATGACTCGTTATCTCCCAGCATTCGCCAAGGATTTGATTATGTATAATATACTTATATATAATCAATGACCAAGGTGTAATGGAAAACCATGGCAAAAACCTTACTCTGGGAGCAGGATCTGAGAAGAAGTTCCAGACCTTGTTACTGATAGCCGGTAAATTATTATTATCCTTCTGCATTTTGAAAAGACAGGCTGTCCACGTCCTCTAAATTCCGACAGCCGTGCCGTCTTCAACACCCTTCTACACATCAGGAATTTAAAGTTGAAGCAGGATAGAAGTAACGATCTAAAAACAAACAAAGCAACAGCAGTACTTATTCTAATACTTAACAATAACTCAATCCTAATTATTCTAATCAATAGTACTGAAATTAAAGGTTTATATCTTAGATACTTACTTGTATACCCCAATCATGTTAAAACTATAATTTAACACAAATTCAGACCACTAAAGACTATAAAACTATCTAGCTATCTCATGCCGTAACCTATCTAGTTCCTTAGCAGCATAACTAAAAAAATTCCCACAATTGAACCGACTCATTATCTCTAATATCTGTTTCGCGTCGCAGCCAACTTAACCCCCTAGCTAATGCCCTAATTTCCGTACGCGACCGTTACTCATCCGTGAGTGGACATTCAAATAAAACATTTTCAGCTGTATCTACCCCACTGCATTCACAATGCAAATCATTAACCTTCCCAATTCTACACAAATATGATTTAAAATTACCGTGACTTGTTATTAATTTGTCCGGAAACATTTGTATTTGGGCTTCAATTTCTTTTACCCATTAAATTATATCAGCCATTCCAGTATCCTAGTATCCTGGTACCTGGCTGGCTGATTGAAGTAATCCTGTGGGTTCATTTTTGCTTGCCAAAAAATGCCTGTCTTTTTGCGTTCAGAGCTCTGCATTCACACAGAATGTGGTAATCGTTCTCTGTCATTACATTAGACAGCTTGCAATTGGTATCTCCAGTGTTGACGCCAATTTTCTGTAGATGTCTATCCAACTATAGAGATGGGTTCGGAGAATTGATCTGGTTTACAGACGGATCAAAAACCGAAAACGTGAGTGGAGCTGGAATCTACAGCGAGGTGAGAAACACAATGATCACCTTTCCTCTAGAAAATGTGCAAAAATCATTCAGAGGGCTGCAGACTTATATTACAACAGACAGCTATGCGATACTGAGGGCACTTGTTACGGGGTGCCGGCTAATAGCAACCCCTGTCGTAGGTTCGGGAACAATTGAATCGAAATAATTATACCGATTAATATATCAATATTACATATATTTAAGGTTGATTAATTGTTGCAAAAATACAAAAGGTTTACAATAATACAAAGAGAAAGAGTACACTCTCTTTCTTTTGACTGCGGATGGCCGGTGGATGAGGTGAAGCGGGTATTTGATCCGTAAATTCCACTAGTAGAGTTGCGGTGGCGAATTCGGGGACAATCTCGCCCTAAATAAGTAGGCCCTTAAAGCGACACAACCAGATATGATAATAAGAGTTTAATGAGTCAAATGAACCTTAAAAAATCCAAAAACTAAATGCAATTAATGTGAAAACTAAACATTGATGAACAAGAATGTGCGGAAAATTCTAATAAAATGAAATACTATAACAGTTACTTTTAGATGAACAGAAAAAAGCTATTAATCAAAAGTACTAACGAGACGGAGTTCGTGTGAATGACGTTCCCAACACTTGATTTAATTTAAAAAAAAAAGTTAGTTACAGTTAAAAAAAAGGCCGCAAATATGAAACTGATTCGCGCACTTGACGGGCAACACACTAGAGGATCTTAAGATATAATCCATATTGTTTGTATTGATAATAGCTTGACAGACAGCAATAAAGTCATTTTAGTCATTGAAGGAAACGAAAAAGCTGATGTGTTAGCAAGAAAGAGATCATCGGTTCCATATATAGCCACAGACCCTGTTCTAGGAATGTCTGAAAACAGCAATGGGTTGGACAAAAGGAAATACATATACCAACTATAGACTGTGTAATGAGAAGACAGGAACACTTATCACATTCCGTGTGAATGCGAGGCTCTGGGCACAAAAAAGACAGGCAATTTTTGGCAAGCTAGAAACGAACCCACAGAATTACTTCGATTAACCAGCTAGGGAGCTATACAGATTATTGCAGTGCACTAGGAAACTAGAATGACTATAATTTAATGAATAAAAGAAGTGGGAGACTAAATACAAAAAGTCAATATCTTGCAATTTTTTCGGGAAATTCCTGTCAGATGTTTCTCACAAGGAAAAATAATAATAGACAATAAAAAATGATAATATCAAGACAATCGTTGATTATTACAAAACAACTACTTGTAATTACATACATTTATCCTCATATAGCTTACCTTTTAACTTATATACCTACATTAAACTAATTTAGAACATATTTTTCAGATTGAATTCGAAAATTTAGCAAACAATTGTGCAAATATCAAATCATATAAATTCTCATAGGTATATATAATATACAAAATTGTTTTTCTATCTAGGTTTGGGTAATGTAAAATGATATGTTTGAATTCAGTGTATAAATTATTAACTTATAAATACTTATAGGTAGCCTCCGTTTCTTAAAATTAAATCTATGTAGGTATCAAATTATCACCTTATGGCAAGAAAAAGTTAAAAAAGAATATGTATTTGCTATTACTGTTATTGTTATTAGAGCACTGTATTATGTTAAATTAACCTCTAAGAAATCAGAAAGCTTCTTATTGCCTTTTCGATACTTTGTACTTAAAAGTAGCCCTTCTTTATACTTAAAAATCCAGACTACTGGTTTTACGAATCAAAAAAGATAGTTCTTGTTAGGCGTTTTTTTGCGACATTAATTTATCATCGAATTCAATTTACATGTCCAATTGTAAAACAAGAATAAATGATTACATGCGTACCATCTACTCTTTTGCATTGGTTATTTATACTTTTTTCTTAAAATTGACTCACTACCATGCCAAAATAATAGGTACACTTTCGTGGTTGTTAATTATTAAATACAGTTTATTTTGTTAGATATTTAAATAAAACGAGTACGATCTTTGAACTACAACAATCGCACGATTCATCCGATGAAAGCAACACCTTTCTCTTAATTTATTACTTGCACGAAAATAATTAACATTCAATAATTATGATAATCATGTACTAACGGAAAATCAACGGATGGATATAGCCTATTGGTCAGCTGTTACACGCAAATTAATTAATAAAGTAGATGACTTATTTTACACGTAAAACGTCTGCACTTTCTAGGTCATTGAGCCGTGATAATGGATTACTTTAAGTTAGCAAGTACCGTTGTTAAATCCCACAAATCTCTATAAACGCAGCATCGACAATAACACGTGTAGTGCCATCAGATAATAAGAGAAATCTCACTTTAAGAAATTCCTGCCAAAAACATTATTATTCGTATTATTATAATTACTGAGCCTCATGTCAGCCTGCGAATATACTTTTGTTACTCCTAACTCAAATTCCGATGAGGAATATACTTTAGCATGTATTTTAGAAAGCAATATAAACTGAGAGCTGACTAGAAAGAAAAGACTGGGGGTATAAACAGATTGATCATATTGTTAGTGAATCATGTATTGTGTACTGTTATATATACTGATCTTTATATTTAAACTTTGTGAAGAATTATCTTTAATTGACCCATCAAAATCGGTTTTGATAAATATCTGAGATATATTTGAAGTTCGAAGATATTGATCAAGGTTATTCTAATTTAAGGTGTTATGGCATGAATATGTTGTTAATCAACAACGAAACGTAATCAAATACCAAATATATTAATTGATTTGGTTATTTTAATTGAACTTTAATCACAAATTAAAATTCTTCGGTATTTATCCAATTTACTAAGGTCTTAAAAACAAAATTTATCACTAAGTTGATTATTACAATTATTTTCTTATTATTTAATTTCTAATTTCTCTATCACGTCTTTCAAGTTGAGGTGTAGATTTTAGCTTAGGAAAAAAGTGGCTATATGTTACCTTATTTTTACTGTGACCTTTTCAGATTTATTGTGTTCCTCTTTATCTTAGAAGCGTCTAATTTCTGCCCTCTTAATTAATATTTAATTAACGTAACTGTACAGTACATTTTTTCATAATTCAGATCGTTCTATGTTTGAGACCTGTGTTGCCTGCCTTTGTTCTGGTGGCCATTTTCACATAATAAAACCAAAAAATGATTCCAATAAAAGACCTTGACGATACTAACTGACTAATTTGTAGAGTGGTCAACTTTCGTCCGCGGACCAGGTCAGTACTAAGCATCATATATGTGCAGGGGCGACTCCTATTAAAGAGCCAGGGCAAATCACAAATTAATCATTAAAGAGTTTTTATTTTCTGTAACAATACCGACAAATATACGTACACGCAGACGCATTTAAGTACAGAACGAACCTTGGGATTTCCATGATTTGATACGACCAAACGCACTTTGCAGTTATTTATGCAAACAAGCGGCGAACTGGGACCACGTCTAGATTAGCCCCGATTGTTAGACGTTTGCAGGTCTCCGCGCGGAGCTAGTGGAAGAGGAGTTGGTCGCAATATATGCAAAAATTATATTGAAGTGGGGCCAGCCATTTCGTGGACCGCTGCTCGCTGGTTAATCGAGTCATCTCGTTAGTGCTCGGCACTGTGCGGGAATGGTTTCCAACTATCACGGTAGGCAACGTGTGAATCAGACGCAGACGGCCGTCGAAGAACTATTGAAAGTAGAAATATATGTAAAAGACGGTCGCATACGGACTTTGGTTTAACACTTCCCCGCAATAAAAATTGAGTTCAAGAATATTTATTAATAAAGTAATAAAGTGTAGTATTATTCTAGGATGACATCGCAAATTAATAACTATAGTATTTCAAATCAAAATGAACTACCATTCATATCTTTCTTAGGGTAAAAATTATGAAAATGAAATAACAAATATAATAAGGGAGTTATTCCTGAAAAATACATCATAATAGTGTTTTAAGCAAAAAAATAAGCCATTTGCTTAGTTAAACAAACAAAAAAAAAAAAAAAATTGTTTCCCTTTCTTTGTAAGAAATACGTGGTGTTATGCATAAAATATACATTATATCGACGATCTTCGCTTAAATAACACATGTGCTCTGTGTTGTGTTATGTTTTCGTCGATATAAAATGACAAAAATACCTGAACTAAACAAGTGACTTATATACGTGCAGTTTAAAAACTAAATATATGCAATTCTGAAGGAAATATGTTAGTGTTTATATTTAAGTAGATAAGTGTATATTTTGGAGCGGTTGCAAGTGCTGTTTAATTCTGATCATAAAATCGGTAAAAATATTTTCTAATTTTTGGTAATTTTACCTTACATGTCGGTGAAATTTTAAACAGGAATTGCAAATATTTTTTAGTGTGTGCGGATGATATCTTTCCTAAACCCTAATCCTAAATGCCTTCCAATGACTTCAGTATTAAGTGTAGGATTAATCACATATCGTTGCAGTGCATGTAATTTCGGGTAGAATTAGTTGCAATAAATCAGGCAGCGCGAATGGGAATTTATACGGGACGTGAGAATTATAACAGATTGCTAATTTTTTAAATTTAAGAAATCCGACTGATTTGTTATTACATACTTGGGACTTGTTGGGTGAAGAGGGTATAAAACTTTTTTGGGCTAGGGCTCACGGACGTACAATCGGTAATGAGAGGGCGGATCAATTAGCGAAAGAAATGGTGTTTAAGGGAGATAGGGCGATAATTAGATATAAGCTAATTTTGGCTGGCGTGGTTAAAAAAGCGTTTAGGGATAAACTTGATAATGATTGGCAGGGTAGGCGGTATATTACTTTAAATGGAAAGTGGAAATTTACCTGTATAGTTACAAGTTTTATGAAATTAAGGGTTAATTTGTCGTATCAGGCGGTAGAATTAATAACAGGTCAGGGTAATTTTAAATCATATTTATGTAGAATTAGGAGGGTTGATGATTCGCATAGTAAATATGGTGGGGTAGATTCCGCGGCGCTTGTCATATATGAATGTCTACTCACTGATGAGTGGAGGTCGCGTAGAGAAGTTAGGGCATTAGCTAAGGAGTTAAATGGGGCCGACGCGAAACATATTAGAAATAATAAGTCGGTCGAGTGGTGGGATTTTTTAGTAATGCTGCTAAAGAACTATAGATAGGTTGCGGCATGATATTTAGGTAGTTAGTAGGGTAGTATGTACGTATTTATGAATGAATATTTTATGCTCTTTAGTGGCCAGAATTATTCCTAAATTATAGTTAGTACTTAGAAATAGGTAGCCTCGTGTAGTACCTTTAGATGGAGCACGGGGTTAGGATGATTTATAATTATTTAGCTTTTCACAAATAAAATATATGTACTTTGATGGAATTTTAATCTCGAAAATGCTCGTTGTTTTTTTGTACATTTCTTTCCGAATCAAATTATTTTTCGTTTTTTCCCCTAAAAAGGTAAACATTAGTAAATATTGGAAGTATTTTGAGAAGTTTTAAGAAAATGAAATTACTTTTTACAAATATTCTTCATTTACTTCAATTTATTTGCGAAATGTTACAAGTTAGTATGTTTTCAAGTGGGTGCAAATCAAGGCTTTTATTACACTTTACACTGTTGAAAATATTATCGGTGTTGGCGTTAACTTTGCGCTAGTCAAATATTTTAGTGTTGATTTTTACAAACTTTGTCAGACGAGTTGACTACGTGTGTTTAATAGAACAGAAATTACTAGAATTTCGTGTGAATTCTTTGTTTAGATATGGGGATTTACTATTTTTCTAGACATTCAGAAGCGTCAACCAATCAAAATTTTTCCCTCGGATAGAAATATAGAAACCCCACCTAATCTAATATGGTATTGCATATACGCATCACGTGCATTGCACGTGTATCTGTTTTCGGGTTCGTTTCTGCGTATTAACATATTCAAACAAACCACCAAACGTGTACTAACCTGCAAAGTGTAACCTTGCGTTATTAAACGCTAATTCCAGTGTGCATAAAAAATTTCAACATCTTAAAGATGTATTGGAAACATCTATTTACGTAATTAGTTATTTTGAGTCAAATAGCATAAACATCCACCTAATTTTATAATGGTTCTCAAAAAATCATTTTAAAATTGGCACGTTTAGTTGAAACCAAAACTTTTGAATGAGTGGTTTTGCATATTTATAATTGAGAAAACATGTTAAAGAGAGAATATTATAGCACTGAGAAATAAGAGTTGCATATTAAAAAGACGTCGTGTTTAGAAAACGGTGTTAAATCACCCAATAGACCGCATTCATTTAGTTAAACAGCTAGTAAATTTGTCTAGTTTAGGTCAAATAAAATGTGACTAGAAGTATTTTATAATTCTATGTGTCAATTGGACAAAATAATCCCTTAGCACAGACAATACTTGACTATCTTTGCTCGTCAAATTTAAAGTTCTCGACAAAATAACACGAAAGGAGTGTGTACCTCTCCTGATTATTAAATTAGTCAAAAAAGTGTTAAAATTTTCAGCAGTGTACAGATAAATTGTTGCTATTTGTCCGATTTGTTAAACCGTATACTGTATATCCATGCCACACTTAGGTATCCTTGCGAGTGGGCGGAACTGTAATAAAAAAGTATGAGTATATGCAAATTTTTGCGCGATAGCGCGGATTTATCGAACTACCCCCTTTTAGGTAACTGCGTTTACGTTTCTAGAACGGACGACGCCAAACCGAAAGAGAAAAAAGAGAGACGCCGGCATCTGGGCTCGCGCTCCAATCAATTAAATTAAAAACGCGTACGGAACGGAACAATGAAAATCGAACGTTGAGCAGCGTAAAACCGGCTCCGTGTGATTCCCCTCTGTCCCTCCTCCAAATGGGCCGAGAGCCGTTCGCTCAAACAACTGTCGTGTACTAAAACCGCTCGACTCTCCACTATCCGCGATATTACGCTAGAGCATCACATAAAATGGAAGCATCCTGAGTCGATATTCGCCGAGCCGGATCCCCGTCCCATCATCTCTTCTCCGCGTGCCGCCGCCGTTGCCCGCCCGTTCTCGGCTCCCTCAACCCCGTGCAACAACACACACAATATCGCCGACTCGCGCGCGTTTTTCGTACATATATACGTAAGCCCATCATCCCTCCGCTCCGATACGGGACAGGCACAAAGGAAGC
Source organism: Protaetia brevitarsis (assembly GCA_004143645.1). Taxonomy (NCBI): domain Eukaryota; kingdom Metazoa; phylum Arthropoda; class Insecta; order Coleoptera; family Scarabaeidae; genus Protaetia; species Protaetia brevitarsis. The sequence continues at coordinate 2,331,590 of RXPK01000247.1, forward strand.
GACAGAGAAACAACAACGAGAAAAAAAGAAGAGTGTATCACGCACCCCATTCGAAATCGAAAAACTGCGCACATAAACGTTTTAATTTTAAAATTGCAGACAATAGATGAATTACTTCTTTGGCGTGGTATTCCCGGGGCAAAATTAATAAGTATCGTAAAACGGAAGTGAATATAGGTTTAATATTCATATTTTGCGAAATTGAAAGGAGAAAAGAAATTGTTTTTTCAACGGCGTTGTCCTTATCGACTATATTTTATATTACACCTATAGTAAACCCTATGATATATCTCTTCTATTAAGATATCATCGAGGTTAAGACTCTTTTTAACGAATCTTCCATACTATAACCATTCTATAAGCATAGATACCAATAGGAATACACCATCCGTTAAGAACTTATCATCGACGCGCAGTGGGGTAGTCCGATCTGTGATACGAATCGAAATTGGTTTTATGTGAAACCGGTTATGGATGTGGCGATTAATCGTCTTCAAAACAAAACCCGTAAACGGTAACGGTTTTAACAGCAAAACCGGTTTTCAAATGCAAAACCGGTTTTCAAAACCAAAAGCGGTTTCTAAAATGCGTATTATCGCGTATTAAATATGTTTTCGAATTTAAAATACATAGCAATTATAAAAAAAAATGAGACAGATGTTTTCTTTTTAATCCGTACTTTCCCAGCTTTAAAACCGGTTTTTAAAATCGATTTTAAAAACTGGTTTTGAAAACGGATTTTTACTGAAAATCGATTAACCGGTTTTTGATATCTGGCGATTTTCGCAGCACTACTATTAGATACTACTAAAGTATGGAATCTTACTAATTTTATTTTTCGAAGAACTTCACTTGAAAATTACACAATTTTAATGCAAAAAAAAGATACATTTCTATTTGACATTCTTTTAAAATTATTTACTGAAAAATGTATTTGATTTCACTCCGTTTTTGAAGTTGGTTAATATTTTCAAAGTTATTTGGGCAAATAAGGAATTTTGTATCAATTCACTGTTATTCTTTAATCAAATTTTGCACCGAGAGAAACCTATGTCCTCCGACTTTCGAAAAATTGTTTTTTTTCGTGGATAATGCTAGTATTTCGTTTGCAGTTGTTTGTACTAACAATAATTTCGTTTGTAATGCCATCCATTAATAATTAAAGGCCTTCAAAAAAGCGGTCGCACCCGACTTGTGAGATATCGAAAATTCGCTATTGCAATTCCCTTCAGAATCATTTGTAGTTGTTTCTAGTGATTTTGCTTTCGTTTGTAGTTGAAAGATAAACAAATGGCGATAATTTAAACAAATTGTCTAAAGGTGAATTTTTTAATAATTGAGATATAGAAAACCCAATTTCGTAATTTACTTTAGATTCGTTTGTAGTTGAAAGATAAAGAAATGGTGATAGTTTAAACAAGTTGTCTAAAGGTGAATTTGTTAATAATTGAGATATCGAAAATCCGCTTTTAAATATTCGTTTCGTTTGTAGTTGAAATTACAATTATTACACTGAGAAAAGAGATTGCATTAAATGAAAAGGTTTATAACTTTTGGTTTTTATCATGTTCAATGAAAAGAATACCTTTTCTCAGAACTGTTTATTTTAATTGAAAGTAGCGTGCTGTTTTGCCGGAAGACTATTTTCTTCTTAAGTATATGCTTTTCGACCCAAAAGTAACCATAATTAAATGGAATGCACCTTATAGTTTTGATTAATATTTTATACTATCTGTATAACTTCTGTTTAAGTAAGACATTACATATTATATTGTTATTATTATGTACATATTTAACAACATATTTTAGTTTCTTTAACGTTATCATATTATTGAATTATAAACAGTATTTTAAATAAAAAAGCCGGACGTTTTGGTTTATTGGTGTGGACACGCATGTATACATTGATTTAAAACTTTTGCCTTTTAACGGAAAATGCAAGCACCTGTATTCAAGCTAAGTACTTCTTTACGCGGAGTATTTTTGTTTTATTCGTGTTCCCACGTGCATAAGTCTCAGATACACAAACAATAATGAACAAAAGTAAATATTTTTCGCGCGAGGTTAAAGAAATTTCGGAGATAATTGGAATCTTTTCAGTTCATACTGATTTACTTATAAGCCAAACAACTTTAAAGCAGTATATAGCGTTTGAAGGTTTTAAAACATACACGGGAAAAACCATCTTGTTGTTTTCAACCATTTTTCATGCATTTGGTTACAGTTACTAAATTATTACTTGATTTAGGAATATTTAAGTTTTTCAACGCAAGCTGTGGCCGTAAAGCACTGGATTGACTACAGCTAGAACAAACCTATTTACTATTAGTAAGAAACTAGTTAACATTGGATACCTGAAACATAAATACTTAGATAGGTTAAGCAAGTAATATACAAAGTGTTTTGTAGAAAAAAACCTCATTTTATTTGCTTGAAACCTGGAATTTAGACATATTTTTAGTAATGTTATACAAGAAATGCTAATATTAACAGCAATGCTTCCAAATGATCTCGAAGCAGATTTGACTCCCTTAGTTTTCTTGTGGGCTTATTTAAAATCAAAAGTTTATTTTAATAGGACAAATAATTTAGACGGGCCACGGCAAAGAATTCGCGCTAAACTGGAACCCATTAGTGTTTATACTCGATTCGGTTAGTGCCAAATGGTTAACGGAGAGTAATTTCGACATTTGCACTAAATTTTGTTTGTTTTAGGAGTTTGATTAAGATTTACCTCCACTAAAGTTACATTTTTATTTCTTACGTTAAGTGTGTTATTTTCTCAAAAAAAAAAAAAAAACAGTTATCTAAAGTATCACTTTTTTTACACCATCATTTAATAAGTAGTTAGACCATTATTTTCCATACATATTGAGCATATATTTCTTTGCATAACAGCCTGCACAGAGAAAAATCCGCACAGTGATATTTACATTTCACTATTGGACGAAAATTGTAGTAAGAATTTTGACTATTGCGCGAACTTTTTAAACAACCGTCGCTGCAATTTGTATACCACAATTACAAAAAAAGCAATAAAATTGTTTGAAAATATTTTAACACAACCTTCTAGAAAATATTGTGAAATATTTTACAACTAGGAAATATAATAAATTGCATATAATGAAGTGAGAAAAAGTTTATAAACCAGAATTTTTATACTGAGAAACTTTATAGTACTCGTATACTACTAGAGTTAATAATTAATTAACAAAAATTAACAATATAATTCCAATATTCTGATTTCCGCTAACGTTAAGAAGGACATAGGTCTGTCAAGGACTTGGACATACCTCAAAATTTACGAATTGCTGTTTTTTCAACAAAAAAGCTAATGTTAAGACGGGCATCAGCCTGTCGACATAGCAGTAATAATTGTATCCACCAACTGCCAACATCCCTCGAAATTTACGTATTGTCTTTACTGAAATCAACAAACCAACCCCACTAATAAAATCTCGTTTATTTTAGAGATATTACGAAAATTTCAAAGTGTATCAAAGTTTTGTAAGAAATGTCGAAACTATGTTACCAAAGTTACATTACAAAGTTTAACTTTGACAGCCAAAGATTTAAAGAGATAATTCAGGGGCCCCAACATACTAGCTTCACAGTTCTTTATTTTTGAGTTTGAGGTTAAGAGTTAAGATCGTTTCGGAGAAGGAGTTGTAGAGTAGCGAAGTGTTTGTATCAATTACAGACAGAGCTAGTCTTAAATCTTCTGTTTTAATTAAATTTAAACCTTTTACAAAATAATTTGTCTTTGCCGCAATGCTTGCGCTCGCGCACACCATAACTTTGACCGGCTCTGATAATAAAATTTGTTGCAAAAACTATTTTTTATGTCAAAGTAAAATTTGATGTGACGTCATCAAAGTCTATCAAATTTGCCATTTACACGAGGAGTTTGAAGTGAATTTGAACCACTTTGACACCAAAAATTTTGATCGTGTCATACAGGCTCTACAGTGCGATTCAAACATGGTCAATATTTCTACCAATCATATAAAAGTAGCCTCCAAAAATGAACACTATTCAAACCACAAACCCTAATATTTCTCTTTCACACTGTTAGCAAGAGCAATAACTACATATTAATCTAAACTGCTCTAGTGAATAAATTAACTTCTTATGTTTAATAATTTTGGAATGTTGGACAAATGTTTACAAACCAATGCTCACCGGCAATCACTAAAAACTGTTGAGTCAACTCGGAATTTCTTGACTGAACATTTTCTTTTTGTCAGCGTCTGCTTCGATGGTCCTTCTTAAAAGTCTTGGTTCGAAGCTGCATTGGATTCAAAAGCAGCAATCTTAAAAATCCTGACTAATTACAGTCCACAATTTTTCAATTGATGATACAAGTTGATTTAGGCCGTAGTGTAATATTCAAATAAGTGTGGTGTGTGAACATGTTGATTTAACAATAAAGTAGAATAAACAATTTATGCAGTATTTTTAATTCTAAATGTATTCGTATAAATCACATTTCCTAATATATTGTTTTGCTATGAAATTGATTATATTCACTGTATAAAACAAAAACTAAAAAAGAATACTCTTTTTTCCAAAACTTGGAAAAAAGAGTATAAAGTAGGAACCTTGGGTTAGAATTAGAAAAGATTTTTTTTTTATAGAAGTTTTTATTTTAATTTATTTAGAATTAAAAATACTGCATAAATTGTCTATTCTACCTTATTGTTAAATCAACATGTTTCGCCAGCACTAGCTAATTGCTATGGATATGTGCAGTTGCACATAAAAAAAAAACGTAATTAAATTGAAACCGTATTTCCAAAAGAAGGGCAAAATGTTGGAAAGGCAACCGCTGAAGCAAAAGTTTGTGTGAAGCCCTTAGCCTACTGTCATATATTTGTAAAATATTGCTAATATTTTATATACTGCGGGAGTGTATTTTACACCACTGAAGCTCTATCAAGAATAAGAAAAACTGTTTATAAATTTATGAAACCTGCATTAAATAGTAAATAGTAGTGTTAGTTTTATAATGTTAAAATATTGTGATATATACTTATAAGCGTATGTACTAATGCCTCAAAAACATCTTATTGTACATAAGTTAATATTAGCTACTAGCTAATATTGTCGTCACTGTAATTGCTGGAAGTTGCGTTGTGAAGATCGCTCAGGTCTGCCCAGTCGTGTTAGGTGTAGTGAAAAGACCTCGAGCGAAGGAAATCGGCTCGCTGATCACGGAAGCTCTTATAGGATGATCACCAATAAGTATACTTTAGCGATGACTCAGTGAATAAACTACTTCAACATGAATAGTTTGTTGAAAGTCGAAAGCGTCAATATCGTATACAGAGCGGGTCTTAATTAATGTCGCAAATTTTTAAGGGCAACATAGGTTATTAAACTAATTCTAAGTTTAACGATAGTATTTTTTTGTTCCCGATTATGGCAAAACTAAATCACGGAATATCATTAGTAAACTAATAAACATTGTTATAGGTATAACTTACTACCAGGTAAAGTCATGTATATTTCTGAGATAAAAAGTTGAAATTAAAAATAAGCAAAAAACAAGATTTTCTGTTTGAATTGAAAACAAGGAAGTCATTTGCAAGTATCACAGATATAAAATATCAATAGAACATTCTAGACATAACAAAATATGATTTCATGTTTTTAATGTTTTAATGCATTTATTACGAATACCAAAGAAAACGTTGCTGAAAGAATTAAGTAAAGAATGATGCGAAACTTGAAATTGGAGGAAGGAATTAATATAACTATTCCCGCATTTTTGTATGGTAAACAGCTTTCGCGTGGATTTTTAACGAAGAGCAATTAACATCTGCGGAAGAAAAAATGAACATGCTGCATTTTGAAACCTTGTTTTTGAAGTATAGGAAAGTTATTCCAGTAAATCAAATTCTTAAAATCATGGCAATACTTTACATGCAATAGAAAACATAACGAATTAAAATATCTATCAAAAAAGTATTCAGAACAGTTTCGACCTATGTATTCTATGTAAAATTTTCGTTGGGCACTCACCAGCGTTGCCTAATTAAATAACGATGTGAAACATCATTTTTTAACCATATTGCGCATAAAAATTTTCCCAGGAATAAAAATAGTTTATATAAGAATATAGAAAATCGAAGCTTTATGCAACTTTGCACCACATGTATTTTGCAGGCTTCAAAATTCGATACAAATATATACTGGGTAGTAGCAAGGATTTTTTTTTTGTTTGACCTATTGATAAATTACCTACATAAAGTGCAAATTGTTTACTATTATAATATAGCCGTAACAGCTTCAGTTTTTTTTTTTTTCTGAAGTATTTATAATTATTAAACTTATGATTCTTTTAACTATATAGGGTTGTCGACACATCTTTTTCAGGAGTCAGATGCCCGTTCTGTGCACTACCCGGTTTTGGGTTATCAGGGTATCGAGCTTTACCTGAAATCATTATACAAATTCGAGTTTTTCACACTATTTGGTAATAGAAGTTTTTGGGTAGTCGCTCCTAATCCTGCGATCAACTTATATAAATAAGAATTTAAAACTTTTAATTATTTAAGTATTTGCGAAGATTTTTGCCAAATTGCCGAATTTTATCCTACAAATATTTCGGAACTAGATCCTTTAATTTAAATCTAGGCCAACGAAAGTGTTTAAAAACATAATAAATATGCATGTTGATGTTTGTTGAATCTAATTTCATTATTAAAATTGAAGTTTGGTGGTTTTGATACGCATACAACGAACACGCTATTTGTGTCAGCGTTTTACAAGCAGTATGTTATTGGAGATTTGATATTAAAAAAATAAAGCGCAAATAAGAGAGATTATTAAAAAATTTTATGAATTAGATTATTTTGTTTGCATGTTCTCCCTCACATTAAAAAAAAAAAAAAAAAGAAAAAGCTTTTTGTCTTGCAATATTAGCTACGTAAAATAATATTACAAATCAATGTTAATAGGTAATATCATTTGTAGCGAATAAATATTGTTACGCACGAAGAAGTTAAATAATCAATTCATCACTACAGATTTTTGAAATAAAGGAATAAAATTAAAATATAGACATAGCGCATTTTAGAACTAAATCAAATTCGAGGTTTTATTATTAAAATTAATTGTGAATTATAATACCATTTATAAGAACCAACAGGGCATCTTTCAAGATCAATACCTAACATAAAAAAGTGATTTCTTGGTTTTAAATGTTCTAATACACTTAATTCGAATCCTGAAGAAAATATTACTTGTAAAAAGAATGCGTCACTTGGAATCAGAAAAAAAAATAAAGACCTCTGTCAGACGAGGCGGTTTGGTTGATTCAACTAACAATAAGTTGCCTGATTTAGACCTCTTTCAAACGAGGCGGTTTAGTTGATTCAACTAGGTTGCCGGGTTTACTCTCAACGACCTGATTGCCATTAAAGACCTATTGAAGCCGCCGAAGCGGACAAGTTGACTCCGTGTGAAAGGGTTCATATCCGCATGCTCCTTGACAACCGTCCATTCAACTTGAAGACCTACTGAAGCTGCCGAAACGGACAAGTTGTGTGTGCGTGTGCGGTGACGTAAGCGGCGTCAAGAAAGGAATGGACAAATAAAGAAGTTTGCCGCGATCACGAGAACAGCGCAACGTCCCTAATTAGCAGACAGCCGATGGAAGCACGTGGGAGAGCGTAGGTCCGCAAGCGAACAAAGAAAGTCATCAGCCAGTGTCCAAAGCAAGTGGACGTGCCGTTCGGCTGGAGAGCAGTTGTAGAAGACCCGCCACAGAATATATTATTCAAAGCGCATCGCGTAGCGAGGTAATGGTAGCCCCGTGATTGCTGAAAGAAACCTCCTGAGGGAACAGTCTTGCAATTGCATTAGATCGCGTATTATCAGCTGTGTTGTGCCGCCGTATGCTGGGAATTTCCCGATCTATAGCGCCGGATACAGCCTCCAAAGTGTGCGGCGACGTAGTTATATCGAGCTAATTTCCAGGCGAGACTGCTGTGTGCCGAAAATTCTACCGACCACGCCAAGACCACGCGCAGCGCCGAGGAACCGCCAAAATCGCAAGTGTTACCGCCTATTTTATTTGTTTATTAGTTTATAAATTCAATTCAGTCAGTAATATCCAAGGAGATCTCATTCATTATTTCTTTACCACCAAATAATCGTTATTTATGTGTAATGTTTTTATTTGTACATTGTTCTGCCTTCGTTCTTTCAAAATAAAATATTGTAAAGGTGCAATCAATTTATTTTATTTTGTTATTTAGTATACAAAGTTGTACTATATTTTAAATACTCTTAGAACCGCACGATATAACATACGAATATAACATCCATAAGTAAATTAACGACCCATTACATTTTGACGTACAGCGCAGGGCACGACAAAAAGTGTATCATTTAACGTGTCTTTTACAGGAGTCGGGTGCCCGTCCAGTGCACTATGCGGTTGCCCGGGTATCGAATTTTTTCAGAATTCGAAATTTTACCCGAAATCGGGTAGCCCGTAGCCAAAAATTTCGAATATTCATATACCTACACTTATTTTTTAATTTGTACGACGAATATATCTGGAGGCTTTCAATGCGATCCTTAGGTTGAAAGCCAACAACTTGTGGCATCCCAACTTTAGGGTCAGAGGGCACACTGATACTACGGGTACGATGAGGGACGGGCCATTGTTGCAAATGCCCACGGACAGTATGGCACCCGAAATTATTTTCACTGAAAAGATTAAAATCTCCCTACCGAACAGAGACCAGGCACGTAGTGATATCACTGCTCTTGATGACTGGTTCACAGACGGATCCAAGTCCAGCCAGAGCACAGGAGCTGGTATTTGTGGGCTCGGTCCTAATCAAAGGATATCCATAAGCCTGGGGAAGCGTACAAAGGTCTTTTAGGCAGAGGTATTCGCCCTTGGAGCCGGTGCAGAAATTATTGCACAGAGAAGGGAGGGGGGGTGCATGAGGAGGAAAATAAATATAATAACTGACAGTCACGCTGCTATCAAGGCAGTCTCGAACCCTGTAACTAGGTCAAAACTAGTTAGAGACTGCAAACAATCCCTCAATACACTGGCACGAGACTACACGGTGCCTCTGATTTGGGTGCCGGGACATGAGCATATCAAGGGCAATGTGATAGCCGACGAACTAGCCAAGGAGGGTTCTAAAAAACACTTCATAGGTCCAGAGCCCGTATGTGGGATTGCTAAGGACTCCGCAAGAAGAGAGATTAGATAAAGAAAGTATGAAGGAATGGAGGTCGACTGAAGGGGAACTCTATACTAAAGCGCCAATAGGGGATGGAGATGCTAGGTTTTCTGATAACCTACTCAGACGCAGCAAAAGAGAAGCTAAAACTATTACTGGGCTGGTAACTGGACACTGTCCCCTGAAAAAGCATCTATACAACACAGGTCGAGTAAGCGAACCGTGGTGCAGAAGATGCGAACTACAGGAGGAAACAAGTTTACATGTAATCTGCACATGTGAAGAATTGAAGGTACTCAGGCAGAAATATTTCGGGAAGGATCTATTGGAGTCCTCGAGGGGTCTCAAGTTTCCACTGGGCAAGATACTGGGCTTTATAGAGAAAACCAAGCTAATCGAAGGGAAGTAAGAGGTTTAATAAGGACGGTACAATGAGCACCTAGGTCAAGTGCCCGGACTATAGTGTCCACTCTAACTAAATGAATGAATGAATGAATATCTGTAATTGTAAAATCACCGTTACTATCACAAAATTCTCTTTTCATTAAGACAAATTTCTACAGTAAAATTTCTTTTCCTCTATGGTAATTAAAATTATATACGAATTTAATTATTAAGTTTTTATAAAATACTCAGTATATTTTATGAAGTACAGCAGGAGCACAGCTGAGGGTAGAAAGATTTGGTTTCCGTTGTAATTTAGTTAGCGCAACAATGGTTCAGCACCCCTTGTATCAAATAGTTAATAGGCTTCTACAAATAGAGCCTCGGTCATAAGGTGGGGGGCTGTTAATCCTGGTTTTCCAGTTTTAGGAAAACACGTGTAGGGAAGCCACCGCACACACATTCCATGTGTGATCCATAATGACGTTTAAAATAATTGCAGTGCGTGAAAGAAATGGTAATTTTAAAGCCGATCTTGCAATAATTAAATTAGCTTGAATTATCATTAGAGAAGCTTGTTAGTCACATTTCCCAATGAACATATGTATGAATATACACTTGATTGTTACCATGTAAATAAATGCAATAGGGGTAATTGTTTTATTTCTCTGATATTACTTTAATTTACAGTCATTAACTACTTACAATTAGATTAATTTCCCCGTTACAACATTACCGTTTACATCTCTGAAATGATTATTTAACTGCATATGAGGATGCACGTATATTCTCGTTCTTTTTCCCAAGAGAAACCTTCTTCCACTGCAAATGTTATGTATTTTAGCATTAGATATACATATGTACGGGAAAACGTCTACAGTGACAAATAACGAATGATTTTCTTTATATCTTTATAATTTAAAAAAAAAAATATATGTATATGTCAAATAAGGAATAAACCTGTAAAAAGTTGGTAGCACATTTCCAAATGCAGTTTGTGTCTATGTATGTACTTGATAGTTAATTTAATCAGAAAATTAAAAATTATTAAATTGGGCCGTGACTAAAAATAATTAAAAATTAGCTTTAATGAGTTATCGTCTCCAAAAGTTTTATTCTCGTAAAGCACGACACTTCCGAACACGTTAGCTTTTATTTATAGAAACTAGGTATATCGAAACGTACTTTTATATCTATACATTTCTTAATGATAAGATATTATAATACTCTACCTAACATTTAATTGCTAACGTTACACAAGATTATTTATTTATGTTGTGGAATGTTAAACATGAATATGTAAAACGTGCAAAAATATCTTAACGTGGAAGATAGCTGTAACAAACAGTAGTTACTGATATTGATATATATATATACCTACGTGTAGGTACATACATATTTACATAGATTAACTTACAATAAATCTTATCTATTATAGAAATATGTTATATTTGAATAGTTTTTCCCTGTTCGGCAACACGTAATGAAATTTTAAGTATTTCATGACTGTACTTTAATTCTGTTTTATTTATATATGCCCTATTACCTGTTACCTTTTTTTGATAAAATATTAATAATTCTATAAAAGTTTTTCTTTGCGTCACCTTTCAAAAATAAAATATGGGTTATTGTATATTTTAAAAAGATAATAATAAATTTAAAATTGCACATTTCTTTATACCAATATTTCTTATTTAATGTTAAAATTAAAGCATAATAACATGGTTGTTTCTTTTCCTATGTGTTGTTAAAAATTATTTGTTTTTGTACAGAAAATAGGTAATAAAAATACAATAACAATTATATTAAATATTAACATTAATTTATTTATGTAAACAACGCTCTCTTCTCCAACTCCCCACCCGCCCCACTTCCAAAAAGTACTCACGTTGGAGTTCGCCGTTAATGAATCTATTTACATACACACATAGTTCGTATCGATCTTAATTAAAATAAAACGTACGCTCTAGTTGGCAGTATCAATGTTCTTAACCGCAAACATTCGTACTGATAAGCTTCGGGGAATCTATTTAAACCTTATGTACACGGGAATGAATAAAATATTGCTGTAGATTCATACATAATTTACGTAAAGGATGTCGTAATTTTCGTTATCTCTGAACACGATAACGTACAATAATAATAATAATAATAACAACACAACGTGTGAAGGAAAAATCATATTATACTGTAAACTAAATACTTACTTGATTGATAAAAGTGGTATTTCACTCGAAAAATCATGAGACACTCGCTTAAAGTACGTTAGGCAATGTTAATGCGTTAATCACCTGCGATTAGTGTTTCGTATAAGTATTTAGGATGTGTGTGTGTGGTGCGGCGCGATAACAACTTTTTCGTATATTCTTACGTCCTGGTTGCCGTTATTTATCACAGAATTTGTTACGTCGAAGAAAATGTGTAAAATCACGCGCGTATTGGTAAGCGCAGATCAAGTAGATGGTCGGTACAATAAAAAAAAATGAGTAATCAGTGTAATTTTTCCAGTGTGCATCTAACTGCGATGTAACTGCACGTATACAATGTGTGACGGAGAGAGGCAGAGAAGCGAGAATGAAAGCCTTTGGACGTTTACGGGGGGTTCCGTGCACAGCGGGAGGGGGGTTGGCAAGCAATCGGACTGACACCAAGCCTAGGTCCGGCCATCTTGTGACGGCGAAGCGCTCTTGCCTCTAAAATACCAGAAAATCGTGTAATTTGCGGCGTACAACAGTGCAAATAATAAATAAATAAACCACCGTTGGTGCGGGAAAGACTATAGCGTAAGATAGCACACGTGCATCGGCCCGTGTTGCACGCAAATCATAAAGAAATTAGTTAATTAGTTTTTCTCTCTGTGTGTTACATTTTTGTGAGTGTGTCTTCGGGTATACTCAATTGTTGGTTACCTGGGCCTCGTCTCTCGTCGATGCCACTGTGGACTAACGCATACCTTTCATATACGTAAGTACAACAGATTTCTATTTAAAGCAGTCTTCCTTTCTTTTAGCAAATTTATCACTTAAAAATAAGTAATCAAACATAAATCATATTGTTAACACCTTATCGTTTATCGCTTAGCAAAATCTTTAGGCAATTAACTACTAAAAACAAAGCCACAATCTTACATTGTTCCGTTTCAGTATAATAAACATTCTTGGCGGCTTTAACAATTTTAAAAGAAGCCCAAAAGAATACCTATCGAATACTTCAGCAGCAAATTATTATTCATCGCTTGTGTTTAATTATTTACATTTTCCTAATTTACTTGCAATCATTCAGTCTAAAAAGATGATACAAATGATTTCCTTAAATGAGCTACTAAAATAATTAAAACAAATATGTAGAACATAACATATGTACTCTACGTCGAAAGCTTTAGGTTAGTATATTCGTTATTTATAAACGGTTTCTCGCTAATTGTGTGTAATTTAAAGTTTAAACGTTTTAACATCCGACATTAGGATGAGTCTGGATTTTTAGGTATTGAGTTGCGCTTGTAAAATTGTAGCATTTGTTCGTTTGTCCTGTTCTTAAGATGGTTGAATTGCCGGTTGGCGGAGAAGGAAGGAGGGGAAGGTATTCATTGCTATCGATTTTTCTTTATTTGAGTACACTCTTTAAATTTATTATCGTTGCCGCCGTTGCTGCTCTTAGCCTATTTCTCATTAATTTAAAATTGCTTCTTGATATTTATTTTGATTACGTCAACTTTTTTCATTTTTTAATGCTTAATTTATTTTTTGTTTACTTTTGTAGTAAGAGTGCTTATAGAACATTGTTTCAGTCTTTAAGACCTTTTATAAATAAATAAATCTCAGAAAAGTTGGTGTTCAGATAAAGTTTTGTTTTGTAAATATTTGTTGTGTAGAAAAATTACATATTTGAATTGGGATTTATTGTAAAATAACAAAGGAATAATATGTATCACCTTCATTGCTGAATTTTGAGGTTATCTATTATGTCTAATTTATAAATAAACTGCTTATTTTATAATTCATTCTGATTTATCTTAAAAATAGCATTCTTTTAATTGTAGTTAGGAAGACATAATTAATAGTGTATAACAGAAAAACTGTTATTCAATAAAAGGTATCAATATAAAATTAAATGCTTTTTGAGGCAACTAGTGCGACTGCAAATATAAATTATTGATGTTTACTATTTTGATGTAATTTAACCTCTGACAAAACGTCATTAAGTGACTAATTACTACAGTACCATTGGTCAATACATTCTAGTATGCGTTTATCACCAAGCGTAATTCCAGATATATTTCATTAAATTTATTTTAGACGCTAATTATTCTAGCAAAATAGCAATAATTTTAAGCTGATATTGTGTCTAATTAAAGTAATTATCTAAACACGATATATGAAAAAAATATGTTACATTCACATTACATACAACCAAAATATACCTAATATTTCTTCTTATCTTCTTCCAGGAACTGATAAACGTCGAATTACTACTGACTATAAATAAGATTTGACTTGGAAATAATTAACCTGTTTGTGTGAATTTATTCTAATTATATTATACGAAATAAATGTTTCAATTCAGGATTTATGATAATTTCCATGCCAGCAATATAAACGCATGAAGGAATTGAATTTCGCGCAATAAATTCCTAATCAGTAATCACTGAGAATTACCTAGTATACAGTGCGTCATTCACAATAATAATGGATTTTTTTTAAAAAAATGTACATGCATTTATAGAGTTAATTATTACTTAAATATTACTGTTTGATGAGCAGTGAAAAGTAATATATAACATTGAAAAACAGATATCTGTTTGTTATATACTCCACTTTTTTGTGCGAATGAGTTGTAGGTACGGAGAAAACGAGTACAGTTTATATGATTTATTTTTATCTCCTGCAAAATAGGAGGAAACCTGGTCCTTGAACTGCACCATTCAATTAATTGCACTACAATTTTATTTGGTTTTCTCTTGGTACGTATATTTCTTACACGAGATGTCCCACATCTATTTTCCCGTGAATTTATTTACTTGCAAACTAATGGAGATGAAAAGTTACAATAATATTTTGTTATTGCAATCCCAATTTTCTAGAAAGTTTTCGGTAACTAGTATATAGACTTACAAATAGGTACAGTCATGTTGTATTAATTCTAAATATTCTCAAAAAGTATCATGAAATAGTATGCAATGCAGAGCATAAATGGTTAAAATGTACAGCTTCCTCGGCTTTTACTTTTTATATTCATTTTAGTTTCAGTAGAGTAAATACATAGTATCTACAAAGTAGATATGAGATGCCCTGGATAGTTAGTGTCTATTTTCTAGTCTAAAAAAGTTAAAGGAGTTGTAACAGTTGTAACAGTAAACATGCATGTAGTGTGTCAGAAATGCAATAAAAGTGTTACTGTCAAAATTATAATACAAAAGTTGTTAAAATGCCTGTAATACATATTAGTTAATGTATTAATAAAATGAATATATAATAATTTTAAACAAAATGAACCAATATCTAAGACAGATACACGATGAGAATCGGCATCTTGAACACATAATCAACACTTAGTTTTTATATTACCGCCAAAAGTATTAGAGAAGAATTATTATAATCAGCATGTGTCATCAAAAACTTTTCACCTTTATTGTAGATACCTAGTTATTTGAAACATTAAACCTAATATCTCACAAAAATCTGTATTGTAACTCATGCAAGTATGCAAGTATTTGTATGAAATATAAATATTATTTTTCCCAAAAAATTTTTGTATAAGTACACATATGTATTTTAATTTACTGATAACTGGATAAGAAAAAAACTTTACGAAATACTTTATTATCTGCACAACAAAGATGCAACTAAAGTAGATATATAATGAAATATAGCAGTCGAAAAGCTAGAAAATACTAAAACCTTGAGTCTATGACACTAAGGTCTGTGTTAGAGAGATGTTGATTAAAAACATCAAACACAATTCAAAAAAAAAATCAGTTATAATCAGACGGTGCTAAAAACACACAAATACAACTCGAAGGTGATTTTGAGCTGCGAGAATGCTCTAAATATGTTAGGAACAACTAATAATGTATCCCTAATCTGGGTACCTGGGTACTCACTCATTCAGGGAAATGAGGAAGCAGACTCCCCTGCGATAAAGAATGCTGCCAAACATTTTTTTATTTCGTAATCTGATGGCGGCAAATAACGTCTGTATAATATTATAGCTATATACCTAGTAAGATTTGTGCCATTTTTACGGTTTATAAGATTAGTTCAATTGTCATAGCTCTATCATTACTATACTACATTAATAGTATGATAACACCCATCTTTTATTTTCCTTTCTTTTTCTTTCCACTAACATGAATAACTATTATTTCTAAATTGAAAGCTCTACAAATTATCTAATCTAATTTGTTTGTATAGTACACATAATATAAATTACTTTATTACCTAAATTCCATGTGTTTATGTAGGTAGTATAAATAATAACACAAAATATTATGGAGCAGTGGCGACTCGGGACAATATTGAGTGGTGGGGCCAATCTCGGGCAGTGTTGGTCAAGATAGAAGAAGCGATTAAATTTCTATAGCGATTAGATATACTCGTGTTTATTCGCGTCATGAGCGGGGAATAGTGTTTGCCAGCGATTTTCTGGGAGTCGGCAAAACAACGAGTAAGTTTAATTACTGTAGAAATTTGATGGCTTCCCCTAACTTGCTCACCATTAGTCTCGGCCCAACTCTTTCCCTCCCTCTCCCGGGTATATATTTTTTTTTCTTTGAAGTTAAGGTGGACACTTATATTCCAGGCACTTGAGCTAAGTGATCATTGCACCGTCCCTATTAAATCCCTTACTTCCACTCGAGCAGCTTGATGTTCTCCATAAAGCCTAGTATCTTGCCCAATGGAAACTTGAGAACCTCGAGGGCTCCAACAGAACGCTTCCGAAATGTTGCTTTTTGAGTACTTTCAATTCCTCACATGAGCAGATTACATGTAAACTCGTTTCCTCCTATAGTTCGCATCTTCTGCATCTTCTTACTCGACCTGTGTTGTATAGATGCTTTTTCAGGGAACAGTGTCCAGTTAGCGGCTTAGTAATGGTTTTAGCTTCTTCCTTGCTTTAGGTGATTTCCTTGTACTTTCTTTATTTAATCAGGTCCAAATCTCCCTTTTAGCAGACTCTTTGGTAATCCCACATACGGGCTCTGGACCTATGAAGTGTCTTTTAGAGCCCTCCTTTTCCAATTCGTCAACTATTATATTGCCCTTTATATCGTCATGTCCCGGCACCCAAATCAGAGACATCGTGTAGTCTCGTGCGAGTGTATTGAGGGATTGTCTGCAGTCTCTAACTAGTTTTGACCTAGTTACAGAGTTCGAGACTGTTTTGATAGCAGCCTAACTATCAGTCATTATACTTATTTTCCTCTTCATGTAGCCCCCTTTCCAATCATTTCTGCGCAGGCTGCAAGGGCGAATACCTCTGCCTGGAAAACCGTCGCATGCTTTCCCAGGCTTATGGATATTCTTTGATTAGGGGTCGGTCCACAAACACCGGCGTCTGTGTCTGGCTGAATTTGGATCCGTCTATGAACCAGTCATCAAGTGCAGTGATATCACTACGTGCCTGGTCTCTGTTTGGTATGGAGATTTTAATTTTTTCAGTGAAGAATGGCCCGTCCAGTATCGTACCCGCAGTATCAGTGTCCCCTCTAACTCTAATGTTGGGATGCCACAAGTTGTTGGTTTTCAGTCTAGGGATCGCATTCATAGCCACCGCTTTCACCTAAAGCTTCGGCGAGGGAGGCCCACAATGGTCTCCAAAGAACGGTCCATGTTCTGTTGATTGCACCAGTGATTCCCATTTAACCATATTAATGCTTTCTTAATTTTATTTTCCTTATAATTATTTTATTCTTTTCTAAAATGATTACTATTCAGTGTTCTTTTAGGTAAATTTAAAATTCTCGGCATATATTTATAATTTAAATATTAGCCATCGCTATAAAGACACTAAACCAATACACTCAATAAGACCAATTCACTGTGAATAAAATAAAACAATGCCAGTCCCGGCATGTTAGAATCATGTGATGGGGTGATCTAAGACACAGGTGGTTACTCGCCATTTCATTGGCTAGAAATAAATTTGATCCCAACCAATTGCGTATTTCGCCCAAATATATAGTTATTCTCCCGAAGTAACAAATTTGTTTGAGTTAACAAAGTACCGATGTTGTTTCAACAATGTGAAAGTAATTGAACCAATCCAACTTCTACAAAGTTGAACTATATTATTGTGTTAAGAGCATACTGAACTAAATAATTTGTTTGAATATATTAAACTTTCTAACCAAATATTTTGTTTCAGTTAATAGGGTAAATTTTTTTGCGTATATTTGAAACAACAAAGGGCATGCTTGTTGCTAAATTAAAATCTGCTTAACAAAATATATTTGGTTGGTTTAAATATATCGGTTTTTCAGTGTACGTGATGCCGATCGAGGAAGAGGAATTCGAAATGCCACAAAAGCCTTTGTTGCCAAAATAGATAAGAAATCTATAGTTTTATTCTTAGCTATTAGTATTATTCCTTCAGCCAATAGGATATTAAAGTATTGGCAAATTATAAGGAACAATATTTATTTTCGTTTTGGCGTCATTTTCTGATGTGTGAGTGCCACTAAGTTATGCAATATGTTACAGTAATTGTTAGAATACAATACAAACATTTCCCTATGTATATTTATAGACAACTTGCTTACTTCAATTTTTGGGTTTATCCTAGGAAGCTCGGGCATTTTTTAAAGATCGCTCAGTATTTCGCGTTTGGCCTAGGAAATACTGGAACGTTCTACAAGCGCCATGACGTTTTAGTTCTGCCTATAGGGAGCTAGGAATAACATATATGTTTTAAGTATACAAGAATTGGCTAGTTAGAGGCTTCTTTTCAGGCTTCTCGAAACTGTTCAGGGTTAAAGATTTGGGATTTCTAACAATTGGATAGCTACGGCTATGAACTTTGTTATATTAAATGGAGCAAGATATATATTATTACATTTTTCAATTCAAAATTAAACACCTTTGACGTTTACATGACAGGGTTTTCTATACCTGTTTTTTAGCTGTTTCTAAGATATTCCTATCTTGGTGAAAATGTTGTAATTGATAACGTGATTGATTATTTTTCCCTTGCTTTAAATGCCAAAACAGGAAGTTTAGAAACTATATACCTACCCAGCGGTGGTTGGTGCAATAGTCTTACAAAAACAATTACAATGATGTCACCGCTGGATATACCAAAAGAATAAGCCATTTTTTTTTTTTTCAAATAGAACACATTTCTATATAGTTAGGGGCAGAAGTAAATTTTACACTGATTTGCTATACCCTTGCCTATTTAACCATCTTTAATAGTTTTGTTTTAAACTACTCGTTTCATTTATTAACGCTTTCCAATAACCGACTAATTTTAACTGGTGGGCTATGACTTTACCATACATTATTGTTGTCAGTATATATTATTGTTATAATCTTTGTTGCAATTTAGAAATTCAATACTGGAAAATATTGAAATATTATCCTAATCTGGATATTTTCAATTTATTTCATGTTATGGGAAATAAAAAAAAAATGCCTAAAGAACTCTTAGAGAATTCAACAAAAAATACTTTCACTTGTTGCCAGCAGATGTAAAGACATTTAGAAACAAAATTCACATCTCTAGCTTTGTGCGGATTTTCCCAGATGAATAATAATTATTTCTTCTATTTGTTATACCCTCTAGATTGAACTTTGATTCGTCACTCCAAATTATTTTGCACGAAGACATATTGATCTTCTTGAAGTCTCATGAAAATTATCTCGCAATTCATTTCATTTGATTTTATCTTATTAGCGAAAAGCTTGTATTAGAATTTTTGAAGGTGAATCTTATTGTATTTGAATTTGAAAATTCAAATCTTCGGAAATATTAAACTACGGGGATGTGTTTAGTAATGCTCTAAAATATTAATAACAAAAATACTCCAAACTGTGGTACTGGTAATGCTGTAAAGTTCTCCTAGACTCCTCACCACAAACTGCACTAAACTGGACGTACGTTTCGATAGCAAAGCTATCATCATCAGCACTCTCGAGTTCAGTGTTCCTGCTGCAGTAGAAGTTTACAACTCCAAAATATTAATCTCATTTTGCTTATTTTCAGAAACCGGTTTGTTAGTGTTTTCTTGGTGACGCTGCCAACTGTTACAAAAAGTGGTTCCAGTTTTTTTGAATTAGCAACAAGTGAGAGATATATTTCAGTGATTTTTCGACAACCTTTGCCACTTTGGCATTCTTCACGAATATAGAATAAATTCAAGATAATTATCTAGATCAAAATAAACTCCTTCAACATTGGGCACTATTTGGTTTATAAATTGCACAATAATATGTTCATTTCCGATCAGTAAACATGTAAAAAAGAATGATTATATTATTGTAAAGCCGAATATATAACCTAATGATCAGGTAAAATTATTGGACCATCTGAAAGCGTTAATAAATAAAACGTGTAATTAAAAAAAGGAATCGCATCATACAGGACATCCTGTATGATAGCGATTTTAGTATTTAGTAGTTTTAAAATGCGAAACCACTGGCCCTCAAAGCAAGTGAAAATGAATCAATTACGTACAACATTGTATGTATCAAAATTTACACAAAAAATATAATACGTTAAAAAAAGCGGAGATGGTGTGGAGGTGTGGAAAACTCTAAGACTCGTAGAAATTTGTCTTTAATTCAAAAATATAAACCTACATAGATATGTATTAATCAGAAGCGTAAGAAATTTATTTTAGAAAGACAGTAGGTACCAAATTATAGCAAACTTCATTTTTTTAGCGCTGAAAGTTTCATTAAGTAAGAAACTTCTAACTAGCCACTTCCATGGAAACAAACCCCCTGTATAAATAAGAAAACTAGGACTGTTGCTCATAACCCAGTTTCGGGTTTTTGTGTACCTGAGTACTCGAATTTACCGACTTACAGTTCCACCCGGTTTTGGGTACTCGTATTTGATCGGGCATTATCCAAAAAAAAAAAATCAGTATGGAAAGCAATAAATTTAATTTCGGAAGACCTTTTCTTTGCAAGAGATGAGTTTGGACAGCCCTAAAAAACAATAGCATTGAAAACGGTTATAATAAATTAATAACCGACGAATTACAACCAGCATCGTTGATCACATATGTAATATATTCATATCCTAATTTTTTAATATTTTTAAATTTATTTTATTCCTTCACTAAAAGAAGTTCATTTTATCTAACTTGACCGATAAAGGATACTTACTTTTTACAAGCGAAAACTGCCGGCCTTGTGAGAAAGCTACTCCGATTATAGATATACTGACACTCCCAAAAACGTACATGCGACAAATTCTAGCGGCAGGTCAGTAACTTTCATTGTATTCTGAATGTTCCTTTACATTGTCCATACGTTTTTATCGATGCTGTATGATATATAGTAGGTATACATGGCTGTATGATATATAGTAGGTATACATGATATGACAGGGATTATTGTTACTTATCCGTAATGTTGTCTACTATATGGCCAAAGTTAAAAGTGATTTTAATATTTTTTATTAAATTCTAACAGTTGAATTTTAACATTATTAATCCGTAACAACCTCTATAAGCAGTCAATTACTTAGATTAATTTTAGAGTTTTAAAGAAGTTTCACTGAATGAAACATAGAGTCATAAGCAAATGTTATAGACACCCTAGATTTTGTGCGAATAATTACAGTAAAATGAGTACAAAATAAAACTTAACTAGCCTAAATACATCACAAATAGTATTTTATTAACTCAAATATACCTAAACTGAATGTACACACAAGTTAGACTTATTTCTTTAATAAATAATAATAATAGTTCAGGTAGTCAAGTCCATACTTGCAAGTCCTGTACTATATCTGTTACATTAGGCATATCTGGGTTGAGGAATCTTATAAATTTGTTGCACATTCGTGTGATTTTAGTACGGGTGTAATACTTTTTCCATGGTGAGGAAAAATAGCACAGCAAAATGACATGTCGAAGACCTAAAATCATCAATACATCTACAAAAAGTATCTATAAAGACTATTACCTAAACATTTAAAATATCTGCCGCAAGCATAATGCAAAAAAAATGATGGAATCCTTCAATTTGCCGGGTGCCTATAACATTTACTCGCGACTGTTTGAGTGAACTTTGCTAGCAAGGTGAGAAACACAATGATCACCCTTCCTCCATAACTGAAATCAATTGGACCGCTTATAAAAACAAGCGGATCTACATATATTGCACCAAACAATCAGGCTATCAGGGCATTAGTGAACCCCAAAATGCAATCAAGACTGGTTTGCTAATGAGTTCGAGAACTGAATAGCCTGACAGACGGTAATAAAATCACTTTGCTGTAGGTGTCTGGACATTTGGCAATCGAAGTTAACGAAAAAGCCGATGAGTTAGCCGGGAAGGTATCGTCGCTTCTTATATAGGCCCAGGATTTGTCAAAGGACTGTCCAAAGACACAGTACGAGAGCAGTAACAGGGCACTGCCCACTAAAATGACACCTACAGAAAATTATGGTCAACAGTGGAGACACCAACTGGAGTTTGTGTAACGGGATGATAGAGAATGCTTACCACATTTTGTGTGAATGCGAGGCTCTGGACGTAAAAAGACAAGCAATTGTTGGTAAGCCCAAAATTAACCCAGCCAAGACAAACAACCACACAAAGCTGCACTGTTTACAAAGATTTCAAGTCAGGCAGCTCCCACAAAAGCTCTATGTACAAAAAATAAAGAAATATCCAGACGTAAGAAAGATTGAATGACAATGCCCCTCCCTAGTGGCTGTCGAATTTGACGATATTCAGCTGCCATCATTGAAGGCGCACGTACATTTCACCTATAAGATTATTAGTATTATTGCAATTTTTTTCACTAGTAAGGAGGTGGGATTGTTCTATGTGCGTAGATTCGCTTCTGGAAAACTCAAGGGCAATACTAAGCCTGGTACACAGACGTCTATATGCATAAGTAGTTATAGGGATTATCCTCACTTCTGGCTACGCACAATGTGTATATTATACAACTACATATGTAATGAAGTATCCGCATTGTATGCATTTACTTAATAATTAAATTGCTTGATTTCGTGTAAATTAGCACAAATCTTGGTTGTTTTTGATGTATTTTTTATTCTTAATCGAATAAGACCAATCGGAAATCGATATGACCACTAGTTAAAAGATATTAAAGGTTTTTCGAGTTTTCGCGCATTTGGCCCAACAGTGCGACAGAGTTCTGAAAAAAATATTATTCAATGATTATTAAGAAAACATTTCATCCATCCCATTCCCACTTCTAATAGTATTTAGAAAACCAATTCAATTATTTCAAAGACCTGCTGTACTCTCCTCCCTCCCATCACATTGGTGTTAGAAGAACTCTCCTCTCGATCTTTCCTATTGCAAAAAAGCGTCGTTTAAAACAGTAACAGCATAGTAATAATATCTTCATAATTTCAAGATTCTTCACTACGATTTTTCAACTCGTTTTAGTACCACACCTAGACGCAGACCAAAACGATTCTAATTTCTTCACAGTTTGATCAGTGCGCGGCTAAAAGTTTCCTATGAGAATCACACTTCCAGACAACTAAAATTGACGCTACTCTCGCATCGCCTCGTAGTTGCTTAATGTGAAGTGTGAACTGAGTCTATAACACTGATTTGCATTATTTGTGGAATTAACTACTATGACAACTATAATTTTCTTCATGTCATGGAGAAATTTGACCTTAAGTTATCTATAATGCGTTAAACTTACGAACAACAATCAATACTTTCTATATGTCTATATTTGTTATCAAAACAAATTAAAATTAAATTATATACTAAATGACATTCTTTAATGTGTAATTTAGGTTATGGATTTTAGTCTATTACAAAACGATAATTTATGCGTTTTGGGCAACAATTTTCTGTTTTTTTTTTAACTTGTTGCATGTGTAAAAGATAGCAGTTTCTTGCTATTTTTTAAACTATTATACTATGTTATGGAAAGTCTATTTTTAACCCCTATTTTCTGAAACTGATTGTGAATAAAAGCCAATCGAACAGCATGTATTTTAAAATTTTACGTGAGATAATGCTGCCTCATTATTTCGTGACTAGGTCACCGAGTTTTACCATTTACATTCAAACTTTGTACACTGGCAACATTTGATCTGAACGTTACATGTACTTGTCAGTAATTCCATTACGTATATACACGTCCAGTATTGAAAAAAAAATACACGGAAATCAATGATGCAAACTAAATCGTTTAGGTACGATTCGCGATGCTGAGAAGAGAAAGCTGAAGTTGTTGTATATGAGTGAGTAACTTATATGATCGAAAGTAACAGAAGTTAATTTGTTTTCTTAATTTATTATTTTAATCGTATTTATACTCTCTTCTGAATATTTCCAATAAAAAGTTATGTAGCATCGATATGGGCGCGGATTTAATTGTGGTCGAAACTAAGAACCTTCCAAAGAGGCCAAGGGTGTAGCTATGATCCGAGAAAAAGAAGAATCAGTAGGTCAAGACACGTCTGGAGAAGCAAAATCCAGGTCTGCGCGTGGGAGGCTGGCTGCTGCTTAGTAAAGAAGTGAAGAAGGATGAGGGCAGTCTCCATTGACGAGGCATCGTTGAGGATACTTGGCAAGATCCAGTACCGGGCTTTCTTTAAGCTTGGGAGGATTAACTTTAAGATCTTAAAATTCGCGATGGCGAAAATAATGGTGATCCAGACGAACCTTCAACATAGCAAGGCGGCTTCGGCAACACTTGCTGTGGCGATGTAGAACTTCAACGTCGCACTCGTACAGGAACCCTGTGTTTACAGGGGCAAGGTAAGGGGTTACAGTAGATCATTCGAGGTTCATGGAACCTGCATTTTAGTAAAGAAAAATCTTAAAATACTGCCTTTAACCAACTTCTGTTTTAGAAACTTGGTCGCAGTCAAAGTTAGGTCGGGGGACAGGGGTATGTCGAGAGATTTAATTATCGGATCGGCATGGAAAACCTGGTAATGAGCACCAGAGATAGTAGATCGCAACTCATCATCGGTTGTGATGCAACTGCTCACGACATGACCTGAGGGAGCAGCAACAATAACTCTAGAGGTTATACCCTCTACTACAATTTATTATGGCAAACAATTTAGACATACTAAATGTAGGCAGTGAACCTACTTTCATAAAATCAAAAAGAAAAGAGGTAATTCATACCGTTAGCAAATGCATATGTAGGAAGTAGCGTCCATAATTGCCACATGTCTGATGAGAAAAGCTGCTTAGATCTCAGGCTCCAATTTTAGTGTAGGAGGTTATGAACCTATAATTGAAACTTATCGTAATCCCGAAAGAACAGAGTAGAAAGCTTATACAGCAGAACTAGATTATAGCCGGAAAGGGATTCCAGGAATTCTGATGGAATTCATAGCAGGGTCAATTTAAGACGCCACTGTATCAGCGTTTAATGAAAACTGCCTCATGGTAAACAAAGGAGTGTCCCCTTGGGAGGAGGTATCCTGGGAGAACAGCAACCTTGAAAGCATGAAAAGAGAAGTCGGGAAAAAGTTCCACGGATCTAAGAAAACATCGGTCTGGGGTGAATATAGAAAGGCCTTTACTGATTGTAACAAAGCTTTGAGGAATTCAAAGAGAGAATGCTGGAGGAAGCACTGTGTATGCCGGACTGACTGGGATATTATCTAAAGAACCTCTTAACCCAATTCATACTCTGAAAGCATAATGCGAAGGCTATACTAAGGCGGAAGTGAGACCATAAGAGAAATCTTTCAGGTTCACTTTTCGGGATCTAGAATTACCCATTCATCACTGCAAGACTGCAATAAGATAGAACTGGAAACTGCGAAACAGGCTTCTAGGGAACACTGGCAGGTAGCCAAGAAAGTGGTGGATGTGGAAAAATGAAGTGGACAATTAACTCATTCAAACCATATAAATCGCCAGGTCTCTTTGCGCTCTCAACGGACATCTGCAGAAAATTGGAATCAACACGGGAGATTCAGACTGTGTAATGGGATGACAGGTAACGCTTACCACATTCTGTGCGAATGCGAGGTTCTGGGCGCAAAAAACATGCAATTTTTGGCAAGCCAAAAACGAACCCAGAAGATTACTTCAATCAACCAGCCAGAGACCCGTACATATTAGTGCAGCGTACTAAGATACTGGAATGCCGATATAATTCAACGGGTAAAAGAAATGGGAGACTAAATACAAAAAGCCAAGGGGCTGCAGTGCTTCCGGAGACTTTAGGTCAGACAGCTCCCACAACAAAAAGAAAGCATCGATATGGGAGAATCGATTTTGAATTTTTGCTCGACTAGCGTGATACGCGTTTTAAATACAAAAACGGGAATTCTTGTAAACTGCGTATATTGTATATGTTTGCTTTTCGCCGATCGATGTTTAGATCAGATATACATACATTTGCCCATACCTACGTTATTGCGATGTGAAAAAGTAGTTTTTCCCTGCTTTTTAAAAACAAACGGAACGTCTCTCTCCCTACGCCAGTCATTCGTAGCGAGAAACCATTATTTATGGCGTCGTATTTATAACCAACCGTATTACTAAAATTGCCGCTTATTGATCCGCTGGTATTACCTCTATATGCATTGCTGATGACGGTTTTGTATGTATCTACCTATGTGTGTATATTGTCACAATATTATTTACTGATTTTCGGCTTGCGTGCTACTACAATAACTTTTCTTTTTATTAAATTGTGTTTCAGTAAGTAAGAATAATTAGAAGGAATTATAATAACAACATAGCAGGTCAGGGGTTTGTTACGACTTACGACCTAATTTATTTTAAGCAGTGTATGAACCTTACAATAATAGTAAGAAAGAATGGTGCAATAAAACTTTAAAAAAATACGAATAACAATTAAGGGATTGTCAGCAAATTGCTCAAAAATACTTGTTTGGCCTTGTCAACTGTCAGCCAATGCAACAGTAGGTTAATTTTACGGTGTGCAGTAAAGTGCGCGGAATTTTTTCTCATCTCAATTACTTCCAATGTAAAATACGCGTAATATCCTTCAATTTAGTTTAAAAAAATAAATCACATTTACCTATATTTTTATTGTTGTTATAATTGTTGTTGACGAAAAATCATCATCAAAAAAATTACTTTGACATCAACTTAAGACTGAATTGAGTTGTCAAAACGTAGTGATACCAATACACATCTGCTGACTGTAACATTGGCGCATTTTTTTTTTTGATAAGATTCTCTAAATATTTTTGTCGACCACAAGACCATACAAATGGGCATTTACAACAATACAGTGTTCAAGAGTTTCTTTTGGAATATTGAACAGTATCAGAAAAAACTGTGGGATCTATCAAAATGTTGGGCTATCGTTGACAGCTGTAATGGAACTATTTAAGAAGTCGTTTCATTCGTTTTTTCATGAATCTGTTACTGTTTAGGAGTTAACATTGAAACACCCTGTACATAAGTAAATTGCATAATGTTGGATCATAGAAAGAAATCCTTAATTCACATAATTTCCAAGCTAATTCGTTGACATCTCCGAGACTCTTAGTATTAAAAATAAAAAGACGAAAGAAAAATATAATCTGTCCTGCGAATGAGTAACAATACCAACTAAAGTTTTACATTGACTGTTGGTAAAAATAAAAACATCAAAAGGAAATGTGAGGCGCTAAAGAAAACGAGTAAGACATTTTGAAATTGAGTTGTATATATGTATTTTTAAATTTTAACGAAATTATTTGATTATAGCGTGCAATTTGATGCGCATATGTAGTATTAGATGAAACGTAACTGTTCGCCTCTGAACTTTTTCTCAACTTTCTTTGCATTTTCCTTTGATCTTTTTATTTTTACCACCAGTAGCAACGGAAATTCAAACGAATTCTTGTTGCGTATGTGGACACTACTCTCTCTACCTTCGTACTAATTTCTGTAATTTCTTCTTGTTCTTTTCTTTCTCCAATAATATATTTTTGTTATTAAATTTAGTTATTTTCTGTTTTTTAATTCGGAGGGTAAATTAGAAAGGGCCTAATTACACCAGAAAATGTTTGCTGTAAGATTTTTGGAGAGAAATTTAAAAAATATTGCGAACATTAATCCAGTTTGAACTCTTTAACTTACAATTATATTAATGCAAAAGAGTTAGTGGAATACAGCAAATATATAGATATTACTTAAAAAGTGTTAAGAAATATTTGAAATTCTTAGATAAACTATGATATTAAATTTAAATCCAATACATGCCACTATTTATTTACTAATTTTGTGTAATGTGAAGGTTACATGTTGTAAGTACCATGATAAACGATTAAGAGTTTATTATAATATATATTTATTGCTTCTAATTCATACATTTGCTAGAAAAATACACTATAATATATTATTTCAAAATTAGTAAAAAAAATCAATACAATAGATAGAAGATAATAGCATAAGCACACATTAACGATAACATTTATGTAGTATCACTATCAGATGTGGTACTATCAGAATCACTGCTACAACAACAGAAATAATAAACGGTTCAATGACATTATCCATTAAACCATCTAATTTGCACATTTTTAGTTCTTCCTTAACAACATTGACAACACACTTTTTCCATTTGGCAGGAGTAACATTTGCAATGGTTTATAATAAGTGGTCTTTAACATCGGCTAAATTAAAAGTTTGGTTTTTTGTTGCCACTTCCCCGTTAATCTGAACTCACACTAACTCAATCGGGTTTAACTGACAATGATAAGGAGAGAAACGCAATATAATTTTGTCGTGACGTTTAGTCATTTCATCTATTGTAATATAAACTCTATTTATCCTTGTTGATCTTAATTAAATGAAGCAGTTCAGCACGAACCATATTAATATTGTAACGTTCTTCGGTTCTTAAAACGTTGTCGGGGTTTTAGAAAAACACACAGGCGATATATTTAAATTCACTTATTCTATTAACACTATTACGGTAATTAAAATCTATTAAAAATGCTTATTAACTATATCACTTAACCACTAATGTCTTTATTTATGTAAACGATATTTATATTACATGTACTAATTCAATCGCGACCGCACTATCGAACTCGTATCGATTGACTGCCTCCTGGCCAACCCGACGCGTTATTTATAGCTGGCGCGAACGTCCAGATTGTTCGAGGGCCTTCTAGAACGTCCTCGAAGATTCTGGAGAATATTCTCGAATCTTCGACCCGGTGCTGCCCTCTGTTATTCGTCGTAGGTAGTTCTTCTTCCGCTATGCCAGCGCATCTAGGACGCCTATCGGAACCGCCAGTTGAAAAGTTGGCGCTCGTTACACTGCTCCCTCCTTAGATCTGTTCCGTCCCGGAACAGGAACTATCACCTCCATGAAGATACGAACAGTTCTCTCCATTCTTACACGACGAGGTCCGGAAGAAATAGCACGCTACCGTTCGTCGCCCCCTTCTGCTGACCCGCGGTTGTAGCTGCATACTAGGAACTCTATTCCAGTATATCGGAAAATTCTTCGAGCATGTTCCTTACGACCTCCAGTCCAAGCCATCCAATCCACAGCCTATTTTGGCACCCTGATCTTATTGATCTCCAGCTCCAACAGCTGCTCTCTTAAACTTATCAGGCTGTCCCACATCGTCCGTAGGTTGCTTGCCAACTGAGGCTTCTTTGGTCACCAAGTAGAATAAAGGCCGGTTTCTTTCCTGGCAAGTGCAGAGCCTTGCCCACCTCAGGGTTCAGGCTTCGAAGATCTTGGACACCACCAAATTCTTCTGAATACGGTAGCTATCCCCTTGCCCATTCTTAAATCTTGGGCAACACAATGTGCTAACGCGCACCCTTCAGGAGCCAAAAACAAATCTCTCTGAATCTCCGTTGTTACATCATGACGCACTTTGCGGCCATTCCCATACTTGTCCATAAACTCCTCATAGCTGATTCTTCTTCGGGGAGTCTACAAACTCGGACCATCTGCTCGTCCTCTTGATTGTCCCCAAGATAAGGAGCTAGGCGATTAAATGCACCACTCTTGCTTTACCATTGGGTTCTTTCTGATGCGATAGATGACGTCATTAATTCGCTTTATCACTTCGTAAGGCCCGTCCCACGATCGTTGCAGCTTAGGCGAGAAGCCTCGACGTCGCTGAGGATTGAACAGCCAGACCAGGTCTCCAGACTGATATCCGCCTTCATTTGCTCTGATGTCGTAGTGTTCCTTCATGCGGTCGCTTGCTTCATGGATATTGGTCCTCACCCGATCGTGAATATCATCCATTCGCCTCCGCAAGTTCGAAACATAGTCATCTCCAACTACTTCTTCATTTGGTTTAAAGGCCGAACTTAAGATCGCATGGTAAGCGCAGCTCTCGTCCAAAAAGCCACCTAGATGGACTTTGGCCAGTGGTTTCGTTGGACCGATGCTCATATACGCCAGCAAGAATAGATGTAGCTGCTGGTCCCAATCTCGCTGGTGGTCTGCGACAACTTTTGATAGATACTTGATAACTGTCTGTTCATGCGCTCCACCATGCCATCTGATTGCGGGTGCAAGGCAGTTGTTCGGGTCTTGCGAATACCCAATATTTTGCACACCTCTTGAAACACTGCTGATTCAAAATTCCGTCCCTGGTCGGAGTGAAGTTCAAGCGGCACACCAAATCGACTGAAAAGTTCTTTAACTAAAGTCTCAGCCACTGTAACAGCTTCCTGATTTGGTAATGCGTAGCTTCCACCCATTTGCTGAAGTAGTCTACTGCAACCAAGATGTATTTATTTCCAAATTCCGTCGTGGGAAATGGTCCGGCAACATCAATCGCAATCCTTTCAAAAGGACTGCCAACGTTGTATTGCCTCATAGGGGCCTCTTTCTTTGGGAAGGGCATTGGCAGCGGCGCAAGTTTGGTACATCTCCGGCACCAGTCCCTTCACGTCATTCTTACAATTAACCCAATAGAATCGCTCTCTGACCTTCTTACTAGTCTTGCGGACTCCAAGATGCCTCCCGATGTTCCATCATGAAGAATTTTAAAAACTTCCGGGAATTCTTGCTTTCGAACCACAATCTGAAGCTGCTATTTGGTCCCAGCTTCGTCTTCTAACACTCGTCTGAGAAGACCATTTCCATTACCAAAGAGCCCCACTGAGCCCAATACGATTTTAGCTCTCGCGAATACGGTGCTAACCGTTTCCCAGTTAGGCCGCGCTTCTTGCATCTTCCACTCCATCACACACTTCAAAACTTCGTCAGACTCCTGGTCAGCTCGGATTGCGGTCTCAGTCCATCTATCATCTATGACAGTAGTCCTCAAGCAGGTTGCTTCATTTTTCTCTTCCGGCACGACAGCAGTGCGTACAATCCTTGGAACGGGTCTCCTCGATAGTGCGTCAGCGTTTCGATGATGGTTCCAGGCCGATGTTCCGAATACAAGTCATACTCCTTCAAGACGCTCTATCCATCTGGCAACCTGCCCTTCCGGATTCGATTTGAGCGTAGCAACCACATCAATGCCGCATGGTCGGTTCTTAACAAGAACTTCCTGCCATAGAGATATTTATGAAAGTGCTCTATAGACTAAATACGGCCACAGCTCTCTCCTGGTCACACAATAGTTGCGTTTCGGTTTCGACAGCACTTTGCTGAAGTAACGGAGCACTTTTTCGTGGCCATCTTGAACTTGGGACAACACGCTCCGACCCACGTTGCTGGCATCAGTATCCAAATAAATTTTCCGTCAGCCTGTGGATAGCACAAGATGGCGCAGTGGTCAGCATCTGTTTCAATTCTTCAAAAGGCATCCTGGCAGCTCTTCTCCCAGAGTAGTCTCTGCCCTCTTCAGTTAGTCTCGTGAGAGGCTTGGCGATGTTACAAATCCAGGAACGAATCGTCGGTAATAAGTGCATAGCCAAAGAAACTTCTATTTCATGCTTGTCCTTCGGAACCGGCCAAGACTTGACCGCTTCTATCTTCCCTGGTCAACCGACACTCCTCCTCTGATACTACGTGCCGAGGTAGTGCACTTGCTTCTGGAACAAGGTTGCACTTTTTGGGGTTAAGCTTCAAATTTGCTCCTTTCAATCGCTGAAAATACTTGCTCCAAGTTCTTCAAATGGTCCTCAAAAGATTTTCCTAAGACAATTATAATCGTCGAGGATACCAAGCAAGTTTCCCGGATAGTCCTCTCAGTACGTTTTCCATCAATCTTTCAAACGTCGCGGGGGCATTACATAAACCCAAATGGCATGACGTTAAATTGCCACAATCCTGTCCCGATCGTAAACGCCGTCTTCTCCTTATCCTTTGCCTCTACTTCGACTTGCCAATAACCACTCTTCAGGTCGAGGGTCGAAATAACTTACAACCCACCTAGGGTATCTAAAGTGTCATCGATTCTGGGCAAAGGATAACTGTCCTTCTTGGTTACATTATTTAGTTGTCGATAATCCACGCAGCCTAGTTGAACCATCCTTCTTCTTCACCAGTACCACTGGAGAGCCCATGGACTGTTCGATGGTTAATTACGCCATCGTGCTCCATATCCTGTATAATTTGTTCTGCTTCGGCTCGTTTCGCCAATGGCAATCTTCTGGGGCTTGGCGGATCGGCTGGGCATCTCCAGTGTCTATTCGATTCGTACAACATTAGTCCTGCCCCTCGTGTTCCGGTCTTCTGCTTGGAAAAGATCTTGGTAGCGTCAAGCAGCTGTTTCACGGTATGGCGTTGTTGTGTTGTCAAATCCTTGCAAGACAAGTCAATGAAGTTATTTAACCATCTAGGAAGCGGATCTGGAGTGTTGTTACGCCATCCTCTTTGTTGACAATCGACGACACACTAGCACAACTTCCCAAAGGTACGCCTTCCTCAGCTTACTGGATAACTATTGACGTTCATCAGTCGGACGGGCAATTTTTCTCAGCCTTGTATCACTGCTTAGCATCAGTATTCACGACTTGACCGCTAATCGCTCCGGTTCCAGCATTAAAACTTGCCCCTTGGGATATCTCCACTCACGCTCGCTTCCACAATGGTTTCACTGCGGCTCGCCACAGTTACTTCTTCTGCAACACTACGCAGGCCGACATATCTTGCTATGGTTAAGAATAACTTCTTCTTTACCAATCTTCAACACTCTGCTTGCAAGTCCAGTTTAAAACCAAATCTGTCATTATGTCCATTCCGAGGATTACGTCTTGTTCTATATCTGCAAACTACTACACGATACTGGCATGCAGTATCACCAATACGAAGTGGGCCAGTCTCCCCCAACACGTTGACTGATTGCCCAGTTGCCCGTACGTAGCGTCCACCTGGTTGGATGTATCCGGTTCTTCTTTCCACTGCTTCTCGGCCGAAGAATTGTCATTGTTGCACCAGTATCTATCAGTAATCTCTCGGTTTCCCATTTACATGCCCATACACGATGAGGCTGCTAGTCTACATCCACTGAAGCAACAATCTGGTGTTATGGGCATCAGCTACATAGGTCGACGATCGCCCTTCCCGTCGGCCAATTTTAGTTTCCGTCGGCTTTGGTTTTCGTGATCGGACACCGACTACGTACGTCCCCATCCTTCCACAATTCCAGCATCGTCTTCCTGGTTGCCTAGTTTGCACGGATTCCATTTTCGTCATCAATTCGTTTAATTTCGTGATAATTCTTTTCTATGGCTCTTCTTCCTCGTGACTCCCAGAACACGGACGCGAGCAGGTCCTTTGACCGATTGCTTCACGGCTTCAAACTCTAGTGCTTGAGCTAAAGCCTGGTTCAACGTTTGCGGCCGAGCGAGCTTCACTGCCTGTTGAGTATCCTTATCAAGCAGCCATCCAGAATTTTTCCACAGCGAGACTCTCGCACACATCTTCCGGTACCGTTGGTACGCACTCTTAACCAGACGAACGACGTCAGCTTCATACTCCTGTAGAGTCTCGTTTGACCTCTGGCAGCGATTTTTCCAACTGCGAGCGATATACTTGCTGCAGATGTTTATTACGAACGCACTCCCAATTGATTAAGTAGGCGTTTGGTAATTTTGTCGCTCCGTCGAAGAATAGCTTGGAGTACCTTCAACGCATCGCGCGCAGAGCTACTGATAGCATGGCTGCCTTGGTAGTTTCGGTCCAGCCATATACCGTAGCCGTTGTATCAGCAGCGTCATAATAATCTCTATAGGGCGTCTTCCCATCGAGGTAGGCAGGTACATTTCCTTGAAACCGTACAGATGGGCACTATATTTCTGGGTTCCAACTGACTGTTTCTCCGTATTGGTTGAATTTCCAGTTTCTTCCGTCTTCGGTATAGCTCCAGAATGAATTTTGTTCTTCTAGCACCTTCATGGCGACGTCCAATTCTTCAATCATTCTAGATTTTTCTTCTTGGAGTTTTTCGTCGATTCTATTCATTAGTTCTTTTTACGTTATTAGAACTTTCTATAACTTTCTCTTCTATGTTTTCAATCTTTTCTTCTAATTTTCTAGAATTTTCTATATTTTTCTCGTCCATGTTTTCAATTTTTTTCTAGAACTTTCTCTTCTAAATTGCGAGAATTTCCATAACTTTCTCTTCCAGTTTTTCTAGAATTTTCTATATTCTTCTCGTCCATGTTTTCAATCTTTTCTTCAGTTTTCTAGAATTTCTATATTCTTCTCGTCCATGTTTTCAATTTTTTCTAGAATTTCTCTTCTAGTTTTCTGAATTTTCTATATTCTTCTCGTCATGTTTTCAATTTTCTTCTAGTTTTCTAGAATTTTTCTGAGAATTTCTAGAACTTTCTCTTCTAAATTGCGAGAATTTTCCGTAAGTTCTTTTAAGAAGTTCGCCATTACCACCAGACACTTCAAACAAATATGTCTCAGGATCTTCACCAGCTGCTTCTATTGCTCTTCGTAATCTCGACTGAGCTCGGCCTTCCTTCCACTCGTATCTTATCCCTTCTTCTAATTCCCGTTTGAGATCTACCACTTTCAAATCCACTAATTTACAGTATTTCGCTGCATTGTTTCTAATTAAACACTATTAGTCCACTAATATATCGCCAAATACCCCACACCTGACACCCATTGAAACGTTCTTCGGTTCTTAAAACGTTGTCGGGGTTTAGAAAAACACACAGGCGATATATTTAAATTCACTTATTCTATTAACACTATTACGGTAATTAAAATCTATTAAAAATGCTTATTAACTATATCACTTAACCACTAATGTCTTTATTTATGTAAACGATATTTATATTACATGTACTAATTCAATCGCGACCGCACTATCGAACTCGTATCGATTGACTGCCTCCTGGCCAACCGACGCGTTATTTATAGCTGGCGGAACGTCCAGATTGTTCGAGGGCCTTCTAGAACGTCCTCGAAGATTCTGGAGAATATTCTCGAATCTTCGACCCGGTGCTGCCCTCTGTTATTCGTCGTAGGTAGTTCTTCTTCCGCTATGCCAGCGCCATCTAGGGACGCCTATCGGAACCGCCAGTTGAAAAGTTGGCGCTCGTTACAATATCATATGTGACATTTTTAGATTGTAACCAAGCACGCATATCTTCCTTTCTTGACGAAGAAGTAGGTATTTTCTCTATTTAACGGCTATGATACGAGGCCTTATCCAATACAATAATACTATCATTTGGTAATAATTTTAGAGTGTTTGCAAACCACTCTTCAAAAATTGTAGCGTTCATTTCTTCATGGTAATCTATGCTCTTTCTTACCTTCGAAAACTTGTAAACCGCCTACACTACAAAACCAAGCTCAGATTCTATATTCGAAATAATTAATCGTCTGCCTTTTCCTACAGGATTTTATAAGCCTCTGGTTACATCTTCAATAAAAGTTTGTCGTGGACCTCACAATACTCTCACCAACCCAAACTTTTTCTTTCGTATGGCCTTCATTTATCCATGTTTCATCTAAATAGCAGTGGCGGCTCGTGAGTTATGAAAGAGAGTGGGCACAAAATAAAAAGTTATTTTTTGTGCATAAAATCCATTCTCCTATTTTTCATGCTGGAAAGGCCGTCTATGACTTTGTTGTCAAAATCCAAGATAGACTGAAGTAACTTCTTTTTTATTGATAGGACCGCCAATGCG
Organism: Protaetia brevitarsis; assembly: GCA_004143645.1. Lineage (NCBI taxonomy): Eukaryota > Metazoa > Arthropoda > Insecta > Coleoptera > Scarabaeidae > Protaetia > Protaetia brevitarsis. The sequence continues at coordinate 2,367,384 of RXPK01000247.1, forward strand.
TCCAATCGATCTTCTGACATTGTGCTTCTCAGAAAAGTTTTAATGCGTTTGAGGGTGGAAAAACATGGGCGTTGTACAAATAATATCCAACAGTTTGCATGTTTCCGTCAAAACCTTTTTTAGGTTTAGATTGTTGTCTGTTATAAATACTTAAAGGCCGCTTTACAGTTCGCATTTTTTTTATTGCATGCTCTATTCCGTGTATCGCACGTGCAATACAAGTAAAAGAAATCCATTGAATGCGCATGCCCTATTTTTCTTGTATGCCATTTTAAAAAAAAAAATTGCGAACTCTAAAGCTGCCTTAAAAGTGACAAACTGTTCACGTATGCCCACTTTGTCACTACACACTAAAATCCACGCATGCATTCATGTGAGAAACGAAATTTTCGTGTTTCTTTGCCCTTTCTGCGATATGCTTTGAATCATTCAACCCTTGTTTATTCACGCACTAACCTCTTTCTTAAAAATTAAACAGATAAAACAAAATAGTTTATTTGTTAGTGAACACCCACTCATATTTTTTTATATTAAATACTCTATTATAAGTTCGAGTTTTACTTGTGGAAGTGTAGTTTATTTGAAGGTCAAGAATAGGTCTTTCTGTCTCCTTAATTTTTCCTCAAATGATAGCGGGTTTTTTAAAAGATTTTGCACACAATTAACTTCCATCATTAATAATAAACGTCACTTCAAGCTTCTGAAATCACACATGCACAATACGGGTCGAAAACGATGCAGTCGCAAGGAATGCAAGACGTTAACTGGGGATAAGAAATCGTGTGCCCCAGAGCGACGGTATAAGCGCATATGGCGAAGATAAGCGGAGCCTGCCGATTCATACTCGAAATAGCTACATTGGAAGTAGTGCTCCGGAACATAGTTTTGAGCGTTGGCATATGCGCTAGTATCTGTGGCGTGGAAGGAAACTTTGATACCATCGTTATAAAAATACGTGAAAATAATACAGTGAATTACATGCCAATTTCTTTCTGTGTTTATCTTGGTGGTTGGGTGGGCACGTGCCCTTGTGCCCTTTAGTACCAGCCGCCATTGCTAAACAGTATGTATAGGTTGATTTTGCTGTGTGTGTGCAAGTGATTGCAATTCCACTCGTACTTGGTTCTTCATCCATAGTTAAACCCGACGTTTAAAAATGCAAGCATTAGGTGCAGTCACTTAGTTCTTAAAAGAACAGTTTTATTATAGGAACTTGATAAAGAAGAACGAAAAATAAAGAATTTGCAAAGGAATCGAATACGGTTACAACAGAAACGCTTCATGATCAGCTTTTATAAAAATATGGGGACCGATTAGGTTTATATTTCCTTTATGTAATCGTGGTCTACGAACAGCCAATCACGACCCTATTTTTTGCGGTAAAATTATAAATTACTCCTACGAATTAAAAAACAGAGTATAGCACGTTTATTTTGTACACACTTGAAGGATTGGAACAATTAAAAGACAGATTTGTATACGACATTTGCATTTATACTGTTCACTACCCTTAGCAAATAAATGCAATAAATATTTGTCACAGTAATTTCCAAATACATATCTCGACCACGATTATTCAAAATTTAAGATATGTCGGTGAAAATGTGTATGGAAGACTAATTTACCGAAGAAAGTAATATTATTAATTATGATATCAGTCATATAACCTTTTTTTTATCTATTTGTTTAGCTATAGCAATAACCATCCTTAAATTCTACAAAAAAGTATATCTTACGATATAAATTCTATACCGAATAGTGAAGTTTGCATGTCTAAAGTAATCTGTAACCACATACTTTCACAGCGTACCTAATTACTTTTACATACAACGATAATTGGTTAGTTTTAACGATATCCATGTAACTCTTTGAAGGAAAGAAAATTGGCTTATTAGAGTAGGAAGAATAAAAATAGAAAATAGTTGAAAAAACTATGTAGAGAAACAAAGACAGTGTTAGACATCATCATGGGGAATTTTCTTTACTATGTTTATTTGGTGAATCATATATTGAAATATATGCAAGTACAGAATTTTAATCTTAACGATATAACGTAATATCTGTTCTCATTCAAATGAGTTATTGTTGATGTGTTATAATTGTTATAAATGCTTAACGGTTATGACTTTCATGGTCGACAATGTAAGAAACCACACTACAGTATTTCACCTATAAAATAAAAATCTGTTTGCGAGCTGCCATGATTGAATGTTATTTAAATAGCATGTTTTTGGGAATTAATTAACATTTTAACGGCTTATTACGTTCTTGATAGGAACCGTATTAGAAAAGAAAACACTCTCTCTGTTTTACCTATTCTGATATTAGTAAAATAAGACTGCTCACTGATTTATACGTGTAAGCGCGTAGATATATGTGAACGTGAAATTGTGTAATTTGTTGCTGTGAGTGTTTGAAAGAATATATTTAGACGTGACAAGCAATAATCCGTATTTCTAAGACGAGCATCTCACAAGAACGTTACGAAAGTAGAAAAATTATCTCCCGCTTGTAATTTCACTTTATTTTAGCGTAAGTTATTTATGATCGAAGGAGGATTAATTTTAGACTGCGAAATAGAACGAGAGCGCTTTCGCTATATAGCGGGCATTGAATATATCGTAATTGATCAATAATTCGATGGTTTTCGTGATGAATTTAATCCTTGCTATAGAAATAAGGGAAGACGTGATTGAGCTAAATGAAAAATTGCTAGCTATACCAATCCCGACATCAATAAATTGCAAATTACGTGGTAGAAAACGTTTCTTATTAAAAATTCTGCTTGTGTTATTCTTACGTAATAGTAAATGTTTCCAATCGCGTGGGGAATTTAAAATTCTTTTTAACGTAAACAAAAGTATGGATTATTTGATGAAACATTGCACGTCATAAACTATACAAATAGGTGCATATACTGAAGTTTATTAGGAAAGCGTTGTATTTTGTAGTAATAAATATAAAATAAAGATAAATATTAAAGCTGTTATAAATAAAACCACATGTTTTACTTTATTAAATTGTTTGTTAAATATTCCATATGTACGTCTACAGTTATTGTGGACTTTGCGTTATGTAGAACAATATACTTATTTATATATTCAGTGACATTAAAAGTGTTACATCTAGAAGGAAAAATGTGTTCAACTTGATTTTTGGGCAATGTGATAATTTTACATTAAAAATGAAAAGATAACATTTGCAAGAAACCCCTGTACACGTTAAGATATCGACAAAATAAGGTAGTCGTTATGTGCTTGTGGCACCTGGTTCCAAGCAACTTGAACATCATGGGTTAACTGTGCCAGAGTCTGTGGAGGATTGCGCAAAGTGGACAGTCTCCTCTCCATGATATCTCACACTTGTTCAATGGGGTTTAAATCCGGTGAACGGGTGGCTACAGCAGAACATTAGCGCCTGCTTTTTGGAGAAAGTTCATAGCTCAATATGGGGACGTGCGTTATCTTGCTGGAAAAGAACGTCATCTAGATAAGGTAGTGGTTTGTAGGACATCATCAACATAACGCGCGGCTGTCATACTGTCTTGACTAAAGAGAAGTGGCGATCGGCTATCACAGGCAATAGCCCGCCCAAGCCATTACTCCAACAGTCCTGTGTGCATGCCTCAACAGCAAACCCTATTACACGTCGCTCTCCACGCCGATGTCGTACCCTTCTACGACCATCGTGCATACCTAAACAGAATCGCGATTCACCGCTGAAGACGACATTTTGCCATTCTCCCTCCCAAGGCTGCCGTTCTCTGTACCAGTTGAAACGTTGACGACAGTGGTCCACAGTCAAAGAAAGCACTAATCGTGGACGGTATGAAAAAAAGCCCAAAGGCTCGAATGAGGCGATATAGAGCACCCATAGTAACAGATCTAACTTCTTCTCCAAACCATTGGCACCGGTGTGAACTTGGCAAGCAACTTTATTAAAAAAAAATAAACGTAGTACGGTTCGATTGTACTTCGTTTGTACCCGTTTGTACCACCTTCAGTTTCGTTTGTACCTCAAAGGTTAAAAAAATAAAAAGGGTTAAAAAAAATTCAGCAAGCAAGTACAAGATATTTAAAAACGGACAACGCCATTCGAAAGAGCATCGTTTGTACCCGTTTGTACCACCTTCGGTTTCGTTTGTACCTCAAAGGTTAAAAAAATAGAAAGGGTTAAAAAAAATTTCAGCAAGCAAGTACAAGTTATTCAAAAACGGACAACGTCAATCGAAAGAGCATCGTTTGTACCCGTTTGTACCTCCATTTAAATCGTGTGTACTTCCTCCAAACCGGAAGTAGAAACATTTGAAAATAAGTAAGTCGACGAGAGAAATTTCGCTAATTTTTGAGATATTGGAAAACGGCCAAGGCTATTCGAAAAAGCATTGTCTGTACCCGTTTGTACCTCTTTTTACATCGTTTGTACTTCAACCAAACCGGAAGTAGAGCCAATTCAAAATATGTCAAAGAGAGAAATTTGGCTATTTTTTGAGTTATCAAGAAACGGCCACCGCTATTCGAAAGAGCATCGTTTGTACCCGTTTGTACCTCTTTTTACCTCGTTTGTACTTCAACCAAACCGGAAGTAGAGCCAATTCAAAATATGTCAAAGAGAGAAATTTGGCTATTTTTTGAGTTATCAAAAAACGGCCAACGCTATTCGAAAGAGCATCGTTTGTACCCGTTTGTACCTCTTTTTACATCGTTGTACTTCAACCAAACGGAAGTAGAGCCAATTAAAATATGTCAAAGAGAGAGAATTTTGCTATTTTTTGAGTTATCTAAAAACGACCAACGCTATTCGAAAGAGCATCGTTTGTACCCGTTTGTACCTCTTTTTACATTGCTTGTACTTCAACCGAACCGGAAGTAGTGACAATTCAAAATATGTCAAAGAGAGAAATTTGGCTATTTTTTGAGTTATCTAAAAACGGCCAATGCTATTCGAAAGAGCATCGTTTGTACCCGTTTGTACCTCTTTTTACATTGCTTGTACTTCAACCGAACCGGAAGTAGTGACAATTCAAAATATGTCAAAGAGAGAAATTTGGCTATTTTTTGAGTTATCTAAAAACGGCCACAACGCTATTCGAAAGAGCATCGTTTGTACCCGTTTGTACCTCTTTTTACATTGCTTGTACTTCAACCGAACCGGAAGTAGTGACAATTCAAAATATGTCAAAGAGAGAAATTTGGGTACTTTTTGAGTTATCAAAAAACGGCCAACGCTATTCGAAAGAGCATCGTTTGTACCCGTTTGTACCTCTTTTTACATCGTTTGTACTTCAACCAAACCGGAAGTAGAGCCAATTCAAAATATGTCAAGAGAGAAATTTGGCTATTTTTGAGTTATCTATAAAAACGGCCAACGCTATTTCGAAAAGAGCATCGTTTGTACCCGTTTGTACCTCTTTTTACATCGTTCGTACTTCAACCAAACTGGAAGTAGAGACAATTCAAAATATGTCAAAGAGAGAAATTTAGCTATTTTTGAGTTATCAAAAAACGGCGAAGGCTATTCGAAAGAGCATCGTTTGTATCCGTTTGTACCTCTTTTTAATTGTTGGTACCTCAAAGAGAACCGGGCAGAGACATTTGAAAATATGTCAGACAAAGAAATATTACTAATGTTTGAGATATCGCAAAGTGGGCTAACACTATTCGAAAGAACATCGTTTAAAACAGTTTTGCACCTTTTTTGAAATCGTTTTGTACTTCGCCGAAGCCGGAAGTAGTTCTTTTTCAAATATTGTTACATTTTTGTCTCAATTAAACAAGCTTCTCATCCCCTATTTTAGAAAACATATTAAATACAGATATTCTGCATTTTTCCAAATTGGGTAAGACAACCTAGTAATGTAACCATTATTTATTAATTAACTATGTATTTAATCTACACTTTGTGAGACCTTTAAGTATATTCTTAAATAAGTGTGTTGTTTTTAAATCAACTCTTATTATATATTTCTATATCTCTGGTTACAGATACCGGTTGTAAATGTATTTTATTTATCTAATTATTATGAACCTCTGACAGAGAGATTATGAAGAGAAATATTCAATTGAGTCGTGTAGCGGCACATTCAACGAATTGAATCAAATGGCATTGCCCGTAGTGCGATATCTCAAACATTAGCCAAATTTCTCTCTCATATCTTCAAATGCTTCTACTTCCGGTTTGATGAAATTGATTAAATTGTCTCTACTTCCGGTTTGGTTGAAGTACAAACGATGTAAAAAGAGGTACAAACGGGTACAAACGATGCTCTTTCGAACAGCCTTCGCCGTTTTTTGATAACTCAAAAATAGCCAAATTTCTCTCTTTGACATATTTTGAATTGTCTCTACTTCCGGTTTGGTTGAAGTACAAACGATGTAAAAAGAGGTACAAACGGGTACAAACGATGCTCTTTAGAATAGCGTTGGCCGTTTTTTGATAACTCAAAAAATAGCCAAATTTCTCTCGCCGACTTACTTATTTTCAAATGTTTCTACTTCCGGTTTGGAGGAAATACACACGATTTAAATGGAGGTACAAACGGGTACAAACGATGCTCTTTCGATTGACGTTGTCCGTTTTTGAATAACTTGTACTTGCTTGCTGAATTTTTTTTTAACCCTTTCTATTTTTTTAACCTTTGAGGACAAACGAAACCGAAGGTGGTACAAACGGGTACAAACGATGCTCTTTCGAATGGCGTTGTCCGTTTTTAAATATCTTGAACTTGCTTGCTGACATTTTTTTTAACCCTTTCTATTTTTTTAACCTTTGAGGTACAAACGAAACCGGAGGTGGTACAAACGGGTACAAACGATGCTCTTTCGAATGGCGTTGTCCGTTTTTAAATATCTTGAACTTGCTTGCTGACATTTTTTTTAACCCTTTCTATTTTTTTAACCTTTGAGGTAACAAACGAAACCGAAGTGTTACAAACGGGTACAAACGATGCTCTTTCGAATGGCGTTGTCCGTTTTTAAATATCTTGAACTTGCTTGCTGACATTTTTTTTAACCCTTTCTATTTTTTAACCTTTGAGGTACAACGAAACCGGAGGTGGTACAACGGGTACAAACGATGCTCTTCGAATGGCGTTGTCCGTTTTTAATATCTTGAACTTGCTTGCTGACATTTTTTTTAACCCTTTCTATTTTTTTAACCTTTGAGGTACAGAACGAAAACGGAGGTGGTACAAACGGGTACAAACGATGCTCTTTCGAATGGCGTTGTCCGTTTTAAATATCTTGAACTTGCTTGCTGACATTTTTTTAACCCTTTCTATTTTTTTAACCTTTGAGGTACAAACGAAACCGGAGGTGGTACAACGGGTACAAACGATGCTCTTTCGAAATGGCGTTGTCCGTTTTTAATATCTTGAACTTGCTTGCTGACATTTTTTTTAACCCTTTCTATTTTTTAACCTTTGAGGTACAAAACGAAACCGGAGTGGTACAAACGGGTACAAACGATGCTCTTTCGAATGGCGTTGTCCGTTTTTTAAATATCTTGAACTTGCTTGCTGACATTTTTTTTAACCCTTTCTATTTTTTAACCTTTGAGGTACAAACGAAACCGAAGTGGTACAAACGGGTACAAACGATGCTCTTTCGAATGGGCGTTGTCCGTTTTTTAAATATCTTGAACTTGCTTGCTTGACATTTTTTTTAACCCTTTTTATTTTTTTAACCTTTGAGGTACAAACGAAACTGAAGGTGGTACAAACGGGTACAAACGAAGTACAATCGAACCGTACTACGTTTATTTTTTTTTAATAAAGTTGCTTGCCAAGTTCACACCGGTACCATTGGCCAGCTATTTGACGCGTAGTAGCAAAACGGTCTCGTAGAGCTAGTTGTCTGAAGCGCTTATCTTTTTCGTGTTCCTCTACCTTCTTCTATCCACACACAACACACACATTACCATCATTGCAGTACAATTAATACGGCGGCCAATTTCGCGATATGGCTAACTAACATCTCGATAGGCAACAATTCTACCCCTGTTAAAGTCACTAACACGGTAGTGATTTTGACCTATTCGAACTCTAGGCACTTTGTTACGCTTAACACTCGTAGACGAACGCGCAATAACTAAACATTTCTGTGCTAGTCAGCTCTCATAAACAGGTTTCTTCCCACGGATTTTCATTTAGCGACTTCAGTTTGTGTGCATTAAGTTACTAGCTACTAACGTTGAACTCGTTTGGTCGGCAAGATTCGCCGTTCATAATACGTAGCTCCTAGCTCAACGCACAAAACCTAAGTGAGGTGAGCCGTACAGTAAATGAAAGCACTTTGTAATTTGCAATTTGTATTAAGGGTCTTTATCTCTAATTACAGTTTTTGGTAGGTACGATTTCTTCAAAAGTTTGACACCTCTTTATTTTTGAAGGATTGTCCCCATTAAAGATTATGAAGGGATTTTATATGGTGCAGCAAAGGTGGCCCGATGGATCAAACTGTTGAGAGAATGACTTTTGATAAATAATAAACATTTTCTTTTAAATTAGGAAGTTACTTCCTAACTCCTACTGAATGTACTTCCGGTATAACAAAACGTTTCCAGAAAGTTAAACTGTTCTCGAGATGGGTGTTCTCGAACTCTTTGTTGAATTAATCTAGCTGCAATAGATCGATCAAAAAGGTGGTGAACGAGTGGTGTGAAACACCTTCCTGTGCCTATAACGTAACTAAACAGAATTGACCTACACAGATAAAAATACGGAGTTGAATCTAACACGTTTTCCACCTCTTTCGGTGTCCCCGTCGCGAACCATTCCGTTTCAAGGAGCCTCCATTTCGGAGTTAAATGTTTTGCTACTAAACTGAAAACACATCTTTAACCGAGGCAACCTAATCCGTTAAGGACTAATTTGTCTCTCTTATGCAGTTTTACTATTTTGTAATAAATGTAAAAGTTTCCGAAATGGAGAAATTTTAACTCTTACTGCTGTTATTAAAATGAATAACGGATGTTTCCCCCATATGTATGCAATACTACTATCGTATCAGATAAAATTATCTCCGTTGCTAATGCAAGTAAGTCCACGGGGAAATAATGAATTAAAATGTTTAGGGAAGCAGTTACGATTTGGAGAACAAATGTTCCCAATCGGAGGTATCCTTTCCCTTTTTCGCGTTGAGGTATTAGAAATAGAAACATCTGTTAAGTAAACAAATTATCACCTCCGTGAAGGAGAAAATATAATGCAATGTTAGGAATATTTGTTCACATTTAGGACTTAAATACGGTAGTGTAGATGCGGAGAGAAAACGGAGATTATTTCTTCCTTGAAAATCGTGTTAGAAAGCGGAGTAAATTCAATCTTTCCGTTTTGGTTGAGATTTTGGCAGCTCCATTCACGGCGTGGCTTTTATAATAGCTTACAATTTTCTTTTTGGGCAAATACCTTATTGATAAAATAAATAGTAAATTGTTTACATACAAACAGGGTGCTACACGTTTATTCTCGTAAAAGCAATTTACTTCGTGCACAAGTTCTTCATTCACGCAATGAGTGAAGTAGACTGCTTTAAGTCGCATTATGAAGCGGACGATCTACCGTGAATGATGATGAAAGTTTCGTTTCCAACACTATTCGCATTATGTCTTACAGCCAAAGCATAAAGGCATTATCAAGCCGAAAAGTGTCCTCTCAGCAAATGTTGAATTCCCTCTATAAACTTCCAGAATTGTCAGATCGGATAAGTGTAAGTCTGATCTGGGACGAGGGCCTCTCTTGAAGACAAGGAAAGTTCTTGCGAACTCGCCAGGAGAAGATCAGAGATAAAAATGTACGGATCAAAACTTTTTTGGGATAACAAATCAACTGAAAACACTGGGTAATACCCAAGGACTTGGTGAAACTTTCATAAGGAATGCGTGCGACAAACGAGCTGGACTGCTCGGTGTCTATAATGGAGACTCAATCTGCAGATTCTGTAGAAGAGGACCAGAAACAGTCAAGCATATACTATATGACTGCGAAGCATTGGAGCTCGGAGGTAAAGGTTTATTTGAGAAACCGAAAGGGTGTCCAGAGATGTACCGGACATGTACAAATTAGTAAGGGGTGACCACCAGTTTGGAGTGGGTTGTGTGAAATACGGACATAGCACAATACACCTGCGTGCTTTTCAATGACCATGCATGAGTCAAGCGAGTCTGTGTTAAGGGGAGGGGAGAGGGAGGAGGAGAGGAGAAGGGAAATGGATGCCTTTTTGAATAAGGCAACTTAAAACCAATTGCAAAAAACTGCATGTATAATCTTCATTTCCTCTTTAGTTTCATATCCCACGTACTTATATTTTTTATATCCATACACGTTTATTAATGTACAGACATAAATGCGATACGGGTGAAATTCGTTTCGTTCGCATGCGGAGCGTTTATTTTCACATTACGCTACCTGTCATACATTTTAATTAAGCGCTCTGCACGCACACAGTTCACCGCCATAAAACTATACTGTCCGACAATGAACAAAACGCGACTTTGCGTCCATAACACAAAATCATTGTTCGTGTTTAGTTCCCGACTGTAAATTACTATAATTGCAAAAACCATTTCAAGATAACGAAATGATGGTGTATGTACCGATATTATTCACCAAGTCACGTGTTACAGACTAATGGAGACTTACAAAAGAAAGTAAAGGAATGGATATTGAAGCATTAAATTAATTGTAGAGCTGTAAAGGAAAGGAAAATACTCTACAAGCTCTTAACAAAGCATTTTTAATACCTGACTGAAATTTACCTAAGGAAGGGTTAGCAATAAAAGGGGATAAGCTGTTAGTCATTGCCGCTCCATAAGTTTGTTAGTTAAAAGGTATCATTGATTTGTTCCATACAAAGTTGCGCCAAGGAGGTTGAACTATAACCTTCATCACTGGCCATTTGATAATCCCGCATGCATTTTATGTATGGATTTTATTTACTACTGACTACTCTAAATTTCATTGTCAGTATAAATTTAATCTTTTTAGTATTCGCATGCATGGATTATTAAGTGTCAAATTCGAAGTTTTAAACTTAAAAAAAAAAATGTCCTAAGGCTTCAAGGCTGACCGAGGAAAAGAGTATCAGTTCTTGGTAATGAAAAGACACGATATCCTCTCTTTTGCTCGGTTAGGCTCCGATTGTTCGGATATTTAAGAAACAAAGTTTTAACATCATTTTTAGGCGTGTTATAATTAATATAAATTTAAATAGTTTTATATTTAATTTATTAGGATCTATTGCGATGTGTGACAAATAATTTAACCCAAAACAACAAGCGAAAGATAGATGTGTATTAATTTCATTTTTGTGCTTAGGAGATTTTTTTCAAAACCGAATTATACCGTAACGTTTTGGCTTCTCGAATTTTGTAGTATGTGTGCTCCGAATAACAATCAGCCAAAATTTTTTTTTTTGTATTGGAGAACCTGTCAAGATAATTCCTCATTGGACGTTGCAGCCATTTAGTGTATGCTCATTCACTGCGTGGAACATGTTCAATGTTGACTATACTTTAGTCAACTGAGAAGTTTCTGCGTTTCGTAACACCTTTCAACTTCTGCACTTATGGACAAAGTTTGACTGGATCAAACTTTTGTTGAACTACTAAAAAGTTGATCAACTCTCTTCAAACACTATGGATTTCACTGTTGGCGGACTGAAGAACGGTGACTGAAATTACAAGCCATAAGTACAAGAGTACAACAATTTCTTTGATCCCGCAAAATACCATAGTATCTAACTAAATACACAAATAAAATAAACAGAAACAATGATTTGTAATCTTTAGAAACCACCAAATGCATGCATACATTAAAATTAGTGTCCAAAAATTTTAAATTGCGCCATTTCCAACGATTATCAACACTTATTTGAACAAAACTATTATTATAAAACGTACGCTCAGTACAGTGAATTTTTGTGGGAAGGATTTGAAAGTATTTGGTCTTAAAACAACAATATTGATTATGATTTGATGATATTAATGACTGCATGGGGGCGTAATGGGGGTAATTAGATCTCCCCTACCCCAACCGCTTTCCCCCATGAGCCAGCACCTGATCCAGCTGATGGTCTAGTAAGTTGCAGACTTGGCTATCAGTGGCGGGGTCCTCGGTTCGAACCCGATGGACTCCCTCAGAGTGAGATTTTCGTGGTTTCGAGTTTGGAGTGAGACCTTGGCAAATACTGAAAGACAAACATCTTAAGTAACTCCACGGGCGCAGGCCTATTAATAACAAATGACCGGACCAATGGCCCCTGTAATTGACGAAAGCTGTTGGGAGATGCTAAGGCATGGTTATTATTAAAATATTTTGCACTATTATACAGAGTATTCCATTTTCCATCAGCATATCAAAGTTATATTTTTTAAGGGAAACGCGTAATATTTTAACGAACATTTCGATAGACCACTTTAAACGAAACAAATTAATATAAGGGGTTAAATGGTTTTGATCTTCAGTTATCTAGCTATTTGTTGTTTTATTTTTATTTTTAAAAAGACTCAAGTGACAAAGTGGTAAGTCGTTAAGCTTGGGTTCTTTTTCAGATAAAACAATAGCTACACAACTCAAAACCACCTTATATTAATTCGATTAAAGTCATTTATTCAAATATTCGATAAAGTAGTGCGTGTTCCATTTAAAGAAATATGCTGCTGGAAAATGGAACACTCTATTAAAGGTAAAATGAGAAGAAATGACTTTAACTTAATACTATCTTCGATTTCTTTCACGGAACTGAAATGAATAGTTTGCACCGTAAATCGCATAATTAACCTAAAGCGTTTTTGAAAAACAACACGAGGCAAATGATACTAATTTTCTTAGCTCATATACCTTTCACAACATAGAAATCAGTCCATTATAAGTATTTATTGTACTATAAAAGACAAAATTTCTATGCTAAATGTTATTATGATAGATTTATATGCATGAATTCCAAGAAGCAAGATCGGAAAACTAGTCTCGCAAGTCGTTTTCCACTAATTTGTGATTCATCCCATACGTTGCGCGTGCTACGTGTGCCCCGGAACCAATAGCTTCTAAAAACCTGCGTCCATCTCACTCGTTGTACTAGTTGAATATGTGCATGTTAACGTATATGATGTCATCTACCTACACGAAATTGAAACGACAATACAAGCCGTGTAGCCCATGTGCAGATGTATACAGTAACGTTAGTTGGCATGGCTGCCTAGCTCTGCCCGTGAATGTGTTGTTTTGTTTGCTAACATTGTTGCAGACACTAATTCTGTACTTATTCGTGCACGCCGGTGTGGAATAATTGTATCGTGTAGATGCGATTCAACTAATTTGACCATAAAAATAGAAGAATTGTTTGTTTAGGAGAATTTAACATAATCCCGTTAAAAGTTTTTTTTTCATATAATATATGTATAAACTAGTGAAATACGTTATATTTATGACGAAATATAGTGGGGAGGATCTAAATATGAACGATTAACGTCCTTGTCGTGTTTGATCTCCTAAGATGATTTACTATTCCAACAAAGATTTGATTCCGTCCAAACTTGGAATAGTTATGTTTAGATCTACGAGAAATGGCATCCGCATAGGTTGTTTAATCGTTTTGTCCACTGTCGACACTAGCGCTTATTATAAAGCGGATGTCATCTTCATAAAACGTAAACGTTCGTAAACTTCATCCAATAAGTAAAGGCTATTAAGGTAACTCAAAACCCCGCTGAATAAGATTGTTTTTAGATATTTTAGGGAAAGGTCAATCTTCCTAAAGATCTGAAGAAAATGGCAGAAAATGTGCTTAATTGTCTTACCGTCCTCTAGATAGTCAGCATTCAGTCTTATCAGAGAGCCCGATTCTGTGTGTGACCTGTAAAAACAGGAACAATTGCTTTTGACACTTGATTAGCTGAAATGCTCTCCTTCGCAGGTATCAAATCAGGACAATCATTTCAACATTAGATCAATTTCCGTTTTGCACAGACATCGATTTGCCATTAAGCTATCGTAGGTGCGATGCCAATGGCAGATTCTGGTTCCTGAAATTGCTTCGCAGCAGCCTTATTTACAATAGTATCCGCTTCCTCATTCCCCCGAATGAGTGAATGCTCAGGTATCCAGATTAGAGATGGATTATTAGCCCTTCTCAATATATTTAGAATGTTTTCATGGCTCCAGATCAGCTTCAAGTTGCATTTACGCTCGTCTGGTGCTTTCAGTGTCTCCTGACTGTCAGTGAAAATTCTTTTTGATATATTTATTCAAAACCTCTCTAGCATACATATCAGTGGCATAGATTTCAGCTTAAAAAATCGTTGTGTATTGTTCTGGTTTGTATTATTTCTTATTAAGTAATTGTATTATTTCCTGTTAATTCCTAGCTGTTGGACTGCGATAAAATTTCCTGCTTCCACGTCCTGGTTTTTTTCCATTGCATCAACTTGTTGATCACACAAAGATGAGTATGAAGCGATTCATCCCCTGTATGCCAAAAGCAAAGTGTGCTTATTCTAACTTACATTTCCGCAATAACGTGCGAAAGTGATAAAGCTAGAATAGTTTCTAATGCCAATGACAGAGAGGAAGACATCATTTTTACGATTGTCGTACATACAATCCTTCGTTTGGATGTAAGCCTTGCCATGGTTCTAGCTTGTTAGACATGCTGTCCCCAAACTATAGATTCATCGATTATGGTTGAGCTAGTTTTGAAGATTTGAAGCCCAAAAATTCCCCACATATCCTTCGGCAGGTCCATGAGCATAGCATTGCTTTGCGAGTAATCTCAAAATGTGGTTCCAGGCTATGTGTTATCAAATATGACGTTTAGATATTATCTGCAAAATCAGTTCTCACAGAGATCGTGATCAACTACGAATAGCGTTGATCACCTATTGGAAAGCTGAGGAAATTTCCTTCCCCGCCGTAAGTAACATCGTATGTATTACGATATCATCCGCATAAGCTCGCACCTTGACTCCAAGCGTCTCAATGATAGCTTAAAGATCATTTACAAGTAATGACCATAACAGTGGGAACAAAATTCTCTACTACGGGCATCACTTGCCCAGCCTGATTGGATTAGTGTTAGCGTAAAATAATTCAATTTGAGTAATAAATAAATCTGGATTTGACCAAATTATATTTAGCACCTGGAACAGAATGAAAATTTTATCTACAAAGACCTCTTGTCACTTTCAGAGAAAATTATATACTGAATCCAATATAATCGATAACACTACATTGAAACCTAAAACGCTGAATAAAATTAAAAGTAAAGAAATGATAACAAAAGCGTTTATGATGAGATTCTGTGCATATATATAGCGCCTCTAGGGTCGTCTGTAAGTCTGTAAGCATTTATAATATATAATGCTTACAAATAATCTTATAGACACTACAAATATGCATGAGTCCCACCATTAATTTTTTTTTTTTTTTTCATATCAACATTTGTAAAACAATATAGCAATCGTAGTATACGCTGTTACATACAGTTTCAAATGCTCTTACAGAATTTATTAATACATCATTCATTGATAATTATAATTATTTGAAGATTACAAGAGTGCTTCCACTGCATAAAAAAAAAATACAATGAAAATACAATCGATTATAAAGTTTACAGTTTAATTCATTATTATCGACAATATAAAAAAAATGTTTCATGGCGTAAAATTCTTGGACGAGGTTAGCAGAATATGTGTTGGTCAAAAGCATAGATTCCGCGAAAATGCAATTGTGAGCCACTGTGCGGCGTCCATATCCTATGCAATTCCAGACTTAGAACACTGACAGCCTATGGAGTCTTCGCTATGTATGCGGATTCTTTCAATTTTCTTTTTGTTTCTCCATCTTCTTTGAATATAATGGAAACATTTGCCCAATCTTACATTGATGAAATGCTACAGGGATTAACACCAACATCTTTAACATTTCTTTGTAAAATCAAAAATATAGTTTGTTTCTGTTCTTGTAAACTCAATTCGGCATCAAATAATTTATGAATGATGCATGTAAACTCAATTGAATAATAATACAAAACTATGAACAACCATATATTAAAGGTAGTTAGAGATGTCGAATGAAAAATCTAATACAATGACGTTTGTCAGATATTGAAAATATCATAAACTAGGTATACTAATCTTTCATACACACCAACTTTTTGGTTTGAATTTTTGTATTTGAGTTTAATTTTGTATTAGAAACAACTTTTTTTTTATAAACATTTGGTTTAAAATCATAAATAACAGCTCTTCTTTCTTGAGGGATTTTTACATTATCGTAATTTACTAGCACTCTGTACATGTCTGACTACGATGTATTTTCATTTCACAAGTAAGTTCATTTCTTAGAAAGCAATTTTTTTCCCCAAAGAATAACTTTTGTCCCAAAATTAATAATAGTTTTTTTTCTGTCTTGTAAACTCCTTTTTGAGTTAATCAAAACATTTATTTTTTTACACTTTCAAATAAACAGTGCAAACGTACTTCGGGTATTTAACTAAGTGATTTCGTTTAACATTTTATTATTTCTGGATGTATGCTACAAGTGAGATAACTTTCAGAAAGTATGTTTAGGAGGTGCGTGACAAAATTGTTTATATTTGGGAAAAATCCTTTTGTATCTGTATGTTCCACCAAACTATGTAATTGTATCATGTTTGGATGCTTGGAAAACCTTACGTTAATGATCCTTAACGAATAAGTACATATACTTATCCACGTATGAAACACTACAAGTACTACCTATACATGTTTTAAGTGTTGAGCAAGTGTCTTATATATAAACTTTCCATTCCATATGTATAGTATGTAACTTTAATTATCGTTTACGTTAAATGAGTAGTGCCCGTATTTACTCATACAAAAGACGCTTTTTTTACCCACGAAACGCAGCTGTCGTTACATAGGGCGTGGAAACGGCACGAAACGTTAGTGTGGGTCGCTGTGGTGCCCAGCACCTAAACATAACAAATGCAGAAATGTGCGTCGGTCATTGTGTGTGCGTGCTGCTGTATACCTTTGCATTGCGTGTACGTTGCAGTTCGTATTATATCGAACACCAATTTTACACGCTCCAAAAACAAGACCCTCCGGGTGTTTCCTAAAATGTCATCATGCGTGCTTGCCCTATCATATGTAAATAAACCCGTTATCTAATAATTACTTTTAAGTGTATATTGTATGTATGTAAATATTACAAGTTAAAACAATAAAAACTTACAGGATTTTAAGGGTTTGTATTTTTGGGGAATTCATCTAGTTTACAGACGGAACAAAAACTGGAGCTGAAATTTATAGTAAGGTGAGAAACACAATAATCACCTTTCTTAGGAAAATATGCAACAGTCTTTCAGATAGAGGCATACTTAATATTGCATTGTACACCTAAAAAATCAAAGGGCTTATAAGAACAAGCGAACCTATATTGCAACAAACAGCCAGGTGATACTAAGAGCACTAGTGAACACCAAAATCACACAATCAAGACTGGTTTTGGAATGTATTCGGGGACTGAATAGCCTGATAGACTGCAATAAAATCAATTTGCTGTGGCTGCCCGGACATTCAGCAATCGAAGAAAACGAAGAAATCGATGAGTTAACGAGGGGATCATTGGCTCCATATGCGGGCTGTTCGAAGTTATCGCCACACTATTGCCAACTTTGTTAATATTGCAGCTACGATGTTGGTTAAATTATCAAAGATGTAGGGTTTTTTACGCTGATTACATCAGTCGTCTAATCAGAAAAACAATTGAAAATCGCGTTTACCACCCTGTATATTTTGTCATCAATTGATATAAAATCAGTTATTGCATGCAATATTGTTATAATAGTATAAACTTAAAATGAAAAACAAAGAGATACGACCCATGGAAGGGTTAAAAAAAAATTCAGCAAGCCAGTACAAGATATTCAAAATCTGTCATTTGAAAGAGCATCATTTGTACCCGTTTGTCGACCTTCGGTTCCGTTTGTACCTCAAGGTTAAAAAAAAAATGAAAGGATTGAAAAAAAATTCAGCAAGCCAGTACAAGATATTCAAAATCGGACAACGTCATTCAAACGAGCATCGTTTGTACCCGTTTTTAAAATCGTTGTACGTCAACTAAACCGGAAGTAGAAATACTTGAAAATAAATAAGTTGCATAGAGAAATTTCGCTAATTTTTGCATCGTTTGTACCCTTTTGTACCTCTTTTTACATCACTTCACTTCAACCAAACCGGAAGTAGAGACAATTTAAAATATGTCAAAGAGAGAAATTTTGCAATTATTTGAGATAACTCAAAACGGCCAACGCTATTCGAAAGAGCATCGTTTGTACCCGTTGTTAATGCATTTGTACGCATTATTTTTTACAAATTGTGCCAAAAACTGCGCACAAAACGCAATTCTTCGTTCAACGTGCGCCTCAAGAAAAAATCGCATTGGCCGATATTTAAACGGTACATACTTGTGCTTCTTCAATTCTACACTGCTAGTATTTCGTTTTCTCCTTCGGCTTTTTAAAAAAAAAACATTTCCATTCTCTTGGAATTTGCGAAATAATATTAAAAAGGACTTTCTATGGGGCAGTATTCTGTTTGGAATATTGTTCTCTGTAACTTACTGTAAATATGTCTCAAGTATATCAAATTTCTCCAACTTAAATTATAAGTAAATAAATAATGAACAAAAAGCAAAGATAAAAAGGAACACGGCAATAAACGAATTTAGAGATAAAGCAAAATAAGCAGCAATTAGAATCAATAAAGTCTTTTTTCAATACCACTACACAATAAGCTTCACAGAACTGTAAAAATAATTTCGTTGTCTTAAAACTAAACAACCAAAGTTTGCTTTGATTGCTCTTTTGTTTTTCATGTTAAAGTCATACTATTATAACAATATTGTATGTAAACCTATAGTTTTCTGGTTTCAATTGGTGACAAAGTATACAGGATGATCCACTAAAAAAAAAGTTTATCACATCTCGTAAACGCGATTTTCAATTGTTTTTTTTTTTTTCTGATTAGACAGTTGTAATCGGCGTAAAAAATCCTACATCTTTGATAATTTAACCAACATCGTAGCTGCAATATACATATAAGTCTTTGAAGGAAGAGCACGTACATACAAATCTTACAAGAAAAGCGCCCAGATTGTCATTTCTCGATTTGATCGGAAATTGGCACATTTGTAATGGTATTTTATAGGTTTATCAAAGATTTTTCTGACCCCGTTAGAGCCATTCTCCATCCCCTTTAGCGAAAGGGGCTGAACTGGAACACGTAGAATATATTCGCAAGTAACCCTCTCTAGAAGTACCATTTACGGCTACATATAGCAAGCTCCAGTACATGACGTACCCTCCGGCGACAATAGAATGGGTTCTCAATAGCCCATAATATATATCACTATTAAAAAAACTTATACATTAATACATATTTAGTATTTTAGCACAAATTAACGCAAAATATACATAAGTTAGTATTTCCTGTAACCGTCGCACATCAAGTAAAATACACCTTAGCAACTTTAGATCGAGATCGAATGCACATATGTATTTAATTTTTTATAGAATCGATTTGAAGTATATGGGATGACATATGTAGGAATGGATTTTTTTTTATATATCGCGAAAACTATAAAAATATTTTTATTTATAGATTCATAAAGAGCGCCCTTCAAAATTATTTGAAAATATACAGAGTGGCCCAAAAGAAAATTACACACCAGTGTTATCAAAACTTAAAGAAAACACCCGGCATATTATAATATATATTTTGATAGTGCACTATAAAAGGCGAGATACTGTTATATTTCGTTTATCTTATTCAATCCATTGCTAAAATGATTAACTATTATTGAATATGTAAACTAAAATTTAGGATGCACGCCTGTCTTACGTATTTAAGCTAAATATTTTACAATTTACTTATTTTTTAACTAAAGCACTAACATCGATCATAAAGTATAAATGATACTCAAAAAATATACAGGATGTATAAAAACCTACTTTCATTTTTCACTATCATTGAAGGCAAACAACTTTCTTATTTCAAATTAAACACAGTGTATTTGTCTGGTATTTCGTGTATAGCATTGTTTTCTATATCTATCTCTTATAGTTTCTTAGTAATTTAGGATCTTTTGTTTCAAATATTACTTTCTACCCATTTATTTTTCAAAATGTAACTGATACCTTTATATCATCCACCATAAACAAACTACATTTGAGTGACGGAACCTGTTGCTAAAATAACAAAAACAATTTTGCGCGTTTAATTGATTGATATGGTATTAGTTAGTGAGCCATGAAAAGAGTTAGATTCTTAGAGCAAGAAAATTACTTGGACTAGGATTTATGCTCAAAGATATTCTAACAGGGGTCATTCTGATAAGTGTTCGTTAAAGAAAATTTTTCGAAGAACAGGAAGTGTGTCATAAAAAAAAAAACAAGACAACGAAAAACTAATTTCCGGAAAAGAAGAAATAATTTCTTAGTTATAGTGTCTCTTGTTGAATCTGTAACCTACCTGCTACTTAGCGGAAAATAAAAGAGACGACAGGGGTAGAGTACCGCAGTTACGAAAGAATCAAGTTCTTACTTCGCAGTCTAGATATTGATTTACATCGAAGGAATAACATAACAAAATTTGCAGGTTTTGGTTTACAATAAAAAAAATCTCTTTTCCGAAATATTGCAATTTATTTGTAATATCTGCATTTGTTAAATACCATGAAGGAATCTTACCTCTCCTAGACTCGCAGAGGTAATCAATATCTTTGTTTCAGCATTTTTTGGTAAATTACTAGTACTATCCTGAGAAAGAATAATAAGTGCATAAATCTTTAATATATTGACATTTTATATTGTCAATTTAGCAATATACTTACCTAATTTTGGACCTTTAAATAACAGCGGAATTTTCTTCTTTCTTGTTTCGAAACTGTAGTAACTGTGAATGAGACTTGTAGACATGAATTCAATTGTATTGATACTGTGAAATCATGAAAAACAAAATCTGTAGATCTTTTGTAGTTTTCACCCGAATTGGAAAAGAAACATGGACTTATTTGAAAGAGCACCAGGCGTATAACGCATAATCTGCGTTCCATTAATAAGTCAACATTTGCACCATAGATAGCGTTATCCCAAGTGAATATCTTTCCCTATTTTCCAGGTAATAACGAACATTATCAGTATATACATAGGTTCTTAAATAGTTTGCCTTCAATTACAAGTCCCTATATGCCATGAATTTAGCATGATATGTGGAACTAATTATTTATTGGACAATTAGTAAATTGTGCTATCATTTAGATTTATTATATGGGTTATACAAAAAAAATCTGAACGACACTAACGATATTTAATGTTGTTGCATCGAGCAACCTCTTTCCGATTTAAATTGGACTAAATTGTGTATCATAGTTCCCTTAACTTAGAATGTGTGTGAATATAAAAAGACAGAGACTTAAGGGGAGATTGCACGCTACACATCTTATAATACCCCGTTTAACATATATTGAATCAATGAAGATAAACAGGTTTTCAGCACGCAATAACTTGGTTTCATCATTAAAATATTTCTGCCGTTTTGCAGCAACTGTTAGATCAAGTTTTATATAGATATAAATAAGATGCAATTCACTTTGGTAAAAACGTCTCTACGTTAAATCGTTTACTTAATCTGGATTATATTTTGTAGGAACGTATGTTAATATCTCTGTAATTCTTAGATACATATATATTTCGGCTGTATTTAAAAAAAATGGAAAACTGATTATACGTTAAAGTCTAAAAGTAAAATGTATTGTTACAGATTTTAACCTTCCCCCAATGCAATGAGTCCCATTATGGGGACGATTCCATGTTTATAAGGTGAGTTTCCCGAATTCTGTAATATGTAATTAGATGAAATAATATTAGGGAATAAAATGTCAATAATTTATTTACCACGGATATGAATTAAGTAAAAGTACCTACATTGTGAAAAATGGATGGAAGTGATGGTATATCTGATTGAAAATAGCCTCTTTCAAATTCAACACCGTATAACTGGTTTAGAAATTTTCTTTAAAAAAGTATCGAACCAATTATACAACGTCTGAGGATTAACACAAACTCCATTTTGTGAATTAATATATGTAAAGCAGATTTCACAAAATTATGGGTATCTGTCTCAACGCCCCTAAATTGGCTCTCAAGGAAAGTCTGAAAATGAAACCGTCCCATCATGTCATTGCATTTTCATTAAATCCTTAATAATATTTTTTTTTGGAATTCTCTGGAAACAGCGATTATTGCGTAATGATTACTTTATAGATGCGTGTAGATTTTTTTACCTATGCTTTTCTTCCATGACGCTCTAATGAACGATGACGCTAAAATAAAAAAATAACATATAAATTTAGATTGAAAAGTACGTCATATTGTTGCCAAATTGAATATCGATTACTTAACACTTGCTTTTATTCGTTCCTTAACGTTATCAACGGCCTCTTCTATAAAAATTATAAGTGCTCTAGTATATAGGTTTTCCCTTATAACTACAGTGTTATCGTACGTCAATAATCGTCTTGTAATTAGTAAATACTTACCGAACGTACGACACAAGATAATTTATGAAATATTGCATACATAATTGCAGTAAATATGGATTTGGCTGCGGTAATGTATTGTTTTTACCTGCTCTGAAACCTTTAGATCGGTGTTCGTCAAACTTTTCTGGCCAAGAGCGATACTGCCAAATTCGAGCGATAGTATACAAGGTATTCCACGCAAGTGGTTTCTTTAAAAGTTTATGATGTTCTATTATTTACTTATATTTGAAATTTTAGCACCTTTATCTGTTCGATTGGAAGTATAAATGTGAAATGCTTTAACCAAAATATCACTTCCGATTGACCGGAAATGGACGTCAATTTTATTTTTTTAAATACAACGATTTTTTTTTTACATTTTTGGATTTACGACGGGTTAATACGTCAGTCTTCATTAGCTATTCCTATAGCTACATATTGCCGTTTTTGAATTATTTAAGATTTTCTTTTTTTAGTAATAATAATTACTTACATCAGAATTATTTATCACACTTATATACTGCAGAGTTAACTTTACTCCAAATTTGCTATGTTATGAATGTAGATATGACTGTTAGAAACGATTCGCACACTTGACATTCTTGCATACAGGGTGTTCAAGACTGAGAAACAAAGTGACATATTTTCGAATGCGGAAAAGTCGATTTTTTTAAAATAGAATAGGCTGTATTTTAATGTGAAATTAGGAAGTAAATATCTTACCAGTATTCACTATACCTATCTTTAATAGATTTTGGGATATGAGTGACTCTTTGTTAAACAGACTAACTAGCCCTATCTTTAAATGTTTGTAGCTGGCCTGAAATGGTATTTGAATGTCAAATTCATTGATTAACGACATAAGTGTTTGTGTATGTCATCGTAGTTACACATTTATGCAACGCAATATGAATAGAAACGACTACTCGAACAGCGACATTCTCGTATGGTTTCTCAAAGAATAAGATATGAAATACATACAAGTATATAAGCAATAGAAAACATAACAAAAATGTAAAAAGAACAACAAATAGATTTATTAAAAATAGGTTATATCTGTGCTCACGGAATTAAATGCATTGGATGCAAGTATATGTTTTATTATCCGTTTGTATCTATTTCTGTTTTTTTTTTTTCCACTTCTGGGAGTAATATATTATAACGTTTTTGGAGATCAAATAAACGATATATAGGCGAAATACTTCATAAAAAAAAGTATTTATTTCTACACTTAAAGTCTAACTAAAATAAAATAACGACTAATAATAAATAACTGACACTACAGAACACTTAATAGACTAATTAACTTAAATACTATTTATTTAAATTCACTATTCATTTTCACTTTTTAGGTTCTCCATTTTCTCACTTCGCACATAACTCTTGCTTCGGCTTTTCCAATACCTTCTTCCAATGCATTTCAATACATCTCTCTTCGTTCGCGGGCGTGTGTATATTTGGTGCGTCTCGTTCGGGTGCAATCTACATCTTTCTTGAATGTTCGAGTGCATTCGCACCCAGAAACTTCGATTGCATGCTGGTGCAATAGTGCTCTCTATGAGCAGTTCCATTACCTATATGATTCCGTTGTAAAGAGATAGCGCCACCTACTGGCCCACTTGAAAATTCATATTCAAAATTTTAAAAATAGGCGCGCGTTACAATATTAAAACAAAGATGCAGCAGCGTGCTGCTGTAAGTGAATTTAGCAAGATGCAGAGGTTTGCGTGCTTAAGAAAAGCAAGGGTAATAATTACCACTCCTACAGCACCAGTGAAATGTCTCCTAAACCTCCCTCCATCTCAGATTGCAAGAACAAAAAATTCTAGGTGGAAATCATGGATCGGATAAGTTCAAATCAATGCAACTAGTGAGACATGTTCTGGAAATAAATTAATTTGGTTTACAGACCGATCAAACACCGACTGGAGCTGAAATCTACAGTAAGGTGAGAAACACCATGATCATCCTTCCACTAGGAAAATATGTCACGGTGTTTCAAACATATTAGAAAATTTAATATCTGCAGATGAAGGAGATTACTTAGTAATATGCAATTTGTTTAAATTTAATATAAAGTCATGTTTACTTCTTGTATTGTATGAATGAGTAAGTCCCGGTAATGGATATGGACCTAGTCATCCGTTTTTGCGCCCAGAAACATTACTGAAGAATATTTAGATAATCCCCACAAAGTTGTGCCATACTTAATTCCAGAATTATGAACCTCGTTGTAATAAAAAGACAAAGGAATATCAATTGCTACTGTTCCTCTTGGTAACCGAACTTAAAAACAAGCCTTATTAATTCTGGCGACAACCCCAGCACAGTGCGCATCTCGGCCTATAGATTCTCCTAATTGAATACCAAGGAATTTCACACCTCACCGCCAACCTCTTGCTTGGCCAACAGCGCAGCCGCCCTATCACCAACATGTAATGTAATGGAACAATGCCCATAACAAGTGCGTTAGTATCAGTAATAAAAAAATCATTTCAAACACTAACAAACAAAAAAAGAAACGAAATATCCAAAAAGAAAAAACAAATTGAATAAAAGAAAAATAAATGAAGAATAATTCTAATATTATTTGTAAATAGTATGTATGAAAATACTAAGGCTGTATCAATTATAGCAACCTTAAAATTTAAACAAACTTAATTACTGTACCTGGCGAAAAATTCTAAATTATAAAAAACTATGCTGCAGGAAGCATTTCTGTAAAGCATTGCGGAAGCTCGAAAAAGCTTGCATAACTCCAATTTGTGTTGTGTACTTTAACCCTCCATACTTTTAACCCTGAAGTTCGTCTTATTTTGTAAACTTGAAAAGCTAATTCTAGTATACAAGTACAAATCAGGAGCAGCAAAATGACATACTGAATCCTCGAATGAACTCAGCATTATACAATGCCAACATACATTCCAGAGTAACCTGTGATCTCAAACAACAAAAAGCACTTATTCGATAATTTATTATATTAAATTCTGACAGTGCTCATACCATAACAGAGAATTGCCAAACAATTTTACAAATTCAGCCTCCTGTAGATGTGTGCCTGTTCAAAGAGATATTTGTTCACCTACGTCTGGGATGATAATATTTTATATTAGTTTTCTCTAAACTTAAAGGCACTTGCGTTGCGAACTATTCAATTAGAGTACAAAGCAATGTATTTGTAATAAATTTTCGTTCAACATTTGTTGTTAGTATGGAGATATTATCGGTATACATAGTTAGATAAATATCTGATAGAAAAAGTACAATGTCATTAATGTAGAAATTAAATAACACAGGGCCCAAAACCGAACCCTGTGGAATACCCATCACAATTGGGAATGAATGAAAACGAGCAGTCTCAATTTCACCAGGAGGTTTTAATATGTTTATCCTTACATTAATGTCAATGTCATTAATAAAAATAAAAAACAAAATTGAGTCTAAAGCAAATCCATACGAGGAAAATGTAAGAAATGCAAGTCGCTTGACATGATTATTCGACAATGTAAATGAATTTAACCCAATTGACATCTCCAAAAACACAAGAGACGAAACCAACGCACCACAGAGCCAGAAGTCCCATAATATTGATTTTCTCAACTAAAATAACATGCTTAACACAGTCAAGAGCTCAGCTCACGTCGCGAACAAATATCCACCAAACATTGACCGTCATCTAATGCAGAAATAACGTCTTCAATACTATAATAATACTGCCACTGTGGAAATGATGAAATAACTGACAGAAAAACATGCTGTCCATTCGATAAGTTAGATCTTAACTATTCTGTTCTTTTTACTCATTATACTTGTAATTCAAAAATATGTTCGCCTTCAATGTTCTCTTTATATTATATATGTAATGTTTAAAGTTGCCTTTAAATGCTTACCACAACACAAAGGGCAACTGTTCAGGTGCTCCTAAGTAAATATAATTTGTGCAGAAAGCCAAGTGCCGCACCACGAAGCCGTGACTAGGACGATTCATTCCCGTCAGTTCTACATCATCAGCAAATTTGACAGCCTGCTGACTCGTTCATATACGCGTCGATATTATTAGAATAGATTACGATAATTTATATTGTCCAGGTTCTGGTTGAAACATTTTTTTTTGTAGAATGCGCTTGCATCGAACGTTTAGAACATTAGTTAAAACAAAATTAATAGTTATATGTATATACGTATAAAAATATAACTAGAGTACTATCTACACAACCACTAGATTTTCGCGTAAAGATATAATCATATATAGTTAAGCGTGTAATTAATGCGCAAATATACATTTATTAGATCGCATTAGACAAATTATATAGTCGCAGTTATATCTACGTGGGTACAGACTTGGTAATCTGAATGAGTTATTATTAGAACAAGTTTATTTTTATCGGTACTGGCAATAATATAAAATACAAAGCCCTTACGGTAACAATAGATATACATGTTATGTACATATACATAATATGTACAACTACGACACAATGTAAGTTACCAAAGTGAAACGAAAATTTAGAGAATGCTTTTACTATCGTTAGTACATACGAACAACCGCGAGGAAATCGTAATGCTGCTACAACTAGCATTCCAATTTCCTCCCATCTGTGCTTGGGTACTGAGGTTAGCAAAAACATTTGCCGAATTTCTTATTAAGTCGGTAACTTTCACTTTATTGCGGCTGTACCTATGTCTACTTATATCACTTATCTCGATTCATACATTTTGATCTATGATTAATTATAAATTAAACTATAAGGCGCCAATAGCATCAGATATTATACAGGGTCAATGCACCCAATTAAACAGTAACAAGTACTAGCTTTGAGATTGCTTTAGGAAGAAGAAATTAGAAATTTGCGAATAGTGAAGACACTCATTTCTTTGTATCAAAATAGTTCTCTTTTAACTTATTTGTTTACACTTCTACTATAGATGCACAGAAACAGAATAGAAAATATACAGAAGTTTTACTCAGATCATGGGCAAATTCCTCCTCATATACACTACTACGTATTAATTATCTGGAGCGAATTTGATACGTACCAATATCTCAAAAGCCGTCAACACATGAGTATGTTTATTCGTTATAAACTGGGATTACTTTCCCTATCTTACTCATCGCTACTTATAATCTTAAAAACAAAATTAGCGATGATAAAAAATAAGATCAGAGTTGTGTATTCCCCATTCAGTGGCAGCGGCAATTTTTCTCGATTCTTTGCTTTTCTTTTTCTTTGCTTGAGTTCAACGTGGTCCTTTTCTATTCACTTGGACCGCCACCCATACGCCCATCCCCTTAGCGATTTTCTCCTTTTTCTTTCCTGTTTTCCTCTTTCTGTTTTCTGTACAGTTTTTTCATGCCTCCTGCACCCTGACCACGCGCCCAAACCACTTTAATTCCTGTTGCTCAAATTTTTGTATTACTAATTCCCTTCTTATTGTTTTTTTATCTTTATTTTGTGCAGTCTGGGAACCCCGAAATTCTTGGTAGTATTTTCATCTTATTACATTTTTTTTAATAAACTCCTAATAACGGTTACTGATTCAATAATGGTTGTCCGAAATATTTAATGATGTTCACAAAACATTTGTTTATAATGGTTGGCAATTAAGAGCAACGGGTCCATTTATCTAGAGACCTCGTCGCTGCTATTAAAGGAGATTAAAATCCAGCGCATGGCAGATTTTAAAAATTATTTGTACATTTAATCTTCCTTCTCGGATTAGAACGGCATTATATTTCTCATTCTCTTCAAGGATAAGAATACGATAACAACGGTCCGTTGAAATTGTAGTGTCGCTATGTACAGATGTAGAATTTATGCTTGCGATCGTCACCACAATAACGAATCTAATGTGTAATTCCATAAGAAAATTCATATCGATGTGTAAAGTAAAGATGGTGTAAGCTAAAAGTTCGTTAGCACTGGACCAATTGAATAATGTATATACCCTTCTTCTATTCTAGCTAACGGAAACCATATATGTCTTTCTTTTATCTTTATTTAACCCTCGCTCGCGGTTGAGATGATATGGTGGTGCACAGTTCTACATACTTGTTCTTCTTTAAGGCCTGTTCCAGACGAGGCGGTTTAGTTGATTCAACTAAGTTGCCTGGTTTACTCTCAACGAGTTGATTGTTATTGAAGACCTATTGAAGCTGCCGAAGCGGACAAGTTAACTCCGTGTGAAAGGGTTCAGTATGCTCCTTGACAACCGTCCGTTCAATTAGTGCAATCAACTAATTGCCTCGTCTGAAAGAGGCTTAATGGTCTACGTTTTTCAATTGTTTTCCCTATATTGATAGCTTCAGATCTTTTGTCTAGTTTACCTTTTACATTATATCGATTTTTTTATTTATCTCCGCTCCATGTTTCTTTATTTCTTTGCTTTATATTTGGTGGTTCGTCTTTATTGGAAAATATCAATATTGGCATAAATCATGTCATTTATACATGAGTTCTTTTCGTATTTTCGGTTACTTGTCTGGATATTTCATCCATAACAGTGATAAAAAGTATCGAGTTAGGTACTTCACTCTACGAGGGCGACCTGAAATGTTTCCGGAATCGGCAAGAGATGGCGCACGAAGGTTGAGGTGAATTCATTGGTCGGTCAAAATTTCAGACGTCTACTGTCAATAGTTGTTGTTTAAGAGTGTGTTTTGTGTAGCAAGTCAGGTGGTTTCGCAAAAATGGATAAAATCTAATTTTCGTACAGTGATAAAACACTTCTGGATGGCTGGGAAAACGGCAACGGAAGTTCGAAATATTTTGCTAGAGGTTCATGGCGGATCTACTCCATCATTTTCGACCATCAGCTTCTGGGTGAACGAATTCAAACGTAGCCGTACAAACACAAGTGGCGAACCACGCAGTGGGCGCCCAAAAACCGCTACCAACGATGAAATGGTTGACAAAATTTATGATGTCGTGTTAGCCAATCGCCGATTGAAGCTGAAAGAGATAGCAGAGGCAACAGGCACCTCAGAAGAACGTGTTGGCCATATCCTACACGAAATTTTGGGAATGAAATTCATGCGTTTCGTAACTGTGGATGAGACTTGGATCGACCACTACATACCGGAGACCAAGGAACAGTCGAAGTAGTGGACTTTTCTGGGAGAATCAGCTCCGAGGAAAGCAAAGACCGTTCCATCAGCCGGAAAGGTTATGGCGACCATTTTTTTGGGATTCTCAAGGTGTGATCCTCATCGACTAACTGCAGAAAGGAACGACAGCGATTTATTGACCCGATTCGATACAGCATTGAAAGAGAAACGGCCTCGTTTGCAGCGGAAGAAAGTGCTTTTTCACCATGACAATGCACCGGCTCATTCTCCCGCATCATTGTGTCTAAATTAAATCAGTTGCGCTGCGAATTAGTCTCTAATTCTCCATATTCACCGGACCTAGTCCCCAGCGACTTTTTCCTATTCCCAAACCTGAAAAAATTGCTGGCAGGAAAGAGATTTGCCTCAAATGAAGAGGTCATCGCCGCTACAGATGGCTATTTTGCAGACCTCGAAACATCCTACTTTTCCGACGGCTTGAGGAGACTGGGCCACGGTTTGAAAAAGTGTATTGACCTTCGAGGAGACTACATCGAAAAATAAAATTAAAAAACCACACCAAAACCGTGTTTTTCTTGTCGATTCCGGAAACATTTCAGGTCGCCCTCGTAACTAACTTCTCTGTTTTGTGAAATTTTCAATTATTTTTTCTCCTATCAACATAATTGTTTAACGTTTGGTATATAGTACTACTATGCTTTCTGTAGTCGGTCGTCCACCTTTATATCTTTCTACCATAAATCTCTAATATCATAGTAGAATCATTTGTCCTGCTTCTCACCAAAATTGCCAAGATTTTCCTGGCACCTGTTGTATCTTAGTTCTCAGTATACGTTAACGACTGATCCTCGACTTTACGATTTTGTTTTTCAATCTTTTTGATAATTAATACTCTGATGGGCGTCATACTCAGTATGAGAAAAATCTCCAATATTAAATATGGAAGGTTGTTTTGGCTTATATATTTACAATTATTGTCCTTAATGCATTCACTTATCTTTTTTAAAACTGAACATAGGAGAAAGTTAATGTTATCAGAGTTACAAAAAACTCACAGTATATACAGTTGGGCCCTCTCTTGCACGCTTTTGAAGTTGGAGAATATTGCACCTCTCATTTTCTTATATTAGTTTTGTTATTACAAAATCTATTTAATGTTTATTTTATATCTGCGTTTAGAACATATCTACAGCATGAAAATGAGTTGACTGTATATCAATTAATTCAAATAAAATTCTTAATGTTTTAGGTTATAACAAAGCATACCTATATATTTTTAAATTGCATATCTCAAAGTAACGTGTGGCTGGACTTAGCTTAGCTGGTAAATGCAAACAGTTATTTTCACTTAAATGAGAGAATTCATATATGGTAACAAAGTTACGAAGTTTGTACAAATACCGGACATTTGTATTCAGGTTCGTGTTGTCCAGATGCCTCGTACCGATAGGAAAATAGGAAATTATGCACGACTCCTTTAGATTTAATAGGATTAATAAACCGAAACCGTTAGACGTACATATTAGTCGTTCACGACTCCATACACAACTGTAAAATTATTTATCAGCATTTTTGCAAGTGTAATCGAATTGTTGCGAATTCTGGAAAGCATTCAAGGCGTAAGCAAACTTTTACGTCCATTATGTGCATGTTTTCTTGACTATTATATGTTGCAATGTTTATTTTAAACTTATTTCGTTTTGTTGTACTTAATCACTACAATTTAGGAATTTGACATAGAAATATGAATAACTTTTTTTTCCAATACTTAACTAATAGATTTTATTTAAGTGGTAACAAAACATAAGCACTATAAAATGTAATAATTCATCCTGATGTCCTTTATGTATTCAAAAATTAATTGGCAAGAACTGCAATACCCAAATAATAAAAGAAATGGAAGAGACTAAAGGAATTACGATCACGATGGTTGTTAATACATATACTGTATATTTACGTATACAAAAAATTTCTATAGATAAACGTGATCACTTTGGTGTATTCTCCGCTTAAATTTCTGCGTATTTCTCGGTATGCTACGTATAATAGCCTTATAGCCTTGTTACTAATTTAAGCAAAACTTTCACTTAAGTACTCTATAGCTATATATACATAAATATTTTCCGTGATCAAATATCTGGATTGATTAACATTTTTATTTTTTTCACGAAATCTATTTGTGTGACGTTATTGTGGTCGGCCAGGTCATTCAGTTTCCTGAATTCTTAAATCGTCAATTGTGAACCTGATCTTAGAAATACTTTCTCTGTAGGTTCCCCATTTTCAAAATTCTTTTGTAGAACATAGTTTAAAGATATTATGATATTTTCTCACAAATTTAATTTCGCGGTGGAACAAAGTAAAAAAAAATATTTTATTTAACAGGAGAAAAAAACGGGTCTTAATAAATTACAATCTAATTTATTAAATGAAAGTATATAAGTTGAACTTTAGAGTAAGCCATGATTTATGTGTATTTTGTTTTTCTCTTTTAATTTATGCATAACCAAACAACATGACTTCTAAGATTATTTTATTGATTTTGCAAAATTTGTTCGCGAATATCTTCGTAAATAGATACTGTAGAGTATATGTGGGCAACAACCGGCCCGCGGTCCGGATCCGGCCCGTTGTAAGATTTGATCCGGCCCGCGAGACATTTTGAAAAACTCAATTAAAAAAAATATTACACTACTTACTCATACTCACTCCAAATGAGAAAGATCGAGTGATATGGGGTTTGTCACTTGCTCCTGCGGAATCAAGTGAGCGAGCAAGCCGAGTGGCGGCGATCATCAAAGAGTGAGGCGGCAAACATCAAAGCATTTGATGTTTGCCGCCTCACTGGTGGCGCAACAGATTATAGCTTCTCAAATGTTCTACACTAGACGATTCTAGATCATCCCTTCATTTTGCCTATATAAGCGGGTGGATGGCCCGAACTTTAATTCAGTTCTATTTGAGCTACCGAGGTGATAACTTCGACAAGCGATATCCTAGCGAACTGCTAGTGCCGTCAATTTGCTTTGTGACTTTGTGTGCATCTTAAGTGCTTACTAATTATTTTTTGTTTATCGAACGAGAAGTAAACGAAAATGATGTCTGGTGGAAAGAAACGAAAAGTAGATGCAGAGAGGCGCCAGTTTCAAGAAAAATGGACTGAAGAATTCTTTTTTATCTTGCACAATGGTAAACCTATTTGTTTGCTGTGTAATGAATCCATTTCAGTGATGAAAGAATTCAATATAAAGAGGCATTACTCAACTAAGCATCCTATGCTGCACTCACTGACAGGACAAATAAGAAAAGACAAAATCCAGAAGCTTACCGCAAATTTGAAAAAACAGCAGCAAATGTTTCATAAACAAAGAACACAACTTCATAATGTTGTGAAAGCTAGTTTTACAGTTAGTTCAAAATTGGCAAAGTCATTAAAACCATTTGCCGAAGAAGAATTTATCAAGGAGTGTATGTTAGAAGTTTGCAGTGTTTTGTGTCCTGAAAAGAAAAATGAATTTGAAAAAATTAGTTTGTCAAGACGAACTGTTGCCCGACGTATAGAAATGATTGCTAATGATATAAAAACAACTTTGACTGACCGTATGGCTGGTTTTGACTCATTTTCCATAGCATTAGACGAGAGCACCGATTTGTCTGACAACTCAACTGGCTATATTTATTCAAGGTGTTGATAAAGCGTTCACTGTTACTGAGGAATTGCTTGCTTTACAGCCACTAAAAAGAACCACTACAGGAGAGGACATTTTTAATGAAATTCAAAAGGTATTCACAAGTTTTGGTTTGCCATGGTCAAAATTAGTTGGTGTATGCACAGATGGTGCACCTTCTATGGTCGGCTTACGTAAAGGTTTCATCGAAATTTTGTATGAAGGTCTAAGGTTCTCTGGAAACTGATCGAGGTGGCTAAATAGAAAATGGAGCTTGACACTCATGTTACAGCCAAGATTTCGAAAAGCCAACACCATTGTATCAACCAGAACTTCATAGTTTAGAGATTTTTTGTTCCCGAGAAAATTTTGTATAACTGCAACGAGAGATATCCACGCTGCTATTTCCTTGCCATTCATTTGTCTGACAAAGTTTTCGTCACGGACAAGGGTATGTATTTGAGGTCCGTTAAATACACCTGCTTTGATTTTCTCGAAAGTCAAAGCAGGAAAAGTAGAAAGTAGGTATCTAAAACATTCACCGTCAGTGTTCAATGCCTTGATAAACTGTTTCATAATATCAAGCTTAGGATTTAGTGGAGGAAAAATAATATTTTCTCTGCTGACAATTGGGGCATTCACAATGTTTGACATACCTACTTCCATAGTTTCACGGTTAGGCCACTTTTTTGTGTCCAGTGTTTCTCTCGAAGTCGATTATCCTACATGCAGAGATAGCATGGAACGTCGTAAAGCCTCTTTGTTGGCCTAAGAGAAAACTCACCATTGTCAGATCCACGGAACCAGTTATTTTCGGTATATTTGAATAAATTAATAACCGTTTTTATGTGATTATATTCTTCTCTCAAATCTACCGAATAACCAATTGGCACCGCTCCATAAACATTGCCATTACGTAACAGAACACCTTGAAGCTTCGCTTAGAGCTATCTAGAAATAATCGCCATTTTGCCGAATTATATGACGTGACACCTAGTTACCTAAGAAGACCTGGGACATCATGGCAATAAAAAAGGCTTGATCTTCTGAAAAAAAAACATAAAGCCCTCTGCTCGTTTTCGGCAAAACGAAACCTTTGTAGAGTGGTCTAACAGATTTTTTTTCACGCATTTTTGAGGCTAATAACTCAAAAGTTTTTTTTAGAAAGTCCTAAATCACGTACTAAATCACTCAGTTCTGATTGGCTGAATTTCTGAGAGAGCAATCAGACGATGAATCATGTTCATATCGTGGAATAATTTCTGGAACTTTGATACCTTCTTGGTGTTCCAGCACATTTTCACTGCATTCATCTTCAGATGAGATAAAACCTTTAAACATAGAGGTTTGACCGTACCCGTATTATAGCCGTCGCTCCGTGTAATTTTGTAATGCCTATATTATGAATATGCATATCACAACTTGCGTATGCAGATCCTGTTACCAGATACTATTTATTTTTTAAAATACAGACTTTCAAGCATGTAACACTAGTCCACAAACAAGCGCGGCCTTTGTAAAGACTGACCAAGTGCCAGATGCCCGTGTTGTTTTCTTTTAAATGAAACAATTTTACATTTACAGCTATTAATACGAAAAGTATGCTAACAAACAAACAAAGCATTGCTGACGGCACAATATCCTGCACAAAAAAAATGTCAGAAGTTGTATAATAAGGTGGTACATCGTAAAACTATGGTATTATCTTAATTTTATGCGCTCTATATTTAATATCAAATTGCATGGAAACCAGAGCATGTAGCGGAAAACCCAATTCCAGATTTGGAATTGGCGATGAAAATTTTACTAAACCATTTAAAAAATCTTTTGTCAACAGCGAATGACTGAAAAATTGTTGCCCAGTGTAATTGTTGCACACTCTTATTATATGATACCTACTTCTTTAGCTGGCCTGAGGATGCTCGGATAGAAAAAAACCAGTGCTATATTAAAGATTTTGTGAAGATCTAGACCTTGTTTGATTTCTTTTTCCCTGAAAAAAATGATACCTACTTTTATTATGTTTTAGTTTTACATGCTCTGTCTTAGTATCACCCAAGGAATTGTCTGTAACGATCAACAAGCAAGTTATATGAAGGTCTCACATTTGTCCGTAAGTGTCTTTTTACTTACCCCAAACGTTACTCATCGTTTGGAGTAAAAGTGAGACACAGTTTTTATTTTCTTTATCCCTTATAGGTATAAGTAAGTGGACCATTTATGATAGAAAAGACTCGTCAACCTTGTGTAGTAATTCATTTTTTGAACTGTTTAATAATTTTATTTTGCCAGTATAATCATAAAAGTTGTGAATGTCTCATAATTACCCTACAAGACCCTACATTATAAAATCTTGTAACCTTTTTTTTTTCTCAGTGCACAAACAGTACTTTGCCTCACTAATATCAACTAGATAAACTCAAATGCTCTTATTATGCAGGGTTTTCCACGGAAGTGACTGGTTAGAAGTTTTCCGACTTAACGAAATTCCTCAGTTTTAAAAATTTGGAATTTGCAACAACTTGGTACTTACTTTTTTTCTAAAATATTTCCAACCTTTTAACACTTCCGGTTTACCGGAAGTCGCCATGAACTTTGTTATTTTAAATAGAACATCCCATATATTATTATATTTTTGAATTTACCATAAAATTCTATGACGATTACTACTAGGGTTTCCTATACCTATCTTCAACTGTTTTTGAGATATTGCGATTTTTGTTAAAATTTTGACATTTACATCGTTATACGTAGTGATTGATTCTCTCTTGGTTTAAGTGTTAGAAGTCTCCCACTTTAAAATTAACAGGTACAGACATGGTTTTACCAAAACGTAATAAAAAAAAATTATTGGAATTATACAGGGTGTTTAAAAAAATTAGTGGCATATCAAAGAATTTTGAAAGTTGCAAAACTTAATTTTTTCAAATAGAACACCCTGTATATTTTTGCATTTTTGGATGTATTAAATTTTACACCGATTTGATGTAACATTGCCTATACCCATCTTCAGTAGTTTTCTTTTAAATTACTCGTTTTGTTTATTACCGCTTTCAAATGGCCGAATAATTTCTATCTGGTGGGCCATGACTAACATCACAACAATTTATTATTATTAGTAAATATTATTGTTATAATCATTGTTTGTTACACGTCGCGTGTTGAGATGGATGGATATTATTGTGGAACTTATGAATTAGATAATGAAAAATATTGGAGGAGCTTAGTCTAACCGGGATACTATAAATTTATTTTACATTCACTGAGAATGCAGGAAGAACTTATAGAGAATTCAATGTAATTAAAGGAATTTATTTGTCGTTAATATATCTAACGGAATCCAGAAAATTTTGAAATGATCTCTTAATAGCTTGGTTTCAAATTAAGGGAAATGACATAAACGATAACGACCACAACATAACAAAAATTGTTTCGCTAAAACGTAGTGTGCTTGTCGGACAATGTTTTAAAGTTTTTGATATATTAAAGTATTTTCAAAATTGTAAAGGTTTTAATATGAAAAGTATTTAGATACATGCATACTTAACAAATGCAATTTACAAGCAGCATAAACTTGAATCATGACATAGAGCATCAAAAAAAAAGTGCTCAATGTGAATTCCGTTTACGTCCAAGCATTTTATTATTCGACGTCTTAATGTGTCACCTTATACTTCTTCTCACTTCAACTGGGTCTAATTCATCAAACGTTCTCGTCACACGAATCATTAAATCTTGCTTAGTAGTATCGGAAGTTGCGTACAGTATGTAATCTGTGTAATGTATTATTTCAAAGTTTTCTGAATTTTATTAGACATATTAGCCGAAAATAAATTCCTGTAATTACCGTAAATTCTCTATAAGTTTTTCCTGCATTCTCAGTGAGTGTAAAATAAATTTAAAGTATCCAGGTTAAAATAAGCTCCTTCAATATTTTTCATTATCTAATTCATAAGTTCCATAATAATATGCATTTATCTGAACACGCGGCGTGTAACAAACAATGATTATGACAATAATACTTACTAATAATAATAAATTCTTGTGTTGTTAAAGTAGCTCACCAGATAGAAATTATTCGGCCATTTGAAAGCGGTAATAAACAAAACGAGTAATTTCAAAGAAAATTACTGAAGATGGGTATAGGCAATGTTACAGCAAATCGGTGTAAAATTTAATTCTACATCCAAAAATACAAAAATATATAGGGTGTTTTGCAACTTTCAAAATTCTTTGATATGCCACTAATTTTTAAACACCCTGTATAATTTCAATGAATTTTTTTATTACGTTTTGGTAAAACCATGTTAGTACTTGTTAATTTTAAAGTGAGAGACTTCTAACACTTAAACCAGGAGAGAATCAATCAATTACATATAACGATGTAAATGTCAAAATTTTAACAAAAATCGCTATATCTCAAAAACAGTTGAAGATAGGTATAGGAAACCCTAGTAGTAATCGTCATAGAATTTTATGGTAAATTCAAAAATATAATAATATATAGAGTGTTCTATTTAAAATAACAAAGTTCATGGCGACTTCCGGTTAACCGGAAGTGCAAAAAAGTTGGAAATATTTTAGAAAAAAAGTAAATACCAAGTTGTTGCAAACCCCAAATTTTTAAAACTGAGGTATTTCGTTAAGCCGGAAAACTTCTAACCAGCCACTTCCGTATTCAATCAGAATTAGATACTTCTCATTCGTTTCCTTAATGGTTAACCTCCTATGGATACGTTACTCTTATCATTGGTAACCCGGTCTCATTTTGCCATCGCGGTTCCCATCACCTCGTCGCAATATCGACGAATCCTCCTCGCGAACAAAGCGCCAAAACCGGCGGCGTCGCGGGAAGAACGTCATTCGCAGGATAGCCGCTTTCCGCGTCCCCCACTTCGCACGCGCCCGAGATGATTCGCTATTGCATTGTGTGCTGTGCCGCTTTTCGTGAATCATAAATTCCCGTCAGGGACTATCCTTGCGAAACTAATATTTTACGAGGCAAACGGGAGACGCAGGGACGGGGCAGGTAGGAGACGGTCCCACGAAACGTCGCGTCTTTTACCACCACCACCAGCAAAGTGAAATACGTTGTTTCTCAACGGGATGGACAGCGACCAACTAAAAAGGGGCTCGATTGAAACGATCATGCGGTACGCCTAATGTTACATCACATTGGCGTTAGAGGTGCGAGCTGATGTAATGATACAATACGGGAGGAGAGCAGCCCCTCTATGGTTCGGACAGGACGCTAGGAACGAAGCTATATAGATGGAAAATCAATAATATGAGGATAGGATGAGAGTTTGTGGCGCGAGAGCTCCACTGCCTCCGGGAGAAAAAGGGGGAGGAGGAGTAACAGTCGGCAGTGGGACACGACCGAGCCCCTCCGTTACTGTCCTAAAAACTTCACCTTACTCGCGCTACCCCCGCTATGCGTCGCCACCGTCGCTGCCGCCACTACAGCTACGTCCGCTCGCAGTTACCAAATCGAATAAATAAAAACACAGCAAAACAAATATATCCATCCTTCTGGTCGATAGCGGCACGACGCTCGCGGTTCATTCCTTTCGGGATGTTGAGTTTAAATTGTATTTTACTTGACTAAGATTATAAGAAATTCGTTTTCGAAGTTAAATATACAAGCATCTTGCAACAAGAAGTTTAATTAAGTTTGGTTAAGGTGATGTTACCTTAGCGCGCGGCAAGTTTGAAAATAATACATTTTTATTTGAATGAATATTCTATAAATAATCGTTATTTATAACTAATTTTTTTAACTCAATTCTCCCTTAATACAATTTTTCTAGCATGGCATAGTTTACAAAAAAAAAAAAAAATAATAATATTTTCGAATAGACAAAATATTTTCATATTTTAACTAGTGCTGTGCTACCGGACAGACATCGTAACCGGTTATAACCGGCGTTACTCGGTTAACCGCCATGACCGGTTAACTGTCGTGATAAATTATTCGCTTTGGTCGGATAATCACCATAATCGATTAAAAGGCAGTTTTATTTATTGCATATCCATCCTTATATAAGTATTTTACTGATTTTAATAATGTTTTTGTGTATATATATTTCCTACAATTTTCAACAAATAAATAAATTGTTATATAAATTGAGACGTCAGCTTAATGTTTTATTTTTAAAGTTTGCTATAATTTGCTTCGTCATTGAACATATTTTAAGAGTTTGAATTTATATACAAGAGTTTTTTTTTTTTATTTTCAGCATATCAATAATTTTGGACTTTATAAATTTACATTAAATTACGCTCTTCATATTAGTTTATGTAAGGCCCTTATAGACTTATACACTTTCATTTACGTATAAAAAAACCACTTTAGTTAGTGCTAATTTTTTTATTTAGCAGTACTTTTTATTTTCTTCCCGATTTTCTGAATCCCCATTTGTATTTTTTTTTAATATGAATTGTTATAACTAACTATAAGACAGTGTACCACGAACACATTTCCCTTCTAATATTTAAATAACTACTAACCAGCGATTGTTGTAGTAAACTTATTGATTGGAACAAAATCCGTACGTTATAAATGTACGCAACATCTCGCAAGTAAATAAAAGTGTATTCTGTTAATAATCGGCGAGTACCTTTACCTAATAATGCAAGTAGGTAAAATACTTAATCGTAAGTAATCATTTATGTAGGATACAATAATTGTCTGCGGTACTACTTGTTGATTATCACTTAGTGGCATGATTTTCCTATACCGTAATTTGTATCCTTATGCTATCATATTTATTTCCATTGTATAAAAAGTCTATTCAAATTCATTTATGCCTAAATTATTTACTTTGCACTTCCATGTCTTGTCAGTTAAAAAATTATGGAATGCCATATAATATTTATAGTAGATATATTCCATAAATTTCAAACATATTCCTCAACACTGTCATAAAATTGGCAAAGAAAATAACTGAAAAAAAGGTATAGTTAAGCTGTTTCTTCATTTAAGTATTTTTTTGTATACAACGCGAAAGTAAAATCCAGCCATTCTCTCTTTTTAAATGATCTGTATATTAATAGACAAGCCATATATTTTGACACGTCAAATATAAGGCAGTACATGTTATCTACGCGTAAATAAAAAAAAAAACAAAAAAGAAGTTTTGTACATAAGTTTGTCCAACTGTTCCTGACGATGCAAGCTACTAATCAATACGTACGGATACACATCGTCATATAAATGCTTGTCGAGAACGCCTCCGTATTGCTATATACTGATTGAAATAAATGAAAATACTAAACTGATTTTAAAATGAAAAAGAAAAATAAATTTAGCTAACTCAACGGAAAAGATTTTAATGAACATAAAAGAACTATTAATCTCAGAGTTACCCTCGCGAATTAAAATTTTCATCTAACCACGAAAAGTAAATTGTGTGTGGATGAAATCAGACTTTATTAATTACACGAAAAATTGAAAAGGTTTAAAATAAAATAAAAACAGAATTTTTAACCCAGTGACGCTACCAAACAATCAATGTATTTTAATAAAGGCTAAATTACAATGGTGCAGGAAAAAAAACCCTGAACTGAAGGTTCTGGCCTAAAATAAAAACTGCACTTGACTCTATATTAAAATAGGACAATGCTATTTCCTATGCAAAGCAAAAACGAAATGTTTTATTTGTTCAGGAAGATTATTCAGTATCTTAGAACTTCTATCCACATGGTATCACAAATTAAAATAATCTAAGCGTGGACAAATGCAAGAAATTTACAAAAAATTAAAAAGCTAAATGAAAGCACAATGCATTTACTCACCCAAACGAGGTGATAAAAAAATAAATATGATGCAGCAAAATTGAAGAACAGAAAAATTAACTCTAAAAATAAACGAGA
Source organism: Protaetia brevitarsis (assembly GCA_004143645.1). NCBI lineage: Eukaryota > Metazoa > Arthropoda > Insecta > Coleoptera > Scarabaeidae > Protaetia > Protaetia brevitarsis. The sequence continues at coordinate 2,408,554 of RXPK01000247.1, forward strand.
AAAAAAAAGTAAAATAAATCTTCCTAAACAAAAAAATAATAATTGATCTTATATCTATAAAGTGCACACTTTAATATATTAACAGTTCTTACGATCAAAATTCCTTGATTGACTAAATAATTACAGAATTAATGCGAAATTTACAATATCAAAATGAATTACAAAAAATGCACGGCACTAATTTTAACCGAGATTGAAGCTCCGTATAGAAATAATTCATATTAAATTCCATTATTTTCCTTTTATTATGTACCTCAAATAGTTTTTGAACAAGATGTCACGTGGGTATACCTGAACAACTCTGATCTATATTTGCTGCTACATTAAAGAAGAAAAATTATTCATATCAAGAATGCCACTGCCACTGCCATGGGGACCAGTGGCCAGGTAGAACGGCTGAACAGGTCAATCACTCCTATGCTACCAGCCCTCACGAGGAATCCAGAACGAAGAGATTGGGATAGACACCTTAGCAAATTCCAATACAGCTTGAACAATACTTACCATCAGGCAATAAAGACGACACCTTTCAACCTGCTCTTCAACTTCACGCCCAGATCATATGACGGACATCCATTAGCTGACGAATTTAGCAATTGCACGGACTATAATGACATTTAGAGTGAGGTTTTTGTGGTTTTCCTCACTCCTTGGCGAATGCTGAGAGACGAACATCTTAAGTCGCTTCACGGGCGCAGGCGTAATAATAACTCATGGCCGCCGATGTCCCCTGCAATTGGTGAAAGCTGTTGGGGGATACTGAGGCATGAATTATTATTATTTCCCAACGACGATTAGCTGCTATTGAACGCATTCGAGTAGATCAGGCGAAACAACAAAAGAAGAGCGAAACCTAAAGAGTACCTACCCGGAGAATTGGTATTTATCAAAGGAGAGCGTTTGGTTACTGGCCAAAACTATTCCCAAAGTATGCGAGCTCCTATATTCTAACAGATGTATACCCCAATGACCGATATCGGATTTCCGATCTACCGCAAACCCAGCGAAGCCAGAAATTCTACACTGGAGTTGTGCCAGTAGACGGCTTGAAGAACTACTACGTGGACCAGAACGCAGATTCCGAATTAATCTACGAATGGGAAATGACAGAACAAGACAAAGAGGCAACAAACGACGAAGCCTCAAAAGAGATCCAACGGATAAAGAATGGGAGCCTACAAAGGAAAAAGAGAAAGCAATCTGTGACACAACTCCAAAGACAACTACTAGTTCGAGACCCCAGAGAAAGAGACGCTGTCCAGCGTGAGTCGTGATCGACAGCTTTTGAGGTCCAAAGCTTGTCAGGAAAGGCCGAATGTTAGCAGCAAATACGAGTATATATAGATCAGAGTCGTTCAGATATATATATATACTTTTGTTGTTTAATAAATATTTTACTTGTCATTGTCCGTATAAAAACCAATAAAGTAGTTAACAGAGAGTTTAAATAAATTTAATATTATTAATAACTCGAAGAATACATACTAGAAGTTTCTAATGCAAAGCTAATTCATCGTGTTTTTTTTTTTTTTTTCAAAATATTTATTTTATAAATTTGTAAACAATAAAAAAAAAAGAAATTTGAGATCTTAGTTTTATAGGAACTGAACATTGAGAAATAGTAAAGAATCAAAAAAATATTGGATTGTAAACGCTTATTTAGTACAAATTTTATAGCATTTAAATTTAGAAAGTATGCACTTTTTAGCTTAATTAATTATCAATTACATAATTTAAAATTTTAAACCTTCATCACTGAGAAAGTTCAGGTTTTTTCAAGCTGAATTTCACTTCTTATTGGTTACCAAACGTTTTTAGCATTCCTCCAGGAACAAATTCACTTTCATCAGTATCGTGTCTCAAGTATTATTCTCGATTATCCCCTAAGAGAGCACTAGTTTAGATGCACACCTTCTAAGGGTTACACGTCAAAAAGTCGGTAAATCACTGCCGTACACCTTTTCATTAAAATATGCTATCTGTTTTTTTTTTTTTTGCAATAAATTGCAAATCATTAAACCAACGAAGAAGGTATCATTTAATACATTATTACGTTCATATCGTGAATATGTTATATGAGAATTGTACGTAAAAATAACAATATGTATCCTTTCATATTCATATTATTAACAAAATTATTTATTGAACCTATGAAAATATAGCTACCATAACAAATGTTATCCATGGACTAATGTGCAATGATTTGTTATAATAAGGAAAACTAATTTATTTCACTAATGAATCTTCAATCTTAATCAAATATTGTAAATATTTTATCATAACAATGACACGCTCCGTTCTGTGGATGAAAATTCACTCAGCGAATGTGGATTATTGATACCACGTCCAGTATTTTAGTATGTATATAGCCGTTTTTGCAAATATGTATTTGCTTTAAGAAAAAATATCCATCTTACGTAACCTAGAGTTGGTTATTTTTAAATACTCTTCTCCTGCAGCGTACGATATACGAATATCTAATAAGCAACCGTTTCACTTTAGGCTTGAAGTTAGTGGTAAGGATCAACACTTATGTAAACACGAACCGCTGCGAAGACATACCTACTCTTCCCGAGCGGCAGCGTGCGAATTGCATACGCGTATTCGGCGGTTATAAGGCGGCACTAACTTAAAAGAAGAAAAAAGAGTGCTCGGGAGGAAAAGAAATGAACGCACGCAAGGCGATGTGGCGAGAGCAGAGATAATTAGAACGAGATGGGTAGCGGTTCGACGACGGCAATTGACCCGCAACGTATGGCAGGCATGATGGCCGGTCTCTCATTGGAAATTCTTATTGTTCGGAATTGCGTTCCACTCAGGATGAAATGTTGCTTTTGTTACCCAGATAGCGGCGCGGCGTCTGTGCCGTGGAGACCGTGGTTTCTCGTAATTACGACGAACCGTCCTAAATCATGTTTGAAGATATGTTTTTCCGAAAAACGACCTTCTTCTCCTCCGCCATTATTTTTAGAGAAAAGTTTGTTTTTATAATAACTAGCACTCGTAATGCTTTACTAGGATTCAAAAACGTTGTCATTATAAAACACTATAAAATGGGAAATAATTGGAATGCTTTTTAAATCGGCACTGCCTTGCACAGGTATACGAAAAAAAGTCATAATTGTACCTGCATTGCTACAAAATAATTAAACTACATACATGGTGGTCAATTAAGTACATAGTATAGCGATATAAACTCAGCAGCTGTTTGTTTAATATATTATGGTACTTTTCTTAAAAAAAAAGGACCTCTGGCAACACCAAAAATAATATATATTTTCTCATGTCTCCATACCATTTTTGGTGCCTCTCGTACCCTGCTGATATCATTGTTTTCTATTTCTCACCTTTATTCATATTTCTTCTAATAAAGTCTTTGCCTTTTCTCTTCCTATTCTCTGAATTTGATTTATCACTTTTCTCCTTGGTTTCCATCTTCGCACGTGGACTACGCACTTTTTTCTATTTTTGTAATTCGCGCCAGATTTTTTGTAAACTTGTTTCGTGTATCCCTAAAATACCTCTCATGATTCTGTATCATTTCACCTTATTTTTTTTTTTTTTCATTATCACCGTTTCTTGTTATGTTATTTATCTGATATCTTCGTTTTAAATGCTATTTCCTTTAATTTCTTCCACAATTCTTGGGCATTGACATACCTACTATAATTATTTTTTATGCTTAGAAAGGATGCAAAAATGATAATTTATTATATTTCAAAAAAATGGATGACCTTGCGACCTTGAATTGCAGAAAGCTTCTAAAATTGTGCTTGTACTCATATTTCATAATAGACAACTTCATACACTCAAAAGCATGCGTAAATGCATTCACGTTCCTGGTAACATTTAAGACGTAAAGTAACTAAACTCTCAAACGTTGTAATATACATGTTTGAAAGCTATCTTTAATAGTACAAGTATAGGCAGAATTAATCACAATTAAACACATTTACATTTTATTGTTAAAAGTATTTATTTGTACAAACCTCGTGCGCGACACATTCCACGCACTGGATTCGTAAATAACTATTTAATTAAAATTTCATACAAACATTATTTGGCATTAATAAAGGAGTCATGGTACAATAGTTTATATAATAATAATTTCTGCAAGTTGATTTAGGTATGCATTATTTATAAGTGCTCTTTTGCAGCATCTACTGACCAATGTATGTAGGTCAAAATTTATATACAGTGTCTGTCATAAATTTTGCAACATATGGGAAATTTTTTTATTATTAAAGTAGGGAAAATTCAGAAAATTGCCTTTGAGGAGGTAGGTTAAGCATGACTGTACCTTGTCTCAAACTTAGGAGAAGTGGCAGAAGTAGACCGCTTTACAGTGCAAGATTTTATTAACGTCAGATACTTCTATAGCAAATAGCATGCTGCAAATTTAAACATAACCAATTTGTTGACATAAGGCTTTGACAGGCGCCAGGTTATTATATGGATTACATCTAACCTTATAAAAAACCTGTACCTAAAGATTAAAATACTTGAATGTTAAAGGACGATTTGTAATTTAAAATAATAACATCGCTTGCGAACTAATATTTTTATTTTAAAAAGTATAGTATATTTATGTGTACTGTAGTGTTCACGTTAATAATTAATTGATCACTATTTGACAAAAATCACTTTCTGTCACTACTTTCTCAATTAATTATAAATGCTTCTATCAAATTATCCATTATCCCATCACCTTCTATATATCTACGAAAAGATACCTAAAGTGTTACAAACAGTAAATGTTCTTTAAAATAAAACATGCGAAATTGGGCAATTATTGGTTCTATTAGTTTTTTATTGATATACTTTAACACATTTTAATTCGCAGTTTTTTTTATTTTTTTGTAATTTGTAGAAGCAGTGAATTGTTCTACGAAAAAGTACATTTTTTTGTTTACTCAAAACGTGTACATACCTATTATGTTGCCCAAATACTACTTCTGCTAATTACGCCAACATTTCTCAGATTGAACTTATTTTAATCTACATCATCCACACTTGCTTGATATTAAGTTAACCTAATTATTAAATGTAAAGAAAATTTCAGAGTGCATCCATAAATCTTTCTAATGTTCACTATTTATATGATCCTTTGTTTGTTATTATTTTTCTTTCATTAAATAAATGAATATAATTATTTTAATCAAATTATACCCATCACATTTTCATTACTGATTTAATTAATATTAACTAAGTAGACTCAACTCATTCAAGCGGCTCCATTGGATGTAAATTAAAATTATTATAAACGAGGCACTACACTAAAGCAAATGGACAACAAATTTATTTTACTTTTTCTCGTTTAAGATCAAGCCGGCTCCACGAACACTTTCCTCCTAATAACATGCGGACAAATGAAGCGACAGTCATTTGACAGTTCTACGCGGCTCTACCTATGAAAGCCGAGGGTACGTTCGCTGTAGAATTTAAACAGGTCGAAATCCATGGCAAATAATACAAAACGAAGAGACGTGACGCCATTCTACCAGTGAATTTTTAACGGCGGTTAATGTACAGACTTGAAAAATGTTGTGTTACACGAACTCGATCCGGTCGATTCAGGTAAATATGTTCCTCCTCGCTTTGTTCGGAGCCTCGATAGTAGTTTTCTCAACAGGCGAAATGGTAATGTGGAATCGCCGTCTCGGGCGCGTTTTAACGTAATTTCCGTGCAGTGTGTGTGCGTTCCTGTTTGTAACGTTCTACGTCTTGACGTTTGTGACAATTTACAGCGATTATAACCTATAAAATGATCTACCATCAAAATGCAGGACAGCGAAAGTGAAAATTATGAAAACATATTCGCCGATGATCGATCGCATCTTTCAGGTATTATATTTTTGTATATTTTCTTCATGAGTTCGTTATTAGTTTGAGGTTATGTATATAAATGTCTTAAACTGAAAATACATTTGTCAATAAACGACGCGGTTGTGTTCTACGGAAGTTTCTCAATTTATATGATAAGGGCGTTTTATTTATCGTTATTTTTATTATATACATTACACAAGTTACACAAGGAAATGCGTACACCTGCAAAGGAAGTTTCTTAACGTTTAGCGTAGCGCTTGTTCCAGTGTCGTTAACCTAGTTCATATAAATACAGTATTTTGTGTCGTGTAGGCAATGTCGATAGCATCTACTGCTAATTTTACAATGCAAATAAAATTATTTAAAACACAAAATGTTTTAAGTATTATCTTTTATAGCAGTTTGGTTCATATTTATGTATATTTTCCTAGACCACAGTCACAATGTAATCTGCACATCTTTGTTTACATGTATGATGGATGAGAGCTTTCCAAGATATGTATGTAAATAACACTTTAAGGTAATTACTTTCATTTGGCAGTAAATTGGATATAGAAAGTTAGGAATAATTTTTTTAGATCTAGACAACATGTCTATTAATAACTTTGCAAAAGTAATTTTCTAAGTAATTTGATTTATTGTTTGGTATTTCTACTAATTTTTTTTTCCGATTATAATTAACGCGAATGCATTACTGCTATTAAGTTGTACAAACATGTATAAAATATAATCACAAAGATTTGTGGCAAAAAGGAAAATAATATCTTTATTTCGTTGCAAGCGTTTAAGTCTTTTTTTTTAAAAGGTGTAAGGTTTTCATACATTTTGAATATTTACATAGGTTAATCTTACATATATTTGTTTTTGATTTATGCGTATTTTTTATACGTATTATCCCTTTCGTGTAATCAATAATCATTCAGGTGGTTTTTGTCTTTAATAGGTAAGTAATACTACTGCAATTTTATTTTTAAAAAACTTCGGGAATGCTAGCAAGTTTCTTTGGAAAATATTGAAAAGGTTATTTAAAACAAAAAAACCCAACTTCACAATATCAACGAAACATGGCTCCCTACCTAAAAATAAGCTCCTATTTGCTGAATGTGAACATTTTTTATGTAGGCTACACGTAAAGTTATCCTAGTCTACATTTCTAAAAAAGGTTTATTTCTAAAACTAATAATTTGTTAAGAAAAAACGTCATATCCACGTAATTTATCATACTCCCTTTATCTGCATTAATTTGTTATAATTTCTCAACAAGTATAAATAACAGAGATAGTGTTTTTTCATTGATGCACTAAAAATAGGGTTACTAATATGGGTCGAAGGTCATGGCCAAGAGTGTAGGTCAAGTCCATGCTCGATAGTCCCCCACTGCTACTCCGGCCTTGATTTACATTTATATTATTAACTTGTTCTAATCTAATGCACTTTTTGGTGTTTGCGCACACTTTCTAATTTGGAATTTGTTTATTCATTACGCATATTTAAATTGTATTATAATGCATTCATTAATTAATTAAAACATAACGTAATTTGTGATATTAATAGTATAAATCTGTTGGATTTTACCAGCATTTTTACAGCCTGGATTAGAAAAGAAAAGGTTTTTACGGGTGCTTAGGTACATATGTATTTTACATTACTTTATTATTATTTTTTTCCTTGAAATTTATGGTTAGTTGTCTTTTATATAATTGGATACATATTCAAAATCATTAAACGAGTTTTATTGCTACGAGTGTTGCAACATGTCGTTTTTAAACGTAGATTAGGTATACCTTTAACGAAAAGTACTACTTATCTATATATGGGTACGGTACTATTTTTTCTTCTTTTCCAATAAAATCCTTAACATAAATAGTATGGATACTACAATTTTTGTTTGCATTAATCTCAACTTCCAAATTAATGCTTACAAGGAGAACCCGCTAAATGTTAAGCTCATATTTGGTGCCGCTTTTGTTAGTTGATAAATGAAGACCCGTTGGAGTACTTACTGGAAAATATTAGGCATAGATGGCCAGACGTTAATTTTTTAATCCAATATAGTTTTACACCTTGCATAAGTACTTAAATCCGTGTGCTTGGGTTCGAATGTGACAGCGAATGTTGTTTTTTTTTGCTTTATGCTTTTCAAAATAAATGTTATTAATAATGATAATGAAAGTACAAAGGAGGTTTAATTTACACATACCTTGGTAATATTGATTAATTAGATCGGTAATTAATAACATTTAAGTTTATTCAGGTTGATTGCCTTGAGTAATAATTGGATTACCGTTATTTCATTCCGTTAAAGTAAACAATAAGAGATTATACAAATATTTTCTTTAAAAGTAGGATATAATTCAGGATGGGGTTAATTATCTATGATCTTTCGTAGCGAGCAAATACCTATAATTTTGTACTCAAAATCATAGGTATTTGCTCGCTACGATGCTTATTGTGGTGAATTTTCAACTTTCATGTCGTGTGACAATGAGAAATATAGCTTTGTGAAAAGGTTCGCCACAAAGCTTATCAACAAGTGCGAATGGGATCAAAATACCATCTCTTGAAATAGAAATGCCATCAAATGGTACACTGATAGCTCCAAAGCGGCAAAGGGAACTGGAATATGACTATATGAGCCTAGCATCAAGTACTTCGAGAACTTGGGGAAATAGCCGAGTATTTTCCAAGCGGAAATACACGCTATTGCGCCAATTCAATATTGACAGGAATCACCGAAAGCAGTCCTCGGTTCTAGCCCGACGGACTGCTCTCAGAGTGAGGTTTACGTGGTTTCCCTTACTCCTTGGCAAATGCAAAGTAACCCTCCTGTGGTTTCGGCTCACACAACAGTGGAAGGAAACGAAATGATGGATAATCTTGCAGGAAAAGGGACTGGAGTACACATACCATTTGTAGGCCCTGAACTCTTTTGCGGGATAAATATCAGTACAATACTGAAAAAATTGAAAAGCAAGATCAGAAGATCCAATTATTGGGAGAATCTCCCAAGGAATGAGGCAAGTTAAAACTCTTCTGGGAACATATAACCAGAAGAAGTTCTGGAGAATACATCAACCTCAGTGAGAACGATATTCGCTCATCAACAGGAACACTTTTAGCCCATCCTTATGCCCAGCATTGAGGAATCTGAATGTAGATTTTGTGGAGAACAAGACGAAACACCCATTCATCGGCTCTCAAATTGCGTAGTACTGTGCTACTCAAGGCGTTGCACCTGGGAGCATATGAAATCGAAGAAGGAGACCTACCTAACCTGGGATTTTCTCACATCCTACACCTTCTGAAAGAAATAGCATTGGAAGTCCAGTTGTAAAATAACAAGAATAGGAGACGCAATAGATCTCTTAGGTCGCAGTGTAGTATCATCCTTCATTCATACATACATACAATAGGTATATGGTAAATATCATCCACACTTATGTTATGTTCGAAATTAATAATTAAAATAAATTAATTATAATCTGTTATTATCAACGCAATTAACGGAAACATATTTTAATGTTATAAATTACCCATACTTACTTTGAAAGAAATATTTTTATGATATCTTATTGTTCACGTTAAAAGAACGAATTAATGCTAAGCCGATTAATGCCCAATGCAGTCAACAAAAATAATTCAAATGTTACCAATTACTGATATTTACTTTCACATATACTTAATTAAACAATATCAACAGATTGTGCACGTTAAACCTTCTTTTGCACCTTCATTATCACTGTAATATTTAATTTGCCAAAGAATAAAGCATGAAAAACAACATTCCGCTGCCAGATTCGAAGGACACGGTTTTACACGCCAGGCATCTTACCACTGCGTTAGTACGGACTTGCAAGCTAGTAGCGTATTTACAAAAGTGCTCCACTGAATCCCTACTATCAACTCACACAACCAGGATCAAGTCTGAGCTTAACATTTGGTGGGTTCTCCTTGGTAGATTGAATTGAAACATCTAAAGTTGTTGTGTGTCTGATGTCATTTGTTTTCCCGAATTGATGCTTCACGCGTAGATTACTTGGATCGGCTAAACATAAGCCGGTATTTATGTATATGGTTTACGAACACGTTTGATACTACATTTTTAGATAATGTGATACGTCTTACGTCATACAGAAATCTAAGTAATACATTCTTGTCTTAATTAGCGGCTTTACAACTGATCAATTTCTTAACGGACAATTTTACATTTAGTACTGCGGTAACATGTTTAAAAATACACACAAGACACAACTTAATTTTGATGCAGGAAACTGATATCTGCTTAATCACATCGAATTCGCCACTGTTGTGTCCAATTGATCTTTATTTTTTTTTTATATTATATTCGCGAAATCGCGCTCAATGTATTTGACTCAGCATTTTCTTAACTCTTACTAAATAACCTAAAATAATCATTAACTAATTAGTATGCGGTGTCCTATTAAAGCTGCAACATACGGTCCAAATTAAACAGCCATAAAACGAGTAAAACATTGTCGATTGTTAGAGGGCTAGATTACTACTGCTAAATTATGGAAACGTTAGGGAGCGCAACAAGTGGTGTTTGTAGGCCTAGGTAGATATAATCGTAGGTATTTAAATTAAAAAGTACTTACCTTTTTTGGCAGGGGTACATAAAAAGGACAAAAACGTAGCTTTTAGAGAATATGGATGCCACACTCAGAGAAATAGAGTATCTCGTTTTACGCCTGTTTTACATTATCAATAGTTGAAGACTAACTTAAAGGGTCTTATGTACCATAATGTTTTTGCATGTATTTAGATCAGTAATTATGAAATTGTGACACTAAAACCCTTAAAAGTAAACCGTAAAACTATCGTGACGTAATCGCGTAGAAGACGCATATTCTAATTTTATGGTTATAAATCTGACTTAATACTTTCCATAATTATTAAATTATAACCACTATTACTGATAATGCTTAACAGTTTTTGAAATGTTCAGATTTGAATAATTTATTTAAGTTTATAATTGCTATGTTAAATAACGCTGTCACTTATTGTTAGCCATTTAGAATTGTTCTGCACATCAGCTTTCTCGCTTTAATGCTTACCAAAATACGATTGGATTATGGTTAAATCAGTGCAAAATTCAATGTCAAACTATCGATCCGTTGAGTTCAGTCAAATTAATATTAAACTGTAAACTCAGCCTTTCCACTAATTTCTTGAATTAAACCACTAACGTTAATTTAATCATTTTTTAGGTTAAACGAATCAATTTTTGGGTTTTCTTCCCCATTGTATCTCTGTAAGCCTATCCTCTCATGTTAAACTTAAGAAAATGAATCAACCTTAACGGTCAGTGGTATATAGAAATGTAGACGGTATAGTGGTCGATAAAAATAACCTTAGGTACATGGAAATATTGTTGCCATTGCAGAGTTAATGAAGTCTTCCATATTATCATAGATGGCTTTACTAAATTACGACTGATACTAGTGCTATTTAGCTAATAAACACAACTACATTTACTACCTGTTAATTATTACAGTCGGCGTCGCGATATCTTCGCCGCTTCTGTTTCTGGCAGACCTCCCTCGGGAGCCTGGCACGCACCTAGCTATCTATGCGGATGATAACGTCATCTACGCAAGAAGCAGGAGCGAGAGATTAGCTTGTGGGTGCCTTCAGACGGCCTCTCGATGGAGGCTGCCTTTGAACGAATCCAAGTGCGTTTCAGTTGGATTCTCGAGGAGGAGAAGTGATCCTGAGACGCGCATCCGCGTGGGAAACGTCAAGTTACCGTGGAACCAGCAGGCTAAGCACCTAGAAATCCGTTTCGACAGGCGTCTCACCTGGTCGAAGCATAGCTCCGAGCTCAGAACTCGTTTTCTCTCTGCACGCAACTAGTTACTCCCAATATTAGGGCGAAGGAGTCCCCTTCACCTAGCAAACAAGTTGCTACTCTACAAGTCCATCCTAAGGCCTGTCCTGGTTTACGGCGCTTTTGCGTGGGCGTCATTGGCCCCCACTAGATTGAAGTCCATCGAGGCACTTCAAAAGAGGACGCTCAGGCTAATCGCGCAGGCACCTTGGTTGGTAAGGAACGAGTAGATTCATCGCGATCTGCAAATTCCGACTCTCCGAGACTTCATTAAGCAGATTCTCACCGCTGCTTGGACTCGCGCTCAACTCAGCAAAAACCCCTTGGTTCAGGCGGTCGTGCAACCCCAGGATCTGCCAGCTCCGCTTACTCGAGTCAGACGTCTGGATGTTTTCTTAGAGTAACATCTAACGTTCTAAACCTGACGACCGCCTTCAACACCTTCAAGTGAGGTCAAACTTCCAAAAAAAATTACTTAGCTTCGGATTAGAGCTTCAAATGACGATCATCAATCTCCCCTGAAGGTAACTTATCACAAGTTACTTCCAAACACCCACCCCCAGCGCTTAATCGTGCCGCTTCTATCAGAGATGAAAGGGTACAGAACCTTAGATTCACACCCTAGTTGAGATGTAGGTTCAACATCAACGCCTACCTGTTAATTCCATCACTTGTATTCGAAACTTTCCCCGTCGTTTAATGTTTTGGTAGTAGATTTCATTTATGTATATAAACAATTCTTGCTTGCAATACCTATTTTTACTTTAAGTCTATACCTGCTAATGGAAGTGTATAAAGGATTCGAGAGAGCAATATTTTGGTCGTTTTAAATGTTGCGGTAGTCAGTATTATTTATAAAATCACAATTGTTAAACTGAATAACTATGGGAATCACAGTAACAATTATTGTTTTCGTGAATAATTCAATCAACTGTAAAGGATCTGTGACTTCAATACTTATTTTTATCATGTTCACCAAAGCAATTTAAGATTTACTACTGTGTGCTAAGTGCATTGGTGATATTTAAAACTAAAGAAAAAGTATTGTAACGTTTTCGAGTTCAAATAACCGGCGCAGGCGATGTATCAATTGAGAAGCATTTATTTTTACATTTAAATCTATAATTAAAATAATATAAGGTAAAGTCGGGTAAGTGTGTAACCGGGGCAAGTGTATAGTTTGTTTATATTTATTTTTAAAATTGAAATACGGACGTCCTCTTGTGATAATACTAAAGTACTAAACTTCATACTAGTTTTACAAATAAAAGCTCGCATCTCCTAACGTATAATAACTTGAATATCTTGTGAATATATCATACCTTATAAAACAGGCATCAGTTTAGTATTACACTCTTAGCCGAACTAAAGAATAATGCTATTAATATAAAATGCGGAACGATTACACATTGCCCCATTTTGCTGGGTAAGTGTGTAGTATTGACAGTGTTTAGAATTCCTTTTTTCTAGTAAACCGTTGATAATTATAAAAGGCGTATCTATTGAAGGCTTACAACTGGGCATATATTACGTACTTCTATGTGTAAAATTTATCAAAATGTCTTATTATGTGAACAGTGTTACATTTTCTTCGCACTATGCAATTTTTACTACACACTTACCTGACTTTACCTTATAAAACATGTCTATAAACACTAATAATGAATAACTATATCACTACTGAAACACTAAGTACAACTTACTTATATCCACAATATATATCCACTATTTATTTCCATATACTATTAATACATTACTATTATATCCAATAAAACTGAACCCATATGCAAGCGTATTTCGCGCTTCTTGTTCTTCCTCGATGATTCTAGAACATTTGCACTAGAAACTTCGATTGCAAATCGATGAACATGAGCGATTTAACTGACTAAAATGATCTCCGCTATGCAGGTAGCACCATCTGTGAGCGTAAACGGTAACCTACCCCAAATAAGCGCGCGTAATAGATTCATATTGCGACTTTATGTTTCATTAGCATTTTTTTTTCTCCATGCACTTTCAAATTCAGATTATTGAGTGTTACAGCTACTTACTCCCTCTGCTTTCTCACTATATTGCAAAAATGACAGATTACCACACAGTTTTACTCAGAACTATTTACCAATAGAATATTACTATATGTATAAATACTATAATTATAGGGAAATTATTGAATTGTAGTAGGGACATTTGAATTGTTATGGAATCAATTTAATGCTTAAAATAGGTACCCTCGTGTAGTACCTTTAGGCAAAGCATGGGATTTAAGATGAATTGTAATTAAACAGCTCTTCGTAAATAAATGGAATATAAACATTTTAAAATTGATGTTGAAAATAATTATCTGTAATGATTATTGCTTAATATAGTTTTCTTATTTTCCAGAATATGTCGCACCATGGGCTGAATATTATATTTTGGATCGCTGAGCCGAAACCTCATTAACATCAGGTAAATAAATATATTATTATTTTTTAAATGAAAATTTCGGCTTCCTGATAGCTCGTGTTTTCTTCTTTAATAACTTGAAAAGTATTTGATTCTATAAAGTCTTAAAATTGGTTTATTTTTTAGAAGAGTTTTCTGAATAATTTAATGTACCTATAAATTATCTAAAGGGTAAACATCTTAAGTCGGCTTTACAATATGGTGATATTTCTTTTTTCTCAGAAACCAATAAATATTTTTGAACGATTTTTGTTACGGTTTATTCTATTGAGTTGAGTAAACTATGCTGCAGCAAGGTTTTTCAGAAATTGGATCTAATCGTCTTTTATGACAAACAAAAATTGCGAAAACAAACATTTCTGCACATTTTTCCACTAGGAAATGTTTTTCTCTAGTTCTAAATTTAAATAGTAAAAAAAAACTTACTATGTTAGTATGGGAATTTACCGTTTATGAGTCTTTTATTTCGTCTTATTATTTTTCATTTCGTTATTCGCTCTATTAAAACGTTGTTACCTACCAACCATTACTATTTATAATGTGCGCTGTTGATTTTTAAAATTGTTGCTCCTTTGAAAGAACTGGAGCGTTTGCTTTATGCTAATTTCTTCTAAAGAGCACCTCTTGTGTTGAATACTGGTATTTTCCTCGACAGTAATTTCCTCTACAGCTGTATATGAAAATGAAACACATATTTATATAATTTTGAAATGTTTATTCGGCATATTGAGAGTAGGATAAGCTAGCACCTAATTTCATTTATCCAAGAGAAAAATGCTTCCAGCAAATTCTTCGGTTTTGAACAGATGCATGGGCGATAAGTTATACCGAGAGCGCACTTTCGACCTGATGATTGCCGTAATATTAAATAAGAAAGATGAAAATTGATTTCTATGAATTAACGAAGTCGAGAAATACGCAGGCTATTCTGCTGCTCGATATACCTCGATCTCCAATGCCGATGCTATCGCTTTCTAATGCCAAGCACTCACCACTGTTCGCTACCCTTGTCTAACTACTACAAAATGCTATCCTCACATCGATCTTTTCAATTTAAATCACTTCAATATAGCCCTCATGTTGTCTACTGCGAGTTGAGGGGTTGCTGGTATTAGGGACGGCCCTTATATTTTATAACGGTTAGTGAGTTTTGATCGCGGTCAGTAATTTTATAAAAAAAAAAAATGGAATATTATACGCCCGAGGGAAAATTATTTATTTCAAAACAATTTTACGGTGGCAATTCAGCAGAAGTTGCCCGCGATTTATTTGCAATAAATTATCCCGAAAGATCAGTTAGCGCGGCTACTATTGGTAGTACAGTCCGACGTTTTGAAATAACGTTTACATTAATAAATAACAAATAAAACCGTCCTTAGCGAAAAATGTCAGTAATATCGAAATTCAAGTTTGTGCATTAGTGGAATTAAATCCTAGTTTCTTTCTGGATACTTTTTAAAACACCAAAGGTTTGTTCGTTGGTGTTACACCAATTACACTGGTGCATATTGTCTCTTTCTCAGATGCATAAAGAGTAAATCTTTTATCCTGTTTTAAGTAGGAGTCAGTGTGGAAAGTGTAGCACCAGCGAATAAACCTCAAATGTTATTTCAGAAATAAATACAGAGCATTACAAAAAAGTTATATAGTAAGGTTATGTTTGTGTAAATGGGACGTATATTGTTGGTACGTTAAAATCTCCATAAAAAATGGGTAAATATTTTTCAAGGTTTACTTATAACGGTCTTGTCTTTTTTGAGATATTTATTTATTTATTTTGGGTCTGAATGATTCTGCTCACAAAAAAAAAAAAATGCAAACCATAAAGTACTAGTGAAAAGACTTTGTGATTGACTTTTTACACATATATGTATATTACTGAATAACACAATTATAAATTTATACAGCCAATCCGTACAAAAACTTCATAATAAATAACATTTAATGTTTTATGCGAACGCCAGAATAATTTCTATGTGAAATAAACAATTGCTTTGTGAATCAATTGTTTTTATGTGCGAATTCAATTTAATGAAAAGATACAACTACATTTTTAAAATCCATTGACACCAAACGATAATTCACATCAATTATTAGCCAAACAAGTTATAATTGTATGCACACAAATATAAACAAGCACACCTGAAGGATATAATAAATTTTATTTTGCAAGAAACTAATCAGATTGCAATGAATTGAGGAGGTCATCACCATTGTAATAAAATAGGAACAATGGTGCGCTGGTATTGTTATGCATGGGTCGCTGAGATTTGCTTACCCGTCAGAATACAATTTCGCCGAAATAGTGTGGCATATCTAATAATAAACAATTTTCGCGATTCCATTTGACAGTTTAGACATTTTAAAGTAGTAAAATTTGTCATTCAGAGAGAAATTGCCTCAATTTTGTCGTCCGTTAACAAGGAACCATTCCAGCTGCACGGTAAGAATTCTTTTAACACGCTCACGATATCCTAAAACAGCCTGCTCCCGTTTAGAAGCTCCTCTGTAATGTGGAAGCGTTTTCTTGTGCATCTATAATTATTGCGCTCGCAACATGCATGTCATTTACGTGATCTGGCGGAAACGCTTGCTTGTTTTAGGAATTCTCTTTATTTAAGCTTCTCTCAGCATTTTATTTATTGATATACACCAAATAAAACCCTACTATAACTTTAAAATAGAAGTGTACGCTGTGAAGTATTGACCACTTTTACATTATCAACGGATCTCATAAATCTGTACAGATAATGGTACAACTTAAACATACACCCCATAAAATTCGCAGTACAAAATCATTGACCACACGATAAATTCACAAAAAAACTGGTATATTTCTAAAAACAAATAACGCATTCATTTATATTTGGTTATCATTTGGTTTATATAACATCATGCGATTCTAGCAACATTTTTAGTTATTTCTGGTAACTGACCAAAACAATTACAGTTCTTAAATCAGTTTTTACGTTAGCTAGTTTTGGAAATGAACTCCCTAAGTTCCATACTTAAAATTTAAAACCTTGCAATTTCTTTTTGTGTTTATCTTAGAAATACATAAGATTGATAAACCTAACTTTTATGTATATCAATAAAATTACTTATTTTTAAAGCTACATTTATTGTATGCATACCGAATTTATTATTACACAATAAATGCATCTCCCGAACATTTTAATTACTCTGAATTTTTAATAAATATTTATTTATTTTTCCCAATTTTATAACATCTTTTAGTAATTATCGGCACACGGAATAACAGATGTTCTCTCAGAACTTGCACGCAAAGTGAAAGCTTAAAATACTAAAGCACATGAGATCCGAAGAAAATTATTCGAAAGTCAATGAACTATATGCGCCACGGCTGTGTAGTAATTGGTTGATGTCCCTGTTGTGTCCGAACGTGTAAACTAAGTAGTTTCAATCGTTAACAGACCCCAGAGCTAATCACTACTGTAAACGTACTTTGAAAACGTGTGTGATACAAACTTTTGGCTGCTAATGAACGTTTTGTACGAATGCCATTAGCGGGATAAATTGTGTACTGCAAAATCTACTTTGGAAATAATGTTATTCAGTACTGCCCTGCCATCTATTCGCCAGAATTGCAAACGCTGCCTCTGTAGTAGAATACTCCGCTCCATTGTAGAGCGTTTCACGTGTTTCTGTATTAACCTACCGTCCTTAAAAAGATACCTGATTATTTTTGTTACAATAAGAATGTATACCTTGCCCAATATCGAGTATGGATGTACGATGAAGCAAAAATAAACTTAAACGATCAGCAAATATACCGTACAACAGCGTTTATTGCAATAACAAAGATTTGCGTATAGTATCGTCATATTCTTACAGCAATGAGTCAGACTATCGCAACAAAGAGTTAAGTCAATCACTAGAGTTGAACGATTTCCGTGATTTGAGCTTCAGAATTCCATACTTGTCTTAGAACCGATTTTGCATTTGGTAGCCATTGTCACTAGCAGGGCCAAAGTAGGTATATCGGTACCTAGATTCGATTTCCATTTGGCGTAGATTTCAAAATATAAGATATTTAAGTAAAAGTAAAAATAACTAAAATGCGTAATCAGTCTATGAAAAGGTACAAAAAAGATATCGACTGATTAAATTACATTTATATTAATGTATATTTTCTCTGCTTAAGCATAGCATGCACACTATATCGATTCGAATCGGAACAGAAACAGTTCGAAAGTTTTTTTGTTTTATAAAATTAAATGATGTGCTTCGCACTGGGTTTGCAGTACTTCGTCTAATATCATATATAGCAAAAACTGATTGTTTTTTCCCGATTCAGTGGGTATGGCGCTTTATAGCATAATTTAATTATTACACAAGTGAACATAATAATAGTGGAGCCTAATAAAAATTATTTGAGCACATTATAACTTGGCTATGTAAAAAATGTATTTATATTTCAGCCATCAATGTGTTATTTAAAAAAATATTTAGTTGTGGTAGGGGCTGTTTTTTCATGGTTACGGCCTTCTATACCAGCGCTGGAACTCTTAAGAACTGTTCGCAGAACAGCTTTTGGGGGTACATGTCCTAAGTTTACTTGGTTGGCACGTATGATAGCGACGTTGTCGGAATTGGATTATGTTAATAAGCTACGTTTGTTGTTCAAACCTATTAAAAAGTTACACTTTTTATTATTGTTATTATTAGTACTATTTTCAATCTCTTTATTTAAGTTTTTTATTTCGTGTTTATAAATTACGGAAAAAAGCAAAATGATGTATGACATTGAAGCATGAATTTGTTTTGTATAGAAGCTTTTGAGGCCCATTTTCGTCATCATGCCAATCGTCTGTCGCTTTGTTCTTTTTGTTAGTTTGCGGATTAACTGGACACCAATCAACCTATTTTTTGACCGAAAATCTTAGTGTTCTACATGGTCTACTTAGATGCACACGAACATCACAATTGTACAACCATTCTAATTGAGCTATTTATGTGCGCACGGTAACAAAAACTAACGTCTTGCGTGTCTGATTATAACGCGAATTCCAAGAACTTATGACGCAACGTAATGCTTTATAGAACAAAATTTAAATGATTTATTGTAAGTACCACTATATACTTGGATTTAACTTGTGTTTTCAAAAAAAAAAAATCGCTTGCGTTGTATGACAAAAGCTTAGTTTATAATCTCTATTTACACCTTTCTGACACTCTTTCCTTTATATTTTTCGCATGCATTCCTTTTAACTTAATTAACTAAGGTGTTATTTATAAAAAAAATAGAAACAATTTACTGTATGTATTGCACTTTTTACCTTAACCTGTTTTATATTGTTACATGAAATTTATTTAGTATTGATACCAGTTTTGAAAATCTAGTTCCTCTCAGTCTTAATTCAGAATCAGAACAATCTACAGGATGACAAAACGAAAGGAAGTGTAAAATTTAAGACGAAATTTCTAAATATATATCTTTCATTTCAAGCAAGATCATTCTGATCGTTTTTGTTATTTAATTTTGCAGAGCTCTGAGTGTGCAATGGACAAGGAAAATGGAAAGAGCAGTGAAGGTGGTTCAGGCTCCAGCAAACTATCAAATCCTCCAGACCCCACAGCCCTTCTTGATGCTGCCAGTCTCTTTGGTAAGTAAAAAATGGTATATTGAACATTTTCGCTTATAACCTTATCAATAAATACATATATTTGTTGGCGTTGGTTATTATCCATAACTGTCTCTATTTCAGCCTATTGGCCTCGAAACGATGCAAACTCCACGAATGCCGCTAACCTGTTCGCAACAGCCGGTGGTGCGTACGGCCTCACACCCCATCCGGCGATGCCTTTCGGTATGCTTCCACCCACGCCCGGCCGTGGCGTTCCATCTTTTCCACCGACATCGAGCGCGGCGGCGGCATACAACAACGCTTATACGAACACCCTCTCGGTTGCCGCCAGTCAAGCAGCTAGCCTAGGAATACCTGCAGCAAGTAAGTAAAGATACAAGGGAGAACGCTGCCACTCTTTAGGTGCCGTGTAAGAACTCGTGGTGTATTTATTTAAGAATACGCTTCCTCAACTCAGAAGACAATTAAATGTTATATATTCTCTATATGTAGGTATTGAAAAAGAAGTGTGTACAACATAACATATTTTATATAACACATTTTCTTTTTTTTTGAGTTCCTGACGCCTGCGTATTACTCTACTGTTCCGCTCTTTATTTTAAAGGTCTATTTTCCAAAGTGCTTCTATTTTTGTTTTTGCCATTCGTCTCTAACATGATATCCATTATCTTTTTTTTTGGTTGATATCCATTTGTAACGGATGGACAGATAATAGTCAAGTTGACAGATCTATAATTCAAATTCCTGTTTTCCCAGAGAGCTGTATTTCAGAACTAGAATTTAACAATGATATAAATAGACAACTTTCGTTATTCGTTCTGAATTCGGAAACTAATAAGTCGCGTATTATATAAATTTCAATATATTAACTTTTGCGGCCTTTTTCTAGATTTTATTTTAATATATCTTTTTATATAACTTCAATATAATTAACTTATTTTCGTTGTACTAAAAACATGTTGACGTCGATCAAAGAGTTTTATTTGAATAATACGTATAAAAAAACAACAAATTCTGAAATATTTAAAGCTAAATTGAAGATAGAAAATATGCATATAGTTGTGAAAATATGTCTTGTAAGCAAAAAGGCGAGAGATATCAAAAAAACAATGAAAATACTTTTAATACGTTTAACATTGGTTTTTAATTTAGGTATTTGATACGTTTTAACGCAGCAACAAAAAATCATTAAAGTTAAACTCTGCACTCAAATACGAAGAGAAAAATTAAGGATGGTTGTATAACTCCTAGGTATATGTATTTTTTTTTTTAATTGTTTTCATAAAAAGCATCTTTAATACCATCTGGTTTTTCTCATGAATTTCTATTCTCTCCATCAATTTTTAAGATCCTCCGTTATTTCAATTACATAGTTTATCTTTTAAAGTAAACACGAATTTCTTTAGTTAGTTTTTATTAGCAGTTTATGAGCCGGCTAAGTACAAGAACAACAATAGAAAGAGCAGTAATATTTTGAATATAAAGAAGAAAAAAACTATAGATTTTTTAGATGGTAAACTTTTAAGAATATTTTCGGATGAAAGACTAATAATTTGCTTGGTAGGTTATCATTTTTGCTAGCTCATTTTTATTGGAACTTGATTAATATATGTAGATATCTACATATACTAACTATAGAGAGGTGGACATAGCTTAACCCAGTTTACGCGTAAATCCTTGCTTTTCGCGTAAAGAATTGCCAAAACGTTGCAATTCAGATGCGCTGTATTAGGCAGCCTTATACATTTAAGCTCGCTTTACAGCTCCCAATTTTTTATTGGATGCAATAAAAAATGCATGCAATAAAAATATCGCCTGCTCTATTTCGTGTATTGCACGGGCGATAGAAGTAAAATTGCACCCAGCTGATCGAAATCCATTGAATGCGCATGTGCTACCTCTATTGTATGCAATAAAAATAATTGCGAACTGTAAAGCGACCTTTAGGAAACATGCTTTAACAGCTGACTGTGGTTAGTTTTGGCCATCCCGGATCAGCCTCGTCCGATAGTATATACACGCAGTCCATATAATAAATAAAATTTTTAAAATTAAGATTGATAGGAAATAACATTTTTCAGGATTTTCTTTTCTTTATGCCGTTAATCGAATCTTAGCTGCTTTTCTGAAGTGGTACAAATACTTTTTCATTTCGGTAAATTAATAGAAGGCACAGCATCTTGTTTTAATTTCCTCCCTTTTTTTAAACATAATTTAATAATTCATATTTTATTATACATATACTCATATGCATGTTGTTTTAAATTGTAATTATCGACCCCAAAAACCCAAATTTAAATTTCCCGCACTTATTTTCAGTAACTTTAACGATTACACATAAACTTACCTACCATTTTGTATTAGATCCATAGTTATTTTAATATCTTTAGGTTGTATTTACTTAAAATAATGGCGAGAACTTTTAATTTGGTAACTGTTAGATTAACAACCATAATTTTGAGTAGATATTTTCCTTTAGGATGGAGTAAAATGTTCATAGCTTTTATACTTTAATTATCGCTGTTACAAATAGTAAAGATAAATCGCATTCGAACGATCATTGAATGGCAACTGAAAAATATACTATTTTTCCAAAACGTATAAAAACTGGCGCTGCATTACTTTTTCTATACATTTCTAACGTTTTACTATACACTTTAAAACACCTTACCACAAATTTTACTACACTTGATGCACATTTCGGTAAGAAAGCTATCATCAGCAGCAACACAGCAATGGTTTTTTCTGCATCGAGATGCAGTGTACCTTTTTTTTTCTCTCATCTAAAATTTCTCTAATTATTTATTTGAAACTAAATAAATTGCCTATAGATGACATTGCTAATCTGTTATCTTCAAAAATAATTACAATATACATCAATTGTCAATTTTAATTTTATAAATAACTTGTTAACGGTAAAATTACAACAAAGAATGCAAACATATATAAAATACGATGTGATGTCTCAAATAACTATATTTTACAGTTTCAGAATTACACATTCAAGTTTTATATTTAGTTATTAACGAATTGCTATTTATTTCTGTTAAAAAATGCTATTTTCGAACATACTTCTATGTATTGAATATTATTCAAAACGTCCCATAATACGTCAGAATCTTTTCTTTGTTAGCTAAAATCTCCAGTAGGTTAAAAATACATTAGAAAAAGTATTTCTTTCTAAAAATAGTTTTGGTAGAATAGACATTTTATTAGGAAGGAGGAAAGTGTTAAATTGCAACATCTCAATATAAGAATGTTAAATGTTATAAGCCATTTGGGCGACTAATTTACAACACTGCGCACAGAAGAAAAATATTGCCAGTTATCCGCAAATCCATAGCTATTGCTAAAATTAATCCGCGCGACCCACGCACACCGCGATCAAATATGTATGTAGTGACATTTACATTCATTTTTTTTTTGCTGTAACTACATGCGCGTATACGAATCTTGCAATTTTCTAAACGGGGCCCAATTGTAGGAATTAAACATATGTACCCATGAAAGCACTAATTCATCTGGGAGAGAGAAGTATTACATACTAAATGTAATTCATTTATTGATCTACTTCTCTCCCTCTCCAGTTTTAGTACACAACCCGGCACAAAGACTTCCATAAAAGCGTTTCGCGATACACGCAAAGTAATTATAGAGCTTACGGCCTTTGTCGTTGGGGCACATTCTAAAGGGAAATTGATAGTGCGACAGCCGATTTAAATAAATGGTAAATTGATATGTTATTTGTTAAATATCGATGTGTTATTCGTTGTTTCCCTCGCTTTTACCCCGCCGGAAACATAACCTCACTTTCTGCGCGGCACTTTATGAATGAAAAACCAATCGACGATCCCCGTTACAAAAATAACTCCGCTGCAGGCTTCAAATTCACATTCGCAAATATGTTTTCATACGTACACAGATTTCATGTTTCTTTGCATGGATGTTACTATTTTTCAAGCACATATAACCTGATTCTTTCCTTTTAAAATAACATAAAAAATACTATTAGTAATATTTATTGCTGTATGTTTAATTGTTTATTTTCTAAACAAACGCTTAATATTTATACTTACTTAATATTTGTTGCATTTCATAAATAAATATTATTTAAAGAAAAAAATAATTCTGCTTTAGAATTTATATTTATTTATATAAATATAGGACTTTTCTGATGCACAATTTGTTAAAAGAAAGCTCTTTATTTTGTTAAAATCTGCAAAGACTATTTCTTATTATGTAAAAAAGAAATTATCTATTATAAACGATTAGGTGAGGTGAAGAAATTACATTGATAAACATAGAGTATTTTGAGGCGTTTCATTGATTGTTCGCGACCTTTAAGTTTATGAATGTTTAAAGTGTAAATGAAGTACAATATTTTCATTGCTCTGTATATCTATATTTGATTTATTTTGTTTTATATAAAACGAAGAACACGATAGAATAAAAGGGTTTTCTAAAACTAAGAAAAAAAAAATCACCGAAAGAAATAAATTAGATTGGTAATTTTTTCGCGAAATTTGAAAACATTACGGTGTAAATGTTTTAATTTCCAATTATTTTTATATAAATAATCAGAACAATAATTGAGTAATAGTAATAATTTAATTTTTTATGTGCTTGAAACATATTAATTTGATTTGATTTAATAGGAATTTAAAATGTGCTTAAATGTTAAGAGTTCCATTAATTCTATCAGTATTACATATTTTTTATTTTTGAAAATCACTACAAACGTACAGTTTAAGAAAAAAATATCCGAACGATGAGAGCCTAACCGAGCGAGAGAGAACATATCGGGTTCTTTCCTTTACTAGGAACTGATATTTTCTCTCACGCTCACTCAGCCTTGAATCGTTCGGATATTTTTTTTTTCTTCAAGTGTACGACGTTAGAAGACAACAAAAACGTATTGTACATTTTTGTTGCCATCTAACGTCTTGACATAGAGCATCACCATCAATTATTTCATCTGTTCCTCAATATTAACAAGTTACAATTATTGTCTCTTGGTAGAGCACCAATATAATATAAAATATAACAATTGTTTATTGTCTTTTAGGTGCAGCATGGTGGTCAATGGCGTCGCATCTTGCCGCTCAGGATTACCTTGCCAGGCTTCAAGCGTCGGGTTTGAATTTTCCCGGCCTAGGTAATCCGAATGATCCATATTCGTCTCTTGGACTAACGACCCTGAGCAGTGGCCATCATAAAAGTTCAAAAAACTCAAAGAGTTCCACGTCTTCGTCGTCATCACTGCCAAAACAGCAATCGCAAGGAGGCGGCAACCTCTCCGCAAAGGAAAAATCCGTTCACAATGCACAACAACCAAGTGGTCACGGCAGCAAGTCGGGTAGTGACAGCCGCCACGATTTGAACGCCAAGACTAGCTCACCTATGCCAAATAGCAAAGGTTCCGCTTCCACAAATCCTAAATACTCGAACGTTAGTGGTTTGACGATACAGCCTAGTATTAGTAATACGAAATTGACGAATAGTTCTTATAATGCCACGAACACTAGTAGTATTGAGCATAAGAAATCTACACCGAAAAACAGTAGTAGTAACGATGTCGGATTTATGAAGAGCGCAATAGATAAACCTAGGAATACGCCGCCGTCAACAAGTATTTTTACCAATCCGCTTAGTATGGCCAGTAATGTCGAGAAAAGTATTACGGTCAGTAATACGTCAGCATCACCGCCCCTTACTAGTAGTTCAACGGTGCCCAGTTTGCCATCTAGTATTTTAAGGTAATTTATCCAATCATTAAAGATTATACCTTCCGGCGGCCGCATCAATAAGGCTCACAAAAGCGGCTAATAGGATCACTGTTTGCTACTTTGGGGTACCACTATTTTCCAACTTTGAACCTCTTCTTATTTGAGAGAAGAAGGAAAAGATAATAACTTTTTATCAACACTTATTTATTGTCGAAACATTTTATAAAGTAGAGCAATGTTGATATTTTTAGGTAAAATAAAATAAAATACTCTTTTTGCGCCTCCGTCCAGAAACACTCATTTTGCAGTACTTAAAAGCGGCAGGGAAACTATTGTTTTCCTGCCTAGGCAGGCAAAAATGTCACTAAAGGTTGGCTACACTAGATTCACATGACAGATGTGTAATAAATTGTCATTAAGCTACTGTTCAACCATGCTAAGATGAACTGGTGTCTTCATTGCACTTATTATTGATAAATAGATATTAAACTAGAAGGAAAATTACAGAAAAAGATTTATTCTCGGGAACGTCAAAATATTAAGGTATGTGACATGTATGCCAACTTGTACCTTGCTTGTACTGTCAACTTCCTAGTGTCAACATTTCTTTTCTATTTTCAATTCAAAATTAAGATTTGTCGGCCCAAAAACATTGTGTATCACACGGCCAGAAACTCTTTTGCAAGTATTCGTACTTGTGTACAAACCGTACTCATACTCGCAAAACTGTAGTTTCTGGCCTAGTGATACAAATAACTATTTCGTCACAAAACATTATTAAAAAAATAAATGAAATAAAAATTCATATTAATTTGGGTATGCCTTGAATGTTTCTTGCATACATTTTTTTTTTTACAAACATCACACCTTACTGCGGTACAAGGGCGCACGCTTCACCTTCAAAAATTAAGATTCACTATGTTCGTGTATTTCTCGAGCTGCGAATGATTCGACCTGATAACGGTATTTCAATAAAAACAGTTGGATGTCTTTAGGAAGATTTATAATTTGATTCATTGACTTCAAATGTGCTTCCAATAGTTTCATAGAAATGAGTTGGAAACCATGCTTTTTTTCGTGGCCAGCCAAATCCAAAAAGATTCTTAGTGACCATCTTATTGTGTATCGAGTAATTGAGTACAAAGCAGTAACTATTTTATCTATGGTGTCAATGCCTCCCTTTTTCCATTATAGTAAGCGTTTATCAATGGTTAGCTGTATTATCATCAGTATCATCATAATCATGCATAGTAGCACGCATTTTCTTTCGTTTTATCTGAATGGAAGCGAGCTTTTTATCGTCGTGGAACCTATACAAACATGATCCGACTTCCCGTAATTTCGGGAGATGTTTAGGTGGGATCTCTCGCTTGTTGGTTTTTTCGTACCGATATCAGTCAATCCATTTTACAATAGCTTATTGGCGACTGGAACACTTGTATTGTAATTTTTTATTGCAACATTTCTATTCAAAAATCTAATACCAGAGTCTTTCAACTATATCGATTTATTGTCGACATAGAACCATCTTGGTCTCTACTTTAATTCCACCTATAGAAAGCTTTGCTGTCACAAAACGCATAAAATTTCAATCCGTATTTCACTGACTTTTGGAGCATATATTGGATGAACCCGCATGCCTCTTTGAATGAAAACATTTCATAAACCGTTGTAAATTAACTGAGACAATAATTCTAGAAATTATTCACAAAAATGTCCTGTACATGTATACGTATCGATGCTAATTACCAGATGATCAAATTTGATTAAACGAAACAGAAATAGAAATCATTTGTAACTGAATGCTGCCCTTGTAATCATAATACCTATTCTAACAACGTTCCAAAATATTTTGCATGTTCCACTCCGCTTAGAAATAAAATACCGATAACAGCCATAGTTTTCTTTGGAGTTGTACTTTTACAGGCTCTGTTTCTAGCATATTCTACTGATTGTACTTCCCCTTTGCAATAAAAGTGTTCGTACAATCAGTTATAAAGACGTCATAACTTATAAATTTTAGAAAGGCGTCTTAGTTTAAGAGTATTTTTGCAAACACGTTTTGAGCCAGGAACAGTTTTCACGATGTTTTTCGCTAACACTTTGAAAACTGTTTGCACAGAGAGTGTACTAAATAGATTTACCATCTCTGTCCACAAAAAAAGAATAAATCCTCTTCCTGTATCATTTACGTGGATTTCCATCTCTAAAGAGGAAATCTGAAACTTATGAGTAGGTATCATACACATTTTCATACAATCATTTGTTTCATCTACAACGTTTTCTCTTTCAATGTCTGAGCCGTCAACGTCCTCTGCATTTTGTTCGCTTCGTTCTTCATGATTCGTTTGGTTTTTCCTTTCTAATTACTCCAGGAGGCGCCTAATGTCCTCTTTTGTAGTAGTTTTAGCCCTAGGTAAAGAGAAACAGAAATAAGGGAACTAATAATAAAATATAAATAAAAACTAATCAATAATCGATAAAATGAAACATTTTTAAAAATTGCGCATACACAAAATCTATTGAATGTGTTTGGTCGCACTTATAGATGTCGAAATAATTGTTTGTATGTAAATAAACTTTCTGAATGAATAATAACTTATTTGGAAGAGATAAATACTTATATTAGCGGGCGCGGTACAGTCGGAATGCTGCAGTTAGATGTTGTTGACATCAACTTCCGTGTATGACTGCCAAGGAAAAGGAAAGAAATCCAGAATAGCTGTGATATGTTTACAGTGATACTAACTGCGCAACTACTGACCATCCCTTACACGAAAACATTATTTTATTCCTCTTGAATATAATATAATTAAAAAGCCACACGCCCGCCGGAAGGTTACATAAAAATACTATACAGCTTTAGTTATTAATTCTCATCGTATATTTATTTCTACTAATCAGTGCTGCCTTGGAAGGAAACGGGTAAGTTGGATAAAAATGTATTATTGCGGTTTTAAAACCACATAGGCGATCATCATAATATATGTAGAAAACACACGTCGGTGTGCATTCACGTTCTATATTGGCTTGCATTTATTTTCAGCGATCCGAATTCCATACTCGGTGGGGTAAGACTACCGCCAGATACTGAAATAATTAAATATACATCTTCGATTGTCGGTCCGAAGATACCGGGAACAACGAACCGTGGCAGGAAAAAGACAATATCCTTAGATCCGCCTTCAGTAAGTCTTCATCCCACTCTGTCCAGTACGGGAATGCTTATAGAAAGGTCTACGAAGCGACCTAAGTTGGTAAGCTTAACATCTTTATTATGTAATAAGTACTGCATAAATTAAAAAAAAACATTGCACTGTCAATTTTACTTCTGATATGGTTTAAGCACGAATCAAATAATTTGCTACAACGTTATTACGAAATTTGAGATCGCTTTACATTTTTTTCCCTGTAGTAGCTGAAGCTTAAAAAGGTAATTGTTTCGCATATTCTTTATGTGTATTTCCTATCATATGTTAATCAAATTATCAACAAACAATTTAAAAAACATAACCTGCGAATTATCTTGCATTATGTACGTTTAAAACCAAACAGATTTTATCTAATCTTAGTGCATTGGCAGTATTTACGCCGATGTCTAGGTTGATTCATAAGTGAAAATTTCTTCTCTAAATAACTTGTAAATTTGTATAACGAAACTATTAGACCCTTGCTCTGATACTCGAATTTTGTTTGTAAATAACCTGGTCGGCCATATTTAGGTGTTTTGTGTTCTGTAATCTATCGCCCGCACATTACGCGTGTTATTATTTTCAGGATCAAACTGAAATGCACTCCCCTTCTTCGCCCAATGATCGAGTTGAGGTGATAAAGTTGCCTGCCACGAATGGAAGTCCGTCGGGTATTTCAATGTCTCCGTTCGGTAGTGGCATTAATAACAGCAATAGTGAACCGTCGTCCGATGGCCCCCTGAATCTATCGTTAAAAGCGACTACAAGCAGTTGTTTAAATCACACGAGTTCATCACTCAATTCACTTAGCAATATGTCCGCAAATATTGGTATGGATAGAATATGTAAGTAAATCCACCACAAAACGAGCAAAACGTTTAGAATAGTCATTACAAATGCAGCTATTTCACAATGATATGTTTTAACATCGTTATAGCTAGAAGAAAACCAGGTCCGAAGCCTCGCAAAGTTATACAACCATCTTCTCTACCTCCCAGTGCTCCGAGTGCATCACTGGTTCAATTATTTTCAACCGCCGATTCACCTAGACCACCTAGTCGAAATGAAACGTTAGAATCGTCGAGCAGTAGTAGCAGCACCCCAACTCTACCGACAGTTTCTACACCAATTACCGCTTCCAATCACAAAGATGGTAGGCCGAGAAATCTCGGCAGAGGTGTTAGCAAACCGAAAAAGAACACCGTTGCGTCACTTCTAGCACAAAGTAGGGCTTTGGGTGAGATCGATCATCTTACGAGTTAAGTATAAATAGACACAGCTGTTGTGTTATACAGGTATCAAACCGATGCCGATTTTGGACCCTAACGTGCCGATGACACAGCAGATGTCGCTGCTCAAGTCGAATATCCTTGCGGCCCAACAGTACATAGCGGAATCAGGTGGTGATGAAAAAACATTAAATAAATTTTTGCAGGAAAAATTCAGGGGTACCTTAAGCGATTCAAGCACAGTTGATGCTTCAACAGATTCTGATAACCTTACAGATTCTAATCATACGGACTCCGAAATTGAGATGGAAACTGTTACGAAAAAACAAAAGCAGTATGACGAGAGGGCGCTGAGGCAGCCGATAGAAAAAGGTATAAAGGGAATTTACGCGCAATCTACAATCTAGTACATATTTTTAAAAGTATTTGACGCAGTAACATTCAACCTGTAAAGTTTATAACCATAAAATTTATTAAATTGATATTTAAGGTGGAAGCGGGAAACCATCATTCGAGGCGTTTCAAAAAGTGGCGCTATCAAAGGGGACGTTACGTATATAGCACCTGATTCCAGCAATAAATTCAAGCAAATGTCAGATATTTCGCAGGTAAGTTGAGTTAGGATACATTAAGAAAGTTATTTTAAAAGAAGAAAAATGCAACAACAAAATGAAAAAAATCTTCATTACAATAAATCCACCCTAACAAACGTATTTGGCGTCAAAAGTTTCACAAAAAATTGAAAAAGAAAAAACCTGCTGACGAGGATTAATTTAATGATTATGAACTTTTCAGAAGGTAGTGTGTCGCTGCTAGCTTCATTTGCTCTTGGCAGCGTCCCTGCGTACTTTCTATTTCAGCACATTTTGCCTGATTTGCGCCCAAAGTTTAGGCAGTAATTTGCCAAACCTTCGACAAGTTTCAGCGTATTCTGTATGTGCTTGTAGTGTTTTCTGAGGTTGATTCCAAGCATGCTGAATGCAATTTAATAAGGAGGGGTAATAGTAAACGAGGAATAGCTTAATTTCCTCGACCTTCAACTACCTTGCGAACAATTAATAAAAACAACCTTCTTGTATGTAAATTAGCCAGTAGTGTCAATGTTCCAGAGCGTAAATCGATCTTATAGTTTTCAACTGTAAGTGGAACTCTTACAATAGCAGAAAACAATAACCAATAGCTTCTGCTGCACCTAACTTTCGCTTAGGTGGACCAGAAAAACAAAGTATAAAAAGAAAATACGTTTCAAAATTATGTGATCAAAATGTATAGATATTTTTTTATGAATGAAAAATGCATATAATCTGGATTTAACTTCCACTTCATTTCAAAACTAACAATACTTATTCGGAATCTTTTATATAAATATTAGGAATATCAATAATAAACGTGTACGGATACTGAGTTGCGTCAACGATTTACAACTCACAATTTTTACTAATCGATCCTTATTTTTCAGTACTTAGACTATCAGAAGAGTATTGATCTTACAAAAGAAAACTTCACATTCAGCAGTAGGGTGATACTAGGCGACTACATTCAACCTATGCCTCCGGAATTCGGTTCAGATCAAGAAGTTGTACGGCTGACGGAAGAAGAAGTTCTGAGAAGGTAAACATACTAATTTATTGTTGTGCAGTAGCTTATATTGATCGAAGTATGATCAGGACTGCAATCGAGCTTCGGGCGACAACTAACAACAACATAAATCGGGAAACGTTTGACACTGGGTGTTTTTTTTGTTACTCTTTCTTTTAGATTAATGAAATAGAATAATATACACAGCCGTAAATCGCAATTGAATGATTCATTGTTTAGTTTAACGGCACACTGATGGTACAAATATCTGTGTTCGTTAAGGGCGAGTCGTTCTTTTCAATATTGGAAAAAAAAGTGCAGATAAAGAAGAAGTTGTAGTATAAACATCTACTATCCACAAAAAATAACTATAACTTCACTTGAAATTAAAACTCACGGTTGCAAAGTTAAGCCTAGGACTAAGCGTTGTTTTTAGCAGATATGCCAGCATTAATTTCTCACAAATTAACTTATTTTTTAAAGCATCAGTGCTCATCATGGTAAATATCAACATCATTGCACTTTCTCTAGCACCATCTTTCATGGAAAATTTAACATATATCCTTGTATCCATATTGTCTCAATTAATGAAGTATCGGGATTAATTAATAGAAAAGAAATGAAAGCCCTTCTTCATTCAGTTTAATGTTATAATTATCTAGACTACATGTTTCGGCCTATTTAGTGAGCCATCTTCAGGTCTCTACAAGTATACAATGCGAAATTGTTATTATAAATAAAGTAAAGTTAAATGGAATATGATTAATACATTTAGTGATATACAGCTAATTGTTAAAATTGTTACATATACGTAAAAGGGATGTTTGACAAATATAAAATCTAAAAATATAAATTTGAAGTTAATGTATATGTTATCAATTCCGATAAATTTAAATTTATTATTATATATAAATTCATTATCTAATTTTATTATCTAAAATTAAAATTACAAGTTCAACTATACACCAACCTACGACAATTTTCATTTGTATTTTCTTCCGACACATGTAGCTTTTGTATTATTATCTATTGATTATCTCATCCACTTGATTACATATCCATTTACTTCAAAATTATATTTTTGTTATTTTATATATTTTTATATTTTATAATTGTTAAACGTTCCTTTTACATATACAGGGTGTATCAGATATAGAGGTAAATATAATAATAAGTAGCAGCTGTAATAATATACGATCAAAAGTCTTAATGCACAGGGGGTCTGTCTGTAAGCATTAACGAGAAAAAAAATATTTTGTAAATGCCGTGGGCTAGAGCCGCACCTGTGCCCAACCTAAATGCTGTCCCGAGTATACCCCCACATACCACTATCATTCAGCCGTTACCGCTGTTAGTTTTGTGTGGATCGCCGCTTGGAATGCATGTGTATAAAAATGTAGCGCTACACAACGCAGGAATTGACAGATATCGTGTTAATTTACGGAGAGACGGGCGGAAATACAAATGACACAATAGATTCATTTTCGCGCGACATCATAGTAAAAAGGCGTGTTTGCAAATTTTCTGTATCTACATTTATTTCTGTGTAATTCGATTCAATTCGTTTTGCGTTATTTGATTAAATAAATCCGAAAGAAATAACCCAGATTCATGTGGTACCGTTTATTAACAACTAACTCTCGATTCGACAAAGCAAAAGAAAAATATTTACGTTTTTTGTAACTACTTAATCGCATATCCGGTGAAACTCGAACATCTTATCAGGATATTAAAAATAATACCGTGTAGACTTACGTAGAATGCTCTTAACAAATAAGGAATGTTTATTTTATAAAAAGAAGAAATTTAAAATGCCTCAGTTTTGCTATTTTTACAAGGGCACACTGGCCGATTCGCTTTTATTTATTCAGAATGACGTTAAATGAATTTACGGCATACCATTCTGAATAATACTAAATGAGTGCAATGTATTTATGCATAATACCACGTTTAGCGGGTGCTTAACATGATGTTTCCTTGCATCAGGCCCGGACTAAAGAATTTTTGGCTCTAAATTTTTTTTTTTTAATGATGAAATCCGGTTTCGGCGGGTTTGTGCTTTATATGTCGTGTAGTTAACACCCAAGCAAAATTTACTTTTTTATTTGATACACCCTGTATATCAAAACTTATAATATTTCCTTTCAATGTAACAATTTTAACAATTAACTGTGTATCACTAAATGTACTGATCACATTCCATTTAACTTTAACTTCATTTATGATGATTAATTTCGCATTGTATACTTGTAGAGACCTGAAGATAGCTTACTAGGTATGCCTAAAGATGTAGTCTAGATAATTATAATATTAAACTGAATGAAGAAGGACAATATATTTTTTCTACTAATGTATTCTTGTCTTTTTTGCTTTTTAAACAATTACGGCACTTATAATCCGCAGTGGTCATCTGGTATTACTATATTAAATATAGGTGATGTTACCAGTCTGCAAATCCAAGTGAAGCTGACCTGGCATCCGAAATTTCGGATCCCGTAAGACATATAGAGCTATCTAGCGCCCAAATCTCTTTTCAGTTTCACAAGATTCTACTCTACTCCTCTATTCCATCCCTACAGTTGTCTTCGTTTTTTAAATATCAGCGTAGAACCGTGCTAGTAGTACAATGTTTGGTGCGTTCCGGAGCTTTTAATGGGGTAGACTCCTCTCCTCCTCTGTTAACTATGGAAATGTATATCGCCCGATGATTGTTCGTTTTGAATTAAGAGAGTTCAGTACACGTTAGTTGGGATTGAGTTCACTACCTACTGAAATACTGCCCACAACACGAAGATAACTTATATTCTAGTAGTAAGCGAATCCGCAGTCAGAAAACATCCGATGGCGCTAAACGCATCTTTAGTTGATATGGCAAGAAAAATCGGAACCTTTTTTTAACGATTCCGATTTTTTTGTTAAACGAATTGTTTTACGTTTATGAGAAATCATCCCATAGGCATTACTGATTTTTTTATGCTGATTCGCCTACCACTAGTACATTCCCCTTCGCGTAGGTTTCCGCAGGACAGAAAAAAGATTGCGACACTTGATATTATTTTATATTTAATATATTTTATAACATTACAGGCTGGATGAAATAAAATCAACAATGAGAACAAGTTTGCCCGTTGAACAAAGGATAGAGGTTGCAAGACGACAGCAAGCGGCTAGAGCAGCGGCTCGGTTAGATAGGGAACAAGCAAGAATAGCAAGAGAAATAGAGAAGTCAGAAAGGCAAGAGGCAGCGCGGCGTGATCGAGAGGCTAAGAATCAACAATTATTAGAAGTAAGTGGATTCATTTGCGATACCGATCTGATCTACTACCCACTTCCATGTTAATTTATTGTAATACATTTATTATTATTTATCGAATTGTGTTGTAATAATGTATTTTATGCCAGGCTAAAAGAAAACGCCAAGAAGAGTTGGAGAAACAAAAACATGAAGAACAACAACGAAAGCAACAGGTATATTGATAAAATGAGAGCACACGTGCATATGTCTAATTAAAAAAAAAAAAAACATTTAATTGTTACAGGAGAGAGAATTGAAAAGACAACAAAATGCAATACTTAAGGAACAGGTATGAATAGCAGAGCACTTACATTATACATTTTCTATCATTATTAAGTAGAATTATCATGCTTAAATCCATTGTGTAAATTAATATACATCATTTTCACATCACGTTTGAGAAGAACATTTAATATGACACCACTTAATAATAATACTTGTAACTCTTACCGGTATTTTTTCGAAAAAAAGGTGACGAGTTCTTAATCATGTATTAACGTTTACAGTAACACTACATTTGAATGCTATACTGTAAACCTTATGCGTCTTTAACGTGAATTGTTTATTAGAACTAGCTACACAGTGTGCCTTCTTTTTGTTTATTTAATTGTGTAGATTGTTTGTTTATACATTGACGGAATGTATTTCGTTGTTTTACGATTTCAAATTCACTACATACCTCGCAAACTATTCCATCAATTTAACTGTACTAAATTTATTCATTTACTTGGTACTTTATGCCTGAATAACAAATTGCATTATATTGTTTTATTAATCTGTTTCCGTTCCATATCGAATTAAAATAAAAATGTGTTTGGTTTGAATTCATAATTTCATAATCTTCGAATTATCTTAATTTGTCGTGATACATAAGCAACAACACAATACAATCAATTTTTGTGATATATTTTTAAACTTTTTCTATTACATAAATTCAGAAATATAAAATATAAAGTCAATAAAATGATGGAATAGTTAATTCAAATATTCCGTGTAAATGTTTGTAGTTTTATATTTGGTATTTGTCATGTATTTCTTTTTTTTTGTTATCGTTTGAGACACTAGTGTACGATGTATACAATGTTTAGCTATTTTTTAAAGTGTTGTAGCTTGTGTAAATACTGTTACGCTGTTTTTCTCCCATAGATGTACATACAGGAGATCAGTAAACAGCGAGAAATGCTCTACACTGTCGAATTGGTATGGCTCTTGACATATTGTCAAATGTCTATCATTCATCTTACATTTTGCATCTCTATCTTTCTCTTTACATTTTTTCTCTATTGCAGCTTTATTTTGTTTTGCTTGTTTATTTTCTTGAGACTTAATTGTCTAGGTTTACAATTGGCATATTAGTATAAACAAAATTATTTTCGATAAATATACGTTTAATTTACACATAAATTAACAATATAATTTTTAATAAGTGATGGCTTTTGCTAGAAACAAGTATGTCCTTGCTGAATGTGTAAATTACCTCACTCATAATTTTATAACAAGTGGTTAATAGTTGGCCTATTCTCTATACCATCCAGCAAAACATACTAGTTTCTAAATGTTTTGAAACAAATTAATTACAACTTTACGTCTTCATAAAGGAAGCAAAGCTTAACTAACAATATTTTCTAAACAAAATGTATTCAGCATGCAATTACAAACGAGAAGCCTTATGTCTTTAACCTTTTATAACATTCTTTGTTAAGGAGAGAGAACGAAGAAGACAACACATGGCCCTCGTCAAGGCCTTGGAAAACCGACGAAAATTAGAAGAGCGTGAACGAAAAAAACAACAAATGTTGGCGGAGAAGCAAGCGAACAAGGAGAAGAAACTTGAGCAGAGGCGAATAGAAATGGAAATTTTAACAGAGCTAAGAAAGCCTTGCGAAGATTTAGAATTGGCACAGCAACCACTTCCCGAATACGAAAGAATTCCTGGACTAAAGTTGCCAGGAAAGGCTTTCGCCGATATCCTTATGGTCTTTGAATTTTTACACAATTTTGGAGAAACCTTAGGGTTTGATATGGAAAGCTTGCCCACACTAGATTCGTTGCAACAGGCTTTACTGTATAACGAAGCGAATACAGAAGCCGAGGAAGAATTGCTATCAGTCATGACACATCTCATAGTTTGTGCCATTGAAGACCCTGGTATACCAAATCCTGCACGACATACAACAATTCTTGGGCAAAGTCTGAGACAGGCAGACATAACACATGCTAACATTTCCGAAATTCTGAGAATTTATTTGTACGCAAATGCTACTGGCGAAGTGAAAGCTCTAACAGGTATTGCATTAATCTTGTGAATAATCGTACGTATTGAAAATTTCATCATTTTACAGGGGTACATTTTGAGAGGGATCGCGAGAAAAGGATAGCGGATCATCATCAGAATGAATGCGAAATGCAGCAAACCCAGTCCGGAAAAAATGCAACTTACTATGAGTTGTTACATGACAATCCAACATGGAAAATGTCTGATCTGCTCAAGGTAATTTCGGTTAAACTTTTGATATGAATAGCTTTTATAGCTTTTTATTTTAGGACAAACCGTTCTTGGCCCTCTCACCTACAGATAAGGCAGCGATCTTAGCTTTTATCTGCAATGAACTTCTTCAAAACAAGGCAGTTATACGACAGATTGAAGGTTCTCTTGAAACAGTAGCGCATTGTAAAAAAGAAAAATGGTTATTAGATGCTAAAGTTAGGAAGTAAGTTATATTTTGTGGTAGTTGCTATGGAACAAAAAAATAATTACATTCTTGATTTCACTATTAGATTAAGAATGTTGCACAGTCGAAAAGTACGATCTGAAGCAGCTGAAAAAGCACACGCTAAATTGGATGGTGAAAATGTCGAAAGTACCATCGATTCACCTGCAATACCTAAGGACGACCTCTTAGATGACGAAGAAAATGAAATGAGTGAAAATGAGAGTGTTGGCACACAACCAGAGGAAGTGAGTCAAGTTAATTTATTCCATTTTCATGTTGCAATATTTTACTTTGTTACAGGAGGAAGACAATAAATTATCAGGAGAAGAACTAGGAAAAAAATTGGAAAAATTGATTAAAGCATCGGAGGTTCAATTACAAAGTTTAAATGCATCTGCCCATCAATTACGTGCAACATGTTTTGGGCAAGACAGATATTGGCGTAGATATTGGTCGTTGCCAAAAGCAGGTGGCATATTTGTGGAAGCTATGGAATCCGCCCAGCCTGAAATCCTAGACGAACAAGATGACGTCGTAGCCAGCGAACCAGATCCAAATCTGAAAACTTTAGAGGATATAAATAAAATAATTACAGATCCTGACATGTTGAATGACCAAACAGCTGATAAAGAAGTGAGTACAATAGTGGGCAATAGGGAAGAAGACCACGGCGAAATAGAAGTAAAGAGAGAAGTGGAAGTAGATAATAACGACAACGAACATAGGAAAACAACAAATAGGTTAGGTATTGTTGAAAACGGTGATATAATCGACACTAGTGAACGTAATTTAGATGAATTGAGGAAGAGCGTTGATCGAATAGTACAAAATTTAGAAAAAGGCGAAAATAATAAACAATGTGAATCTCAAGATGAGTCTAGTAATTTAAATAATCACATTGAT
This sequence comes from Protaetia brevitarsis, assembly GCA_004143645.1. Classification (NCBI taxonomy): domain Eukaryota; kingdom Metazoa; phylum Arthropoda; class Insecta; order Coleoptera; family Scarabaeidae; genus Protaetia; species Protaetia brevitarsis. Next base: position 2,446,918 of record RXPK01000247.1, read on the forward strand.
GCGCACAATACAATAAAACCGGATCCGGATTCGGAGCAAATCTCAAATAGGAAATTTAATCTGTTCGAAAAATTAGGAGAATGCATGGAGAGAGAGAATAAAACTGAAGAAGATCTCAAAGCGGAAGTTAAAGCCGAAGTGAAAGAAGAATTGAAGAACGAAATCCTTAATGAACTTAAAAACGATATGAAGACTGAAATAAAGAGTGAAAATGAGGAAGATAAGAACGAGGTGGATAAGAAATGGTTTAGCATTTTGCCCAAGGATGGTTTATCATGTAAGGGAGTTCACTTAACTGCCGGCAATCGTTGGGATAATGGAGTAGGCGCTTGCACCCGAGATAACTTAACGGAATTAAAGATTCCAGTGTTCCCTCCGCCAAACAGCTCCGCGAACTATGTAGCTAGTCACTGTGATAGCCCAGCTCCGCTACAAATGACTGCGGATGAAAGCGCTCAACTTGAATATATTAAGAAGCACGGATTTCCAAAATCTTGTGAGAGAAAAGTGATTCCGCTTGATAAAAGATACGGGTGGTGGAGAATAATAAGTACGGAGCAATTGAGAGAAGTTCTAGATAATCTTCATGTCAGGGGTGCTAGAGAACGGGAATTAAAGCGAAGCTTTGTGAGTATCATGCAAATGATGTACGAAGATCAAGGTAAGCTGCATATAGAGGAGGGTCAAAAAGAAGCAACGGAACTTGGAACGAGTGAAAACGACGAAGTGGATATGATTGAAGGTGTAGGTGCGCCCGTTGAAAACACTTGCATGACATGGAGTCCCATGGTTGCACAAAGGGTTGACTTGTTCTTGCTGGAACAGGTACATTATTCACATCTCAATTTATGTTTTTATTATAACCGAAGTAATGGTTTATGTATTAGGTAGAAGCGCTCGAAGATAAAGTAGCCAACGCAAGTATGCAAGTAAAGGGATGGAGAATCCCCAATAGAGAACTCTCCGATATTCCACTTGGCCAAGTTGTTGGGATTGCAAAAGAACGACTGGCTTCCCTCGAAGCTGCAATCGAAAGGCGTTACTTAAAGCCGCCTTTGGGAGCAAGGTACGTTTACAATTATTTAATGATGATTATTAAACTTAATGTTCAGGAACTACTGAAATGACCAAACACAATCTGCGAAAGGAGTATCCATACGTCGTAACATAGACAAACCATTAAACATTACTTTCTTGTAGCAGCGGAGATCCCAATTTGGCCGCAATCGCTCAAGAGGCAGCTGGAGTTATAAATCCTGTCCAACCTAGTACAAATTTCGATGAGATCCCTAAAGGTCTGGCGGTATGGCGCGAAGCTGTTAATCGATCCCAAACATCGGCACAATTGGCCATGTGTTTGTATTCTCTAGAGGCGTCCATCGCATGGGACAAGAGTATCATGAAAGCTGTGAGCCCCTCTCATGTCTTTAATAAACAGAGAGCTCGCAAATATAACAGCAAGCTGAGTGTGGGTGCTTGTGCTTATTTTAGTTTACCTAATTGTCTATTAGATTATATTCTGTTGCATGTCAATTAAATGAGATTAATATGTATTAATTACTTCTTTTCTAATAGTTATGTGCTGTCAAATTCGTTAGAAAAAAATCATATTTGCTATACTGTTTCTTATGCACTAATTTTTTATCATTTCATTGGCTGCGTGCAACTAATGCTACTTACTATATTAATTTAATTTGCACAATACTGATTTTATTAACAGAAAATATACTTTAAGTACATAATTAAGTTTAGTTAGCTATGTAGCAACTTACATATATTATGATAATTTTTAAACTTACTACACGAATTTCTAACAACTTTTTTCAATTTACTAACTTGTGATAGAACTTAACTTAAATTAACACTTATTTCCTTGCCACATTTGCGATATTAAAGCATTTCCATCTACATATCCTACTATTTTAAGTACATCTAAACCTGTTTAACGTTAAGAAAATAGTGGACAGCGCCGCTATCTTCAATTCTTTAATTTTTAAAATAGTTACGAACAACACACTTATAGGACGATGTACAAATGACTTGTGACTGACGATAATTCTGAAGCATCGCTTAATGAATAGGTAATCAATTTTTCCGTAACTTCTGCGATGTTATTCAGTTCTTTTCGTTGCTAAACGAATGCTTGCTTCAATTTTTCTTGTCAGCAGTTACGAATTGGAGAATCATCAATATTGTTTTCCTCTTAATTTAAAAGAGAAAAATATTTCAGCAAGATATTCCTTCATTTAAACCCATACTACTTCCACCAATTGATATGGCGGCAACCTTAAAATTATATTCTACTACCATCTGTTTAATTACATAGGATATCCGTTTATCAGTTAGGTAGTTTTGAGCAAGTTCTAAAAGTTTAACTTTTAAATGTGTGTTATCGCAGGCAATTAAATTCTTTTGAAACAGGCCAACTGATTAAATAGTTTCCATGTAGCCATTCTCATTTTTTTCTGTCATCACGGAATGGTATGTTGCATTATCCATTAAAATAATACGATTTGATTCTAAAAACGGTTGGAACATTTCCCATCCATTTTGTAAGTGTTTCAGCATTCATTTCTTCATGGTGTCATTTAATTTTTTCTTCTTGGATTCAAAATAGATGTTCCCAACAAAACAATAAAACTACATCTTGCTAAAAAAATTGTATCTTTCCGCATATTTTGTTTGGTGTTTGCATTAATCCAGGTTTCATCTAAATAATCTGTTTCTCTGCACGAAACTTTCGGATGTTTTATGGGTAGCGACGTCTCCATAAAACAATGATGTTCTGTTAGTATATTGTTTCGATTCCGTTTCTCCCACATAACCTTGTGTCGTGAAATTGGCTAGCATTTATGCGCGCGCGGCGGCATTTACACCGCTATTTGTAAAACTCCTGGGTGACAAAAACCGCACGACTAATTTTTCTGAAACGAGCCTGTTCGAAAGCTAAATCTTTAAAAGTTTCCATTTTGTTCAAGAAATGTTTTTGTTATTTTTTTAACAGCTAGCTTTTTTAATTTATTAGAAAGGCTCTATTTGCGCTGTATACATAAACCGTAGCGCTGATGCGCTTGAAGATATTTTAATGGATTACCAAAATTAAAAAAAAAAAACTCGTTTGTGGATATCGTTCTGACAAAACCTATTTTTACGCAATACACTAAACAAAATAATATAATGAGAAACAAATACAAACAAACAAAAACGTAACGATTTGTAGTATTTCATTTTAACCAACATAAATTTGTTTTTATCGTTATGTGTAATTTTACCTTAGGTATTAAGCAAAAGCAAACGTTAATAAATGTATCTATTGTGAATTATTATCATGAATCAAGTTAGTTATATTAGGCGTATTGCAATATTATAAATAATGTAAACTACTACAATATATATGAGGTTGCTGCATAACAGATTTTCTACTATAATATTATTTCCAATCCCTTAGGAATATTAATAATAATTTTCTTTTTGCAGAATTGTCAATTCTGTAACAGTGGCGACAATGAAGACAAACTTCTATTGTGTGACAGCTGTGATAAAGGCTACCATACTTACTGTTTCAAACCGAAAATGGAAAATATCCCCGACGGTGACTGGTATTGTCATGAGTGTATGAACAAGGCTACGGGGGAAAGAAATTGCATTGTTTGCGGCAAGAAACAATCTTCCACCGGTACCAAACTTATATTGTGCGAAGTGTGTCCGCGAGCTTACCATACCGACTGTATCAGACCCGTACTTAACAAAGTACCTCGAGGCAAATGGTATTGTTCTAACTGTATTTCCAAGAAACCTCAAAAGAAAGCGGTTCGCAAGAATAATAATAAGCAAGCACGAGATAGTGAATCATCAGATCACCACCCACCAAGGTACTTTTAAATTTTATAATTATAATTCTATAAAAAGATAAACTTATTTTGGTCACTTTTACAGTCCCGCTCCATCACACAGCTCGGTAACAACGAACGAAGATATTCCAATAACCGCGTGCAATCAGAGCGATATCTCCAACTCCAGCATAACAAATACCGGATCGCCGTCGACGCAGGCTGCCAAAAAAGACAAGGTATCAAAAAAATTAATAAAAGAACTGGCTCCGTGTAAAGCAATTCTGGAAGATTTAGAATGTCATGACGACGCGTGGCCCTTTCTGCTACCCGTAAATACGAAACAGTTTCCTACTTACAAAAAGATAATCAAGTGTCCCATGGATTTATCTACAATCAAGAAACGTCTTCAAGACATGTAGTAAGTAAATTATGAAAACGAAAGAGAAAATACGTATATTTTGTTTACTCTACTTCAGATTTGATACGCTCTCTAAATCTTCATTCCACAATACCTTTATTTTCTCGTGTTTTGGTTGCCTCACATACTAATAATCACTTATAATAATTTAATAATTCTTTTTTCTATTTTTAATTATCATCTACTAAACGTGTATTGTGTGTGCTTTTTGTTTAAATAACTTACACTTAGGGCATTTGTTTATATCAAAAAGAATCGATGAATCACAAAATCCAACGCATTCCCTGCATTGCGTTTACGTCCAACCGTCATAATTGTTGTGGGAACCCAGCTTGTTTGATTATTCCCATAATAGGTACTTCCCTGTCTTCTGCGCATAGTTACCTTTTAAAGTGAAATAAGTTCGGTGTTACACCTCTATAGATTAAAGATAATTGATTCACCCGCTTGCTCGTGTGGTTACGAATTAGCTGATTTGAACCATTTGTTTCTCAGATGCCCAAAATATGAATTAGAACGACGTGAGCTGATTGCCGGCTTACTAAAACATAAAGTAATCTTTCCAACAGCTGTAATACCTATTCTGCAATGCAATGATATTGAAATTTATAAAGTACTAATGAATTTTATCAAGAAATGTGGAATTCAAATTTAATGTTAAAGTTAATGTTATATATTTTTAGTTAATGTGGCTGATGGGCTATGATCCCTTAAACGCCTAAAAAAAAGTTCGGTGTTTTAGCTTTAACAATGAAACAGTTGCATGTAAATTATAATGTAACATAAGAAAAGCATGTAGGTTGTATAAATGTCGACACACGTGCTCTATGACGTTGCACTACCAAATGTGGAATAAAATTTATAGTATAACCCTGTTTGTTAATAGCTTTGTTTGTTTGTCTGCTTGGAGCAGTATCTACTGACGTCATTAGAGTTACTTGAGAGCATCTCAGAGTTGGATTTAAAGATGGTACAAACAAACGCGCTCGATTGCAATATAACCTTAATTTTATTATTCACTATTGTCAGATTGCCACAGCTATTATGAATAGGAATAGTAAAAGTAATTTTGCAAATTAATGAACCTAGACTACAATAAAAATGCATCATATACTAGTATTTATGTACCTATCAAGTGAAGTTTTTAAAATATAACGATCGTTCTTTACATCAATCACATTGGTATCGTTATATTATCTATTTTGTGCATATTTGATGCAGTTATAAATCAGATTACACTTACAAACGACATTTTACAACACGGTGTTAGTGCGAGTAGGTCATGTTGCATAAATTGCTCGTAAATGCTCGGACGCCGTACCGCGAGCAGAAAGAGGAACTTCTTTGTGATCTGAATTTGCTTGCTCTAAACAAACAAACACGCACAAATCATGCTCTAAAATACAAACAAACGCGTAAAATTCCTCGGATCTGCTTAGATCAGACAAACAAACAAACCTATTAAGTGCGGTCAAATACAATATAAATATATATACCTGCAAAGGATAGTTCCGCCGGATGTAACAGCTAGGCTGATTTTAGAAAAGTGTATGACCAAACATATATTAAATGTGATCTGACGTGGTTAAACGTAAGTGTAATTTTCCGTTGCACGAACGCGTAAAAATATAAGATAACCAAATAGTCGGTGAGAGACGGCTGAAAGTGGTTTAACTGCACGCGTAGCGAAGAGATAGAGGATTCATAAATGAATTTTCATTTCGCAAAATTGTTATGAAATTAATGTTAAAGGTGTCAAAGCAAGTAACAGTGAAGTGAACAAAACAGAAACCAAAACACAAATGTGGGTCTAATAGATTAATATTCGTTTCATAATGAAATTAAAACATACTTTTGTGTTAAAGCGATGCTATACACGAAATATTTGCTTTTATTTACTTCGTGAAATGTCTACTTTTTTCTTGCTACATATTCTATTTTATTTACTATCGTTGATTCATTTGCGGTAATAATGTGAATGGAAAGTGCTCTATTGCAGGCCGCGGGCAAACATTACAAACAGGCCGAAGGCGAGGTTTGTAATTGCCCAAGGCCTGCAATAGCACTTTCGTCACGTGGTTTGAATACTATTATTTTTCGGCCAGTCCAATTTTAACTAATTAAATGTAAAAATTATAAAGACATACCTGTGAGTAGCATAATTGATAGTAGGCTTAATCTGTCAAACATTTTTTGAAAACTGTCAAATCGGGGTCATTTTTCAAGAAAGTGTTCAATAATAGTAAATAAAACTTATTTAATATCATAAATATGTATTATAAACATTTCTATACAATATGTCGAATGATGATAATCTGTCGTGCACACCACCTGAAATTCGTAAAGCAGCACTTGCCACTGTTCGGAATTTATTATATAAATTACTTTTACATGATGTAATTATAGGCTGCTTTAATCATGGGCTTTGCGGGTGCTTGTAGAACTGACGAATTAACAAGAATGACTATCTCTAGATAATTATATAGATAATTATGATATTATTGTGGTAAATATTCCCGCAACAAAAAACTTGAGTTTCAAGAAATTTTGTACTGGTGGAACCACACTGGATTGCAATTATCCAGAAATGAGACCTGCACGATTATTTTTAATTCTGCGTAATGGTAAATATCGAAGCAGTCAGTTGGGCATAATACCTTTAGTAGTGTGCCTAAGAAAATCGCTGAATTTTTAAATTTAGAAAACTCATATGTATAGGGGTCATTGCTTCCGCAGAACCTCTGCGCTTGCTTCACAAGGCGGTGGAGTATTAGATGTAAAACTTCACGGCGGTTAGCGATCTTCCAACATCGCTGAAGGTTATGTGGAGAATCCCTTGAAATCAAAAAAAAAAAAATGTAAAATGGTACAGATATCTGAATCACAACATAAGCCATGCGCCAGCACTTCTACAAATTCCTCGACATCTGTTCCTGCTGATATACCACAAGTTTTTAATAGAACAAACCTATCAGAATTCAATTTACCGATTCAAATTTTAAAAGAAAAGTTCCCTATACAAAATGCAATAAACTGCTCTTTCAATGTTAACATAAATCGGTAATCTAATCTCTTGTATTTAACTTTGTTGCAATTACAAGATTGTGTATCCTTTTTGTTTATTTCTGTGTTTATGACTTTTGTAGGTTGAACACCTGTAAACCTGAATTAGAAAATGATTATTAATATTTATGGATTTCTTTTTTAAATATACTCCTAAAACGACAGGTACCTAATGTAGCAATTATCTCATAAATTGATTCAAACTAGATCGAATGTACTAATGTCATCTATCAATATATCACATATTATAAGATGTACAGCTCATTATGTCTATTTTGTTCATGTTCATTTCCTCGCTAGAGAGGAAAAGTACAACTTCCTCCCTCAAATGAGCTGCTGGGGAAAAAATTTTGCTTTTAGTGGACATTTAAAATAATTTTTGTTTCTTGATATATAAATTTGGGTTTTTTTTTTAATTCTTTTCAATATATCTACAGTTAACAGCGAAAGAGCATTATCTTGATAAAAATTGGAAAAAAAACATCAGAAAACAATAAGAGTGTGTCTATGAAATCTGTATTCTCTTTCTTTTTTTGCTTTTTAATACTCCAATTCACTCTCAGAAATACCATACAAAAAAAGATATTTGTTATTATCCGGTTGCACTTTCAAGGCTTTTTTTTTTTTCAATTTCGTTTTCATCCTAGTATGCAATATTAGCCTCGGTAGTACGCTATAGTCTATTTTTTAATTCGACGGAGTGACAGAAGACTAAAAATGTGAACGTATTTGTTCTGTTAATGGTTTAATTCGAAAATACCGCTAAAAAGACAAGTCCGACACAACAAGGCAAACAGAAATTGAGAATGTTTGACGTTTGACATAAGATTCCCTTCAGAACCAATCTTATAGTGTTATTCCCCATAAAAGGTAATTACAGTTCTATACCTCAGAGGCAAAGTATGTTAATTGGCATTTTACAGTAGACGCGTTTAAAGTTTTTGTTATGTTCAGGCTGAGGTGTGACTTAAAATAGTTCAAACGTGTCTAACTTGTTAATGAACAAGACAGAAAAACAAAAAAAATTACAATGAAAGATCATTGTATGTGTATTAGCTTATGCTTAACTCGGTTTCGCCATATTTGGACTTAACATAGTTTGCCTTTGAGGTACAGAGGTACATGGTTGTGTACATTATAAAAACGCTTTGCTGTTTTTTGGCTTGTATTTGATTTCGCTTGTACAGTATCGTAGTGAAATGAATATAAACAATACTGGGACCACCCACAAAAGACACGCTTTTTCTGTTAAAGATAAAGAAAATGTCTTGAATATATTCAAATACATTACATGAAGCAAATAAGGCCCTGAAAGTATCAAAATTATCAAAAATGTCAGCAAAAGCTGCAAGTATTGCATTTATATCTATTGTAGTAATTATGATAGTATCAAAAAATGTTGTCTAGGCTTTGCCGTAAGTTCCGTATATAATATAATGAAGGGGCATAAGGAAACAGAATTACTGTTGCCACCAAAGAAACAACCTGGCAGAGCAAGTGTTGTTGACCAAATAAATGACGAAACGAAACGGGTGCCATTCGTAGTATAGTGCACAGTTATTTTCAAAGAAATGAATTACCATCATTAAATATATTGGTAGTAGCTCAGTAGTAGTCGATCAACATTGTACAAAATTTTAAAACAAATTGGTTCCGATTGTTGGTTGGGTGATCATTCGGGCAACACTTATCAGCGGTTCGATGTGTTCCAGCACCCTAAGCCAAAGGGTCTTCAAGGCCATGTAGTGCTGAGTTATTATTATGTGTAAAACCTGACAAGAGTTGAGGTAGTATAATGTTATATTTATTTGTAATAGTAATATAAATAAAGTATGGGCGTATTCAAAAAAAGAAACAATTTTAATTTCTATTGGAAAACATTCATTAAACTTTTTGTCATCTTTATTCATTTCTCATTTTCAAAAATTGGATTTCATAATATGATATGCTCAAATATATTTTTTCAAACAATTCCGTTCACTTTACAAAAAAATTAAGTGTATATTTCTTATATCTCACACTATAATTAACATATATATATATACGTTTTTTCTGAACGTGAACTTTTATCAAAAATAAATTTTAAAATATTTGCTTCAGAGGGTGTACTTTTGATTATGTATTCGTATTCAGAGCACACAATTTCTGTTTTAATGTGAAGTATATCACATAGATGTCGCTGATTTAATTGGCGTTGTGTGAATATGGTTTGCTCCTCCCATTATTTATGTCACTCCGTTTTAAAAAATAGACTACAGCATCAGATCATAAGTCGCATTTGCCGCTATTGAACTTTTTCTGCTTCGTTGTTTGTAGAATCAATATTGAAAATATAATTGTTGGACTATATCATATAAGTATTGTACATATTTTGTAATGGTTAGAACTGTCAAATATATATTTGCAACAAAAAATAAATAAAAAACTGAAAAAAAGGAGAGAATTAGCAGAATTGAAATTTCTGGCATTTATTTCTAGGAAAGATTTTCTTTTGGGTTTCGTTCGCTGCTTTTAGGAAATTTCATATTGCTTTTGGAAATGAGGCATAATGCTAGAAAATTTTATAGATATACAAACAAGTGCAAATACAGACTATTTATAGCATATTAAAATTGGAATTTTTAAAATCATCGATGAATCCATCTATTATAGTATTTCTCTGTTTAGTATGTTAATTACTAAGAACTAATTACTGAAAATATCTATAAAATCATATTAAATCTAGTACAAAATCGTTGGTAATCTCAGACTTGAATGTTTAAGTTACTAAAATATTATAGTGAGAACTTTGAAATTTGCCAATAGGGATAGATTTCTTAATTACCCACAGGTGTAATACTCAAGTGCTATCCATAGGTACTTTCTTTTTAACATTGATCAGTGAACAAAACCGGTTTTGTTCAAAGGAATCATGTTCTATTTGAAAAATTTAATGTTGTGATTTATCCCCACTACAGCGAGATTTGTGCTCAAGATTTGTAACCCCTTTTCCCTTGTGGAACATAATATTTTTAGGTTTAGTATGTTCAAAATTGCTAAAAACGTATCCATAACGTGTATGCGTTCTTTTCGCAATACTAGTTGCTGAGCATGATCGTGATAAACATTCAATCCCGTTTTGAAAATCATGATTCAGAAATTTACAAATAGAAAGCAGCTCATATCAAGTAGTTCACTTGATCTATTGCTTCTTTGTATATTCCTTGCCCCGCCGCTTTTTAACTCCCACCGCGGAGATACTCCAGTCTGCAATGTAGTAGGTTTGCCGCACACTAGCCCGTTACAGCACAGCGCGTCCCATCAAAAAACAAATAGCATTAAAACGATGCATCGCGCTGGGCCGTGCTGTGCTAGAATAGGGAGCGCTTATTCCTGCATTTGCATTGTTTTATTTCTATCCATTTTTTGACGAGACGCACGGCGCAATGCTGTAACGGCTAATGTGCGATAACTTTTAGGCAGTTATTAGGTAACGAAAGATGTATTTACATTCTGTATAATTTAATACAAGTTGAACGCACGAGATAATCAAAATAAACAGACCGAAACCGGTAGCGAAATAAATTGTAAACCCTCTTTTACTACATAAAACAAATTAGGAAGTACTCTTATTTATTTATTTACTCTTCCAACTAAATTGTTCGCCTAATTATGGAATACACTAAATCACAATAAAAGATTTTACTTAATAGCAAAGGCGGCTTTTTCAAAATTGCGACTTCACAAGAACTTCTTCTAACGATTTTTACCGCCATATGAATTATTCTGAAATAGTGATTATCATGAAGTTATTTTTTTTTAATAAAGTACTGTTTGCAGACGAAAAAATCGACATTCAATGGGGTATTCACAGGTATAATTGGGAATTAAAAAATCGCATCCTTTCGTATTTATTGGTACCCATAACTTCTAACACCTTCGTTGACCTTTATAATCCTATTTGAATAACTTCTGGACAATCATAATTAAATAGATGTTTTTAAAGTATAACGTAGCCCTGTCCAACGTACATTCGAGCACCCATTACTAAATAATAATATACCTATCAATATGTTGGCCGCGTGCCCACTTATGTATATATAATTAAATTCAAAATTTATTAAATAAAAAAATATAACTACTAGTCCATTCATATTAAATCGGTACAAGTCTAAAGCAGATGTAAACAGTATAAAGTTGAACTAATAATAATTTACTTACACCATTAATCAGACAAAAAAAAACACTACAAAGTCATGATTGCAATGTTTTCTTCCTGCTTACATTCATGTGATTACAATTTGAAATGGATTAAAACCTCTAAACTATTATTTTTCTTAAGAATAACTTTATATAATACTAATATCACTAATTTTGCTTAATTTATGTTATCGACATCCTTAAAGTCACTCAGAATATGACACTATGTGCGTAATTATATTTCCAAAGTATGCGTTCTTTTTTTGCAGTTATAAATCGAAGGAAGAATTCTGTGTAGATGTTCGACAAATATTTAATAACTGCGAAACTTTTAACGAAGATGACAGCCCTGTGGGGAAAGCTGGTCATTGCATGCGACAATTTTTCGAGGCTCGGTGGAATGATCTTTGCACATCTCACAGTTGAGTTACGCCCAATTCCAGCAGGGAACTTTGCTGCGAACACGAAGTGAGGTCATCGTCGGAGAACAGTGTTTAAATTACAAGTAATTGTTAATGAATTGATTTTTATCTATTTTACGTTCAAATGCCGACATGAGAATCATCATATTTATGCCTCAATAGTATATTAAGTTATGCTTGATTATCATATCGACATTTCAACGGCTCCAATGTATTTATATATGACAAAAATATAATACAGGTATTTCCAAGTGTGTGATATGAACATTAAAAAGGTATACCAATTTAATGCTTGTTACTGTCCATAATGTAATTATTTGTATACATTCATCGAAGAAGAAAGAATATAAAAAACATGACAAGGTACATGTTGTGTTAGTTCAAATGTTGTGATTTAACGATTTTTATATGGACATAATTCTGCTTGTATTAAAATGAGCTAGTTGTATTTTTAAAAGTAGTATCATTATTAATATTGTATTTTTTTTACATATTATTTAAACGTTATTTATTTAGTATGACTGCTTTTTTGTAACAAACCTGCTATCTTATTTGATTCCTTAATTTATTATAGTTTTTAAGTAAGGATTCCCAGTGCTTATTCTGTTGATCAAACTATTTGAGAGAGAAACGCATTTCAAAATTCTCTAATCAAAATACATGTCTTCACAATTTTCATCCATTAAACTTGTTTCAAATAAAATATTTAGACGGAACAGTGAAGCGATGTATTTTGCTTGCACATCATAAACAAAAGATATGTACATAATCATTCCACGCTTGCTAATTTTACATTTTTAATAATTCAAACATGACAAAATATAGTGATGTTAAAACATGTATAAATTGTAAAAATATTCTTTGTGAAAGAGCTCAACATGTAAAACTGTAAAGATCTTCCCTTTTTCTCTCTCTGTCTCTCACGATACACGATTTCTCATGTTCTGAGATTCCTTTTTCTGTAAGCTGAATATAATTCTGAAGTGAAAGAAAAATGTATTTAAGAGATAAATGTGTTTGTAGGGCTAGTTCCGTTTACAAGTAAATAAGAAAAGAACTATTTGCAAAAATTTTAGAACTAGATGTGTATTTCGAGTGTAAGATATTTATAATAATTATATTTAATTATAAATGTCATTGAGTGTTTATTTTTTTACTGTCCTCAAAAAATTACAAAAACGTGGAATGTATCAGGCGTGCGCGAACATATTTATCACCGATAATGAACATGATTTAAATTTATCACGAAGGATTTCAGAGCACACTATAACTACAGAGCATTTGCTTTTCCATTGGTATATTTCTGATGTATGGAGTGATTTTTTTTATCTATTCTGTCATATCATAAAGTTCCCTGCATCTTCAAACCGTTTTACAATTTATAATTTTTATACTGTGTGCTCATAAACCAAGATGGCGAAACTTAATTGCCGAAAACTTGTTTATTTTAAATATAAAACCCTGAATTTTTTTTTGTGAAATCTTGTAGGGATAAATGTGCTTTAAAAATTATATTAAGCATATGCTATACCAATCATTTATAGTTTACGATAATCAATATTTTATGAAAAATAACATAAAATTACCCAAATGGTTTCTCTTTGGCAGCTACTAATCATAATAACTATGAAAAAAGAAAATTTCATAAGTGTCAAACAATTAGTGCATATGGTAAATGTGCTTTTTGTAATAATTAATCCTATATCTATTACTCAGTTTAATTTATTTTTTTACTTGCTTTATTTATTATTGAAAATGCATTTTTCAAAAGAAGAATTAATTAATATGGTATAATCTAGGAGAAACTCAAAGGAATTGCTCACTTGCCATACGAATCCAGAGCGACGTCAACCAACAGGAAAGGTTTTGAAAAAGGTCACAAAAAAAGTATTTCTTTTTGTTAATATACCCATAATGTCAACAACAAAAATATATATTTTTTTTTAAGTATTCGACACTTCTAAATTAAAATAATTTATATTATATTCAAATTAATACCTTCTATGCCCGGTAACATAAACAATAGTTACCCATTTGTCAAAGTTAATCAATGGATAACACCAAAAATCAGTAACATAAAGGTTTGTTAGGAGATAATCATTTGTTAAATCAGTTTTAACTTAACCACCGCTATTCCGGTAGTTACACATTTGTTAAGGCTGGGATATCACTCTACAGATTCCTACATTGAATGATAACTTTTGATTTTAATGTTAATTTCCCAAACGATAACAAAATTAAAAAAAAATCAAAAACTGAAAACATTGCTTGTTTTGTTGTTCCCCCTGTGATAGATTTTGTATCAATAATTGTCATTAATAAACGAGAAATCTTAAAAAAATAAAGCTGAGCAAATCCCTAAATGCAGCACGTTTTGTATGTTATTTTCATGAAAAGGAAATCGTGAAATATGCTCTACTTATTTATGTAAAACGATAAATAATGACCGCCATGATGTGACGTCACGAAAATGTCCGGCAAAAAAAGTGTGTACACTCTGAATAGATGGCAGCATTATATTTAAGTATTTATTAATGATATTATATTTTTGAAATACCTCAATATCACTTGAAATATAAGTAACTTGTAAAAGCATCTTCCAGATCATATTTTTTGTTACTAATAGATAGTAAATACTAGTATTCGTAAATAAATAAGATGAGAACTATAGACAACCAAATATACAGATTGGCATCCTATGACACAATTCCTTATAATTTTGAAAGTCAAAACTCAATAAGTGTTCATTTGGTTTTAAGGGTTAATAAAGATTAAATAATAATACAATTAATATTAAATCCGATAATTTCATTAATTATTAAAAATTTGTAATATATATCAGTTAAATAGAACATTTTTCATTATAAAAAAATCACATGAGATGTTGAAAATGTTGTCCATGATTTGTAAGCAGACGTTAATTCTACTCGTCATATTGTCCAAGACTCTCTGTAATTCTTCTACCATAATTTGTTGACCTTTCGTTCCTATTGCCATTTGAAAGTTCTTCCAGATTATAAAGTCTGTTCTTATAAATAATAAACATTGGAGGACCTGGGTGACCAAAGGCTGACTAATGATCCTGTATCGTAAATTCTTGGACCAACTGTCATGCAGAGCTCAATATTATCTATTGTTGCTTACATTAGCTTCTTTGGTTTTCAGGAGACTTCTCCCTACAAATACATTTTTTTTCTTAAAATCATCCAATAATATTGTTTTTATGGTCCACAAAATTATAATGATTAAAATCTCTCTCAGGACACTGCTGCGTAAATTGCTAAATACAAGATTTCAAATTGTATTCTCAAGATCCATCTGGATTTGGGTTCCACTGTGATCTGAGTCATTAAAATAAATGCGTCTTCCTCACAAGTAAACACAATTTTTTTTTAACTAAAACTGAAAAGTAAATGCATGTATAGTATATATTGATACATAATGCATTATAGTCTTACCTTATTGAATTAAAAAGCAAGTAAAAAGAACAGGTTTTTAATATATCCAAAATAACAAGAAGAAACAGCAACGAACAAGACATCATATTAATTTTAGTAAAAAATAGGCGAGAACGTACAAGAAATGTGACATAAACAATATGAAATATAACTGACAACTGACAACCAAATAGAGATAGTACAAATACTTGTAACAGTTATTTGGTAACAGATATGAATATAGAACAGGTACCGATTTATTATACACCTGTTATTTCTTACCTCTTCCTTCTTCCGTTCTAGTTGCCACCAAGGCAACCAAATTTAAATTTCCCACAATTATTTTCATTAACTTCAACGTTGAATTATGAAATTACCTACAATTTTGTATTACGTTAATAGTTATTTTAATATCTTTATGTTGAAGTGTACTAAAAATAATTGTGGGAAATTTAAATTTGGTTACCTGGGAAGTATCACGTTTACTCCCGGGGAATCATAGTACGTCGTTGTCGTCATAAATTAAGAAGGGATGGAGAGGGACCGATAGAAACGGCGGTAGAAAGAGTGTGTTTATAACAGCTGCTTTTATTCTAATTCAAAATATAGTGATCGATTTCTTTGCGTTAAACGATATATTTAACGCATTTTTAAAATAAAAATCATGTAGAGAAAAAGTTTAGAACATATTCATATTACAGCTATACAAAAGCAACTACTAATAGAGTACATAGCCAAACATGCGAAATAAATAGCTCGGATTTCGGCGCGTAAGCTTACATCATTAAATTATATTTCTGACTAAAGCTTTATTATCATTCAAAACAAATTATTGCTTAACTGCTCAAATGCATTTACTCTGAAGCAGAAACTATCTTGTTGGTGCTTCAGAAAGTCCTTCAGCTTGATCTTTATTTTAGATATATTTTCTCGGCCAACAATATTCCCTCAGCATCCATCACAATGCATAATATATAAATTAGGGGAGATTATATAAGATATTATTCAACCGGCTTTAGTTGTAATCTCTAAGTTGTTGGTTATTATACAACCAAATATTATAGTAATAAAGTTATATTATCTATTACTTTTACTTTTATTAGGATCGCTTAGGTTAGGTTAGATTACTTCACGAATATAACAACAAACACGGAAACCACCGACTACGATGGAGACCAGACGACGAAGCCGATTCAATTTCTCCAGCAAATTCCCTTGTTTATTTGTTGGAGAAAATACCGGGGAGCGGGGAGTACTTTCCTACGAAAACGTGGGAAATTGAATTCGAGAATACCAACTACTGCAATCGTAGGAATTTTTTGACAATTCTCTCGGAATTTCCACTTCCTCAGATTCGAGAATAAGGCCCCAGGGGTCTCATTCAAAAAATAGATTGTTTCTATAAAATCTCAACAAAAGAAGTCACGAAATATCACAACATGGTTATACGAGTAATAATATAAAACAACCTTGCATAATCGTTTTTTATTTATTTATTTATTAACGGTTTTTGATAAATTGATAAAAAAATCTGATTTTGTTACACACTGTATATTCCACCTATCGTTGTTGGAAAAGAAAAACTCGTATCTTCAAAAGAGGTATTCGGATTTATATTAGGAGAGGGGCGTGTTTTATGTTCCTAGATACGCATTTCTCGTTTAGATTTTGTGTGGATTTTAGATACCTCAGCGTAGGCAAACAGCACTACATGTTGCAAATTAATGGAAATATAAAATTATATCGACTATCGTGAACTTATAGTTAGGCAATTCAAAGTTCAATACTGCACAAATTGTAAAATAATTAATTTTACTATGAAATCGTACATAGGGGGCCATCTATTATTCGAGAGATTTTAATTTATGCGAAAATAGCTTGTTACGAGATTTTTTATATCCCAGCCTTAAAGCCTTGTCGGGGCAATCAATTTAGTTCACGTCACAAACACAAAATCCTGACATAACATGGACATAACCTAACCCTCACCGAATATAGACATGCCCATTCTGTGTCCTAACCCTTATAAAATTTGGCGCCAAACTACAAACATTTTCAGTTAGCAAAACTTGTTTATTCGAACATTAAGTATAAATTAAATCACAAACTTTTAAAACAAAGTAGGAGCAAACAGAAAAAGTACTTTTCACAAGAAAACCTTATACAAATACTGGCATAAATTAAACAATTTTTTGTACAATTAATTATCACCCGTAGAACCAAAGCCACCTTCACCTCTCTCGGTGTTATTCAGATCCTATAATAGAAATCTTGTATTTGTACAAGTTATATTAGTAATATTGTCACTTACTTCTACTTCCTGAATTTCTGGATAATATATGCGTTCACAAATAAGCTGTGCAATCCTATCTCCTTTCTTTACTATGAAGTCCGCACTGGAATGGTTAAATAGAACTACTTTAACTACACCCCTGTAGTCTTCGTCAATTACTCCAGCTACAATAAATGCAATATTATAATTTATAATGGAATTATTACTTATTAACAATGCCTACCTCCAACATCGATAAAGTTTTTAGCAGCTAAACCGGATCTAGGTGCAATACGACCGTAGCATCCTTCAGGTAACTCAATTTTAATACCCGTATCAATTATTTCCTTGCCTTGTTTAGATACTGTATAATCATAGGCGCTACGGAGATCATAACCTGCAGCTTTTGATGAACCCCTTGTAGGAGCAAAAGCATCTGGCACTACTTTGGTGAACTTTAGAAGCATGTTAGAGGTATTAGACGTGTTATCAACAGAAGGCATATTGACTTTTTAACACCTGGTTTAACACAACAAAAGTACGAGAAACTTAATACAATGTGGTAAAAATTGTTTATGTTACGAAGCCAATGATTTCCATCTATATATAGTATTTAGTTCTGGCGGGAAAAAATGTTCTTGCGCACCAATATATAGAAGCCCTTTTACCTTAAAAAGGCGGTAAAATGGGCTTTCTACTGAAAACCGTTAACATTTAAATCGCCGTATTGTTTGTTTCTGGCTTGACAGGTGAGAATTATAAGGTTTGTTGGTTAGTGTTACACTTTCTACACAGGCTCTTAGTTAAAACAGTATAGAAGATTCGCTGTTTACGTATCTGAGAAAGATAAAATATTCACCAATGTAATTGACGAACAAACCTAAGAAAATTGGGGAGGGATTTAAGTAGTAGGTAGAAACTAATAAAGGCGGTTCTTTTGAACAGAATTTATTGCGTTGGTGTATTTATTCTTGTTATTAATGATAGTATATCTTAACACCACCTGCTTGATTGCATAATCGAATAACGAGAAACGCATCATTTGAAAACGAACGTTGAGACCTAGAAAAATATGAACTGCAGTAGTGAATGGATCAGTCGGTCATTACCATTGACAGTTTGCGTTATACGTTTATATCATAGAGATAATAGAGTGGTTGCTGATCGGTGCTGATATTAAACTCTAAGGAACCTTGGGTTTGTCTAGCATTTTTTTGGAAAATCACTGTAGATTAGCAGCATGTCTACATATTCATCGAATGAATAACGACCCAGGCCACCAAATTTAAATTTCCCACATTTATTTTTAGTAACTTTACCATAAAGGCATTAAAATAACTACTAATATAATATAAAATTGCAAGTAATTTCATGATTCAACGTTGAAGTTAGTGAAAATAATTGTGGGAAATTATATATGTACTATGTGTTTAATGGAAAATTAATCACCTAATGGACAAATAATTGTGAAAGGCAGGACAAAAAATAACAGACATAAAATAACGGTTATATATTTTCAAAAAATCAAAATACATAAATTTGGTAAATATTTTTAAACTATATCTGTACAATTCAAAATGTAGACATTAAAATTATTGATTAGCCGTCACTCGGTTACATGCTAATTCTGGGATTGCTATTCAGCAATAGTAATTATGGGCTCTATTTACACTTCATACTATTTTAAATATTTTGTACATTACACTTCTATTTGAATGTGGGATTTGGTTTTGGAAAGTTCACAAAATCATTCTGCAACCAAGCCTCGTCAGTTTCAAATCATTTTGACAAAAAATATGTAATAAAATACATATGGAAACAAGCTACAACTACTAAACAAAATATTTTCAATACAGAAAATTCAAATTGGAACGTTGTTACTGTTGCAAGCAGTTCTGCAACACTTCCATCGCAATATTCGTCAATAAATGTTAAATCTAATCGTAAATATTAAAATCAATAAAAACAAATGTCTACACACAAAAAAAATAATATATAAAAATTAGCCCATTCTCACAGAAAAATTTTGATTTTGGATGAGAAATTTATAATACTAAATAATTATGTACATAACTCTTAGATTGAAAAGAAAACAAGGCATATAATATAATATATATTTCCGAAAACAATTAACCTGTATATATTTTTGCTAATATAAGTATGCTTTGGTCTATACAAAAAGAATTTAGTTCACTTCCGAAATTTATTAGTACAAAACTAAAATATCACAGCAAAAAAAATGTGTTAAATGTGAAATAGAAAATTACCAATTATATATGTAAAAACAGTTGATTATGTAATATTTATAACATCGTATAACACCTACCATAAAAATTAAAATTACTTTAACAGCAAAATTACGCAATAGATAAACTTAAGGTTACACACAATAGGTTGTACAACAAACATAAAAATCTTAGTTTAACAGTCTGTGCATTATGATCAGTAATGTTTGTGCAACATGAACAAACCATCCACGAGAAACATACACTGCTAATCAATATGCAATATTAAATATAATGAAAACTATTCTAGTGGGACATTCATACTTATATTAAATGACATTAAATAAGCTAACAATCTTATTCATCAAACTTAGAGCCTACCGATTTCAATATCATAAAACTTTAGACGGCTAGGCAAAATATGACCACAGTGAAATGTAAAAATTCGACCAATTTGAATATTTTTTTTATTGACCAGCAATATTTTTATTCCAAATATATGTATATTGCTCAGCAATTTTAGTTATATTTATTCTTTTTGTATCGAATTCAAGGATTGTTTTTTCATAAAAATTGGGAAAAATTATTAATTAAGTAATATGTTAAAGCAAACTAGATAGAAAAAAAATGGTATTACACTAACTTATATTAGTCCAAATGTTTTGTAAAATAATCATTGAATTTCCATTGACAAGCCATAAAACCAGGAAAAAAAGAAATAAAAGAAAAAATAAGATACATATACAATATGGCATATAATTAGACAAAATGTATTCTAAAGGATAGTAAAGTATTTATAGCCAGTTGGTTTTATTATTCTTGTTAGTTAAGGTAAAGTCAGGTAAGTGTGTAACCAGGGCAAGTGTGTAGATTGGCTATATTTATATTTAAAATTAAAGTAAGGATGTCCTCTGTTATATTACTAATGTACTAAACTTCATACTAGTTTTACAAATAAAAATTCACATCTGCTAACGTGTAATAACTTAGATATCTTGTAATGTTATCATACCTTATTAAAAAGGCATCAGTATAGTATTACACACTTGGCCGAACTAAAGGATAATGCTATTAATATATAAAATGCGGAACGATTACACACTTACCCCATTTTGCTGGGTAAGTGTGTAGTATTGACACTGTTTAAAATTTCTTTTTTTTCTAGTAACCCGTTAATAATAACCTTTTCACACTATGCAATTTTTACTACACACTTACCTGACTTTACCTTACTCTATTTTCATAATATACATTCTACCAACAAGACAGGTATTTTAAATAAACTCCAACAAAATCTTTTAATTATTATTGTTTCAATGCAGATTATATTTTCACTAAATCATTTTGTTTTCGGATTTTTTCTTCACAAAATATACTTCGAATCACAAATTTTGCAACACTAACAACCTTCTTGCTTAAATGGATTACGTAGTTAGGAATTTCAGATGTAAAGCTACGTAGTAACTATAGATGAAAGAAGAAATGTCCATTCTATGTCGGGTAAAAAACACATAAAAATACCAAAAGATTTATATATGAATATGTTGTACCTTTTTCTTTTGTTTATCAAATACTTTTAAATGAGATCAGTTTGTATAAAAATAGCAATTTTAAGGTGTCTTTGTCTAGCAGAAGTGATTTTTACCCAACAAAGTTCGCGTTTTTATAATATAGTAGTACGATGAATGCTTAAATTAATACAAACAAATGCTTGATATTTGAACATAGAGATGTTTGAGGTAAATTTTCACGCAATATACCTAATATACTTTGTGTGAGTATCCCTGCACTTAAGACATTGACGAGCATGGTAAACGAGGAGAACCCATCTGCGTTAAAACCCTGTCCAACCATTGCAAAGGACCATTTAAATGGAGTTCTATCCAGCAGGGAGTTGAAGTGACTGTTTGTCTTCTATATTCTGCACCCCATCCTTTGACAAAAGACATTCGAATCGTACACATCCTTGTCAGTTGATAGACTGCCTCAAATCCTTGACTCACAGATTGCGAAAGAAGAGCTGCAAATTCTTGATTATTGAATATCTTTAAGTTGCACCCTACAATAACAATTTTTACGATGAAGAGATTTTGATAAGCTTAGAAATTCTGATTTACCTGGTGGGATTTTGCAGACTGTTGCAGGATGCCAACCATATCGTTGATTACAATTTGGAGACTGAACAAAGATACTGGAATCGCTCAGGCATTCTGCAAACACTTCCCCACCTAACAGAAGTATTAATAAAAATAAGATACAAATTTTTGGATGTAATACCATACCTATATAATACAGACGCACTCCTTTTCCTATATGTCTCCTAGTTTGCTCAACAACCGTGTTTCGGTTTACATTTGACAATAAACCCAAACAAAACCTAAAAGCAATTAGAATTGCATGTCAGATTGAAGCAAGATCAGAAAATCTAGTTTTTAATAAAATACTTACCGTTCTGAGTTACTTGGATCAGTAAATCCATCAACTGTTATAGATGGTTGACTCGCATGGAAAGTTTCTCCCACCCGTGTATTTAGTTCATAGTAACTAATGCTACACCAAAAAGCAGGTTCGCAGTACATTACAGGTTGAGCATCCACTGGAGGACTAGGTGTAAGCCGTGACAGACCTGATAAAAATATTGACAGCAATCAACTATAATGCCAACCTTTTTGTTTATAGATTTTTTTTAATCAAATGGGAAACGTATTCTTTATTTGCAATTATTCAAGCTATTTATTGATATTTATTTTTTTATAACTTCCGATTTTATCGACCATAGGAATAAGTTTAAAATTTTAAATGAAACTCATTGTATATTTTTGTATACAGGTGTCTCAACGAGACCGTTCGTTAGAAGGTTATGGGGTTCTAGCCAAACTGAAAATTTGGCAATTCAGAATTAGACGTAATGGGTTGCATTCTTTTTAAGTAAAATATTTTCACATTTCCAGCGTTTTTGGTTATACCGGAAGTCACTATCTATTTTTATTTTAAATTGAACATTCTGTATATTTTTACATATTTGGATTTACTTATTTTTAAGCTTTATAGATACGTTTACTTTTTGTAATTTGATTCGGCCGTTCTGGACTTACTCCATTTTTTTTTTATCTGCTCTAATAATTATTTCTCAAATTATCAATCTCAAGTATAGGACATGTGTATAAGTGGATATAAAAGATATAAAATTAAACTAACGAACACGACCAAGTAATAAAGTATGGGGGGTGCCATTTGAAAAAAATTAGATAAGATTGTTCAAAATTTCGAAAAGTTAACGTGCCATAAGTAACCTCACAATATAGACAGCTGTTCTCGGCGCCAAAACATACCGCAACATGTTTAAGCAAAGTCTGGATCCTAGATTAACATCCCAAAAATCAAGTATTCTCTGATTTTTGGCATAGATTATTTAAATTAAATTAAATTATTATAAATGTCTGCTAGAGTAATTTCTTTCGGAAAAAATTGAATAACCACAAAACGGCCGAATCAACTTAGAAAAAGTAAAGGTATCTATAAAGCTTAAAAATAGATAAATCCAGATATGTAAAAATTTATAGGGTATTCAATTCAAGAGAATAAAGTAGATGGTGACTTGCGGTATAACCGGAAACGCCAGAAATCTGAAAATATTTTACTTGAAGAGACTGCAATCGATTATATCTAATTCTGAATTTTCAAATTTGCTAAAACCCCATAAATTTCTAACGAACGGTCTGTCTCGCTGAGTCGCCTGTATATAGATTTTCCAAGTTGGTAAGATTTACGAAACACAAAATTGAACAGAATTAGATTAGAGAAGAAACACATATAATCATGGAACCCGTTATTATATTAGTATTAGCACATAAACATGTTATTGTAACTATAATAGGTATTGCTTTTAGCTTACTTACAATAAATGTGAATTATCTGGTACCAAATTAGGTAGGGGCATCTCTAGCTATTGCTCTAAGCCAGTAACAGCTGCTACTTTGTTATGATAATACATAACAATAGTAAATAGTAGTACTTTCTATTCATTAGAGTTTGATTAAAGAATATTTACAAATAAAGAAGTTATAAGTCAGAACCTATGTGCTGTGACACTTGATGATTACACCTTTAACTTACTCATATTATCATTGGGATCAATAGGGTCACCGTCTTCAGACATGTAACCAGGGGGTGGTGTTTCAGTCGGTGGAGCTGCATTATGGGGTGACTCCAATCCAGATGAGGGGTTGGTACACAAGCCTACAGGATCCATGTACGCACCAGAGTGTTGCATATGTAAACTGAAGATAAAGATGGCTAGAATTATCAAGTTTATTGCAGCAGTTCCTGAATCACATACCCCAATGTGTTGGTATTATGTGGAAATGAGGTATTCTCTGGGACTGAAGTATTTACATCATCCAGAGAATGGGTATATATATTACTGTCATCATTGGTCAAAGTATGTCTTGGAACAAGGATTGCTGGTAATGCTGAAAATGAATGTGAAATTCAACTTCATAAAAATATATTTAGGATATAAACATTGCGCAATTTTATAATAGCAAGTAATCAAAGTTTTGTTTTTGTGTGGCCATGATTCAACTATTAAAATATATATGCCAGAATTTGATAAGTTCAATCAATAACAATGCAAAAACATTATATACAATGAAAATGAACAAATGATAAGGATAAATTGAATATATTGATGACTCACTGATACTAATCAATAGTAATCATTTCGTACAATAATTCTATAAATAGGTAGTAGATTGAATTTCTTTTTTATATCACTGAATGCAAATCATTACCACAAATAAAACAAACTTTTTGTGTTTTTCTGACATTATTATAACACAAGTCATATGACGGATATAGTTGTTAGCTCACTTAGAGTAAACATACATACATACCTGGACTTTCAATTCTTGTGTAATGATACGGATTTATGCAGATCTCTTCTTTTTTTAATGTATATGCATATTCACAATGATCTAGCGGTCTTAGTTCATGATGTGACTGTAACTCAGGCCATCTCCACAATCGGCAATATATAACATGAGGTAGACCCTTCCTTTGTTGTATATTAGATCCTATTTCAGCTGCAGGCCTGACTCTGAATTTAAAAATAAATTGTATGTAGTTTCAATATATACATTCATAAATGTATTTATAATTTTCACTTTCATCAATTAGAAGGCAAGTAAGGGTGAATAATCCGTGAAAAAGCAATAAGTATAATATGATCCAGCACATTTGCCAGACATGTAGGGTAGGTCACAAGCCAGACAAAGTGGAGTAAGGGGGGGAACACAACAAATCTATAATTTGACCTTAAACTTCCCAAATAGTTGTGTAAATACAAAAAAAGTTACCTGGGTATTGTCACACATTTAGTATTATGATTTTGCGATGATACTGCCCTTTCCAACTCTTCTAGAGCGCCAGATTTTTTTAGTTTTTTTACCAAACTCTTTACTGCTTTCTCGGACCATTTGTCATCGGCGTCTGAACCTTTTTTCCATCCCAATAAACGTTTTACAACAGGAGGTGTAAAAGGTAACATTCCACCGATGATTAAACGCACATAAGTAAAACAACTTGTTTTTTTTTACTCGGAACACGTGTCGTTGTTTATGAATTTGATCAAATTCTTATGCAAAATTACTACTTTCCCACTGCCATATTGTACTTTGACAAGAGGTCGTTTATTATTTTGGGTACCGAAGCAATCACAGACGTACTATTTGCTAAATATCTTGTTTTTGCACGTTTATGTTATTAGTAAACGCGTATGGCTTTGATAGATCCTCACGCATGCGTGTGCCTGAAAACATTGAGTATTCATTGCCGTAGGTACATAGAATTTTTGGGCGATTGCGATTATGATTTTCATAACAAATTATGAAAAAGGAAACAGCTTGAGTTTCTGTTTTTATTCACGTGTAATTTAACTCTAGTTGCTTTGACATTGTCTAAGCAATTATTTTTTTTGCTGATGTTTTCTACTTGGAATGGATGTTTTATAGATGCAAATAAATAACAAATTCATTCAATTCGGTCCATTCAGGTTTATTGTACAATTAATTATCCTAAAAGTTACATGTTTCGTCTCAACCTAGCAATCATCAGGCTCTTTACAAGCTAAAAAGTAATTAAAATTATTGAAATTTTAAACATAAAATATAAAAACGTAGTAATGAATTAACATTACAGGAGAAAATTCTAATTGTGTTGTGTAAATGTATATATCTATTTCCTTATTTATCGTTCAAATGAGTGCTTTTGTATTCTTTATTGCTCCAATTGATGGGTTCTACTTGTGACAAAAATTCGCTACAAGATATATATATATGTACCGGTTATTTTGACGGCCTACCATAGCAAGCATACGCTGATGGTTATATGAAGAACCAACAAGAAAAATTTCATTGTAGAAATGTGTCACCTTTAAGCATAGAATTTCTCACGAGAACTATCAAAATTTCCCTTAACAAAATTCCCACGAATACAGAAACACAATAAATACAATGGTACAAATATATAAGCAGGTATATATCCAGCCCTATACTAGTAAAATAAAGTAGTGAACTAGTATAGTCGCACCATTCTATAAATAACGTAAACAAATAATTTATTAGTAGATAATTTCTGATGTATAGAATAGCATTTGTATTCTAACGGCATGTTTGCATGATATGCAATTCTATTGTTAATTAAATATTTTCCTTTTAAAATACATCACAAACTATTATTCAAACAGATTAACGAATCATTAATTTGATTAAATAATCTTTAGCACATAGCTATGTAAAAGAAAAAAAATTCCCACGAATACCATGTTATTTCCCTTTTTCCCTTCGACTTAAACACTTCCCACGAGTCGGGAAATTTCCCACGAGTTGGGAACACTGCTCTGACCAGTTCTGACACTGATACAAGTTCTTCGTATGCTATCGTATATACAAAGATGTTACGGATTTATACGAAGAATTTCGATCATTGTCAGCACCCTTCCAGTAATGCACCAATCGCCACTGATATGTTTATGTATATTTTTTCGTAAATATGTACTACATGTATCTGTGCGCCTAAAAATTATCCAACTAATTATAATTAAATTGGATTGTAAAAGAGATTTTCATGAAAAGACAACGAAATACCATTTAACCTCTTGTCGTATTCTTCGTTTTTTTCTTTGAATTTCTCCATTTCTTCGATGGCAGCTGAGTTGAAATATGGCACCGTAGGCGTTAAATCAACAATGAAAGTGAAATCAAAGCAAAAAGAAGGGGCGATCAGAGTTTCTGCTTTTAGCATCGTGATATCGTCTTCCGTCTGGAATATATACATAATTTCAAACTAGCGCATTCGTCTTGTAAGATCGTCGATCTACAAGGCTAGTCGGTCTCCTAGAAATAAATTTTCGAAAATGTTGCGCGCTATTATTACGGTATGTGCGCTACTTGGACTGTGCGACAATTTGTTACGCCACTCTTAAATACACACCTCGATTCGCGTCTTTAACTTCGCATGGACATTCGGTCACAGATGTGTCACCTAACAGTCAAAAAACAAATCATAACATGCAGACGGCAGTTGGAAATTTTGTCCTGTTATAGTAGGAAGTGTTTGAAAAGAAAATGGCACTTGCGCAGTGGATCGCCACCCTATTTATGTTGTTCGTTGTGGATTATTTGGGGAAAAGTGCGGCATTATCAGATGCACGGATAGTACAGGTATTTTAGTCGGAATGAAAATAAATGATAATTATAATGTGGCTAATTTACTCAGTAAGCAAGTTTAATTTTCCCGTCATAATTGCTAGCAATTTCAAAATAAAGATACATGTTGTAATTCGAAGACTTATGTATATGCATATAATACATATATGTATGTATATAATACATAAATGTATGTATATGCATATTATTGTATGGAAAAAAACAAAAAAAAAAAACGAAATACCTACGTACAAACTAAACGTACCTAAAATAAAGCAAAAATCGTTGTCAGTGATTAAAATAATTATTCGGTCATTATTAAAATTATATAAAAAAAATCAATAATTGAATTGAATATAGAAACAATATATCCGTACCTCAAAATTGAAGTATTATTAAGCCATAAAGAAAAATTTACAAAATCGATATTTAGACTAATGCTTTAGATTTTGTTAATTGTTAGTTGTGTTGAGTTTTACTATATTTTCATTAATACGCTGTTTAGCACTCTTTACGATTTAAGAATATAGAAACCAACATTGCAAGGTTAGTAAGTAAATAACGAACAATATTAAATCTTTAAAACACGGACTTTGAGGTATGGATGTAGATTTGGATTCAGTCTATTAATAATACATTGAATCTACATCCCTAAGTAACGTCCTGCTTGAACATTGAAATCACTAAAAATAATTACGTCAAATTTAAATTTGATTAATAGATTGGTTTACCATATTTACAAAAGCCTATTTTTGTTGATTTGCGCAATACTATTAAAAAATGAAATCAAATTTTAACTGAGCAATAAAAAAAAATTAAGTCGCGGTTAACGGTAAACAATGAGAGATAATGCGCCCTAACATGGCTTTCACAATCTATTAATTTGGAAAATACAGAGCTAGATAGAAAAGACTATAAAAGAAATTAGTCAAATAATATTGCGTTTTAAGTGCATTATTGCAATTAAAACGTCTTTAGTCCATTGCTATAAATTATTTGCCTTCTGGTTACGCCTTTTAAATGGAAACAATGGCGATGCGTGACGACCTATAAATTTAACGTGTGGAACATTGCGAACAAAAAAATAGGTAACACTCATATATGAGTTACATGCATAGGTATATAAAAAATAACGGTTAGTTTACACTTTAATTATTCATAATTCCTTAAAATATCAACTGCTGCTTATAAAGATTACGATAGGGAGAACCTTTCTATAATTTGGATATAATATTTTTGTATATATATTCAAGTATATATACCGCTACTCCAGAACTACGTTTAGATTTGTAATTTCTTTTCTATACTCTCCTTTAATGAAGTTTTTCATAACTCTGCCTCTCTATTGTCGATTTTATCCTATTTTTTGTGTGACTAATTACAGGGCATTAATATAAATTTAAGCGAAGCTCTTATTTTTCTTCGCGAGTACAACACAGAAGCGTCCAACGTTTGTTTCAAAGTGTCCACAGCACAATGGAACTATGCAACGAATTTAACTGATGCTAACAAAAGAAAAATGATTGAGGAGCAAATGCTCAAAGCTAAATTCGACAAGATCTCTTGGAAAAAGGCTGCATTATTCGATTGGCCTAGAGTAACTGATCCCTTGATTAGGAGGCAGTTAAAATTGCTGATAACTAAAGGAAGAGCTAGCCTATCAGATGAAAAATTTAATGAAGTATTTGCGGACATTTTAATTTAATATATGTTTATAACTATATGCAATTATTTTATAGATACACCATCTGATTTCAGAAATGAAGGACATGTATCTTCATGTTAGAATATGCCCTTTCAATAATTACGATACGAATTATTGTGATCTAGTCTTAGATCCTGATATTCACAGAATTATGGCACACAGTAGGAATCCTGATGAATTGCTTCACATTTGGCAAGAATGGCACGATAAAACCGGGCCACGTATGAAAAATAAATTCATGAGATATGTTCAAATAGCAAATCAAGCTGCTCGATTGATTGGTAGTTCATCTATTTTCTGCACCAATAATTGTAGGAACTATTTTAGAAAATGTCTTCCATAGGTTTTCTAGATGCTGGAGAACAAATGCGATATATTTACGAAGAACCAGATTTCGAATATGAAATAGCAGACACGTGGAAAAAAATCCAACCCTTGTACAAAGAACTTTTTACATATGTTAGAAGACGATTATACATAAGATATGGACCAGATGTAGTAAAGCCAGACGGACCAATACCAGCCCATATCTTAGGTAATATTTGGGCGCAGGAATGGACCAAAATATCAGATATTGTTATGCCGTACTCCATAGAAAAGAAATTAGATATAACAGAAGAGATGTTGAGGCAAGGGTTTACACCTCTCAGGTAATGTGTTTGAGAAAGGTAATAAGTCAAGTAAATTTTATTCACCTATATTTAGAATGTTTCAGATGGCGGAAGAGTTTTATACTTCCCTTGGACTTAAACCATTATCACCAGAATTTTGGCGAAATTCTTTAATTGAAAGGCCAACTAATAGAAGAGCGCAGTGCACAGCAAGCGCGTGGGACTTTTGTAATAAAATAGATTACAGGTATTAATCATCTTATCTTTTTGCTAACATTGATATTTTAAATTGTTTATTAGGTTAAAACAATGCACAGAAGTAAATATGGAAGACTTATTATCTATACATCATGAAATGGCGCACATTCAGTACTATTTACAATATTCTGATCAACCATTTTTATATAGAGATGGTGCTAATCCTGGTAGGTTGCTTTCTAATGATTTATTGTTATTATAATGCAAATAACATTGCTAATATCTACCCTAAGGTTTCCATGAGGGCATAGCCAATGCTATGGTTTTATCGATATACAACCCTGTCCATTTTCACAGAGTAGGATTATTTAACAACAGCACTGACTCTTACGAAATGAATATGAATTTCCTTATGACAATGGCTTTGCAGAAAGTAGCATATGCTCCTTTTGCCTTGTTAGTCGATCAGGTAAATATACGCGCAATAAAATTTAAAACTTAATTGATAATCATTAATTTTTTGAGTGGCGTTACAATATTTTTAAAAATGGCGTGAGAACGATGAATGTAAATTGGTGGGAATTAAGACTAATGTATCAAGGAATTGTGCCACCTATAATTAGAAACGAGGGTCATTTGGATGCGTTGGCAAAACGTCATATACCTGCTGATATTCCATACATGAAGTATTACGTAGGATTGCTGTTGGAATTCCAAATATATGAAGCATTATGCAATGCAATGGGACACAAAGGACAGTTACACACTTGCGATATTTATCGTTCACGAGAAGCAGGAAGAATATTAACTGATATAATGCAGATTGGCAGGTCAAGACATTGGAAGGATGTAATGAGAATGTTAACCAGAGGAGAATCCGATAGAATATCACCTGATTCTCTATTGAAATATTTCCAACCTTTGCTGCTTTGGCTGAAAGTACAAAATAGAGATGAAAGTGTTATTGGATGGAATGTTAGAGTAGAAGATACCGCGCTATTTCAACCCTTATTTTCGGAATATAATAAATGCTCATATTTGCTTTTAAATAAATTTCTGTTTTTAATTGTAGTATTACTAAGTGTACAAATGTAAGTATATGTAAATAAATATCATTTATTTTCGCACTTCATTCCTTTTTGATAATATTTCAAATTCAAGCAAATATTAGTAAAAGAATGTTACATTCTAAACGGCTCACTCGTGACTTTCGGAATTCTCTAATTCTAATCTTGCTGTACCTAAAACCGAGTTTCCTCCACCGCTACCCCTGCCGTTTAGGCGCCATTTTTTAAAAAAGCGGTGTGAAAAGATTTTATCTTGTACTTTGAGAAGTATCAGGTTCAAAAATAAATAAAAAAAAATAACTATCATAACTGCAAAAACAATATAAGTAAGAAAGGCAAACATTTTTAAGCATAAAAATATTTTAGGTGCAATATTCCTTTTCTTTCTTCATTTTATCACTAAAATGCATCCGACGTTATTTTTTAGATTTACAAGTTTACTGCATTTCAAAGAAAACAGGTGGTAATATTAATCTTTTTTTTTAACATAACCAGGTGTCTTTTCTGTTATCAGAAAGTCAACATTATTTAACACATCTTCACCTGTGAAAAATGACTGTAATATGCGACCGGAATACATCTTTCCAGCAGATTTGCAGTTAACTTGGTTTTAAACAAAGCAAAACCCTCCATACACTACAAAAAAAATGTTCAGCCTCTTGTATATTTATAGGTAAACATTTCATAGAACCAATGGTACTGTTCTCACTTAATGTATATCAGGTCCAGGTTTTACCAATTGTGTTTTAACAGAAGAACACTACATTTATTTTGCCACAATTATTTCTTTTATTAATTTCGTTTTCATAATGAGATTGGGTGTATTCTATCACCAAAGTAAATGACATTCTCCATTAGCTTACTATTTATACCTAAACACTCTCATCTTGTCATAATCATAATTACTAAGATGTCAATCATTTCCTTTAGAAGGTAATTTTGTTGCTGCTAAATATGGATTATCTATGTCCCATGTCTGTGAGGTACTCTCCTCATTTTTAGACAATTCTTCTTTAGTTTCAACAGTTTCTTCAGTGGGAGTAGGTTCTTGTTTAACTTCGGATTTTATTCTTTTCTTGGGTGGTGAGGCGTGATGCTCTTGACTTCTGGGATCATATTCTAAATCCTCTGGATCAAATATTTGATCTTGTGGTAGAAGCGCTGATAAATATGGAGGAAATTGTGGTTTGCAAGCTATCACTACAAAAATAAAAAAAATACATATATTAATTTTGCATTATAAAAAGCAGATGTACAAATTACTTTGAAACTTTTAAATTTACAAAATCAAGAAAAACTTACATGGAAACATATTCGTATCGTCACCATCGAATAAATTGTGAATTTGACTAGTTTTCGCTAAAAATTTAGT
Source organism: Protaetia brevitarsis (assembly GCA_004143645.1). Classification (NCBI taxonomy): domain Eukaryota; kingdom Metazoa; phylum Arthropoda; class Insecta; order Coleoptera; family Scarabaeidae; genus Protaetia; species Protaetia brevitarsis. The sequence continues at coordinate 2,479,426 of RXPK01000247.1, forward strand.
TAGAGCTCTTTCCATATCCTTTTTTCTGCACTGCATATTTTTCTCTTATTGCTTCGTAATCAATAACTGGTTGCTTATGTGTCTATAATTTAAAAAAAGTTACATTAGTAATATACTATGCACAAATATATTGTACCTACCGGAGTTCTAACATAAGCATGTGGATCAGGATATGTAGGTAACGTTGAGAAAACATGACCGGGAAGAGGCTGTTTCACACCAACCTGTAGCATATTTAGTTGCTTTTGAGGTTGCTGTGGTTGTAAGCTTGGCAAAGGTGTCGGTTTAATTTTTTTTATAAACTGATCGAGTCCAGTGAAATCAATACCTAGAATGCAGTATTCATAAATGTTTGGAGAGATTTAAAGCCAAATTATTTTGATACTTACCCATTTCTACAAATCCTAATATAACATCTGCTATAACAGGTTCTAATCTACCCGAGAGTTCACAATAGTTTTTACTTAAATAGCCAGTTTCACATAAAACTGTAAAACTTTTTATTATTATTAACTGTAGCAAATTCTTAAATATAATCGCTTACAACACTGCAACATTTCAGTTAATGTTTCAAGAACATCTCTGTCGGCAGCATCTACACCTAATGTTATCAGAATACTGGAAATACCGCCCGTGAGCATTTTCCTATATGAATTAGTACACTGCTCCATGTTTTGGAGAAAAAATAATTTATTTATTTCTGTGAATAATACAAATAATAAATTGAAGAACAAACATAAATATAACCTCTAGTTACTGTTGTTGAGGTTTGGGGTCTGAGGTCTGAGTCTATCTGTCTGTCAATTTTTAATTCTCTTACTTCACAGAAGATGCCACTATTAGCCCAATTTCAAAAATTTGAATTTTGAATTGAGCAATATTTGATAGGCATCATGATACAAGAAAATAAGGTATGCTGCTAAACCGTTTTTTTTTTTTGCCATTTCCATCAATCAAATTTGCACTGAAACAAAATTTTAGATAATTCACATTTTTAAATGTAATTTTCAACTGAATGCAAAATCGTTATTGCTTTGTGATGAGTAAAGCGCGAACAAACGCGTTCGAAGAAACGGGGAAGCGGAAAATTTAGTGGCGTTACCTACACGCAGTCTATGCCTATATATGTACCTACATAGTTTTGAGAAGTCAGTAGAGAATATTATGTAACGTTTTGTATTCACATGTAAGAGAACTTCATATTTACAAAGGAAAATCTTCCCCTGTTTTTGGTCTAGTTGCATCAATATTTTGAATAGAAGGATTCATTAAGTTTTATCACATTTTTTTTTGATAATCCTTTAAATTGAATGTGTCGTTAGATATAATAAACTTACCATCACTTTCAAATATATTGTTGTGGAAAATTACAATGTTTTGATATTAATAATACATGAATTATTTGTAATCAATGATAAAAAGACTTACCAAGTTTTTGTTTTATTATTTTAAATAGTTAGTGACTCTTTATTCCTGGTTGTTTTATCTTCTTTTTTTTTATAAAATACCAGAAATAAAGAAAATGTCACTATTACCTACTATTTAAATAAGTAATACAATTATATATTTTATCTTGTTACAGTGCTTAAAACGTATTCAAAATATAAATTATATTAGCAATTCTTACTTTTCAATGAAAGCCTGAACGATGATATTTGAGTGCTGCACAAATATAAATAAGCAGCTACATCTAAAGGCCGTTTTACACCTAGCTATTTATTGCGCAATTTATTGGCCAATAAATTGCGCAATAAATAGTTAGGTGTAAAATGGCCTTAAGACGCCGCCAATGTGTAGAATATTGCGAAAACACAGCTGCGTTGTGGTTCGTGTCGAACAAACAAGTTATGTATATCTGCGTCATCGCTGTGCATTGAAATATATATAAGTGATTTACGGGTGGATGTAGTTTTTATACATGGGTGTCTTTTTCATACTCGGTCAAAACAACTAGAGAATTTATACCGGCAATCGGGTAACTTTCTATCGACACCCGTATGTGCGTGTATTCGCTGCAAACGAAGACCTCCTTGCTTTGATGATGAGTGATTCTGTTGATGTAAAGTATTTTTTGCATTTAGTATAACATTTCATGTTTGCTTATTTTAGTGCAATGAAGCAAATAAAGCATTAATAATTACAAGCTTTACTTTAACTAAACATGTTCTACACTTCTTTAGCTCTTACCTTCATACTTGTTTGTACTTACACGTACTAAAATTTCACTAATTGTAAAAGTGGTTCATATTTTTTTAATGGCAAATGAAATATCCATTAGTCTGGTACAAACATTAATGCAGACAGTGTTGGAATAAAAAAAAAATGCAGATAAAAAAAGAAAGAATTAATTAATGATTCTGAGTGGTGTTTTATTTTTCTTTTTTTACAAATTCATTTATCAATTCTTTTTATTCTACTCCCTCAAACGAATGAAAGTCACTCAAGAATTTCCAGTACAACGTTTATAAAGAGTTTATCCACACAAGACCTAAAACGAACTTATAACACTTAACTAAAATCACTGTACGTAAATCGAAACTACTACAAGCATAAGCTGACACAAAACATTAAATAAAAACTAAATAAAGTGTTCTAATCGATTTAAAAATAAACTCAAACTTGTTAAAATAAATATAGTAATTTGGTAAATACATCAACAACAATGGCGACAGCCGAGTGATGACGAGGGCCATGCGCGAAAAAGACGAGTTTTGGTTTTCAGATGGGCATATCTTGTTTTCTTGTATCATGATAGGCATATTGTAAACACAGTAGCAATTTTAAAAGTATGAGCAAAATATTGAAAAAAATATTCGTTAGTATAACATGAAGAATTCATAAAATTAATAATTTTTTTAATTGTTTCTATTTTATTTTATTTTTTATTTCCATAGAAGAATATTAATATCACATTACAATAATAATTTGCTATTTAACTATAAAATAAAACATGATTAGCTACAGAATGGATAATTTGGACAAGAATGTGGATCTACACCAGCAGGAACATTATTAGCAGGTTGATTGTAATGAGGGGCAGTAGTTGGTTGATATTGCCCAGATTGGCTATAGACTGAGTTGATTGCTTGGTTAGCATTAAAATGTTGATTTCCTGCGAAGAAAAGTAAATCAAGAAGGATACAGTGATAAACTATGTTAAGTACATACCGCCAGTTTCCAAAGCACCAGATTCTGCAAGACCTTCACCATGATAATCCCCATCGCCAATGTATTCACCTCTGTTTAAAGCTTCTTGAGCTTGACTGTTTTGAGGAGCAGAATTGTATTGAGGAACTTGAGTATATTTTGGGGCTTGATTATACTGTGGAACGGCATTGTATTGTGGACCGGGATTATATTGTGGAGCAGTGTTATACTGGGGTTGGGTTGGTTGATTGTAGTACGGATTTGGGTTATATTGTTGATGTTGGGTCGGTGCGTTTGGTTCGACGGCTACGTTCGGATTAGCACAATTAGGGTAATTTGGGCACGCTTGTAGGCTTATTCCCGCAGGTACTTGGGATGCCGGGACACCTCCAGCGAGTGGGCCATTCCATGCGGCATTGGCGTATACCAAAGCGCAAGCTAATGTGGCCTGAAAGTTAAAAATAAGCAGTAAGTATATATTTATATTATTTAAAAAGAAGTATAATCCTCATTTAATGTAAGCCAATTATAGAAACTTAAAGAATAGAATACAGGAAACACTACCATATTACAATAGAAGTTCTTTAATATTTATAACATTATATAAATAGATAATGTTATAAATACACTTTCACTGTAACAATATGTATGTAACTGAAACTGACTCACCAATTTTGCGAACATGTTTACTGTATGTAGCTTAAATTACAATGCGTTATTGGTATATATCCTAAATGCTTTATATAGGTACCCTGCGCGTGTGCCCCGCCTTTTCTGACCTAACCAAATTTGATTTTCAATATCACTGTGTACAGTGAAAAATTTTGTTATAAGATCAAGGTAAAGTCGTGAATGAGATTATATGGGATCACCGTTAATTGGTGCTTTCTTTTGTACGATCATCTCAAGGTAAGGGGTACAGATTTAACAAGATGGAAATTATAATAAAGGAAAGATGATGATTATATGTATTATTTTTAAATTTGCAAAATATTAAACTCATATTTTCTAGATTCTATCTAAATAGTACCAAGTATTTATAAAATATATAAATACTTGGTACTATTTAGATACTTACACACCTAATTTTTTTCTACGACAGCAATATTCAGTTAAAGCAATATGCATGAGTAGTAATAATATGATTATTTTACGTCTTTACGGTTTCACGTCTTACTACTTCTTGTGACTTTATTTAAATTTTGTTATCTAGTAGATATTAAATCTTTCTTATGCAGTTACAGCCAATTTGGGCGCAGCAGTTTCTCTTTTTATAGAGTTCAATCAGTCAATCTGTTTGGACTTGTACCAATAGATATTTTGTTTTTCTATGTATTTGCTTTCTTAATGGGGTAGATAAAGATTAAACAATTTATATCCCCGCAGAATCAAATTTCCTTCCTAATCATCGTTACGGCCCCGAAAAAGAATCTATTTTTAATTCTATAAAAATGCTTCATGTAAATTTCATCTTTTATTCTGATTTTTAACACATATGTAGGTATCAATTTGGATGGTCGTCAGTTTTGCGAGTGCAAAAAAAGTAAACTTCAAATGCATCTTACAATTACTTAAATAAATAAATATTTTATTGTTATTCAACAGCAATAAATGCTAATTATAGGAGAATATAAAATAATACTTACTGTAAGAAGCATTCAACAAAGATGAAAAAATAATTAATCACCACCCACTTGGCAAAATAACATGACTATAACGTCGTCTAAATGTTATCTTGTAACGCGAAATGTTACAAAAATATATACAACGTACCACATGCAGTAACATTTCTACGACTGTTTAATGTCCGCCTAAGCGATGTTACGAAACAATATTTCCCAGTAATGTTAATACGAGGTCTTCGAGTAACATTACTTTAACATGACGATTAATGTTGAAGTATAGCTCTTCCGTAACATTTCTCATATGTTAAAGAGAAATATTGATACAGTGTGGCAATTAAATGTTTCTATAAATATATCTACACTAATGTTTCTATTAGGATCTTTTATTTACTCCAAAATACAAGAAACATGATGTTGAGGTTTATCGAGAGGTTATATTAATTAATATAAAACAGAATCTCAATCAGTCATATTGAAATTGAATTTATTTTAATTTCATGTTACCCTCGATAGATCGGCCCCCTCTGTTTATACGAATTTATCTTCACTTACTAAAATTACATTAAAATTAACATTAAACATTAATGCCAGAAAAATATAATGGATAAGACATTTTTATAATATAACATTATAAGTCTTTTTTTGTAGTTATTTTTGCAGATACATTAAAATGGTCTATCATATATCATATAGTTCTATGTAAAAACTAAATAGTAATACTATGAATAATATATAAATAGCTACTTAAGTAAACGAAATACATTAATAAATACTTTAAAAAGTAAAATGCTGCTTACAGAATACAATAAAGGCATTTATTGATTAAAAAAAAAGTACATTAAAATCCATTTTAATAAACTTCAGTATTAGAAACAGATTATGGGGCACATAAATTAACATGAATAGAATCTAAACAAAAACACACAACATATAAGAAAAACGCCCCGAATGCATTTTATTCCTTTGAACATTTTGCTGTTTTTCTATCAAATCTTTGTTTTGCATAACGAAACCATTCCCTGACAGTTATTTCGTATGTATCTGTGAGTACAATATTTCTTCTAATTCTCTCTGAAATTAAAAAAAAAAAAAGACCGTCAAAAATAGAGATCAGAAAAACTATTTTATTTATATGAAAATTCAGGATAAGCTGCATATTTTATATATAACACTGTTTATAGTTCTTGAAAAATTTGTATTTGATCAAGAATTACTATCAATTCTAAGAATGACATTACGTGACATTGCTCATCCTTATAGCACAACAGGTAGGTTTTACTATAACATATATAGGTTATGATATACATAATACATATCTGTCTTAACGATCTTCCGTGAATTTGAAAGGATCGACATACCTACTTTAGCATTATAAATAAAACTTACCTGATAATGTTGATTCATATATTATTGACGGGAATTTTTTCTCATCAAAATAATTGCGACGCACAATCCCAAGTTGGTCCTATCCACGCCCTGTCCAGTTACGATTACCGTATATTGTGAAAGAGGGGGTACACAGGTTCACGCCAACTCGTGTATGCGCGGTACGAAAAAACTTGTGATGGCAAGCTAACTTTTACAAGGGCGCAGTGCGCAACCACAACCCCACTAACATGATTATTATAGGCTACAAAAAATGTTAAAAAATTTCATCAGCATTATTTACTTTATAGAGAAAATTTGCTCCATTAGTTTTGTGTTTTGAAAATTGTAAATTTGCAGAAACATATATACGTACCTATCTTACACTTTATAAAATGTAAATTTTGTAAATATGGCAATGTTACAACTAAATATTACCTCAACATTTCTGACAACAAAGTCTTTGTTTTTGCAACATTGTTTTAAAATATTTTTTCCTGATTACATTGAAATGTTACTGTAATGGCCTGCAATATTTCTATCATTATTTAATGTTGCTGCAAAATTTCAGTAACATGTTTTTGTTTAACATCGCTGGCTAGTAAATAATGTAATATTACTGGGATATCTGCAACATTACTTGCCAAGTGGGCAAACTTATACTAAATAAAGCAATGAAAAATTAGAAATAATATCAATAAATTAATATTTAACACAATTCCATAAATTAACAACAATAAAACAACAACTTTATTTAACGCAACTTTTCGGCTAATTGATGTACTAAACATATCTATATTACAACATAACACGTATTTAATCCGTGTTATACACGTAAACTTTTAAATTGGCCAATAAACTGCGCAATAAATAGCTAGGTGTAAAACGGCCTTAACACAGACATGGACAATAGCGCCACCCAGAAAGCACGAGAAGCGCCCAGCGTCAACGGCGCAAAGCTACCAAGGGCAAGAACGTCAAACGGCCTCAAGTCAGCAAGAATGCTGGACGGCGTCAAGCCGGCAAAAACGCTAGACAGCGCCAAGTTGATAAAAACGCTAGACAGCGCTTAGTCGACAATAGTACCAGATGGTAGATGGTGTTATGCGGGCAAGAAAGCAAGACGATGCGGCGTCAAGCCGACAAGGACGTCGGTCGACAGGCGCTATATTAGTATTAGTACTAGTGCTGTGCATTTTAACAGGATAACCGGTTAACCGGTATTACATAACCGGTCACTGCGGTTGATCGGTCACGGCAGTTAACCGGTCGCGAAGGTTAACCGTCACGGCGCGGCGGTGGGGATTCCGAAAATCGGTAAGAAAATCAAAAATACTATACTAAATAATAAAATTAACTCTAAGAAAAGCGGCGTTTTTTGGAGTTGGCCGAAGATTGTCAATATTGTCACGGGCCGCCACTGGTTTTGTGTAAATTTAAGCTCTTAGAATATGTTCAAGGATAAAGCAAGTTACAGCAAACTTTAAAAATAAAACATTAAGCTGACGTTTCAATTTATATGACAATATTTACTATTACAATATTATTTTTGAAAAAAGTAGTAAAACACTTATATACAGATAGATATACAATAAATAAAACTGCCTTTTAATCGATTGCGGCGATTATCCGACCAAAGCAGATGATCAGTAGAGACGGTTTGAAATCTGGTCGCTTGCACACCATTAATTATTACTATTGACGCTTTAAGGTAGGATTTCGTTGCAACGGTCAGCGCTAACGGTTCACCGCGACGTCCAGCAGTCGAGTACTGCTACAATGTATTTTAAATAGAAGTGCTTTCGTCAATACGTTTCGACTTCGCGTTTTGACGGATGACCGTTGACGGTTACGTCTTGACTGCTCAAAAACAAGTCAGGACGCGGACGCATCGACTAATAGTTCAAATAAACAATAATATTTTTAAGATTGTCCCAAAAATTTCTAATTGCTGATGAATTATGAATAGAAGAAGTAGTTGAATTCCGATGCATTAATATCGAAAAAAAGCCTTCGTCCTTGTTTTAAAGTCTATATAGCTTACTCGTTTCGTTATGCGTACAAAGTATAAACTCGAAATCATCATTTTTCTATCCTCTTTTCTAACAAATTTAACGTTGCTAGAGCTTTTCTGTTCATATTTGAAATCAATTTCCACTCCTGAATTATCAAATTGTGATTGTACAGACGCGAACGTAGGACGTTGTAATGAAAGCATGTAGCCGTAACGGTTAAGCATTACTGCTGGATGTCGCGATGAACCGCAGACGTTGAACACTGCAACGAAATCCCCTTAAGGGGAGGTTTACATATATTTGACTGGAAAAAATCGATTTTTGGTTTTTTTGCGTTTTTTGAAAGCTCCAAATATCTAAAATACATGGTTAAAGCGGTTTTGTAATATTCCCATTGTTTAAGCCGCTAGGCTTATTAAAGAGCGGGTGTACCGAACACAAACGGAGCATATTAGATGCAATACCATATTCGACTCGGGCTACTCGAGTCGAAATACCATACTTATTGTTTGTTAGTATATGTATGTCTTTTAATGATTATAAATGTCACTACAGTCGGGGTCATAAATAAACGACAGAGTAGCTATTTATATTACAATAATACGAAACAATTGTTCCGAAATAAAACGCACATTTGAAGAAACTAATCTAACAATTTCTTTTACTTAAAACACACTTTCTCAGGCTTTAGAAAAGCAAGTCAAAACTGCGCCAATTGGAAACTAGAGGCGGAATATGATGGCAAAGGTAACCGCACTACGGATCATCAGAGTAGCACAGGAAAAATGGAAGTCGATGCGATGCCATAAAAGAAATTTTCGCACGCTTTCCTATAGGCGACTGAGACAAGACAACTTTTTAAGCAATTTGTGATTTTTAGCCGTACGAAGATATTACTCTCCATAAGAGAAAAGGACAATGCGTTGGAGATGTACAAAAAAGAATGAGTGGACTTTGAGGAGAGGGTGCTGGTGAACTGACTCACAAAGTTATTGATAATTTAACAGTAGAAGAGTAGAGTACTATGGACTGGCCATTAGACAATATCCAGATTCTGCATAAAAAATGAAGGCAGCTATTTGGGCTACATTTCATTATAAATGTTCAACCGACGCGGATCCACGACATATTTATTGTCCAAAAGGTGTAGATAGTCTGTGTAAGTGGCGCGTTGCAAAAGCCGAGATTGAGCTTGCTTCATTCAAACATGACCCTCTTTTGCAAAAATCAAGATGCTATTAGGCCGATTTATGAAGTTTTTTCTACAGTGATTTATTGCAAAGATGCATTGGAAAAAATTGTCAAAACTGAAACGACTCGTTTAATTCATGTGTGTAGAAACTAGCTCCAAAAGATTTACACTGCGAGTCACAAACAATTCAACTTGCTACCTACATTGCCGCAAATTTATTCAATGAAGGTTACTTTTCTGTATTACGAATAATGAATGCGTTGGGAATTGCAGTAGGACTTGATGCCAAAAATTTCGTCGTCAATTCTGATCGTCAGCGCATACAACGGGCAGAGCAGGATATGTCCACCGCTGCAAAACTCGCTGTGCTGTCTAAAGGGAAGCAACAAATTTTGAAAATGCAGAAGTATGAAGAAGAAGAAGGATTAATATATGGTGCTGGAATAGCTGACTAAGTGTATGGAGAATTATTTGTAAAAAATTTTGCTGCGAAACTTTGAACGTGTTTTTTCTTGACACACATGATTTTTTAAATCTGCGTAAGTTCTAGTTCTTCAAGTGTTCAATATATCAACTTAATTCTTTTGTTTTCTTAATGTAAACAGTTTTTATTGGAGGTTATACCTATATTACACAAAAAATTGCAATATTCCACATTTTTATATCCAGTCATACACACAAAAAAGAAATAGAAAATAATCAAATTAAAGTCCAGGTACCTGCCACATTGTTTGCTTTCGACTTATTTTGTTAAATTTAGGTATAACCTCCAACAAATTTAATATATTTCTAACTCTTCATTTTATTTTCAATTTCGGATCACTTTTGCGTATGCTAGAGTTTACGCAGTTTGACCGTGTTTTCTGGGCACACTGCTACCTAGATTCAAATAGCGAACGTTATAGTGGTCTTGTCATAAAAAAAAATATATTTTTAATGTTCAAGTTTTTATATATTTATTAACAAAAATCCGTATTTCGTATATCTTTTTCTTTGTTAAAAAAAAAGCTCAAAATTTTTGGACTTTTCCGATATATTATATGTAAACCTCCCCTTAATACGTCTCCACTCCTCGACTGAACGGCCGGTCGTTGACAGCCTTGAAGTCTTGACTTCAAATAAAATTTCTGCGTGCTGATGATGAATTGTTAATAGAACAAGTACGTGAATCCCGATGTATTTACGACTATGCACAACTTTTCTCCTGGTGAAATTGGATTTCTTGCATTATTTGTAGACTGTTTCGGCTTGAACAATGTTTAGTAGTACAAATTTAAGCTGATTCTTGTTTAATCTGAGAAACCTACGAAACCTCCGTGCTACCGTTCGTGCTGGATGTCGCGATGAACCGTGGACGCTGAACGTTGCAAAGAAATCCTGCCTTTAGATAGGTACCTTCCTGTTGCTCTGTTTCTTTTAAATGTTCACATAAAATATGGACTTTTGGTGTTGTGTTCTTTGATTTGAAGTTATAAAAATGAATTTGTGAAACGCTGGACATTCTGGGGGAAACTCCAGAATGAATGAATAAATTATCTCGAAACAAATATCTGCGCTTTTAATACATTTCTGAAATTACATCGGATGTCATGCAAGTATACCTCAATGTCCTTAATATTTAGCATATCTTCCCTTACGCAATTGCAAATGGTTGTATTAACAGTTTAGCACCATTGATTTGGCGAAGGCGGTTTTGCATTTATTAAAGGGACTTGCCAATGAACATAAATGCTTCTTGTGAATCCGTAATTGTATTTCTTGCTAATTTGTTTGTTTTCCTTTTTTGTTACAAATAATTTGGTTGGAACAAAGTAAGCATGTAGTGCGTACAAAATTGCAGCGTTTCTTCTATCTAAAAATACATATTATAATTATTTATGAGAATATGTTTAGATAGATATAATAAGGTAAAAAATAGTTCAAATTTGAATATTGGCTTGGGTAAGTATTCTTTAATAGTGTCTCGTGGACGTGCACGGTATTATTTTCTTAAGGTTATTTATAAAACTAGAACTCTGAACTGAATTTCAGTGTTATTAAAATTACGATCAGTAGCAAGATTTCTTAATGCATCATTATGTTTATGTATTATGTACTTTTTGAAACTACTCACCACCATCTATATATGTCATCAAAACGTAAATTACATATTCGCTTAACATGTCCAAAAAGAAATCTTATACTTTAAAATCTCCTTTTGCATAAAAAACATTTTCCAAAATGAAACTGTAAAGAAATCTCATAATAAGTAACTATAGATTTGACACTCAATAACTTACCTGATATGTAATTCAATTAAATTGGCGCACAATATGATGGCTGATGACTAAACACCTAAAGGATGGAGAATATACCGCGAATAATTTTTTTACAGTGCTTAACTCAATATATTGAGCGTACAAAGTTGTCGGATAGTAATCACGATGCTCCTCCCGCTCTCCCGCTACAAGCTCACGCATGGCCTCTGTGAGCCTCGCTGTGGAGATGGTACAAAATATTATAACAGTTATTTGGTAACAGGTGAATATAAAACAACTTAGAACAGGTACACGATTTAATATATACTTGTTATCTCATACTTTTTCCGTTCTAATGGTCAGCAACAAAGCGTCTTTGTAGACGAGTATGAATACGCGTACGCATACTGATTATATAAACAGTGGCTTTTTCTAAACCCAGAAAGCAGTTGATTTTTGGTTGCTCTATACAAAATTTGTTAGTAGGGTTTGAAATACAAAAAATATCTGGAATTTTAAATTTAGTCCATCACAAGGGACAGATTAGCAACCGTCGACAACATTCTATTCTCTGAGGAAACTAATTTCCAACAAACTAGTTGAAATTGCTATGGAGAAAACCTAAAAAGAAAATAGCTAAGACCTCTGTATAACCTGAAAGTGACGATTTGGTCTGCAATGTTGGCATCCTGAGCTTGTTTTACAGCAATAGCTGTGAATTTTTACCGCTAAGTATGAAACTTTTCCACCCCTGCTTTTAAAGAATGTTTGAAGGATATACACAGCACACGTATTTCCAATAAGACGGAACCACTTGCCACACTTTCAGTCTCTCTTTGTCCATTGTACAGGGTGCTTTTTCCACTTGGATCAAAACTTGGAACAACTTGTGTATACATACGCGTATGTGCCTGCAATTTGGTAAGTTTCCAGCTTGCCTAGTTGGAAAATCTTGACTCAAAGCTTAGGTTCGTCGACAGGATATATAAATATTACAAATATTTTCAAGAAAATATTTTTTTAACTCTTTATATATTACATACTTAAAACTAGGTTTATATTGCATGCCCTGACAAGAAAGTCAACTTCAAGAAAAGATGTGCATATTTACACATTTGACAGATTATAAGATGCGGCTTCAATTCTCTTCCTCTTTTAGTTCGCTATTCGACATTTGCATTTTGTGCAATTTTATGGTATAGCTTGTTTTATATCAAATCAGGTGAGTTTAAAGCTCGCAAACATGAATCATGCCTCCTTAACTATTTGTCATATTTTGCCTAATCTAATTTTGTGCTTGTAGTAAACATGTAGTAGTTATTTTGAGATGCTTAAATTTAAATTTAGAAAGATTTTCAATGATTTTTTTATTAACTTGCATGCAAAACCAAAAAAAAGGTGGATTTTCAAATTTTATAATTTATTGTACCTATAAGGGTAGTGTAATATACACCATCACAGATTAAGTATTCTACTAATCTAATTGCAGTAGGGGTAGTTGGGGCACGCATGTGGATCGACACCTGCGGGAAGTTGTGCAGCAGGTTGAATTGATGAGGGATTGTATTGTGGAGCTGCCTGATACGTTGGAGCGTTGTAAGCTTGTTGGTTACCTGAAAATTCATTATTATTTTAAATAATTCTGAAGATTGTTTTAAGTTTACATGCTATCAGGAGTTGTTCTAAATTTAGTAATCTGTTTATTTATATTCATAGTTACCAGTTTGGCCAAATGCACCAGATTCTGATAATCCTTCTCCATGGTAATCTCCATCACCAGTATATTCTCCGCTATCTAATGCGTTTTGATTATAAGATTGTGGAGGATGGTTGTACTGCGGGGCTGGTTGGTATTGGGGTGCTGGATTGTACTGAGGAGCTGGATTGTACTGAGGAGCTGGATTATATTGAGGAGCCGGATTGTATTGTGGAACCGCATTGTATTGTGAAGCTTGTTGCGGGATTGGTGCATTTGGTTCTATAGCTACATTGGGATTGCTGCAGTGGGGGTAATTTGGACAGGCTTGCAGACTAATTCCAGCCGGGATTTGAGAGGCTGGTACTCCCCCGGCTAACGGACCGTTCCATGCGGCGGAGGCGATCGCCAAAGCGCAAGCTAATACGGCCTGTAACAGAATTGAACGTCACAATCACATGATTTCACTATTTCAATTATCCTTTCAATTATCACATCACTAATTTCACTGTTCTGTCGTTATCGCATTAGCGTAATATTAAGTAAATGGTAACTCCAACTTACCGATTGGAAGAACATGTTTTACTGCACAGGTGAATTTTGCAATATGCTTTCTAGCCGAAAATTTTATCTATATATACCTACTTGTCCCACACCTCTTGTGTAAGTGAACTTTTAATATCACGGACATGAAATGCAGGTTTGATAATAACGGATACAAGAAGCAGACATTTGGAAGCAATTACTTATACTATGTTATTTCAATCAAGGTGTTTCACTGCCAAGGTGAATATATGCAGAGTAACTGTTTCATTTAAGCAGTATTGAGTTGCTCCAATTACTATCGCCGCAAACTTTTCTCCTTCCATCGCAAACGATGTGTCGTATGTGGATATATGATATAATTAAGTAATCTGTTACCATGTGCGAGTTAAGGTGTACAAGTAAAAGGTTATTTAGTTTATAGAATGATTTTAAGATACATTCTGAGATTAACCTCATGTGAGTTTAATAAATTATGAAGAGTGCAAGATAAATACAAATTTATCAATTATTTGACGTTAGAGTGACAGAGGTAATGACTTAAAAAGTATTTTTTTCCCAGCAGGGAGGAAAGTGTCCACTTTTCTCCCTCAGTGAGGGAGGAAAGTTATACTTTTCCTCAGGAAAAGCACAACTTTCCTCCCTAGGGAGGAAAAGTAAGTGATATTGACATGATCAAACTGTACATCTTATAATATGTGACATTATTAATAGATGACATTAGTACATTCGACCCAGTCTGAGGCCATTTATGAGATAATTGCTAAATTATTAGGTGTTAAATTTTAACTAAACTATTATTAAACACTTTTAAAACGACGCTAACTTGACAGCTCTCAAATAATATTTGACAGATTAAGCCTACTATCATGTCACTCACAGGTATGTCTATTATTTTTAGACATTTAGTTAAAATTGGACTGGGTGGGAAAAAATTGTATTCATATCACGTGAGGAAAGTGCTAGTAGATAATATAATAGAGCCCTTTTCTTACTTGGTTTGAAATATACTATTCTTATTCCTTAATGCTATATGAACATTAAATTAATAATTATCTGAAAAGTTTAATTGAATGCGGGACATCACCTCACTTCAGTAAAAAAAAAAACAAAACGAAGAGAATTATAATTTCATAAATTTATTTTTAATGGTAGGCAAGTATGGTCTCCGTTGTCCGTTACTTCAAAATAAAAAAGGTGGTAAAGGCAACCATATTATCTTGTTATTACCATTTTATTAATTTAACACACCAAATGATTTTATTTCAGCAACAAACGGCGTTCAATTAACAAAGTGATAGTCATTAAACAAATAAAGGTTAGGTTAACGAAAATGCGGTTATTTTAATATAATTAAGATGTTTTAGCTAAACCTAGCTCCCACTATTCTAGTTGATCTTATCTAAACGTTATTACAGCCAGTACAGCAAAGTTTTCTGTCTACATAGCAGCAAGTATATTAAATGCAGGCATTACAGCAGCTGCCGTAGAGATGGCACTTCTCTTTTTCACTTCTACTATAACGCATATTTAGCATACATAGACAATGTGAAAGAAGCGATTTTCTAATATTAAGCTCGTAGATCTATACATGTAAATATCTTGTGGGAACCGTGGTCATTAAAACGGTGGCTCCTTCACCACGGGTTCGATTCTTGCGATCAACCATCAATGCGCAACTCAATTGGTGTCATTGCAAAGGTAGTAACGTTGAATAAGTGCATTTTTTGTGTGAAATGACCATGGTATCTGGGCAATATATATCTTTTACGGAGCGAAGTAAATGCCCCTTTGGTTAGATTGCTATAATAATGTCATACCTATTATTGATTGAAAACAAGCCTACGTTTGGTTTAGCATATTTTGCTATTTAACACAACAAAAATGGTGGTATTGAGCAGGTAGCAGATAATACTTGTTCTCGTTTTATCTAGAAGCATTTGTTTAATCTGACCATAAAAGTGTTTTGTTCAGATAACGAAATATTGTCTATTTATACTTTATATGAGGTTATATTATTTAACCGAGCAAAGTTTGGTTAGTCTAACACCTGTGGTTTTCTAAGTGGGTGGATTCGAGTGTGGATAATTAAAAGTAAGCTACCCTTGTAGCTTAAATTATAAATGTGAAATATTTTAACCAAAATATCACTTCCGGTTGATCGATTTTCTTTACATTGTTGGATTCTCCATAAATACGTCAGTCTTTATTAGCTTACTAGCTTCCTATAGTTATATGTTGCAGTTTTTGAGTCATTTAAAATTTTCTTTTTTTAGTAATGACCGTTGCATCATTGAGAAATTAATATCTCGGTTAATACTGCAGGGAGATACTTCAAATTTGCTACGCTATGATTGTAGATGTAACTCCAAAAAACGCTACGTACAGTTCACATTCTAACAATACAGGGTGTTCAAAACTGAGAAACAAAGTCACATATTTTCAAATGCCAAAAAGTCTTCTTTTTTCGAATTTATGAAGTAAATATCATCCCCTATAATTTTATATCAGCATTCCTATACCTATGTTTAATAGATTTTGAGATGTGACAAACTTTTTGTTAAACACTCTAAGTAGCTCTAGGTTTAAATGTTTGACGGTTCCTGATTTACTCGCCATACGTCAGAGTTGAACGCATAAAGCAAGCATTCAATCATTTTTTGTTAAAGACTTGTTTAATTAACGAAAAATATATTCCGGTGTTGGCGTCAAACTTTTCTTGTTTCGACAAATTTGTACTGCACATTTTATAATTAAATAAATTTTGTACTTAATGATGATTTTTAATATATTGAGACACGTATTACTACAAATAAGTACTTATCGTAGTAGGTAGTCAATTATGTAACGTATTTTACAATTTTGATTGAATTTTGTTTTAAAATGTTTTTTTTAACGCAGTGCGTTAAAATTTTTATCAAAAAATTATATACATAAATTTGTGATTTTGAGTACCATTTAAATGTATCCAAGTGTACGGCAATTGGTAATTTTAGTAACCCATCGTTGGTGAATTTTATCTCATCACCATTGTCCCTGAATTAAGAAAAGAAATAAAGATTTAAATATTGGATAGATTCATCTGTATGAGGAAGTTTCTCTTTATCCTTTGGACGTAAATCATGCATGATATGTCCTTAATATAGTTTGAAAATGTAATGCTATGACCCAACTTTTCGCGGATCGTGCAAGTTGGCAGACTACATAACATACATAACAAACCGGTGTTTAACAGTCATGTTTTTTTCACAAAATAATGAAATGGAACGCGTCCAAGAATGGGAGTTTTTGGGAATAACTCTTGACGATATGTTATCATGGAACATGAACTGTAATAATTTAATAACATAATAATTAAACTTAACTCATTGTGTTACCAAGTGCGTAATTTAAAACGTGTGATAGGTTTTAATGCTTTATTATCATTTTATTATGCCAATATATATAGTAGATTGTCCTATGGAGAGCATTTTGGGGGGGCGGGAATATCGCCGCATAGTCAGCGTGTATTTGTAGCACAGAAGCGTATCATACGAAATATGGCAGCAATAGACATTGTATTTGTTTGGTAACAAGGAAACAAGGTCATAGAAAGAGAAACAGAAAAATAAACTTATACCCCTATGTCATAGGTCCTAAACTACGACTCCGTAACTAGGGGTAACTCGCTGATGGTTAAATAATTAATAATAAATAAATATATAGGGTACCTACCTGGATCAACCCTTTCGTGTGGTGCACGTTTTAATCAAATAAGGCAACTTCCCTTTTTAAACAGCTACTCTTTATTCTTAACCTTACACTTAGATAACTCGTGTACTACTGTCCTGATTTACCTCCATTCCTCCCCACTTTTTATCTGGCGACTTTGCTGATTGAAGATAAATCAGTCAAGTTGTACATCTTAACCTAACTTAAAAACTACTTAAAATACTAATAACAATAATTTCGTGGCAGTATCGAAGTGCGTATTTCTGTAGCATAAAGACTGTGTCCACCAAAGGGGACATACGGATACAAAATTGGAGTAGTAAAAGCTCTAAGTACCTGAAAGGCGAAAGGATCCTTTCAATGTTCGTAATGCGTAGCACACCCCAGCCAGCCTCCTGCATAGAAGGTGAATATGTGTGTTCCACCTCAAATGGGTCATATGTAAACCGAATACTTTAGTACATTGAACTTGTTAATATTCAAAGGCGATCTGCCTGTACGAAAAAGTATACATGCCGTCTTTTCTGTGTGTATTAGTTGATATGTTGCTTGAGTTTTCGTGATGACATTGTGCATTGAGTTATCTGAAATTATTACGATTATATAGATATTTTCCGCGTATTTAATGGTAGATATTCCCTTCCCCCGTATCTACTCCGACAGATCATTGATGAAAATAAGAAAAAGAGTAGGGCTGAGCGCGGAGCCCTGCGGATTCCGACACTTACCGGCACCAGCCGTGAGTCGAAACCACAACGCGTGCAACAGGAGCACTCCGACAGGTACTACTCAAATCAATCGCACACCACCCCACGAACCCCAACTTAGTTTGTGCAAGAGATATTTGTGGTTTACACAATCGAAAGCCTTGGAAAGGTCGACAAACCCTGGGGGTTGGGAGTACCTATCAGGCGCGTCCTCGGGGTGGTGGATAGGGGAAAGGCCATCTTGTCAGGCTTCGCTCAAGACGAGATGGTTAGTGGTGGTCCTAAGTTCGTCCACTCTGCTTAAAACCGGAGCAGGGTGAATGACTCTTCCCTCACTCGAGCCGTCGTGTCGTGGCCAAGGGCTTGCACAGGGTTCTATAACGGTGCCAGTTGTCGCTTTCGGCCGTCGAAGAGGAAGACATCTTCAACAAAAACCTAAATCCTAAGGTTGCGGACTAGACTGATGGGATGCGTGGCTGGATAAAAGACCAGTCTATTAGTCCAACCTTAGGGCACCTGGCACAACCCAGTGTACTTAGCCTTACCTCCGCATGCGGGGCCCTGTGGAGGTGGACCTTTTCTTCCCTAGTTACTCGTAGGATCAACCATGGAGGAAGGACGTTTATTAGCGGGACGACACCGCTAATAAACAGGAATTGGAGCAGGACCTCCATAAGAAGTCTTCCACTTCCAAAGTGAGAGTACCTCACAAGGAAGGAACAAAGGGAGGAGCAAAACGACTGGAGCAGATTGGGGAGCAGCAAGTACGGGGGACACAATAGATCTTTTAGGTCGCAGTGTAATATCAACCTTGCAATATAACGGGTGTCCCATTAAGACCGCCTATTTTAAAATTTGAAAAAAACGCACTACTTATGTGAAAAGTCGTGATATTTTTATTTTAGTAAAGAGTGTAACATGGAGGTTATGTATGAAACACAATGTCCGATAAATGGCCGCCTCGTGACCGATGGCATTCCTTGGTTCTTTTAATGAAATTGTCGATAACATTTGGCATAGTGCCGGCTCAATTTCATTAATGGCGCGTCGAATGTCGTCTTTCAGTTCAGGAATTGTTCTAGGGTTATTACCATACACTTTTCCTTTCAACAAACCCCACAAAAAAATCCAACGGCGTCAAATCGCAATGATCTTGGCGGCCAATTGATATCGCCGCGGCGCGAGATAACTCTCCCTTCAAATTTCGTCGTCAACAATTCCATTGTTGCGTTCACTGCATGGCTGGTTGCACCATCCTGTTAAAACCACATATCTTAGAGACTCATTTCAACAATTTTAGGCCAGAAGAAGTGGTTTATGATCCCACGGTAACGAATGCCATTGACAATGACCGCATTGCCAGCCGCATTCTTGAAGAAAAGCGGTCAAATCACTCCGCCAGCCCAAAATGCGCCACAAACAGTGACTCGTGGTGGATGCATCGGACGTTGAAGAATCACTCTTGGATTTTCAGCTCCCCAAATGCGACAATTCTGTTTATTGACATAGCCATCAAGTTGGAAATGCGCCTTATCAGAGAAGATACTTTTTTTAGCAAATGTATGTATTATGTTATGTAATTTTACTAATTGACTTGTCTCACACCTTTGTTAAAAATATTTTATAAGATGAATAAAGATTATTATTATCCTTCCCTAGAAGACCTGAAAACTACCCCATTCAGTAAGATACTGAGCTAGATACCTTAAGCGCCTGAATTTGTTGGATGCACTTTAAAATAACATTCTCTACAACAGGTGCTGGTAGTCTCAGTGATCGAACCATGCGGATGCTATCTTATTAATTATCTTGGTTTATATCAGGCGCTGCTTGATACAAACTGGTCTTTCCTTTACAAATTTAACAATTGTAACGACGCCTGTGACGCCTTTTACTCGAAAATATACCAACTTTTTTGCGATTTTGTTCCTCTTAAAGTTAGTCTTGCTTCGTCATATCCTATTTGGTTCGATAAAACTCACATTAACAATATCAAGCGCAGAGATCGGTGTCGGTCCAGGTATCGTAAGTATGGCCGCACTGGAGATTGGAATAAATACAAGGAATTACCCGCGATTATTAAACGTGACTCTCATCGACTTTATGCAGCTTACCTTTCCAATATTCAGTCTCGAGTCAAAAGCAATCCTAAAGAGTTCTGGTCATATGTGTCGGCTAAGAAAAATTCCTTACGCATCCCTAAATCTATGGTGGACTCTAAAGGCGAATCTATTTCTACGCCTCCTTCAATTATAAATGGTTTTCAGACCTTCTTCGCTTCCGTATACTTGCCGAGTCAAGCACCTTGCGATGCTTTTTATTATTCTACACCATGTTGCTCCGCTATCGCGGTGCTTCCATACCTGAAACGGATATCTTACACTGCTTAAAGACTTTAAAAAACAGCAACACCATGGGTCACGATAACATACCCAGTTTTTTTCTTCGTGACTGTGCTCAGATTTTTGTTACTCCTTTACACTATCTGTTTAATTTGGCGTTAAAAACCTCTGTTTTTCCTGATCTCTGGAAAGTTACTAAGTTATGCCCGGTTCACAAGAAAGGAGATACTTCCGTAATTACTAACTATAGACCTATAGCAGTTATTTCTAACTTTGCCAAGGTATTTGAAAAATGCTTATATATCGACATTTATCGTCAGTTTAAACCTCAACTTTCTGAGCTTCAACATGGTTTCGTTGCCAAACGATCCACTATCACTAACTTAGCTATTATCACTCAATTTATTTCTGAATCTTTGGATAACAACGAACAAGTTGATGTTATTTACACAGATTTCTCGAAAGCCTTCGACCGCATTGACCATAATCTTCTCTTATTTAAACTCAATTCTGTTGGCTTCTCACCCAACCTTACTTCGTTATTCTCAACGTATATTCTTAATAGAAAGCAGTATGTGTCATATATGGGTCATCAATCCAGCTTTTTTTCCCCAACATCAGGGGTGCCCCAAGGAAGTAACTTAGGTCCGCTCCTATTTCTGATCTATATTAATGATCTGTGCTCTGAACTCAATTGTGATAGTTTATTATATGCTGATGATCTTAAATTGTTTTCCAAAATTACTACTTCTAACGATTGCGAATTTCTCCAACAACAACTTCATATACTTGATTCATGGTGTTCTAAAAATAAAATATCTATTAACATCTCCAAATGCAATGTTCTATCCTACACTCGAAAATCTAGTACTATCACTTATAATTATCACCTCAATAATGACATTATCCCACGTTGCAATTCTGTTAAAGATTTAGGTGTAACGTTTGATTCTAGACTTAATTTTAACCAGCACATTGCCAATACTCTCTCGTCCACGTTTCAAACTCTGGGTTTTATAATCAGAACTAGTAAACAATTTTCTTCTCTTGAGTCGATTCTTCCACTTTATTTTGCCTATGTGCGTTCAAAACTTGAATACGCTTCCGTTATTTGGACACCTTATTACAAAACTTATTCCATTATGCTTGAAAAAGTTCAGCGTAAATTCATGAAGTATCTTTATTTCAAACTTAATGCGGTGTACCCCCGTCAAGGCTTTGATCACAACACTTTGCTAAATTTATTTCACCTTCAACCTCTTGAACTTCGCCGGAACCACGACATTAAATTCTTATTCAACCTTCTTCATAATGTATTTGATGCCTCTACTCTTTTAAATAAAATTTCTTTTTTTATACCTGCTCATCAAATGCGTCTTAACACAACTTTTTACACGTCAACTCCTAGTACAAATATCTTATTCAGATCCCCTCTGCATAGGATATGCTCATACTATAACAACATTGTTGATAATACTGCCGATATAAACTTTTCACATTTGCCGTATTTGCTGGGTAGGTGTACTGAATTGTTTAGTATGTAGTTCTTTCATTTGATTTTATTATTGTTATTGTTTTATCTTACTTGCTTTTTTACTCTTTTGTTTTATATACTTTTATATCACTTTCTGTATCTTTATATATTAGCGTAATTTTTGTTATGTTTAGGTTATACTAGTTTAGGTTTATTCTTGTTAAGATTTTTTTTGAGCACCCTTTCTCTTGTTGAAAGCTATCTCTCACTTTTTGTCCTGTTATTGGAGTTACTCTGTTGGGCAATAAAGATATATTATATTATATATTATATATTAATCTAACCTAATCTACCAATACCTTTTGAAACTAATGTGATTTCAAAAATGTAGAGTATTTTGTATCATATACAATTTATTTTAATTAGAAATGATACAGACTTTTTCTTTGAAGATAATATAGTTTTTGTGCAAATTTTATAAGAGAGAATTCTGAAATGAAAGAAAATTTTAATTTATAATAATCTTCAGTAGATCTTCAATTGTCCGCTGTTGAAATGATACTCTCTGATATTTTACATAATTATATACACATATTAAGATATCTTCTTACTGTAGAATTTTTATGAATTTGTAACAACTCACGAGAATTGAAAAAAAAAATTCCTGACATATTGAACACCATATTATATTAAAGATTAAAAATAACAAATTATAAATTAATTCTAGTTGCCTAATTGATAATTAACACTCAATTACTTTAATTTTTTTTATGTATATACGTATACTGAAATTCCAAATACCTGCTACTATATTACTTTTACATTATATAGACATTTGTCCTTTATAAGTATTCCACTTCAGTTTAATAGAGACGATTAATTAGAAAGTAATTGGCTATCGACGAATGCTCAGATTTATAATATCGCGGCCTGTTTGCTGAACAAATTAATTTTGAAACGTGTAACTGTTGTGGCAGCGAATATTCTAAATTCCTAATTTAGATATAATTATCTTTCTGAAACCCATCCAATACCAGTTGAAAATATTAATCAATCACATCAACAGGTGTGGTCAAGAAAACTATTTTGACAGTTTTAATTACGGTTTTAACGGTAGCTATTTTAGACTATAATCATTGTTCATTCAAGTGAACATAAATTATGTCTGAATTCTGCTTTGAAAAGAACGGAAATTTACCTTCAAAGAAAACATATTATGATTTATATTATAGACTTATATGTACTTCTTTAGGCATGCCGATTTAATGATATTATTACCAGATTCAATAACAACTGTTTTAAATATTTTGAACAGCTGATTTTAATCACATATGCTTTTGGAGGTTTAAGTATACTTTTTTAAAATATCGTTAAAATTTTTAATTTTTTGAATTCACTCAGGTGCGCAAACCTATCCATATCTTAGGTTTGTTCGCTGGTGCTACACTTTCCACACTGACTCCTATTTAAAACAGGATAAAAGATTTACTCTTTATGCATCTGAGAAAGAGACAATATGCACCAGTGTAATTGGTGTAACACCAGCGAACAAACCTCTTGTTTATCGTTGAACCGTTGAGTATAGTTAATTTCCTGAAGCTCAACACTAGTTGTTGACTTGTTGAATTATATTTAACCTTTATTTTTATAAAAATTTATTTAATGTAGTTTCCTTTTTTTCTTGAGATATCGGCCAGGTTAGAGAAACGAACAAGTTTCTTTATGAATGCATTTTAATTTCTCCTACTACGTTTCATTGCTTGTTAGCAACATTTTCAAGCAATCCTTTGTGTTTTTCTTTGCATTATTTTTTACATTAACATCTTACAACATAATTTTCGAGGACCAGACCTTGATCCTCGCGCCAAAATTTATTTTTTATTAATTCAATTCAGCTTTTAATTGAAAACTTTTGTCACGGCAGAGGGAACAAACAAATGCTGGAGTATTCAGTCTTTGTTTGTTTGTTTTTATTCTTAACGTCCTTACAATTTTGAAATTGAAGTTACCTATTTCCTCATAAAGGGAATGTAAGGGCTGTTGTAAGTTTGCCCTATCTGACTAAATCTGCAGCAGGGTTCACCAAGACTGTGGCTATCTAGAAAAAAAGATTTAATAACATTTTTATTAATAAGTTAGCTTTGTATTAGCTTTGTTCGCAGAGCAATCACAAATCAGTCAGAGTCAATCAAATTACGTCTAACTGATTTGTGATTGCGTTTGGTGTGCTCCACCAAACACCAAATAAAATTAATATCTGGAATGACAGCATCACATTTTTGTAATAACAATATTTTTATATTAAAAGTTTTAGGAAAAATTGTATTTATTTTCTACAGCTCTAGTATTCGATTCTGGAAAGTAAATAATAGGGAATTTACCATGTGGGCCTAATGCACCAATAGAAATCTTGCTTTCTATTGGTGAATTTTTTTGCACGGTTGTTTCTTTGATATGGAGTAAACTACGCAACTTCATATTTATTTTAAAAACAGTTATAGATATGGAATAAGAGATTGGGGATTTGAAGGACTGATATATAACTATTTGACCGTAAGTTCCTATATATTATTTAAGTATTCAAGTTAGTAAATTGCTTTTACACTGAACCACAAATGGGTTCTGAAACAATGAATGAAATCATTGTTCACATGAAATAATGTATTAAAAATTGTCCAAAGAACGAGTTGATCAAATCAATCAAAATTATTTTATTAAATAACAACGGAATTTATTGAGTAATAAATCATTCATTGTATTAATGAAACCAAATTCATTGAAAATGCCATAGCAGCTTGACTGGTTCAATAAAATATGTTATTGTTGTAATAACTTTATTTGGTTTACTGAATGGTCATGAGTTGTCAATTTTATGTGTAAATTCCAGTAGAAGAATAAAGAAAGGCGTCAACACAATGAATAGTATATTTTGATATGCTAATCGCAAGTGGTTGACTTAATGTATGTTATTCATAATCCTAATAAATTTTAGTTATTGTTATAGAGTACACTTCTAATTAAAATAATGAACTTAATTTATTGATGCAATAATCGCATTTCATTCACTCAATTGATCGATGAGTAAAAGTTGCAGATTTATTTAATTGGATTGCAGTAAAAGTAATATTAAAAATAACAAGATTGATAGTAAGCATTGATGTCACGAGTTTAGATGCACGCCCTCTAAGGACCACACGCCAAACTCTCACTCAGTCACCAACCGTGGCGTAAGTCGGTAATTCGAACACTGCCATACACCTTCCATTAAGGTATGCTATCTGTTCGTTAATAATTGCAAACCATTGTACTAACGACGAAGGTATTATTTAATACTTTATTGTGTTCATATCGTAAATAGTTTTATGAAAATTGTACCTAAAAAACCTTGTTGGAAATAATCAGGTATGCGGTCTGTTATTTTTCTTTATAGATACCCAATATGTTCGACCTCTCACTTTTCTAGGCAACAAACTAACTGCGGTTGGTGAAATAGGATTATAGTAGCTTGTGTACCTGTCCTCTCACACTGTAATTAATGGTCCAGCTTCGCCAGTAGAAGGACCACGTGGACACAATCGAATCCCTTGAACAGATCACAACAGGTCAGTGGTTCTAATCAGTGGCGGCTCGTGGTCGGAAGCGTAGGGTGTTCACAAAATCAAGAACATGCACATTTTTAACTAAAATCCAATCACTTTTTTCGTACATGTCCTTCTTAAATTTTCTTGTAAAGTCTCTAAATTTGCCCTTTGTAGTTTGCGTCAAATTACGTTTTGGTTTTGGTCTGCCCATACTTTTGACTTGAATTTTTTGTTCATAACCAAACGAATTAAAATTGTCTTTCAAATATTGCACAGTAAAACTGTTCGCATCCATAGTTCTTATTTATATATTGTTTAGTGTTTCCAATATACTACTTACTACTTGTTTTGTTTTGTGCATTTCATTATCTTTTTACGTACTATACATATTCTTTTTTGTTTGTCGGCTGCACCAAAGCGCATTAGTGGCGGCTTTGCTTTGTCGGCTTTTTGCAGAGTGATTTAACGATGCAGCGTAGTTTTTAACTGCGGCTGCGCTGTTGCCAATTTATTTTTGTTTTTTCTAAAAAAATCAATTATTATTTGTATCTTTGAAGGAAATGTACGTTTTTTTGGGAACAGTTAAAGATTTACGAGTTTAACTTTGTGATTTTATGTGCGCGGGTTTAATAAACGTATTGCTATAGATGAAGTACCTCAAACGAAAATTTAAATCGGTGTTTTAAATAAAATAGATAGTTTTTTTTTTAACAAATATATTGTTTAATTTCCTTTTTTTTACAAAGTTAAATTTAAGATATTTATAAATTAACACTAAGTATTTAAATTGTTACAACCATGATTATTGTGTTAATTATATTAACTTTTATCATCTACAATTCTTTGAAAATCTTCTTATACCTAAAACTAAAATATAAAATTAAATTTAATACAGACCTGTATTAATTACTCATGTAAACTGCACGAGTGTGATTAAACATTGAGCACTGGCTTAATATCAGCAACAAATTAATAGATTAATATATTAAAAATTTTAAATTCCAAGCAAAAGAAAACAACACATGTGAGCCACCCCGATATCTATATCACACTGGCTCTCTCGCTCGCACGTACGAAGCAGAGAGCCAGAAAACAAACAAAAAACCTGGAAACAAATCCGTCCAATACGGAAAAATATAGCAGTAGTGAAATAAATAATATAATGTTATATATAGTCACGAAAATTCTGTTAAAACTTAAAGTATAAAGAAATAAACCGTTATCCTAAAATATCAAAACAACTTTCAAATGAAAATAACATTAAATTAAGAAATTTATTCGGATAATTGTTTTTTTTTTTAATAAAAAACTACAGCAGTACATTATTTAATAAATTAAAATAATTACGCACCCTTGGTTTCATTATAAAACTGTCACCAACAAACAGTATTAGTTCTTATGGTAGTTACGACCTGTGAACGGTGAGTCATTCATAAACAAAACATATATAATAGAGTTTATCCGTAAAACACGATATCTGAACGTTGATGTCGATCGATTTCTTAACGTGACCCGAGAACGCAACGAAAGCGAACACAGGAGCACACTCAATTTGTGCACCGTTCATACGGAATCTGCCGTATCTCTCCCCACCTCCGCTACGTCCTTTATGCGGCTAGGCATTGGATAAAATCAACGTGGTCCCGCCTACTCGGTGCACGTGCTCCGTCGTCGGTCGCTTGCGTCGCGTCGTTTATTCGTTTCGCTGCGTTATATTTCACGAATATATTAAGATCGAGTAATAGATTTTATTAGTTTGTAATCGACGATTTGTTTAGGGGGTTCACGTGCTCATGTGCTCCTATACAGAAACCGCCACTGGTTCTAATTCAGAACATTAAAGAGAATGAAATATTTATCTATAAATGCGTTCTTTCCTGCTAACTATCTACATCAGAAAAATATGTGCATAATTATCGTAATGGACAGACACGTCCTGTTTGGCCTTTTTAGGCTCATCAGTGCTCCTCGGCGATAATTGCATATCATGCATTAGCGTATATATACCTAGCTGAAATAATAATGAATGAGAGTGTTATGTTGTTAAACTCAATATATTTGCAAAATTTTCGCAAATATTTTGAGTTTAACGATTTAACACTCTCATTCATTAACTAAGTACTAAAAAAATTCCGCCATTCGAGCGACTCATTATATCTAATATCTGTTTTGCGTCGCGGGCAATTTAGCCCTTTTAGTTAATGGGCTAACTTCCGTACGCGATCGCCACTCATCAGTGAGTGGACACTCAAATTAAACATACCCCGCTGTATTTACCCCACCACATTCACAATGCGAATCATTAACCCTACGATTTAAATTACCGTGACCCGTTATTAATTCTACCGCCTGATACGACAATTAACCAACATTTCCCTAAAAGTTCTGGTCTAGTACGCCCACTATTGGCGGCACCTCATTTGTTACACTGTCACCCTTCCCTATCAACTATATAGAATCTAGAATCCCTGGTGATACCTTGTCTTAATACGTTCATTTTTACAATTTGAGTTCTTTCTCCTCTATTTTTCTACGTTATTCTTTGCCATTTGATATCTATGTCGTAATTAGTGTTTTGGATCATGGTTCTCTAAAAAGTATTTTATGATTCAGGTCATCGTATCCTGCCTGTATAAAATATTGTGGGTTATTTAGATTGCAAATGCCACGGTATTTTTCAGTAGTTATTTTTTTTTTTTTGCTTATTTAAATCAGTAATTTGATTTATCTTTCTAAGTAAGTTCTTCTAGTGGAAATATATTGAAAATATAAAATTTGAATATTAATATAAATAATATATTAATTTGAAAGGTATCATTTAACAAAAGAAATCTTAAATGGTTTTTACCGTTTTATTTTATTTTTTATATAAAAGCTGTCCAAAATCCAGACGTTGTACTATTTACATTTGAAGGATGTTTACGTGTATGTATAATATATACAAAATATATAATATGTATTATAAAAGTCTAAGATCTAAAGATCACATTTGTAGTAGACAACGTCTATAAGGTATAGGATATTTTAACATAGGATAGTGGAAAAAAGTTACGAGGCAGTAGAAGGAAATGAACACAATAGAGATATGTATGTTTCTTTTTTTTTCTGAGGAAAATTTACAAGTATACATGACAACAGTTTGTCAACTGGCTGTCTGGCTTTTCTCTCTAGTGGCAGAATGGATAGTTTGGACATGAGTGAGGATCAACACCAGCAGGTACAGGAGCACCGTGTCCAGCAGGATTATATGCACCCGGATTGTACGCTCCTGGATTGTATGCACCTGGATTGTATGCGCCCGGATTGTAGGCGCCACCTGAAATAAATTCATTTCATAAATATGTATACGTTTGTACGGTTATTGTTGGAATTGTTAATGCCATTTATCTCTCTTAATTTAGTTCGAACAGAGAATAATATATTCAGCAGTACTTTTCCTATTTTATTAATAAATAATCTGCTCGTAAAAAAAGGAATGTAAATAGATTAGCCGACGCCTTTTTCCTTATAAATAATACAATGCGTTTCCGCTTGACCGACAATAGTTTATGGGCGGCACACGGCGAGAGAATGTTTCAAGTTGCCATGATCATTCATCTAAAAAAATATCACACACGTATTACTACGTGGTATTATGCTAAGTAATGCAAGAAATTTATTATTAAATGGTGACAGTAATAACTGTTCTGGAGAGTAAAAATTGTTAACCTTGACTTTAATATATTCAAACTGCTTTTTTGCAGAGTTAATACAGTACAGGAATGATTTAATTTTAATTTAGAAGTGTATTTTACAGTTTGTTTTAGTGGCGTAGTACAAAATTACTAATAACATTATCAGGTAATCTGAAATTGGAATGTTTAAACTACTTTTTTTAAACACTTATTTAATATGATTAAATATACATATAAACAATACCACGGAGAGCCCAAACACGTATTGTTTATTTATTTATTTAATAGAAATGATTTCACGATATTTAAACATTTCATGTCATTGCTGATGATGAGGAAACTTTTACAATTAGAAGCGCAACGTCTAATTCTAAAAGGTTTACCCCAAATCAATATAACAGATGTTATGGAATATATTTATAAGAAAAGATAACTGTAATAAATACTCATAAATAAATATTTCCAAAGAATATTTACATAATTTACCTATTATCATAAATTAATTTTATTGTAGGGCGTAAAAAGTAATTTAACATGCAAAATTAAATTAATCTTACTGGCACCTTTAAATGCAGTGTCCTTGAGGTAAGTTTAAATAATTTATTACATTCATTGAAATGTATTTCTTTTGACTATAATGTAGTTATATAAAATGCTGTCTCTAACTATGCTATCAAGTCTCGGACCTATGTATGTTTTGGTATGCAGTTCGATTTGTTAAAATTATATTATTATTATAAAAAAATAGTTCTTTTATACAGAATTCTTTTATTCTTTAATTATGTACAAATATTTAATAGTTTAACTACATATTGAACGGGTTTTAAAATTATATTAAGGATACCATGAATTTGGGAAAAAAGCTCATGATACAAATTATTTAATGATTTCGTTATAATGAAAACATTTATATAATAAGTTAATTTTTTTTCTGAAAAATTTTGAGGCATAATAACAAATTTCAAAATGTACCTAGAACTGAAAATAGAAATGAGATTGAGAAATTAGCGAATATGACGAAATTGAACAAACAAGTTATAAGCACATAACTAACAGCTTCTTGCGAGTTTCGCCGTGTGTCAAAACTTTCGCTCGACGTTTCGCTGTTCATACTGACAGCTTCTTCAGGATAACTGAACTGATTCTCCATTCTCCTGGAGAAACGTCGAGCGAAAGTTTTGACACACAGCGAAACCTGCAAGAAGCTGTTAGTTATAGTTACACCGGCCGTGAAAGCCTACGCAGTGTTAAGTTATAGCACAGTGAAATATTAACTAAAAATTATTTCCGAACAATTCTGAATTACGCATCGCTAGATGCGCAGTGCATGTAGTTTCAGTGGCACAAACAATCGAAGAAGCTTAAATTTGCATTTAATTTGAGAAAGATGGTACATTTACACAGCCCATGTAAATAATAGATTGTAATTTATACCGTGTGACATTAATGAAATAATAAATAATTAAACAATAATATCCGTAAACATTTGTTTGCAAGATACAGGTGGACAAAGCTTTTTATTTTTTTTTTAATTTAAAAAATACTGCAATTTAGTTTTCGTACTCATAATACTCACATTGAATAATAGGCCCAACTTCATGCATTGAAAAGTGTGCGTAAAGTATGCATAAAAGTAGTATTACATGCACTATTACCGCATAAAATGCTACTTTAGCGCTTACGAAAGGAACCAACTGCATTGAAATTTAAGAAGTAACTAAAAACGTTCAATCAAATCGCGATTTTTTTTGTTATGAGTTATGAGGCAATGTAGAAATAAATTCTCTAAAAAGTTTCATACTCTTAACATCTTGCATAGTCAAAATCAAGATTCATGTCTCTGTTAAGTATTATTTCTTTGTAAGTTATAAATATAATGTTTTTATATTTATAAATTACAAATGTGTTTGCTTAAAATGTGGCTCTTGTTTCATTAAGCGCTCAAATTTTCATAGAGTGCTGCCTCAGATATGTTCACATTTAAATGAAATGTATTATTTGCTCACGAAAAAATTTTAGGGAGACGTAAATTTTGTATTTCAGTGTACCTTGAACACAAAACGTTGAATGAATATTAGGGTAAAGTATATGTTAAAATCCATGAATGTGGTATGTATAATGTATAAAAAGAGGAAAAATGTCCTTACATTCATCAATTTTTTTTTTTTAATATATTTAAGACAACATGTTTTGGCTAACAAATGCCCAGCTTCAGGTCTTAAAACGTCATGGTATGAAATAAACGTCTATTTTTGACTTTTTAATTTTTAGATTTCGTACCATGACGTTTTAAGACCTGAAGATGGCCTTTGTGAGCCGAAACATGTTCTGTTAAATATATTTAAAAAACTGGTGAATGTAAGGACATTTTTCTTCTTTTTATACATTATTAGGATGGAGCGTTTTAAATTATTTTATGATCCTGTGTTTGCAGCTTTATATTATATATTGCATTGTAGTTGAGGAAATTGGCAATTATATGTTTCAGACTTACTAACAGCAGGTCCAAGCAAAGTAATTAGGAATATAATACCTTGAATTATTCAAATTGATAGTATCGGTCGTTTATATATAATATATTGGACTAAAATTATATATATCAAGGTTATAGTAATATTGAATTGCATGCTATCGAAAGATCTTGCTTGATAAAACCTGAACACCCATGATTGAAGGTTAAAGCTTAAGGAAGTTCCATTCTAACTACGATAGAATTCGCTTGTAGAATTCTATCGTATGCAAAAATGTTCGTAAATTTTGAATTTATTCTACACATGCTTTATTAATTACATGATATTCAGAAGAACATTAAGCGACAAACTCCTATATGGTGGAAGATTTAGATAGAAAATGGTGGAAAAGAAGAATAAGAAAATGTGCTTATAATAATTAGATAAAAGAAGAAGAGAAAGAAAAAGGAGAAGAAGAGTGTTAAGTATAGAAGAGAAGTGCAGAAGTTGAGGTATCAGAAGAAGAGAATAAATACCATCGGCATTTCCGTATGCTCCGGATTCGGCGAGTCCTTCGCCGTGATAGTCACCGTCGCCGGTGTATTGGCCGTTGTCCAAGGCGTTGTTTCCGCCATTGTATGCTCCTGGGTTATAGGCGCCTGGATTATAAGCGCCCGGGTTGTACGCACCTGGATTGTAAGCTCCCGGGTAAGCGGCGGGCCATTTGGAGCTGCAGCTACAGCTGGATTGTTGCAGTTGGGATAGTTGGGACAAGCTTGCGGGCTGACGCCTGCGGGGAATTGGTGAGCCGGTACGCCACCGGCGAGTGGACCGTGCCATGCTGCCAAGGTGGCTGAGAAAGCACAAGCTAATACTGCCTGAAAAAAATATTAAAATTATTTAGAATAGGTTAGTTTAAAATATCAGTTGCCTGTTATAGAAAGCTCAACTTTAACAATAGTTTGATTAATTATTAATCTAAAATCTTTTTTTTAATAAAGAAATGTATTAATGTGCTGAAAGAATAATTTAATGAGTGTTTTTTTTTATCCATTTTAGTGATAAAAGAAGTGTAGGTATTAAATTAATTTATTTTCTCAAAACATTAGTACATTTTCCTTCTCTTTCATAAAAGATATTTGTCAAAGATTTAGGTTAGCTTTTTAAAAGTTTTATGAAAGTCCTTTGTCAAAGAACATTTAATATTCGTCTTAGAAAAAGTAAACAATGTGCTTACATAACTGCCTACAATATTCAACATTTATAAAAACTCGTGAACAATGCAGTAACTTTTGTTATCTTGTCATTTTTTTTTTCTGAGGTAGATTGAGTTTAAGCAATTAGTTGCTTATCAGGCACCCTCGCAAAGCCAAGTCTCCTTCCTAATCACTATTACGGCCCCGAAAAAAAAACAAAAGAATCACTAGATGAAATTCATTCAAATCAAGACATTGCAGACTAATGCAGGCACGAAAATTTGAAAATCATAGTTATAAAATATTCAATATTGCGTCAATAATTTTTAATATGATGAATATATAAGATTAATATAATAATATTATTTTGTTGTTATTGGAGTATGGCTTGGAATCAAATTTAAACGACTATGCAGGTTACGTTTCGGTTTATTTATAAACCTTTTTCAAACCTTGTATCTGTAATAAATTATATTTTATTTTTGTTAGCATCTTATGGATCAATTTTGTTTGATTTAAATATTGTATATTATATATTTATATTCACGATCCACGTTGATATTTGAAAAATAGAATGCAAGTTAGTCTTCGACTAACTTAACTGCCTTAAAAAAACATGAATACGTCCTCAATTATAAATTTAATTATGACGCAACTAAAATTTTAGCTAAGAAAAATTTTACAAACGTATAGTAGAGATGATTTATATTAAAAAAACTAAAAATAGCATAAACAATCCAACCGACATAGCAAATTTATCCAAGATTTACGCTCCACTGTTTTAACTTTAATTTTAATCCCTGTATTTGCCTTAAATTATTTAAACTAAAAATAATAGCAAAAAATGTTCATCTTTTTATACAAAATCCTGCTTCATGCCGACATGCAATTCAATATTGTCTTTAACAGATGGTATTGTTCATTGTGTCGTCCCATTTACAATTTTAAAATTTTCCCTAAATATTATGACGTACAATTATGTTGGTTAATACAAAATTTTAATGTGGATCGCAAATAGAAATATATAATATATAATAAGCTTAATTAAGGTAAATATTTAATTCAAACTAAATTGATCCATAAGATGCTAACAAAAATAAAATGTCATTTATTACAGATATAAGATTTGAAAAAGTTTTATAAATAAACCGAAACGTAACCTGCATGTCGTTTGAATTTGATTCACAGCCATACTCCAACAAAAGAAATTAAATAATAAACACTTATTATTGGCTAAAAAAAAAAACACGAGATTACATATAAAATTAGGTACCTGTATTGTACTTTTCTATTGAAGACAATAAGATTAGGTCAGAACAGTGATTACTTATTTCATTCAATTTCCAAGAAATTTAAAAGAAAATAAGTCGCTACAGAAAAAAAAAAATTGTGCAAGAAACGGCTACAAAATAGAACCAATAAATAAAAGCACAAATGAAATGGTAGTAGTAGAGGGCCTTAATAATTTTTGCAACAAAATTCTTCGAATCACAAAAAATAGGTTAAATACAAAGCTACGACGCACAAAATATTTAAAAACGATCAATACTGCATTACGAAAATCAAAACCGTAAATTAAATGTAGCAATAAGCTATCTAACTGCAAACAAGCTCTTAAAATTTCATAAATAGAAGCATTTGAATACTTTGCTTTGTTATCGAATAAACAACAGGAAACTTACCAAAACTAAATTATAGAAAAAATAAACGAAACAATGCGCAAAAAAAGAGGAATCTTTAAAAAGCACTGTCTACTTTAATCTTTAAAAAAATAATTTGAAATAATAAAATCTTAAAGCGGAAGGAGTCTAGTTGGCACAGAAGCTTTATTTATTAACAAAGAATCGAATGACGAAAACAGCATTCTTATAAAACACCCGCCTTCAAAGATAATGGGAAAAATAAGTATATAAGATATTAATAGTAGAAAATAACAGTCACTCACCTTCTAGTGGCGCACCATAAAATTTGTTTTTTACTAAGCAATTTAATGCAGAAGACCACATTCTGAGAAAATCTTCGCTTCAAAAGATGATATTGAAATAAGAAATTCTTAGGTGGAGTTTATTTTAGTATTCTAGTGAGCACCAGAAAATGCATTTTTAACGATAAATCGAATCTTGACCAAAAGAAAGCTCACAAAAATAGGCAGAAGGAATATGGTTTGAGGTTAGGTTATCAAGAAAAAGGAAATGACCATTACTCTGATAGTAAAAGTCAGATTACTCAGAATTATTGTAGCTTACTTAAACATAAAGGCACCAAAAACCTATGAAATATAATACAAAATCCTCAGTAGTTTCATGTTTTACGTTATCTAAAATAATTGGGGAAAATATAAGTTTTGCTGCTTGCAACCGATGTTGTAATAATTGAATCTAAATTCCGAGATATTAAACAAAGAATTTTAAAATGCTAGCAAAAGCATAAATACATAACAAATAAGAAAGCAATGAATGAAATAAATAAAAAATCATTTCATAAAAATAAATTGTTCAAAATATTCCCAACTTTTTTTTAGACTTAACGTAAAGTCTCGTTAACGATTAAAATATTTTAGGTTATTTTAGTTTGCATTAGAGAAAAAGTGGCACTGTTACTTAATAATCCACGTAAAATAGTCCAAAAATGGGTATCCAAAGAATGCCGAAAAATTTTTCACTTGCCATCACTACTCCTTTTTCTCCTAATTCTCAAACAAAAGAAATTTCACTTTAGAACTTACCAGTTTTACAAACATGTTGATGTATTTCTGTTAAATTTCACAGTGACAATTAATTCAAAGGCATTGTGTATATATACCTAAACCACACCCTGTACGGCCGTTCTAGGGAAATGTAACAAGAAAAAGTAATTTTAATCCCACACACACGTAATGTGGTATAAAATATAGAGGGGCGTACTAGACATGCTCATACGGCGTGTATGTATGTTTTCTTAATAATGGAAATTGCTCTCCTAGCACAATACTTAATTCTAATAAATTTGCTCTCTGTTGCTGGTTGTCATAGTAGAGCCCAAGGTTCCGTGCACCTCATTGCCATGGTAAATATTCAATAAATTAGAAAAAATGTGCGTGTGCATGATAAGGAAACCTATCTAGATGCCTTCTGTAGGTGAGGCTTTCCTGGTTTGACAGGAGAATCGCCGAGATGAGGGACCTCGATTAAGAAGGATGATTCATTTTATTTCATTCTTGAGTGTATACGTCTGCTAATTTAAGTCACCGCTGAACGATATTTATGGTATGCAGGGCTGAATATTTTATAATACGATGGAATAACGTTTCAATAGAGAGTAACTATATGGAGATTAATACCGCTTAATTTGAATAGGAATTTTTTTAATTAATAAAACTGCAAACTATGTATTTTTAAATTACCGCTAATTGGTATTGGTATTGATACAAAGAGTATTTAGACAATATTAATATTATACAAATGTATACATACAGGTCCCAAATCTTCGATTTTTCGTGTGGTTGGTGGTTGAATATCATGAATAATCAAAAGCTAAATCCCAATGATTTGGGATGATTTTGATTGCATTTCAATATTTTCAGAACAACAATACTTCTGTTTATCTTACAAAAGACAGATTTTTGCATCTCCAAAAACTTAAAGTGAGTATCAAAATTATGTAGTATCATAGTAGGTGCATCCCAGTGGCTTTTAAAGCATTTGCAGTAGAAAGAATAACTCCTTCCTCCTTTTTCTCTATGCACAGACTTTTTCTTTGACATTTTGTCATTTACCATGTCGATTTTACATACTTACTAGAATTGCCAAATTTTGGAAACCATACATTTGGTGTTTTTCTCCATCATCTTCTATTTTACGTTGTTGAATTTTTTTCATTCTATTGATCAATTGCATCGTTTTCTTCTACCTTTCATGAATTCCCTAATATTCGATATGTTACATTATCAGGTTATTTCTGATTGCGTAAGGTGTCGCTTAAGATGAGACTTACGATTAGTTTTTATGTGAACATCTCTAGTTGCTTTGACCAACTGGTTTGTTTGGTAGTTTCAGTGGTTCCTGGTTTCACACGCCAAGATTAGAATTGGTGACACTGCACTTTGGTATACCTGTGTTAACCTTTTATGTATATACTTCTCCAGAATGTGCGTCTTAACATTTTTGTTCCATGCTTCTTTACTCATATTATCTTTATTTCTAATTTTCATATGACTGTATCTTTTGCAATTGCAATGGCTTGGGAATGTCTAGGAACATTAAACGAACTAGGCAAAAGAAATAAAGTAACCCTGCTATGGGTTCCGAGTCACACAGGAGTGGAAGGAAACGAGATAACGAATAATCTCGCAAAAAAGTGGCTGAAATACGTTTCATAGGGCCTGAACAAGTAGCGGTACAATACCGAAGAAACTAAAAAGAGAAATCGAGCAGAGAAGATCTAATTATTGGGAGAATCTCCAGGGAATGAGGCAAAGTAAAATTCTTCTGGGAACCTATCACCAGAATGCATCAACTTCAAGAAACAATGTTCGCATATTAACAGAAATATTTTCAGGCCATTGTAAACTGAAAGGGCACCTGAGTAAGCTTGGATTCATAAAGGATTCTGAATGTAGATTTTGTGGGGAACAGGATGAAACGCCCATCCATCTCCTCTCAAATTGCGCAGCACTGTGCAATTCAAGGGCGTTGCACCTGGGAGCATGTGAAATCGAAGAGGGAGATCTGGGGCCTATCTAACCTGGGGCCTTCTCTATATTGGGCACTAATGTTTAGAAATCGTATTTTGTATTTGCTATTAAAGTCATACCACACAGTTGAAAAACATGGTGATTGAAATCACGCATGATGTAAATTCACAAAGATGTAGAGGCTTGCTTGTCTGGGTATTATTGGAGCTGCAAAAAACTACCGTAACGAAAAGCATGCTAAACCCACTTTCAGAAGCAAGGATGGGCAGGCAGTTTGAAAGATAGTTGAATTTAGAAAATCTAGAAGACTTCTGCGCATGCTAGGATAACATCCGTAACAAAAACTTGTTACAATGCAGTGATACAAATATGTCAAAACATGACAAAAACTGGTTGGCTTGAATTGGAGAATTAAACAGAAATTGGAGCTTTTGACCAAAAATGGGTATGGAGGTAGTTGAAGATAGGTACAGGTTTTGGTGTCGGTTTACCTACATGAGAAAAAGTTGCATGCAAGCATGTGGCATGAGAGCAATAAAGCACTGCATATCGAACGGTCATAAGTGCATTACAACCCAGGGCCGATAGGGTGCCTCAAAAGCAACCGCAGAATAGGCTTCGCATCTTCTCCGATAATCAAGCGACCCGTAGAGTACTATTATCCTATCAGGTAACCTCACAATTTGACTGGAAACTAGATTATTTCTGGATTACAGAAGGATTTTGTTCAAAAAGTAGCGGATTCATTTCTGGTTTCAAATACTTGTTTCTTTTTTGAAAAGTAAAGTAGAAACATATAC
This sequence comes from Protaetia brevitarsis, assembly GCA_004143645.1. Lineage (NCBI taxonomy): Eukaryota > Metazoa > Arthropoda > Insecta > Coleoptera > Scarabaeidae > Protaetia > Protaetia brevitarsis. The sequence continues at coordinate 2,517,853 of RXPK01000247.1, forward strand.
GTAAATCTCAAGATGATCCCTCATACTATAGTGTGTAGCGACCAAGAGGATATGGAGCGAAGGATAAATAGAACATGCAAGACTTACTTAATTAAATTAATTTTTGGCCAAAACAATAAAATTTGGACGTGATTGAAGGCTAAAAAAAATAACATGGGATGATTTAGTCTTTTTGGCATATATGAGCATGCTATACAATATGTATTTGTAAAATGCCAATAAATTTATATTATTATTAAAACATCGGTTATAAAACTTAAAAAAATTATATTAATAATAGGGTGTCTATAATATTATTATATTATTTTAAGACAAACGCAAACAAGTAATATACTTTGACACAGAGCAATAGAGTAATTGGATTTTTAAAAGACTAGTAGACCTATTAATAGACATAATAACACTGCCGAGGATCTTGCAAGATCTAAGAATCTTGATTAAACACAATAAAGTTACTTTAGTGTGGGTGTCGGGGCAAAAGGCCATAGCAGAAAATGCAATCAAGTAGCAAGAAATGGTTCCGAGACAATTCTCAGTGAATCTAACCTCAGTTTGGCAGAAAGAAAATCTGTAGTGCGATTGGTTATAACAAACAGAGTTATCCTGATTTGGACATTGAGGCATTTCCACATTAAAGGAAACGAGATGGCCGATTAACTGATTAAAAAAGGAGCTAGCACGCAGTTCTATGAACCAGAATCCAGTTTGGGTTTTTCCAAATCTCAGATCAAGAGAGAACTCCAATAATGCGAGCACAGAAAAACGCGAATTCACTGAAAGGAACGGGCAAATACTCGCAAAAAGGTTGGTCAATCCTCTGCTAAACATCAACAAAAACCTAAGTTAGGCTTAATTATTACCGATCATTGCCCTTTGACGCAAGCCAATCACCATTTCAAACGAATGAATTGAGACAAGACTGGCAAGTATCGGCATTGTGAATGGGAAATAAAAAACGGAACAGATATTATGCTACTGCAGAAATTTAGCAGTGACTGCTACATTACAGTTAGGAGTCCATAACTCCCGAAACGGTGAAGATAGCACCACTAAAGAAAATCTTCTGATTTGCGTTAAGCATGAGAGCTAAGCTGGATCAGGGTATTCACACTAGCCTGACTGGACGCTTCAGTCCCTCAACCCTGTTACAATACAATAACCAAATCTGTCACAGGTGGTGGAGGGGCTGAATTGTTTGCAAAAAAAAAACACCAGTTTTACTGGAACAATCTTCATGTGTAGAAACACAGCAAACGCATCATGAAAAAGCTGTCCCAGTACATGACTGCGGATGTGTTGACTTTCAAAGGAACAGTGGCAGGTCTGTTAACAAGTAATTGCTCTTTAAGAAAATATCTAAATAGAGTAGCAATCTACAACAATGAGAATGAATTTACCTACTAAGTGAGTAAGGACAGGAAGACTAAAATGATACTACGTCTGTTGGTCGATCATTGCAGATTAATTGGGCATATTTATAACATAACACGTATACAGATTCTGCCAAGAGGAGGAAGAACCTCCAGTTGATGTGCTGTGCTACTGCGATGGTTTGGTGAAGATAAGGTTCCTAGAATTGGTTGCAGAGAACCCCACAACTTATAGGTACATAAAGGAGCCACTCTCAAAGATGATAACTTTAAATTAGACAGCGCGTTCTAGGAAAATGTGAGTAACAATAGATTTAAAAAGTTCTCGGTAATATAGGTTCTTATGGTCGCCTAATCTAATAAGTAGTTCACAATATAACTACCCCGTTAAACAACTCTTGGTAAGTTCTTGACTTGCACTTTAGCAATTAATTTACACATAACAAGTAAATAATTTTCTGTGGGAAGTTTCAGTATTTTTAAGTAGGTCTCAGAAAAATATCGAGCTCTTTGAATTACGCGTCAATGAGGATATTTAGAGCCTTGCAGTTGGCAGCATTCTGTTGATCGCAACCTCATCTGTCACCATATGTTCTGGGATTGTTGATGCCTCGTTTAGTTCTCCTCCTCCTCGACAAGGAAAGCCTACAACTTTAAATGATGAGTTCCACGTTCGGAAAATCGACGACTTGGTTCTGGTCATGGTTCTTGCATCACGACAATGTACCGGACCACTCAGTAGACCACTCAGCTTTGTTAATTCGAGAGTTTTGTGCAAAAAATTACATGACTGTTCTCCCCCAAGCCTCCTTATTCTCCAGACCTGACTCTTTGTGACCTTTTCTTGTTTCCCAAATTAAAATCAGTTCTAAAATGATGCTATTATCAGCCTGTAGATGACGTCAAAGCAAACTCATCACAGACCTTTAAATGAAGCTATCCAGGACTGCTTTGCGAAATGCAAACACCGCTGAGGAAAGAATATGAATAGTGAGGATGACTACTTAGGACGAGTAGAATTGGTAAAGAATGTTTTTCTTTTTGAAAAAGTTCGGTATCTTTTTGAACAGATGTCTATGTAGAATAAAAAAAAACAATTACATTATTATCACTATTATTATTAAAGTTTCTCTTTTTGGGAAGTTTGCTATAGACATTCTTACGTGTAACTAAAGGTGAACAACTTTTAAAGAAAAAAATAAAATTTAATATAGTATTAACTGCTTTTATTTTACTTAATCGTAGTTATTACTTACACTATTAAAGATCATTAACACCGTCACATTGTGATGATTGCAGTATGTTAATGCAATTATCTTTCATATACCACATCATCACATTCTCTTCACCTTTTCACGTCCCTATTCATTGTCTCACATATATATATAACTCAAGGACAAAGATTTTTTTTCATGCATAGATAGTTCCAACCCAACCCAGACGCCTTACTAATCGTAAGCATTGGATACATATAATTATTTTTTAAAAGGGAATGCCACCTTATACAATAAATAACAGTAAAAAAGTACTCGCATACCTTACTTTTACCTTTGATTTTGTTTTACTGATATGGATACATACGCCAGCAATTGCTGAATGCATAATACATATATGAATGAAAATTTAATGGAAACGAATCTATATGGACGAGTAGGCTCATAAATATGTATGTATTGATGACGAGAACATCGTCCACAGCTGGTGTGGAAGTTCATTGTTTTGTTTTGAATTGCATAATCTTAGTGTTTATTTGTATATTATTAGTACTAGGTTTGCAGAAAAGGATACAATTATAGATGTGTGTTTCATTGTCCTCTCGCATTATGTTAACCTTGGTTTACTTGTAACTGTCACTTTGAATATGATATTTAGTGGTGCTGGGAAACCAAACAGATTTTGTGATCGATTGACCAACATGACCGGTTAATCACCGTGACTGGAAAACCGCTTTGACGGATTAACCGGTCATTATTTTATCTGTAATTTATAACTATCTTATTTTTACAACAAATACATGTACTTTGGAACACTATCCAAGCAGTTGATATTGCCAATTGTTAGTTATAAAAATTTCCAGAATGCGAAAGTAATATTTTCAACCAGCTTAAAATTACATATTTTCTTTTTTGCCACTTGCGCTGTGTCTTTTATGTCTCAAGACTCATATCATACGGCAATTTATATTGCCGAACTCAGTTTGATGCCCTTCAACTGTTCTTGTGTCACATCTTACGCCATTTTAGCAGTTCGATCTTGTACTGTTTTACCGGATAGTGGAATATCTTTGATTCTATAATCTATTTTAATTCTTGCTGGTATCAATCCCCGGAATATTTCTCCACCGTGTCCCTTGATCTTAACGTTGTACCAGAGTACTTCCCGTCCTCTCTTTACAATTTCAGTTTTGTTTTCAAAATCACTAAACAGATGCTCAAACGCATTTATAAAACACTCCTTCATATAGTCACCATCTGTGAATGGTAACAAGGAACTTGACATCTGAGTTATTTTCTGGAGTTCTTCGATGGCTATTTTGGCGTTATCCACGGGATATTTTCTAGCAAAAGAGTCATGTTTGGTAGCAAAATGTCAGCAAAGAAGACTGGTTGGAAGGCCTTAACTATTCTGCATAAAAGTATACGACTCCGTCCATTCACGAAGAAATTCGCGGTTTTCTTTTTTTTCTCTTCTTTTTTGATATAGCCATATTGTCGGCGGATTTAGAACGCTTTCTGAAATAGAAGGTTAATTGAAGAGCTTGGGGCAATGAGAGATGTAAGCCGTACATGAAGCTTTTCCATTCAATTTTTATATTATTATCAATATTCAATTATACTATAATAAAAAAAATGTAATAATAATAAAATATAATACATAATAATAATTATAAACAGTTGTAGGAAAAGGCCCTTTTCGCACAGAACGGCATAGTAATGTTGACATTCATATGCAAACTCACACGACGGGCACACGGCACAGTAGCGGCATTGTGAAAGCTTGTATACAGGGTAATTGGGAGGAACCTCCAATATTAAGAGAAGATGTTCTGGGGATATAAATGATAAAAAACGTTTAATAAACATATGCACGACTATCAACGTTTACTAAAATATCAATGACAATATTTTTATTGCTTATTGCTTTTCTTGATCATGTATGTCCCTACAACACTTTCTCTTAATATTGGGAGTTCCTCATCAAACAACCCATGCAAATGCTCACAGTACTATGTTGTCAACGGTACTCTAACGGCAGAATATCTTGACATTTTATGCTTAAAATATGATAGATATTAACCAACTAAAATAATAATTTTACTATACGCGTACACCCTTGTGAAATATGAATTTATTATAAAGTAAATTAGATATGGCTATGAATTAGGTACTTTATAAGCTATGACAAACCGACTTGAACCAACACAATAAAACGCACTTCTTTGCGAAAAAGAAACATGCTAACTAGACTCAGAGAAAGGAATAATCACTCAAAGCTATCTCTATGTCTTTTCAAAAACTATAGAGATAATGCCGAGAAAGAAGATTTCTGTAATAGGAGGACCAGAATAACAAGTACTTATGTGGGAAATTTAAAATTGAATAGGTTCATTTGTATCTGTTCGCTTAACTTTTAATTTTTTTAAAGGGGAACTTAAAGAGCCGCAGATGTCTTTCGAAAAAGTCGCGGTTTTTGCCAACCGCTGTGCTATGAGAACGGCTCTAAACTACGGGCGTCGGAGCAGCTGGAATATACGTAAATCTGTAAGCTTCAGCAAAGACAACGGTATTCCAGGCCGAGGTTGCTGCCACCAATTCACCATTGTGTCAGAGAAATATAAAAATGGTCCGAGCTAGGTAAAAGCATCGCTATCTTCTCTGACACTCAGTCCATACTTCAAGCAATTAATTTCGTAAGTGTGGACTCTATAAGCTAATTTGGGCTCTTGACTGACCTGGGCATCCAAAGGGAATTAACATTGGCCTATTGGTCTGGGTTTCTAGCCACTAGCCTAAGGGGAAATGAGGCGGCGGACGAGCTGGCTAGACGAGGTTTATCAAGGTCATTAGTTGAAGGTAGCCCTTCTCTTGGCACTGCCACATCGCAAATTAAAGTATCCATCCTCGAATGGATACATAGTCAGTCAGTCTAGGGAGTGGAGGCAAAAAACATCGGGACAGAGGCAGACAAAAGGTTTCTAAAGGAACAGAGGCCTGCATTTACTATGAATTTTCTGAGTAAAGATAGGAAGACTGTCAAAATCATAGTAGGTTTGCTGTGACTAGTCACTGTAGAGTAAATAGGCATATGTACAGCATAGGCTTGACAGGTGACGCCACTGGCAGATTCTGCCAAGAGAAGAAAGAAACACCGGTTCATGTGCTGTGCCAATGTGACGGCCTGGCGAGGACAAGGTTTCTAATAGTGGGTGTGCAGAATCCCCCACGTTATACAAAGAAGCCGCTCTAAAAGATGATACAGCTAATCCTAATTTAATCAAATCTTCTATGACAAGATGGACAATAATTTTTCGACATTTGAAGGAGTGCATTCAGAGAAAAAATAGTTTTCTTAACTATTTCTTAGTTAATTGAGTCCTATTTTTATTTCAAATGCGCTCCCGGCATTAAGTTAATATTAAAAAGATGTTAGTATTTTATTTGTGATTCAACACATAAAAATATTTCATTTGTATTAATTAATCCCTGTTGCGGTAATTTGGTAAAGAGTTTAATAATAATAAAAATAATTCGTGCTTTAGCATGTTTAACACCCAGCTGTCAATGTAAAAGCTGTTTCTGCAAGCTTTTGCTTAAAGTGATATTATGTAAACTATTCTATATATTTTCTTTTGCCTTTTGATTATATATTCAGTTTACTTCATTTTATTTTGGGAGTATTGTCAGGATAATAAATCAATTGATTCTTCAGTATATCTTTACTACGGTTATGACGTTTCGTTCTGTATAGGCAACATTTTCAAGTATCTTTTAACAGTGATTCTTTTTTTGCGCGTTGCTTCTAATATTTCGAATGCAGTTTTTTACATTTTAAAATTCAAAATTAGAAGCATCGCAAAAAAACAGAATTACTGTTAAAAGATACCTGAAAATATTGCCAATGCAGCAACGAAACGTCGTAAAAGTAGGAAAGATGTTTTCAAGAATCAATTGATCTTTATCCTGACCAGACTCCCAAAGAAAGCGAAGTAAGCGGAATACGTAAACTAATAGCGCATATACAGGTATTTTTAGAAGGTTAAAATACTTCAGTAGGATCTGCATAAGTCTCTATAATGTATGCATCGGAATATGCTCTTTTTTGTAACAAAAAAAAAACTTCGCTAAACATAAACACCGAAAAACACTTATTAGGCATATTGCAGAAAAATTTGGAGGAAGTCTTAGCTGTTTTTCTTAAATTACGTATTGCATTAAGTTTATGTATAATTGCGTGCCAATGTAGAAGTGGATATTCGATGTTCATTCGTAATAATTCTTAATTCCTATTTGGGATATCTTCTACAAAGAAACAAGAGCAAAGGAGTTGATTTACGTTGCTGCTAGGCGTGGTGTGCCATTGTAACCGCACCCTTTATGTATTGATTGAAAGTTTATTAGATACACCTGCCATTTATTAATTCCAAAGTTCTTTCTCGGTTGCAGTTTGAATGTAGGAAAAGAGCCTTGATAATTATTGCAAACTTAAAAGAAATGTCACGTGCTTATAGTGAGACTATCATCTAAATTATGCAAAAGCATTTCCCTTTCTTCCTAAGCCACATATTTATGATATACTGTTTCTATAGGAATTATTTCAAGATTGCGTTTTCTTTTTGTCATTAAAGGTAATTTTAGTAAGGAGGTATTTGTATTATAAAAAATAAAAAATAATACCTTTTCTCTATCTATATCTTTTTATTTTGCATAAGCATGTGTGCAACGAGTTCTACTTACAAATAGTAGTAATCTACTAGAAACTGTTTTTTAAATATATGAAGTTTTCAAGTTTGTTCGACAAGTTATCTGTGGAATCAGGTTGTTTTCAATCAAACATTTCCATATTAAATAGTCAAATAAAAATAGGCCAAATTCTAAGAAGCAATAGAGTAAGTACTATAAACTGGAATAAATCACATTTTAAATTGTGAACATATTTTTAAATATAAACAAGTTTCAAGTAGCTAATATCAAACCCGAAAACAGATTATCAAAACGCTGATGGCTTCAACTTTTGAAAAAAAAACCCAATTGGAAAGTAAAGGCAAACTAGAGAAAAAGAGAGTAGTTTTCAAAAAATTTACATCTTTCAGAATTTAGATAATACTGTAAAGAAACAGTAGGAAAGAAGTACACTTACAAAGAATTATTAACTATTATGCTTTTCTTCTAATAGTAAAGATATGTTTTATATGCTAATTACAATCACTTCCACAACCGAATTACCCAATGTTTCTTTTGTGAATTCAAGGTAATGTATATAAATTAAAATGGGCGTAGGTATGTGTTAATAGAGGCTAGAGGAAATTAATTTGAGCTGTTCCTATATTGGCATATTTGATTTATGTATGGAGTGATTATCTATGAATAAAAAAAACAACTTAGCGGTAGAATCGCTATAATGAAAACAACTGCTTTATTAGAATAATAAACAGTAAACAAAATCAAGAATAGAAGCATGTTTTGCTGGGTGTTAGTAACAAAACCACTAGATGAGTCATGATCATGATTTTAAATGTCAGAGAACTGCAATTTTTGTCGGCCTTAGGAATCATTGCAAATGAAATGCATCGACGCCCAATTAAAAGTATTGGAACTGCATGTTATGGTAAAAAAATGACTGAATTACTAAAAAAATAATTAAAACTAGACATTGAAATGGTTACCTTCCCGTCTCCATTCTATTATTGAATAGAAGAGCCAAATAGCAAGAAAGCTTCTCTTCATAAATCCAAATTGAAAAAATAAAATAAAAAACCGATCTTAAAGAAAAGATAATGTTCTTTATAAAAGACGAATTGATCGATTTTCGGAGACTTTCTGGAGGGTTTTGAAGCCCAAATTAATGAAACAGCGATTGCCGAATGAACGGGAGGTTATCAAGTTATAACCCTTGGAGCTTAACAAATCACCTTCGTCATCGTTAGCTAATGACATTGCGTCTGACATCATGATGCACTTGTTTACAAGATTTGCTGATATTAATTCAACATTTTATAATCAGAGGAAACATTATAAATGTGGCCATAGTAGCGTCAGATGTTACCTGTGAGCGTTAGTTTGAATGCCTCTTATATCATCACTGGTAGGTGATTGATTCCGTTCTTACTTTTATCACAATACCACATTTTATGCAGATAATAAAAGGCAACCTCGTGCAGGATAGGCATTTTTTATCCTGAAATCTTACTAACATATTTATACATTTGAAAACATTTTAGTGCAAAAATAGTTGGCGTAAAGACATTAAGTATGATGTATGTAGATGTCACGTGAGCTATCTGGCAATTTGAGGAGGCTATGGTGCTGTTGCCTAAAGAAAGGCCAGAGTTCTTTAGCCCGTCTTTAATGTGCTTGCTTAGCATCTTAGGGAAAACTTTCCAGCGAATGGTGAAGAAAACTTGAAGGTAGTTTGGTTTCATGAAGAGCAAATCAACAATACATGCGATAAAAGACCTGATAGGGTTGGAGCTCTAGAGAAGCTCTAGAGGGCTGAATAATGTGTAAGTATAATAAAAACATCGAACCTTTCGAAGTAGCTCATAAATATTGATGAAGACTGCGTTTCTACGAGAACAATTATCTTCTCTATTAAGATTGGACAGTCTCACAAGAATCCATATTGAGCCCGATATTGTCGAATACCATATTCGATGATGGCGTGTTAGATGCGCTATAGATGGTGGGTGCTACCGTAACACCATACAGCAAAGACTTGTGCTTATATTAGAGAAGCCGAATCTTAGGAATTTGATGTTCCAAATAAATGAATAAGTCGGAAGAATTTCAAAATGGACGCGAGCAACTTTCAGTAACTGAGTCTGGTGTTTTTTATAAAAAACCTTTCCAGCTAACGACTCATTGACATAAATTTCAGCCGATGTATTGTCCAAAGTTTAAGTATTTTGTGACTCTGTGACTGCGACAAAATATTTGTGCGCCCTGCTTTATTTTAGGAAGCTCCATAAACCAGCAAGTATCTGTCTGCGTCAATCTCTTTACTTTCTTTTGTTTTGTGGAAAGGGGGTGATAACGAATGCAGGAATCATTTTAGGAGTGCGCCCATAATGCAAAGGGTCAGCCTTAGTGCAGGATTCAATTGGAACCCATGTGATTCGTTAAAATTGACCGACAATTTCAAAATCACAGTTATAGTACGGATTTTTACATTTGAAAGAAAATACGATATATATCTATTTCAATTGAATAGCATTTTGAATATATGTTGTGTTCACGAATAATATTGAAATGCAGCAATATCTTTTTGAATCTTTAAAATTATTAAACCGGTGGCGTGTAAATTTCCACGATTATGGAAATAATTGTGTTACAAAATCGAGAATTATTATAGAAACTCACTCAAACATAACATCAAAGCGTTTCGATATGCTTACGAACTCGAGCTTGCTTACTGAAAAGAATATGTGCTTTCTTGTTTCAACTTATTTCCGTTTTACTAGGCACATAATCGTTTGCATATTTTGTATTGTGTGAATCACTTCTTGTTTTAGATGAGGGTGAATTAATTCTCGAATACATTCCAAAATCGGCCTTGATTGTATGTTAGGATTCACTACTGCCTTCAGTATTGCCTGTTTGGCTGTAGCAATATAGATCCGCTTTCTTCATAAGCCCTCTGATATATTTCTGCTGCATAATGTAATATTGCGTATGTCTCTGCTTGAAAGTTACTGGAGTTTACTGTGTACTCTGCTGAGCTATTATTTACTACTAAAAAAAATTATGACGTAGATGTATTTTAAGTTTTATAATTAATAATAGTAATAATAATAAATGATGTACCTATTTCGTAATAACACCATCACAGAAGCCACCAAGTAATGTAAGTATGTACAGTGGTGAAAAGCTAAACCTGGACGATTCCCAATAAACTTCCTCGAAGGTGGCGTTGTTTACAAAAGATATTTCGCCCGTATGCACAAATGCAAAGGAAAAAGCCGATATTTTAAGCAAATACACAAAAACATTCCATTAAGGCAGTAAATATAACTATAGATCGTTCAAGTTCGAGTTGACACTGTAAATTTTCTCAATTTTCAATTTTCTTCGCATAAATCCTTTCAATTTCGACAAATCATTTCAACATACATACAGCTGAACGTTTCCCTCTTGATAAATTTAAATTTCCCACAATTATTTTTGGTAACTTCAACAGAAAGACATCAAAATAACTAGTACTCTACAAAACCATTGGTAATTTCGTGTTTCAATGTTGAAGTTACTAAGAATAATTATGGGAAATTTAAATTTTGCCAAGGGGGTTGTAACTGTAGATTAAATAGCCTGTTCCAAAAAGTTTTGCCGCATTTGTTTGAATATCATACATTAGCGGTAATTAGTGCGCGCTTTTGACATTCCGAAATTTTAGTAAGTTTAGTAAAAGTATCGATGAATAAGTAATGTTGGGAGATTTTCACACAATAGCTAGATTATAGACGCATATCCGACGAAATTTTGGTGGGTGCGTTACGAGGAATGACCCTCTTTCTCGGGACCGCAAAAGAATATATATTTTATTTTATATAGTAGGAGCACTAAGCAGAAGAACTATTTCTGTAAAATTCCAAATCGGTTGGATAAACAGTGACGGAGGTACAAAATAAAGTACTTTGGGAGTTAATTACTTGTACCAATCTGCTTAGCAATTGTGGGTAGCTGAAACTTTACGTAGGACATTACCTTCAAAAAGCACAACTTTTGTATTAGATTTCAATTCGATACTTTTATTAACGATATTAAAATTTTGATTGTCCGGGATTATTGTAGAAACCAGTAAAAATAGTGTAATTCTGTGTCACATGTACTTATAATATACAGAATGCTCCATTAAAAAAAAAAATCGGGAAAAATCGTTTTTTGGTGATAAAAGCAATTTGCTGACATCTTGAGCTAATCTCAGCCAATCTACACAAAAATTATTATTGTTATTGAAAGCGTTTGGACGAAGGAAACTTTCTTTGGGATAAGTGATTTTTTAATCTGGAACGAGAAACAGTTGTAACTCGAAAACCACATAACCAATTACTTTCATAATCTGAGGAAAACAGAGTATGAGTAGAGACCTCTCACAATGTAAGCATACACACTGTTGAAAATATTATAGGTGTTGGCGTTAATTTTGGGCTAGTCAAATATTTGAATGTTGATTTTTACAAACTTTCCCAGACGAGTTGACTACGTGTGTTTAACAGAAACTACTAGAATTTCGTGTGAATTCTTTGTTTAGATATAAGGATTTACTATTTTTCTAGACATTCAGAAGCGTCAACCAATCAAAATTTTTCCCTCGGATAGAAATATAGAAACCCCACCTAATCTAATACGGTATTGCATTATACGCACCACGTGCATCTGTTTTCAGGGTTTGTTTCTGCGTATTAACATATACAAACAAACCACCAAACGTGTACTGACCTGCAAAGTGCAACCTTGTGTTATTAAACGTTAATTCCAGTGTGCATAAAAAATTACAACATCTTAAAGATGTATTGGGAACTTCTATTTACGTAATTAGTTCAGATTTGAGTCAAGTAGCATAAACATTCACTTAATTTTATAATGGTTCCCAAAAAATCATTTTAAAATTGGCATGTTTAGTTGAAACCAAAAACTTTTTAATGAGTGGTTCTGCATATTTATAATTGAGAAAACGTCTTAAGAGAGAATATTATAGCACTAAGAAATAAGAGTTGCATATTAAAAAGACGGCGTTTTTAGAAAACGGTGTTAAATCACCCAATAGATCGCATTCATTTAGTTAAACAGCTAGTACACATGTCTAGTCTAGATTAAATAAAATGTGACTATAAGTATTTTATAATTCCACGTGTCAGTTGGACAAAAGAACCCCTTAGCAATAGACAATACTTGACTATCTTTGCTCGTCAAATTTAAACTCGTATAGTTCTCGACAAAACAACACGAAAAGAGTGTGGACCTCTCCTGACTATTAAATTAGTCAAAAAAGTGTTTCAACAGTGCACACTTTATTTATGAAAACTAAATTATTACAAATTATCCCAACCCCGTGCTCCATCTAAAAGGTACAATACAAGGCTACCTATACTAAGTACTATATGGGTTCCATAACAATTGAAATGTTCCTACTCTAACTAAATAATATCCATATGATTCTTAATAACAAAAATATAATGTAAACATACACAGGGTGTTCTATATAAAATAATGAATTATACTGTGGCAGCTTTTTTATCAAACACCCAGAATATCGCAGTATATTTTCTAATTACGTTCCGGAAATGTCAAATTGCTATCTAAAATATAACTGGAGTAATCAGAGATGGACTTACTATTGCTGTTCAGTATCATATATTCAGCTTTTTTATTCAAGCTGTTCCAGTACAGCAAACTGGATCAAATTTTCACATAACAAAACTGGGATATAGGAGTATATTTGACGAAAGTTTGGTATTTTTGCTCGAAAGGATGAGCCTGTCACTGGGGGTTCCAAAAATATTTTAATATTTCTTAACTAGTTAAAATTGTCGCAGCGGGATCATTTTTTTTTAAATGGGAGTACTTGTCAACAAATTATTTTTGTGAAATATTAAATCGATTGACTACCCCTCTCTTTTTAAGATAAAAAAAAGTAGTTTGGGGTTAATTGTTTCTATAAACCCCGCTGTTAGTTGTAGGAGGTTGAAATCTTGCACAGGTTGCACAATCCTCATAAATCGCAACTTTTGTATAGGTTTTCAATTTGATACCATCGGGGAAAGTATTCAGTAGCTCATCCTGCAATAGCCTTTATATTTTAATGTAACAACATAATGTGCAATAAAGTGCGATAATGTTTGTCCTTTACGAATTCGGCAATCATATGATTTTTAGTAAATAATTGTTGATTGTCAATGTCAGATTAAATTTTTGATCCCGACAGGTATAATTCTACTGCAGCAGGGCGCTGGCTGGCAGCTGCTGATTTAGTAATGATAGTAATATAGAAAGATATCTCATAAAGTTCTGTCATACGTCTTTGGGTATAGTACTTACCTGCTATAAATGTTTGTTGATACATACATATCATACATGTAGGTACATACACAGTTATCCAATGACATTGGCTCAAACATTCTCTTTGCATGACTTTTGCATTTAGGTCATAAAAAAAAATTAAAAAAAAACGTTAATAATTTCAATTTGAAGGTGTGCATACGTGTAGGTATGTATGTACGTAAGTATTAAACACAACAATTTCTACAATATTTCATATTTCACCGGCACATGTATTTCTTTTTGTGGGAGTTCGCAAGGAGTACGGAATTTGTCCTTGCCTTTAAAAACGCCGTACGTTCAATCTTTTGTGTAACAGAACTCGGCCACCGAGACATTAAGGTCATTGTTAACCGATATACACGTTGTTTTACGTAAAGTTCGTGATTTTGTCTTCGTTCCGCCTGATGAAGTTTTCAAAGTTACCACCGGCGGCTGCGACAGACGCGATCTGGTTACTTGTTAGTAACCGTGCTGAACAATGCGGAAGAGAGCCGAGTTAAGTTATTTAGGCGTAATGAGCGTATACGGAGTTGTTATCGTGATCGCTATGAATTCGAGGGTGTTATGAAAATTACTAGGTATTAGACCCCCGCATATTACATACAGACGCGACATATATAGCGATATTTGCGGTAACTGTCCAAGCCTTAATTGTAATAAAGGAAATGTTTATGTTGGGTTTTCATTAGCGAACATTTCATGTAGTCATAATTATGTTTAATAGCAAACGTATTTCTTATTTAACACTAATTAGATGCCGACCTACTATCAGTTACTTAATCTTATAATTTACTGAAGTTATTTTGTGGTCTTAATGGTGATTAGCTAATAATTTTATAGTATTTGTGATCATGTGTAAAATGTTATTTGAGAGTAAGTAGGTGAAAGGTTTTTTCTTTAAATTTCCGGAATGACATATAAAGGTGGATATGGTTACCCATGGTTATGGGCAGATCAGATTACTAGCATAGACAGTGCAGTCAAAATTGCTTCCATGGTTTTCTAATGGAAGGATTCATACTCATAGACGTGTTATGGTCACGATAAAATGATCATTCAATCACTGCCCGTCAAGTCGTTTTCCGGGATATCTAAAAGGAGGATTCACACCCACAGCTGTGGACAGATCAGATTACGGGAAGAGGCAGTACAGTCAAGATTACTTCCATTGTCTTCTAATGAGGGCATTCACACTCACGGACATGGTAAAATGATCATCGAAACACTGCCCGCGTTGTTTTTCGGGCGATCTTGAAGGTGAGGTCAAAGTCAGGTTACGGTCAGATCAAATATTGTAACAAGCATTTTGTATGTTAAATTCACATTCGGGCGCACGGTCAAGTCACGGTGCCATTACAATCTGCGAGTGTGAATTAAGGTAATCAGGTTACAGTCAGGTCACGGTCAAGGGATTTTATGCACTATTCACGTCTAACGGTCAAGTGCCAGTCTGATTCCAGACCAGTACTGCTTTGGTCTTCTAGCATTTCTAACAAACAAGGACATGTTTGAAAACTTTGCAAATTGTGATTTAACCATTATGGATCAATTTTGGATGAAGAGGAGACGAATGAACATATTAGGCTCAGAAGGAAAAGACGAACATTTGGGTACATCCAGTCCTTGTTAATAGAAGGGCAGAAGAAGAATTTTTTACTTGTTCAAAGGCCTCATGCATCACGAAGAAAAAATTTTATCAATATTTTCGTCTGTCAAAGGATCTTCAGAACAAAACTGAAGTCGACATCTCAAAGCTGAATACAACATTTCGAGAATGTTTCAGTTTCAACTATTGATCCATTTTAAACATTGCCTTCAAATACTATTCAAATTTATTGTGATATTTTTTATCCTGGAAGACACTTTCAATATTTTTACCTTCCTAATTAGACCTTAGAATAGATTAGATTAGGGTTGGGGTGGCCTACGGACCTGTTTCACGTGCCCTTTTCAGATCTACTGTGATCCCCTTTTTCCTAGAAGGCGTTCTCTAACTTGTCCTCTTAATTAGGCTTGTGCAGCTGCTACCAGTGGGGTTCACTGCACTCATTACTATAAACCATGCCTCGCTAGGTTATCATATTAGCCGATTACATGAACTGGTGTTTCTTCCTCCTTTTGGCAGAATCTGCAAGTAGTTTTTTTTAGTACGCAGATTTCTTATCCTTGACGATGGGCTGTGCACTTCAAATTCTTTACGATACCTTTTCCTATTTGTCATTTCTTCATCTAAAAAGCGAGCCGTACTGGCTAAACCACAACTTGAAAAGTTTTCAAACTTGTCCTTCTTTGGTACTGGTGCTAGAAGACCAAAGTAGTACTGGTCTAGGATCAGACTGGTACTTAAACCATTAGATGTGAATAGTACATAAGGTTCCTTGATAGTGACCAGACCGTGACCTGACTGTGACCTGAGTGTGACCTGACCAATAATGTGAAATCGTTCTTTACAGTCACTCAACCGTTGTTTCCACGACGTGTGGAAGTTAGTTTTTCAACATGCACCATTGACTCTCTTTAATTAATCGCGATGAATGTTGAAAAATTAGCAGAATCTGTGAAGGAACAGAAACTTCTCTATGATTTTACCAATCCTGGTTCTTTTTTTATGAGGTTCAACAAATTTATGAAATCGGAATGCAACATATGGAGGTACTGACAGAATTTGGTTTAATCGCCCACCAGTTGCAGGTATAGTAATATATGCAAAAATAGAAACCCTCCTTCTTCCCTCGATAAAATTAAACTGTGGACTTCTTTGAGATCGAGGCTTCATTTCTTTCTCTTTTAAAATCAAGGCGGTTTTGTATAATGTTGAATTTTTTTTAGGCATTGTGCTGAAATATATAGCCTATAGCTGAGGGGAAATTCATTACAACTGTTTGTGATCTGCCCATAACTGTAGGTGTGAATCTATCTTATGCAGAAACATACACCTATTTTAATTTTCCTTTTTTTTAATTTTTAAATGTAATCTCTTCGAACAGTAATACATTTATTATATCTCTGTATTAGTTGTTTCAAGCCTTCGAAAAAATAATTTTCTGTTTTGCTTTGGAAGTGCTCATTTACGGCAGCTTCCAAGAAAATAAAAAATCTATCACTAGAAATCAGGTCAAGATTGTATGGTAGTTCTTTAAAGCCGCACGATGCCAAAGCAGATACGGTAAGGCTAGCTTCGTGAACAGCCGCATTATGGGTTAAGAGAACCCTTTTTCGACAACTTTTCTCACCTTTCTTGTTTTATGGCCTTTTGCAAACGAGTTGAAATGTTTTAATAGCACGCTGCTGTAGCGACCTCACTCGTATATTTGTAATCTACAAGTGCAATTTCGTGAGAGTCTTAGAAATATGACGCCATTATTTTTTCCAGCCGTCACTAGTTAGACTCTTCCTTGGATTTAATTACTTCGATTCCAACATGACAGAATATTTCCTTCGCCGGCGTTATGTTGCTGGCAATTTGGTGAGTTTTAGATTTATTTTCAATTAAATATGGTTACGTTGCTCTTTCGTCTTTTGTGTCAGATAATTTCCTGAAATACATACACCATCAATAAATAACTGGTTGTTTTTATCAACAGCCCAGTGGAAGTTTCAACAGGTCAGGTTTGGAGACCTTCAATCTCCTTCTTTAAAGAGGCAACCATAGAAGATAAATCGTTAAGCTTTATTTTGCTTGGTGGGAACCGTCCGACATAGAGCCTCTCTCTTGTATTTATCTACGATTTTCGTGCCTTAAGTCTGAAGTCTCGTTCGTCCTTCCTCCTTCATCTGTCTCCCCTGTTTCACATATACACAAATATCCATACGCCAGAAGTGTCAACAAGATTAATGTATGCTGTATTTTTAGATAATGTTGAAAATAACGAGAATTGTGATAGTTCAGTGTTATTTTTTAAGTACAATTGCTTTCCGTGGAATTGTGTGGTACATTACTGAAACAAGATTTTTCATTTCATATGAGATATACAATACTTCGAAAAGTTTCTGTGCTCTGTTAAACCTGACGCCTACACATTCATTACTATAAAATAATTTCGACAATATTTGTCCTGAGAGAAGCCACAACTTATTCTGGGCGACATTTAAAGAAAAAAAAATGTATTGGCCACAGAAAAAAACTTGTTTATGATTAGAAAAATAAATTATCCATATCTAGTAGACATCCCACACCAAAATATTATTGAAATATCATTAGTAAATTGTTGTAGACACTAAGAATAAAATCCATCCTTAGAATCCTGCAGATCTTCATCAAATCATTCGAAGAAGAAGAAAGCACATGTTAAAGAAAACAACCGATGGAAACATTTGTTTGCTACACATTCGTCAGGCAATTAAGTAATCCAAAAAGACTGTCTGCGCTTCGAGATTTACATTTCCTTCCATCTTTTCATTTTTACTATTACTAAAACCTAACCTCGGAAATGCCAACGAATTCTCGTTCGTACATAGGCATACACGAAATACTTGCCGTAACAACATTTTTAGACCAACGCCCATTATAAAAATTAATTGTAACTGCATATTTTGCAGTTAGATCTGTGAGAACTTTTCAAGACTATAAAATTTATTCTGGGAATATTTGTGCTGGAAACATTTTATGTCTAACAATTCTTTGTTAGGTATATTATTTATTACAAAAATATTCTAATACGTAATCCAATGCTTAAGTCACACTATATCCGTATTGGGTGTGTTTTTTTCTCTTCATTTTATCTATTTATGTATATGTATTTAAATAATGCTTACAAAAACCGTTCTCTTCTAGGTTAACGCCTTAGGGATACAATACAATATTTCAATGTTTCTCCAATGCAGACCTTGATCTAGCGGAAGGTTTATTTGTACGCATTTTGCTGCCACATAGTTTCTTTGTCTGCTGTTTCAATATTGATTTTGAATCCACTAACGCGAAAATGTCGACGATGCATTTCTATGTGAACTACTTAATCATAAGAATAACGACTTTAGCTTAGTAATAGACACATAAAATATATCCGTTTACTCCGCGCTACACGAAATTTATTAATTTGGAAATACGTGCATTCTTAGTCTCAACTAAAAACGGAATGAACTAAGAAAAATCTAGTACCTAAACATGCAACAACATGTAACATGCTCCAAAAGGGCCGCATTTACAAGTACTTTTCTACGTTCACTCAGTTTGCCAAGAGACCCAAGAATTAACGACGAAACATCTTACCCCAATAAATCAGGGATGGAAGGGATGGGATAACTGGCGCAGGGGTGCAACTTTCCGATTCAATAAGTTATCCGAATGTGTTGTTTATATGGTTCGTATAGTTTCATATGCGTCGAGTTTCTTCGGTGAAGGTACACCTTTCACTAATTCAAAGTTCTCTAAATCGATATTATGTCCGGTACCGTTTGTATGTTGTGCGACACTGGATGACTCAAGTCTGTCGCAGCGATAACTTCCTATGTGTTCGCTGAACTTTTGTTGTACGTTTCGTAAACCTTGTTCCAGTCACTACGCCCGATTTTGTGACTGATTTTTCATTGAGGTGCTAAAAGGTTTGTTAAAGTGGTTCGCGAAGTAAAGCATATGTAAAATTCTTTTCTTTAAAAATAATGTCAAAACCTTTGTAAATCACATAGACTCTTTTCTGCAGTTTTACTGCTAAAGTTAAGGTCGTGGCATTTTTCATAGTAATAATATTTATATTGGACTTTTTTTATATACCGGACTATATCCACAGAAGAGCAGCTATTATAGATCAATGCCTTTTTAATGAATTGCATTTTTTTGTCAAATCTCCCCTTGTTAAGTAGGAATTTTGTTAGTCTATTAATTAAGAAAATAATTCTGGCCATTTAAACTGTCCATAGTGATTTGAATTGGCCACTATGAATCTATTGGTACTGGTTCCTTTTCTGAAGATATCTTAGATTGATGTTAGAATCGTGGAATTTAAAAGACTAACTTCCCTATTTAGATAATATCGATATTGACAACCTTGAAACCCATCGAGGAATCCATATTTATTGTGAAAACTTGTTACCAAAATAGGAAATGTTTTACTGTAACTGCAAGAGGATGCCGTATTCATTTTGGAGGAAATATTGCACCATCTGTTAATGTTATTGAAAATTTTATAAAGAAAAACATTCTGGATCAATAAATACTAACAGACAACATGTTTACAATCGTTGCGTCCTATCAGAGGACAACATTGCCGGAGTAAGAGCTAATGTTGATGAAAATTGGAAAATATCAGTTCGTAAACGATAGCAGCAAGCCAACATTAAGAGATCCAGCTTGCATACAATTTTAAAGAAAGGGCTTTATTTAAAGGCTTAAGTATAAAATACAGTTAACGCAAGCATTAAAACCAAACGATCCTGAGTCAAGTCGTACGTTTGTTAATTGGGACTTACAAAGGTGGCAAAAAATAACATTGTTTTTTCAAAAAGCTCATTGTGAAATTGGTGGATTCGCAAACAAGCAGGATTGAAGAGTTTGGAGTGAAGTAAATCCCAAAGAAATTCTGGGAAAACGATTGTATTCCGACAAAGAGACTGAGAGAGCGAGAAGCCTTATTGATATCCTAGTTTTTTTTTTCAGAATGAAGCTAGAGAATCGGTTACTGTAAATGGGATACAAGATACAAGGATTGGAAAGTATAAAAGTTTAAAACATATTGTTTCAAGAGGATGGCTCACTTGCCATACAGTGGATAAAACACTGAACCTACTGGGAAAGATTTGACCAGTAAAGTATTTCTCGAAGAGCTGAAATTAACTGATGGCCATCTAGATCGTGCGACCTAACGCCACTAGATTATTTTCTGTTTTTTTTTTTTTTAAGTTTACGTTAACAATCATCAAACAACTAAACAACTACGAGTTAACATAGGCAAACAATTGGAGAAATTGGACAGAATGTTAGCATGCCAAGGAAGTAGAGGGGGACATTTGCAAGATATCATTTTTCATTATTAACCGCAACATTTGTACTTGAAAATATAACAAGTCAACAATAATTAAAGTCACATAAGTATTGAAAATATGTATAAGTATATAAAAAATACAGGTATAATATGCAACATATCAAATATAAAATACACACGAAAGAAATATGTATTAATAGATTAAACTTTATATTATGTGTATATCACATTAACAGTAAACCCAGTAAATACATATAGCAATAACTATAAGAATAAGTTATCACCTAATATCATGGCTATAATTGCAACTGCGCCATATTATAAAAACAACCCTCTATAAGGAAAGTTCGCTTCCAAAGAGATGTTAGTCTCCAGGAACATATTGTATAAGTTAGAACCAATATAAAAAGTGATTTTAAGAAAAAAGATTTAGCTGAGTTTGACGTAATATTTTAAAACCATAGAACTATTAATTGTGGTTTCAATTATCCATTCAACACTTTATGAAATAGCTAACCCAGGAAACCATTCGTGATGCAGATGTACTGGCTACATCGATTTTATATATTGACGTACAGGAGATGTAAAATAGAGATGTAAATGCGATAATCTATTATTTATATGCCTGCGATGTACTTGATACAGAACACAAACTATATCACAATTCTATGTATCTGGTATATAACATATTATATATTAACATGGTGAGGATGTAAGACAGATATATGAATACGATATCTATTATTTATATGCCTGCGATGTACTTGATACGGAACACTAACTATATAACAATTCTATGTATCTGGTATATAACATATTATATATTAACATGGTGAGGATGTAAGACAGATATATGAATACGATATCTATTATTTATATGCCTGTGATGTACCTGATACAGAACACAAGCTATATAACAATTCTATGTATCTGGTATATAACATATTAACATGGTGAGGATGTAAAACAGATATATGAATACGATATCTATTATTTATATGCCTGCGATGTACCTGATACAGAACACAAACTATATAACAATTCTATGTCTCTGGTATGTAACATATTAACATGGGGAGGATGTAAGACAGATATATGAATACGATATCTATTATTTATATGCCTGTTATGTAGCTGATATAAAACATCAGGGAACATAAACTATGTAACAATTCTGCGTATGGTACATATTTTTTTATCGAAATGTGGCGTCACTAGAGATTTCATACACCCCAAAGCCCGCTCTGCACCTTCTTCAAATTCTTTTCTAGGTCTAGAAATGGTCTACAATATGTGCAACAACATGCAACAGCTTGTGTGCATCGAATATATCTAGTGATAACTTCCAAGGATATTGCCAAAATTTCAATTTTCTGCTGTTCATTGAAGGTAAGTGATCAACACAGTTAATTTTGTAGGTTAAGTTGTTTTTGTTCTTGTAAAAGTTTTAACTCATTATTATATCAGTTGCTAGGTTAGTCACTTTTGCGGTCAAATTTTATTGGTATTTGCTAGGTATATGTAAATATACTACATATTCTTACTTTTTAGATCATAAATTCTATTCCTTTATTGGTTAATACAATGGTCTAAAACAGGATGGGTATTGTGAAGAAGTAAGAATTTGAAATATTTTAGAAGAAAAATGCTACGTACTATTTGGAACACCGATTGACAGTAAATCACAAACCCTACAATTATTCCTCAGTCCTAGCCATCAACAACTAATGGATATGGTATGTGAGTACATCTTCGCAAGACATCTCATAATGTGATCCTTCGCTCCTCGGCCATCAATGCCAATGCCGTCAGTGTGGGCAAATTTTTTTATACCTTCGAACATGTCTCCATTTTATCCAAATAATAATAATAATAATAATAATAATAAATTGACTTTATTGCTATACAATACAATACAATATAAAAAAAGAAAACAATGATAAAAATAAACTAGTAATTGTAGCAACCGGAAGGCGAATTTCAGTAAAAATAACTGCTGTATTAACCTTCCTTATAAAAATAATAGTGTAAAAGAAAATGAGATGCCTACCCTAAAATCGATAATGTAGATGTTGTAGACACATAAATCACGCACAAAATTAAGACAAAATAGTACATTGCCAAATGTGCAGTATATAATGTAACTACCGATGTGCATCAATAGTCATATCACTCATCAAACTTCGTTTAATTCTGTGCCTAAATGTTGTAAGGCCCAAAGATTTAAGATCAGGTGGAACTTGATTATATTTCGAATAAAATGTATAAGTAAACGATCTCTGACCCAAAGCGGATCTGGCAAGTGGCGGAGATATCAAACCTCGAAACCGGGTCATAAGATTATGGACATCACACCTAAATCTTATTTTGTTATAGAGATATGGTGGTGATTTATACCTCATAATTTTATGAAAGAGACACATCATAAGAAATTCCCTACGATAGTACATGTTCAGCCATTCGGCCTCAGGCAATTTATGAGATACATGATCAAACTTACGCAGATTGAAAACAAACCTCAGACATGCATTCTGCACTTTCTGGATTCTACCCGCAGTAAAGCTATCCAACGCACTATGGAAAACTGAAGAACAATAGTTAAAATGTGATAAAACAAAAACATCACATAGGTTCCTCTTTATGGTAGAATTCAAGACAAATCTTAGGGGATATAATCTCTTCAAGTTCATATATGCAATCTGTATATACTTACATATTTGATCTCTATATCGAAAGGAATTATCCAGATAAACCCCTAAATTTTTAACTCTATCAACAATAGGTAGACGCAAATTGTGAACCCTAATATCTAAAACATTGCTTAAATTACGACAATTTTTTTTAGATCCAAACAACGTTACTTGGGATTTAATGGGATTTAACTGAAGACCGTGTTCAACAGAAGCAGTGTATAAACGAGCGAGGTCATCATTGATATTATTCACAGCAGTTCTCCAATTCGATGGTAAAAAAGAACAGTATAACTGTGTATCGTCCGCATAGACATGATACTGACAGTTCTTCACACAGGACAACAATTTATGAGTATATACTGTAAATAAAATGGGTCCCAAAATTGATCCCTGAGGAACTCCCTGCGAGAGGGTGAGGCAACTAGAAGTAACACCGTTAAGCCTCACCATTTGTCTGCGATTATTAAGATAACTATCAAGAAGTGACACCGCACCACCAGACAAGCCAATATGCTTTAGCACAGATGAGAGAATACTATGGTTAATTGTGTCAAATGCTTTCGTGTAATCCAATAATATAAAACATGACACAAGGCCCTGGTCCGTAGCAGATATTAGGTCATCCGTAACAGCCAATAAAGCAGTCTCACAGCTGTAACCCTTGCGAAATGCAGACTGAGTAAAGGGTAAAACATTAACACTATTAAGGAAATCTTTAAGTTGATATGCAATTACTTTCTCAAAAATTTTTGACATCACAGGCAAGATACTAATAGGCCGCAAGTCCTTCAACTGCGTAGGATGACCACCTTTAGGCAAGGGACACACCACAGCGAGCTTCCAAGATTCCGGGAACACTGCTTCACTGATGCAAAAGTCAACTATGTGTGTTAAGTATGGTAAAATCGTTGGACAACACATTTTTATCATCACAATACTGATATTATCATGGCCAGCGGACGTAGATTTCATATTTTTAATAATATTAAAAATAGTTCTAATATCGACAGTCTTGAAAGCGAAATTATGAGCAGCTATACAACTCTCATATGAAAGTTTAATATGAGGTATGTTGCTGGTATTGTGTGGTATATTTTTAAATTATATTATTCGAATATCCTATAATTAATAACCAAAATAGAATTTGAATGTGTAGCTGCAGAATAGCTCAGGCTTTCTGAACAACGTTGAACGAGAAACAGTGTACAAAAAATTATGTATGTATGTATTTTTAACTTATATCATTAAAAACTAGTTTCATATAACTTGTGTTATTTTCTATACATTTTTTTTGTTTGGTTTTAGGTTGAAACTGTGTTCTGCAACTGCTTTTGGCCAACATATCGTTCTCGCTCGTATGAGATATCTTTGAAGCTGCTACTTATGTTGCGGTTGAACCACAGCTTCAGCTGTAGAGCAACATTAGTAGCAATACCTAAAGATGTCTCATTCAAGTGAGGACGAAATGTTGGTCACAGGTATTTGCAGGACACGGTCTCAACCCGGAAACCGAGTCATCGTGTCGATGTAACGTTGATATCGCCAGCATATACCTGATTCAATATCGCCAGCATATACCTATTCAATATCGCCGGCATATACCTATTCAATATCGCCGGCATATACCTATTCAATATCGCCAGCATATACCTATTCAATATCGCTAGTATATCCTCAGAATGTGTACTTGTTGCGGACATAAGTCTCAACATGTAAGGCGCATGCACGTTACTGAGTACATCACCAGGCTTGCGATATGTACATATCTACATCGCAGCGATGTACCCGATACATAACTTGGTTTCTTGGGTACTACAAACGGTTACTGAAGTCAAATTAGAAGTTTAAAACGAACTCTCTATTAAATAGGATGGGTATTGTAAAGAAGTAAGAATTTGAAATATTTTAGAAGAAAAATGCTGCATATTATTTGGAACACCGATTGACAGTAAATCACAAACCCTACAATTATTCCTCAGTCCTAGCCATCAACAACTAATGGATATGGTATCTGAGTACATCTTCGCAAGACATCTCATAATGTGATCCTTCGCTTCTCGGCCATCAATGCCAATGACGTCAGTGTGGGCAAAATTTTTTTATACCTTCGAACATGTCTCCATTTTATCCAAATATATTTTTAAATTATGGTATTCGAATATCATATAATTAAAAACCAAATGAAATTTGAATGTGTAGCAGCAGAATAGCTCAGGCTTTCTGAACAACGATGAACGAGAAACGGTGTACAAAAAATTATGTATGTAGGTATGTATTTTTAACTTATATCATTAAAAACTAGTTTCATATAACTTGTGTATTTTCTATACATTTATTTTGTTGTTTTAGTTTGAAACTGTGTTCTGCAACTGCTTCTGGCCGACGTATCGTTCTCGCTCGTATGAGATATCTTTGAAGCTGCTACTTATGTTGCGGTTGAACCACAGTTTCAGCTGTACCGCAACATTAGTAGCAATACCTAAAGATGTCTCATTCAAGTGAGGGACGAAATGTCGGTCACAGCTATTTGCAGGACACGGTTTCAACCCGGAAACCGAGTCATCGTGTCTATGTAACGTTGATATCGCCAGCATATACCTATTCAATATCGCTGGCATATACCTATTCAATATCGCCGGCATATACTTATTCAATATTGCCGGCATATACCTATTCAATATCGCCGGCATATACCAATTCAATATCGCCGCCATATACCTATTCATTATGGCCGGCATATACCTATTCAATATCGCCAGCATATACCTATTCAATATCGCTAGTATATTCTCAGAATGTATACTTGTTGCGGACGTAAGTCTCAACATGTAAGGCGCATGCACGTTACTGAGTACATCACCAGGCTTGCGATATGTACATATCTACATCGCAGCGATGTACCTGATACATAACTTGGTTTTTTGGGAAGTAATTACAGTTCAGCCTACACCCCCTGCTCTACCTAAAGATACTACACGAGACTACCTATTCTAAGTACTATATGGATTTCATAACAATTCAAATGTTCCTACCCTACCTAATAATTCCCCTACGATTATCAATAATAATAACAGAAATATAATAAATTGGTCAGCTATCGGATTATTATTGTGTTTGCGCCCATGGAACGACTTGAGTTATCTCCCAGCATGCGCCAAGGAGTCAGAGATAACCATGGAAAAACCTTACTCTGAAAGCAGGCCTGGAAAACAGGGGAGCAGTCTTTATTACTGATAGCCAGCAAATTATTGTTATTATTCTTCTGGTTTTAGAAGAGACAGCCCCACGTCCTTTTAGTTTTAATAGCAGTGACGTCTCTAGGTAGCTCCATCGTTCTTCGTACATCATAGAGTTATTTTTTCCAGCAGCAGAAAGATGGGCCAACGTAATGAACTGATCCATCTTTCTGCTGCTGGAAAAGACAACTGTATGATGTACGAAGGACGATGGAGCTACCTGGAGACGGCACAGCTACCGAAACTAAAAGGACGTGGACAACAGCATACCTACGTATTTACTGCCACAGAATTGTATAGAGATTTGAGCAAGACAGTCAGTGTAGATAAGCACAATATATGACAACAACGATCTATAAGGCAGAGTAAATAGACTATATAATAAATATGATTTTTATTTTAGGGTTTCTAACATGATATCACTTTTTTTGTTAACATCAAAGTCATTACTACTTTATTAGCAACGTGCGTCACTCTAACACTCTTGAAAACTACACTAGACGGAATGACAAAATATAAAATCTCAACGCTATAAATGCTAAGGATAGCCCACCATAAACGCATTTGAAGTATTGTAATCGTTGTTTTATCTAATGTTACCAGTACTTACCACAAAAGAATTAGAAAGCAGAGCTAACAAAAATCAAACAAACATATATACGCATACTTTCATTAATATTACTAAACTCTTCATCTGAAATCTTTATGTGGGTTTATACTTATTAAAGAAAATATTAAAAATCAAAAGCCTTGGTTTATAAATCTGAATTGAAATAGAAAAAAATGTATTTAGGACTGGTTTCGTGTAAAAATAACTCGAGCAATTTTACTCCGTCATGGCGCCTATACTGTAGCTATTTTCGGGTAAAAACTTTAAAAAATATAATTGAAAGTTTGCTTATAATTCTATAATAATAGAAAGTATACATGCATGTTTTGAACCTATCTGATTACGTAACTTCAAAGAAATAGCTCTTGACATGGTCTAATAATCAACATTTATTGATGTAAAGTAGAAATTTTGGATTTTACGAGACTACATATTGCAATATGAACATAAATAAGCATAACACTCAAAAAAAAATTGTATTTATAATTGAAACAATGAATTGGTGTTGTAATCATTTACTTAATATTAGAGGTATGTTTGTTAGCCCACATAAATGCATACTAGTACACCTTACGTTTTTTTAAATATTTTATGTTTAATGAAAAAGGTACACTAGTTTTATATATGCCAACAAACAAACCTGTGTGTTGTTCTTTGGTGATGATTTAGAACTTAACCGTTGATAAATGGGTACATCATCAAGTAGCTACGATGTAATTATTGCTACCCAATGTCTTGATTATTTTTGGATGAATTCTATCGAAAATGTTTTCAACATTATATGCAAGAATAAAGATGCCATATGTAAAAAAAATCTTTCCAACAGTATCAATTTAGTTAAAAAAGAGTATTAATGTTCTTCCTGCCGATAAAAAAGATAGTGGCCTACATCCCTTTTATCTAGTTTTGCGAACGTTATCTACTATAATGTGTACATATTAGGGTTACTCATCCTCGTTTTGAGACTGTGTCCTTTTGTCCTCCCTTAACAAGAAAAATTCTCGCGAGGGCTCAGTTATGTAGAAAAAATACGAATGGGATATAGGTAATATACAAAACGAAAACGAAATTTGTGATCTAAAAAAGGGTCCCAATACTGAATGAATGAGGAATGAATGATTTAATTATGCCACTAATTTACTAGCCTAATACCCTTTCCCTCAAGTTTGTCTTCGCCGAACACATATAAAAGCTGGCAACCCTAGTACCTATATATAATAATGTCAAATCAATCTTATGTATACATCAGCATGGGTTCGTACCAAATAAGTTAGTTGCTATTACTTTGTTAGTAATTTTTCAATATGCCAGGCAAAATTTTGATAATAGATGCGAGGTATCTTACAAGGGCTTTTAATACGAGAAATTAGAGATTTTTTTTAATAAAGCTGAGTTATTGGATTAAGCTTGTATACTTCGTTTAAATTGATGAAGTCTAGTCTTTCTCAATCTCAATCTCAGGCGTTTCACAGACATTCAATTTGAAAGTTTTGTCGTGGCAGGAAATAAATCAACATTTTAATTTTAATTGTAAAAGAAGTTGGAACATAAAAACAAACAAATAAAATCATTAAGATATAAGACGAAGAAACACGTCTTTGATGATGTTTCTGACGTTTAATATGATGTGTGCCCGTAACGTGTCAATATTTTCGCTATTCCAAGAACAAAAACGAATGTTATACATACCTAAAAGCTAGGAGTATGTATATACATCCTCCTTGCTAAAAGCTATGTCATAAACTACTTTCCGGTGCTTGACGTTTGAGGTTCGAGGACATTAGTTGTAGCATGTAGCGTAACATAGTAATTCTAACGGCCGTTATTTTGTTGTATTCGAGAAAGGAGTATTCTAGCAGGTAAGGTGTTTGAAAAGAAATAAAGTTGTGAATCAAGAAAAAGGACAGTTTTATATATTTGTAAAGCATGGCTGTTACATCAAGAAAGTTTATGACTTTATATTTTGTCACGTTTGTCTGTGGACCAGAATACTTACCAGCGTACCTACGTTTATCCAAGAATAGTAAGTAAAATATCAAGGTTGCCGGCTGTAGGTTATTCCCTGCAAATATAACACTGCCGATTTGTTGCGTGTATGTAGTACAGGAAATTGAAGGTGTATAATATATTACATGCAAGGTGGAAATACATTTACATATTCGATAAAGGCAAAAATTTAAAAATAACACATATATAAATGGCTTAGCTTACGATGTTTCGAGAAGAGCTATATTCTTGGAATTGAAAATGCATTTAAAATTACATATAATCGCAATAAACCCTACTTTCACAAGTATTTTTATATGCGGCGTTAAATTTGTGCTGTGTAATAGCAGTAATAATAATAAAAATATATATAATGACATGATAAATCTGCATGTATCTGCAAAATTTATATAGGTAATCCCAAAATACCTACGAACTTATCTACATCATTTCCAACTCCAAACGTTTGAATGTCATCTTATATAGGCTTATATGTCGGTCTCTGTGCATCGGCTCATGCCTTTTACATATAAAACAAAAACGAAAAGATAAATTGGAGTAGGGTAGGTCAACGTACAAACCTGTTTGTGCCTCACTCATTTGAATTTTGTTTTTTTTTTCTATCCAATATTTTCGCGAATATGCAATCTCATTTGCAGGCAACCTAACATACAGTTAAGTATTGTGGGCGGTATAAATAGGACGTAGAAATAACGAAAATAATAATTTTGATTTTCTTATAATGCCGTGATATATCAATTGTGTAATTTTGAAGATTGTATAAAACTAATTCAAAGTAAATACGTATACGAACTGTATTATTACAATTGTCAGAGGCTTAAGCACATATAGCGAAGCAAATATAATTTTTTTCTTTACAAATTAATTAAGATTTGTACTCAGGGTACCTATTTGTGATTGATAGCAGAAATTCTGTTTTTAATCAACTTCCTTACACATTTGATTTTATTTTAGATAATTTTAAATTTCCCGCGATTACTCAGCATGTATTTAAATTGGGGACGTCATATCCCCAAATTTACCAGTTATTTGACAGTTACCCGTCAGAACGCGAGAATTATGGTAAGTATAAGGACTTATTCCTTAAATTTTCAAATATTTACCTAAATAATGAAGTATTTTTGGGAAATTGTTAATAATGGGTTTTTATTTGTTTCAGGCTAATTACACAGAAGACCAGATGGCCGGTAAGTGTGCAAGAAATTAAAATCTAGGCTACTTAACCCCGCCTTAAATTCTTAGATACACTTATCTTGTACATTCTTTATTTTTGTTTGGGTTTGTTTCGCTCTATTTCTAGTAGATTATTATTTTTATTAGTATATTTTAGTTGATACATTTATTTATAAGTTATGCGAATTTTTTCATGTTTGTTTTGATTATTCTTTTTACCTAATAAACGTCAATGTTGTACAAGACATTTAGAATGAAATATCTTAAAACTGATTTCAATGAATCACTCAGTTGATTTTATCCTTATATGGTATGATTTTGAAAGCTAAGAGAATTTTAAGTAAGCAGTAATTCAATTACAGGTGCTCATTTTCTTGTTGTCATCGTTACTGTTTATTTCTTAAGCTTACTTAAAAACATGTATCTCTACGAACCCCCTAGTAAATTAAGTTTGACGTCTGTAGAAGGTATATACTTAAATGTCTATTTTCTGATGATTAGTACTATTGTAATTATTTCTCTTGTTTATTATAGAATTTCAAGAGGCCTTTCAACTATTTGATAACCGTGGCGATGGAAAAATCCATGTGAGTCAAATTGGGGATGCTCTTAGGGCCCTTGGTCAAAATCCAACTGAATCGGATGTGAAGAAATATACCCATCAACATAAATCTGATGAAAGGGTTTCCTTCGAAGTATTTTTGCCAATTTATCAGGTATGTTGTATGAGAAATGATGATTTGCCACAAACAACTATACTGAGGTATAGATATTTGACTTTGTTCTGAAAATAAATAAGAAACCACATATGCTTTTCGTTTAGATGTTGATAATTAACTGTTCGCCAACAATGTGAGTCAACATTGCATTTACACACTTCGGATGAAAAGCCACTTCACATTTTTGGCAGTGTTAAAAGTGGCCTTTGATGTTTCACTTTATTAAAGAAAATTAAATTACAGCTGGTAGAAACAAAGTTACTTATATTTAGAATATGCAGTAAGTTCATGAGTTTGATTGACAGGTTTTCGTTACTTAATCTAGAAAACTAGTTATTTCAGTAAAAAGTCTTGTCTTATCTATTTGTGATAATATTTCAAGCCTTGCTAATTGCAATGAAACCATTATTTACTTTTGACATGTTTTTGGCATGTCTCGTTTTACTCCAACAGCATGATTTGTGTACATTCTTGATAGGTCAACCAAACAAACGTCTACTAAAAATATCGCTCTTTGCGTGCATCCGACCAGGAGTATAAAGAAAGAGGTGTATGACACTTCATTTTATAAACAGTTTATTTTATGTTGTATACACTACTGGTCTAATTCTATTTTAAGGTAGGCTAATATGAGGGTTATTTTTTCCAGTAAAGCATGTGCAATACCAGTACTATAGTTTGGATCTAGTTGGAGTTATATAGATTTTTTATTTCGAATTTTTACAATGAGCATTTTATGCAACTGCCGAAAAACAGTGTCACAAAGTTTCATTTCATGCAGTCAAATGTGGTGAACTTTTATTACAGGTTGGTAATACAGCTTGTTTTGATACCTCACATTTGGCATTTTCGTATGGAATTTTGCATAGAACCATTACCACTAGTGGTGGGCATAATCGAATGATCATTTACCAGTAATCCAATCTTAAATAATAAATGGAATTGACTTGATACGAAATGGAAAAATATATATAAAAAAAACACTTATTACATGCCTGTTTTTGCCCATTTTCTTTCATAATTAACTGATAAACCGTAATATTGTATTGTACATATAGTACCGTTTATGTTGATTAAAATGGGGTACATATACATATATGTTTCATTGGCAGATTATGCATAATAAAATTGCACTGAATGAATTTGTGACCACTGTATCTGTATTTATCATAGTGTCACTTAATACGGATCTTGTACAAGTTTAAAATACAGAACTGAAAGTGCAATCCCATTGTAGTATCAGTATACACTATTTTCCTGTTCACATTGTATAAAATAATAGAGCGTAGCACCATTTATTTGCAAGATACAGGTAGCAAATTGTATAATGAAATCCCGAATTATAAGATGAAGTTATCAGAGATAACGTTTTAAAAACAATATTGAAATAAAGGTATGAACAGGGTCTCGTTGATGTTATTTAGCGAAGAAGTTGACTGAAAATTACACAATTTTTAGTGCAAAAAGAATGTTCTATTTGACAAATTTTTGAAATAATTTATTGAAAAATATTTTGAATTTTCTTAGTGTTTCAGTTTTTAAAATTATCTAGCTAAATAGACTAGACTATTATTCTTTAATCAAATGTACTTCGGCAATCCTTCTTAAAGTTCGAAGTTTCATGAGATTAATGATATAAGGGAGGATACGAGTTGATTTAATATGTGATGCTTAAAACTTTGAAAGGATGAAGTTGATATTTTATGGAAACTTTGTAAAATTATCAAAGAATTTTAAAATATGTCTTGTCGAAGCTTATTTCGTTTCATTTTATTTTCTAATTCTGATCCAATGTTCCTAATTTATACTTCTTTTTACTATATTTTAGTTTTTGGTCTTAATGGTAAATATAAATTAATTTCTTAGCAAAAAATATTTTTTTTTTATAATGTGCTTCATATATTTATTTGGTGTTATAAATATCGTATAAATTATTTTTATTCTACTTTATTATTAAATCAACATGGTTAGCACAAGGGCTATTATAAATATTTGCAGTTGTACATAAAAGACTCCAAGTCTTTAAACTAAAATAGTTTTCCTGTAGAAGGAAAGGTTATCCTTTGGAAGTGACTTTTGGAGATAATTGTCGAAATCTGCATTTGTAATTCATTACTTCACATATATATTAGTACGGTAGCAACATTTAAAACTAAGTACGACTACAATCTCTATTGTAAAGCAACGATTTTTGCAGTTAATGAATAAATTATAATTTTTTTTTTTCTAAAAAATATTGGCACACTTAAAAACGAAATATATTGTGAGCAATATACTTTTACAAACAACAAAGGAATTACCATCCTTAGAATTTCGACAAAAACCAAACCAAATTATTTTTTTTTATTAATTTGGCATCTGGATCACAGCCCATGTGCCTCCTGAAGCATTTTATGAAGATTTATCGGACTTACATATCCTATGGCAGAAACTATACATACAATTTATTTAATATTAGTGTTTGTTAGATGTGTTTCATTGTGTTCCCAGAGTGTAAAGAGGGCCGCAGACGCATCAACTTCAGTAGATGCCGATGAAAATGTAATACTCAAATAATAATAGAAGTGTTTCTTATTAATTGCATGCATATGAGTCTTTGTAATTAATCATTGGAAATCTGAGGTGATTTATCGCTAAAATTGAATTATTATATTGTGATTTTTTTTCTACGTAATCATGTGCTTTTGATATGAAACTGTCAACGCACTGAATTTATAAAATCTGGTCAATGCGATGATCAAAGATTATGTTAACTATTAACTTCTTATTATGTTGTGGACTGCTTTTTTCGTTTTATTTTGTTGTAGTATTTTTATATTGTGCGTGTTTATAAAACAGTTTTATAATGGCAAATAAAATACGTTAAATTTGCTTTCGACTGTTATGATTCACAATTAATATTGTGTTTTTTTTTTATCTTATCTAATGTTTTCGCTGAATTTTATGGCTATTACCGAACTACTCGCTACAACATTTCTTATTGATCTAATGTTTTGTTATCTCACAGCAAATATCGAAGTCTAGAAGTGCCGATACCGCCGATGATTTCATCGAGGGTCTACGTCATTTCGATAAAGACGGCAATGGCTATATAAGTTCGGCCGAGTTACGGCATCTCTTGACGACCTTAGGTGAGAAATTAACCGACGACGAGGTCGAACAACTGCTGCAGGGGCAAGAAGACTCTCAGGGTAACGTGAACTATGAAGATTTTGTGCGCTTAGTCATGTCCGGTTGAAGACGTAGAGGTGCATTTATTATTTATTTAACGAACGTGTACCCATTTTTAGATTAGAGCGTCCTACTTTTTTTTTTAAGTGCCTTCCATTCCATTTTTTTTTACTTTTACATTGATTGTAATCTAGATATATTATTGGTACTATTTTAATAGTATATAAGGTAAATAAGTCAATATGAAATTCATATGAAAATATTTTGATTTGTGATTTCTTTATTTTGATAATTTTTATTGTCATAAATGTTGTAGTAATTTGTGTGGATTTAGATAAATATATATTAATTGTACATTCACATTTATATAGTTTTTTATTTACAAATTTTTCTTTTTCAATGTGGGTAAATTAATAAGAAGCCGGCAGTAAAACAAGCAATAACATTTTGCTGTAGACATTTATTGATTTATAGATGACATGTATACTTTTAACACCAATATATTAATTTGATATGTATAATATGATATGTATTTTCTCAGTAATACCGAGAGTCTTTGCGCACAGACCATTTTCAACATCACATCCACTACGTTCCTAGTTCAAATACTTACGATACATTAAGTACATAGATCTAGGTGTGCAGTTTTGTCAAAGCACATACTTCAATATATAATTAGCCAATATTGAAAATGTTCCATTCCTGGCGCGTAAAGAATTAATACATCACAGTTAGACGGTTAAATCTGAAATATGTTTGTGTTCTACGAAAGCACACAGACATACGCGAAAAACGCACACTAAACCTAAGATATGTTTTCCATTTTACTTTGCCTCTGTTCTGTTTAAGTTAACTCTACTTCTAGGCCAGATTGAAAATTTTTCGAAAACATCTTAAATGGAATACTATAAATACCTCAGCCAATAGTTTTACATTTATTATAGTTACTTCGTACATTTTTTTTTTACTTTTTTAAGATTTACTTTGGGACTTTCAGTGAAAGTCTTCAATAATACTATATTATAATTATCTTTGTTTTGTTCATTCGCGTCGAAATCGAGCTGTACGATCTTGCGGAGGGCTCTAAATCAATCTGATGTTATTAAATTAAAAACAGTCTAGAAAAGGAAATCCATTCATTACATAAAGTTAATATTGCAATTTCGTACAGCTTATTTACGAGTGGACATGTACAATACATTTTTGGGTATATTTGTTGATCAGTTAATGCATTTGCCTTTTGAAAGCGGTAAAACGGGTTAACCGTTTTTCACCGGCTGTATGTTGAACGGCATTCTTTACTTGATCCGCTGCCACGGGTCCTATACATACTAATGGATCCTTGAAGTAAGAGCATACCTGAAATCAAAATGACTTTTTGAAGGAAAAATATTCTTCAATTTGATGAACTCACTTTTCGTGGTTGTTGTCTGTGACGACGTTGCAATTGGCAGCAAAGACCTCTTGATATATCGCATTCGCTGGACATGTTGCATAATTCTGAATACTGTTTATCTTGCTGTACCGGTGGTCTGCATATTCTAGCAGATATGCCCTGGTCTCCTTCCGAACATACCAGACCAGATTCACAATCGCTGTCTCTTCGGCAAAGCTCGCCGATCCTTCTACCATAGGCGTAGACGCAGGTTCCTACCGCTGAAACAAATGGTAATGTTTCTACAACAAAGATTTTTTGCTGTTTCTCACTATTATGGTTTATGTATAACCGTTGAGTGAAGAAATCAGAAACAGACGCAATTAAATGGGAGAAATCGTATTATATTGCATCTTTTTGTATTCTCTCTCGGACATTTCTTACAGAAAGTGTACCTCCTATGGGAGAATTTCAAAAGTAACTTTGAATAATCTATTGCTTTTTAAGCGATTTTTTTCTCATTTCGAAGTTGATTTGTAAACATGCCGTAAAGTATTTAGTTGTTGTTTTAACAGAATTTACAGCGTCGGGCATTTTTTATTGTATAGAGTGCATACAGTAAGATTACACCATTGTGCCTGATGATTTGTAAAATATGGCACATTTTCGAAGTTTTGAGAATGTTAAAATTTTGGCAATATCGTAAATATCCCGAATGGTGCACGATATGTACCAATAAAGTAAGAATATTGGTTTGATTAAAATAAAGGAGTTACAGTTATTAGAACTAAATATTTGAAGAACTATCGAAGTGGAATGCGTATGTGAAATTAGGGGAGTTACATAATTTTTATTTCATATTTTACAAAAATGTTTTATAAATTGAGGATGGCACCAAAGATAAAAAAATCAGAAGAAACGGGTATTAAACCACAAATGTGAAGTACTTCAAATTTTCTTAAAATCTATGGTGATTGTTGTGGTAGAAATTTTAAGCTCGGTGTATTTTTATTGGTGACATTTCTGAGCGTCTAATAATAATAACCTAGCACTACAACCTTTAAAATTATTGCTTATAAACTAGCCGTTTTAATTAATTTGCGAAATTAATTGAAACGGCTTTTTCAAAATCAAATATGTTCATTTTACTAATTTGCTATAATATGTCTTATAGGAACTGCAACTGAATTCTATTATCTATAAAGAAAACTAAAATTTTAATGAGAGTTGCGCTTGAATCAATGAAAAGCCGCATTCGCCCGCCATTGTGCTAGACCCTTAAGCTACACCCCTTTCTGTCAAAGCAATATTAAGGAACTTTCGGTTGCGGTGTATTTCTTCTTATTCTCATAAATAAGAAAGTTGCTGTGTGGGTGGGCAACCTTATGAACCCCTTTTTACTCAAATGGACTTAATTCAAAAAGCCAAAAGAAGTATGTTGACGGATGATTGAAACGTATATGGAGGGAGCTGTGTTCATCTCATATGACACAATATGCTTTCATCCACAAATCAACAAATACCAACTCATGGTATTTTAATAGTACCCTGTCTAGATGCTATCGTACCACCATAAGTAGACTAAAATTTGGACACGGTAGATTCCCATCCTATCTGCATAAACTAAATATAATCGATTCTTGTGATCATGATGAGGCAAATTTAAATCACCTTAATCGTGTAACAACCACACTTATTTACAACAGCTATACAATTTACTTATCTGCATAAGAGTGCATTGCCGAATAGTGTAATATTACTATACTTGATTAATCAAAAAATCGATGACTAAATTAATAGACCTCATTAAAGGACCAAAATACTAATTTAATTTGCCCGAATGGGGTATTCCTTCCTAAATTGATATCTTGTATGTAAATCCTACTTTCCGTTGGCCGAACTTTGTAATGTGTACTTTCGTTAGTTAGTCTGATAGGCCCCAAACTGTGAAGTGGGTCTAAAAGTGTGGGACACTTTTAGACCGGCCCACCATAACACAAGTAAATACATATACTGTCCATTATGTCTTATTACTTCTGTTTTTTACAAGCGGTGGCGTATGGGCTTTGATCGCGCAGGCAAAAAAAAAAAATAAAATAAGAAAGTTTCATCTATCTGTAAACTAAGTGTTTTCTCTCAAGCGATTAAATTATCAATGGTTGTTTCTAGTATAAGGGCAACTTACTATTTGAATTAACGTCAGATTTCTTTGAAAGACAGAATCTTTTTCTTTTTGAAGAATTTGCTGAATATCACCAAATATTTTTTTGTTTAATTTTTTTTTGTAACCTCTTGTGCTATCTTGTCTGCTAAACTAGCTCTAAGCATCGTGTTTTGCATTCCTAAATTTATATTTTAAGTACTTTGAGTTTCACAGTAACAACTTATAATTTATTATCGATTAATTTAATGACTAATCCACACAAACGTAATATTTTTATTTTACGCTTAGCAAGTATTGATATTTTCCATATACTATAAACAAGTAGGTAAACGTAACAAATTTTTCTTTTCAATTTTTCTCAATTTTTATTCATTTCTACTGCGCCGGCTACGAGCAGCAATTTGTTTTTGTTTACTTCAGTTATCAATTTTCTTTTAGTTTATAGTTTAGAGCTACAATAGAAACAGTGGGATTTTTCTAGGAAGCATTAGAAACGTTCGGTAATTATACGGAACATTAACTTGGGATCATTTAAATCGTAATATGCAAAGAAATTAAAATCACAGAAAAATCTATTAAGTTAAACAGAGAATTAAACAGGAAAAAAATATGCATAAATTCAAATAGTTACTTGTAAAGTAATATTAGGGAAATATAATGTTTTGCAGCGGCAGCAATTTAACTGGCCAAATGTTAAATACATCTCATTACATATTTCTCTCCAAAAATCTGATAATAGTCAACACTATAATATAGAAATCCTGAATTCTAAAAATATGTACAGATATATACCGGGTGTCCAGCCTAAGATGCAGCGGTCCATAGCCATAGCATACACAAATCCATTTTTGTGGAAGATAGCTTCGTCTGAAAACATCACTTTCTCGAAAAAGTTCACAATGTTGTGCTTTCGTTTTTTTTTAATTTCAAGTTTTGTTTGTCATCTTATTGTATTCTGTTGGCCACTTTCTAAGCATGCCAGTATTACTGCAGCCAGTCCCAAGCCTGGTAAAATGCGAGGGGAAGGTGGCCGGCGCTTTGCAATACGTATCTATCAAGAAAAACTAAAACATCGCGAATATCTCCAAAACCTTTGGAGATAGACACAATGACACTCGTATAAAATCGAAAGAAAATTAAATTTCACCATCCACTTATGTAAAAAATTGCTTACCATTCAATTTAAAAAAATCAAGTTATCCATGATTTTAGAGTTCGAAAATTACAGAGCCCTATTTAATAATTTTGTAATGTAACGCAACATTTTTAAAATAAAAGACTGTTCATGATTAAGCGAAAACTGAAAAACCGCCATCTTTCTAACTTTCGTATTTCCAGAGATATTTCAAACCTTCAGACAATTGCAAATGTCATTTTTTTCGAAAAACGTCATGTAATTCGGAAACGGTACAACTTAGCCCCAATGTATGCTTAACGTATTGTTATTTAAATTTAACAAGTAATCCAAAAATAATAATATACAGGGTGCTCCATTTAAAATAATAAATTAGTATCTACTTCCGGTACAACCGGAAATCCGCCATTACTGAAACTGAATTTTAAAATGCCGTAAAATATGATTCGAGCAACATTTATTTGAAACATTTTTCCAAAAAAAACAATAATAAATCGGCTATGGACCGTTGCATCTTAGGCTGGACACCCGGTATATATCTAATATTTTTTTAATGTTTCGAAATTACATGGAAAAAAACACATGTCCATTGTAAATAGCGTGGTTTGTTGATAAAATATCTACTCGCAATTAATAAAATAAAATTAATACTAAGGTATGAAGGGGTGTTAAAAATTTGTGTATTTCCAAATTATATTGCATATTTTCCATTTCTCTGCAGCAACACAATTCGATATTACGAAATGTAAAACCCAGGCCAAAGCAGTATATTGAGCGAAATTGAATGGCTACCAGGCTACCATACCATTTTACTAAACAAATGTTAACCAATAGCAATAAATCGTTCTCAGGAAAATGTATTCGTGGTAGACGTAATTTCCTTTCGTCTATTTGTAAATGTCCAATGTTTCTCAATTTGTTGCTGGTTTCTGACTGCGAGAGATATATAGAAATATATCTATTATGAGATTGTATTCTGCATAGAATATAAACTCCGAAATTACGTAGGAGATAACATTTATTACTTATGGGCATTATTGCAGTTGTGATATTACAGCAGCAGTATTTTATATGCCCGGTAATGGAATTACCCATACATACCTACATATTCCACAACGTGCACCATTATTAGACATCAGTGTAATCCTTAATAATCATTTAGGTAACTTAGCTTTTTGGGAGGTGTCTTGGGATAAATAGCACATTTTAAAATCTGTTATTTTTTTTTGTTATCTATAGTGTAGCCTTAAGGCTTTCAATGAGTTAGTGTTTATCCTTAGAAAAGTATTATTTATGCTACTTTTTTGTATTTAGTATTTTTAGTGTACTTTTTTAATAAAAGTAAGAAATGTGGTATGTAGGTGCTTTGGTATTCAAATCTATTAGAAAGACTAGTTGCAAAAAGAAGCAGGCGGCACTAAGTTATTGCATCGTTTATAGTTATTAGTGAGGGTGAAGCCGCTTTATTATATCATTAGGATGATGAATGTTAAAGTTCGAATAAAACATTGATGGATCGATATAACTATGTTTGGTTACCCTATGACATTTTAATGTCATTTGGCTGCTTGTATTTTTATGCATGTGGTTATCATTGATGTGTGTTTCTTTTCTAGCGGAAGAGCAATTATCGTTAATATATTTATGTTAACGATATAAAATTAAAAATAAATTGAAGCAAACTACGTTAACTTTTAATTTTATTACAACCAACTAGTTAGATACACTTTTAACTTAGATCTTCTAATTTGGTTACATATGGTGTCATTATTTAATTTCATGTGGAGAAACTTGTTTGTTTGTTGGCCCACCAACTTGGGCCTATTTCCAAAAAAAATAATTCAAACATTATGTGGCATGTTTTTAAAAATATGTAATTAAATCCCGAGAATTAATGTACCATTCCACCTCACCTAAATTTAATGTGTATTTTCTTAATTTCTAATTTTGATAACGTACTTTTAATCATACACATTTATTACAAATGAATGCAGGTTATGAGAAATCATTGACGAAGCTTTGAACTCAGTGGAAAAGATACTAAAGCTTCTAACTAAAATAGCAGAGAGGAAGTTTTTTTCTCACAAAGAAGCACCGCTAACTCGAAAGAATTCGATGAAACGCTGGAGATAGAAAGGATACCATCAGTGACGGCCGGTGACAATATTGAGTGGTGGGGCCAACCACGGGTCAACTCCCTCCAATTTTTTGCATTAATTTTACAAAGTTTTGAATCAGTTTAGTTCAACTGGCAGTAATTTATTACCATTGGTTTTTACTACTAGATAATACCCACACAAAAAATTTAATGTAGATAAATTTAGAAGACATTTTAAAACGAGTTCTTATCGGGAATACTTATCTACTCAAATATAAATACTAACGTATTTCCTTCGAATCTGCATATACTTAGTCTTTAAACTGCACGTATATATGAGTCACTTGTTTACATTTCCCCACTAATTAACGCAAAATTATTCAGGTGTTTTTGTGATTGTGTATCGACGAAAGCATAACATCTATGTTATGCTTTTGTCGATATAAAGATCGTCGAGTAAAATATAATGGATATTTTATGCACAAGCCCACGTATTTCTTACAAAGAAAGGAAAACACGATTTTCATTTTCTTTGTTTGCCTACCTAAGCAAAGGGCTTCTTTTTTTTACTTAAAACACTATTATGATGTATTTTTTCAGGAATAACTCCCTTATTATATTTATTATTTCATTTGTCACTTGTTTACATTTCCCCACTAACTAACGCAAAATTATTCAGGTGTTTTTGTGATTGTGTATCGACGAAAGCATAACATCTATGTTATGCTTTTGTCGATATACAGATCGTCGAGTAAAATATAATGGATATTTTATGCACAAGCCTACGTATTTCTTACAAAGAAAGGAAAACACGATTTTTATTTTCTTTGTTTACCTACCTAAGCAAAGGCTTCTTTTTTTTTTACTTAAAACACTATTATGATGTATTTTTTCAGGAATAACTCCCTTATTATGTTTATTATTTCATTTTCATAATTTTTACCCTAAGAAAGATATGAATGGTAGTTCATTTTGATTTGAAATACTGTAGTTATTAATTTGCGATGTCATCCTACATACTACTGTCATACTACACTTTATTACTATAATTAATAAATATTAAATATTCTTGAACCCAATTTTTATACATTTTATATAACAAAACATGTGATTAGAATAAGGATGAAGTTGCTGCACAATAGATGATTATACAATTAATATCGATAAGTTGTGCAGTCACTGTTTAAGCCCGTAAATGTGTATTTCTTCTTTGACGTCTGGTAAGGTCACTTAGAAATATTTCAAAACCCTGGTACCAAATGTTTTCTACTCAAATATTAGATCCAACAGTTCTCCTGATTGATTCCTAGGCGGGCATTTTATTACCGAACTTCAAACATTGGTGCCAAAAGATGAAATTATGAAAAAAACTGCTATTGTTTTTTCATAATTTCATAAGTAAGGTAAGTTAAAATACAATTTTTAGTATATTGAGTGTTTTATGGTACCTACCGTTTATTTTTAAAATGAGTAGATTATCAAATACATAGGAGGGATGTTATCCCGCTGTTTTTTCCTTGAAAATAATTTGCGTCGTACTTGACTGTGTAACAAATTTCAAATTATATTGATGAATTAAAAAGTTGTGATTTGGGGATAGATATAGGGTAACCCGCTACTCCATGTGTTTTTCTGCCGAAAATAGTTGGCGCCGTTTTTGACTGCATACTATATACAGGGGCGGATCCAGAGAGCCAAATTGGTGGGGGACAAACTTAGTCAATTTTCATCCTTGAGACGAGCATATCATATATGTTTGTATCATAAGTCTTTCTTAGTTTGCGAAATTTGGGAGGGGAAATTTCCCTAATTCCCCCCCCCCCTTCCCTCCCCGTCGTGGAATCGCCCCTGCTATATAATACTTCAAATTAATTACTTATTAATATTAATATTAATAATTTGGAGAATATAGGGTGTACTCCCCCATTGTTAATCGTTTTTTAATATAATTTTTACCATCCTTGGCTAAGTAATGTACTTGAAATTGTATTTTCACAAAAAAAATATCTGTCATAGTTTTTGAGATATATACAAAAATCTAAAAATCATGTTAGTCTTTGCAAAGGGTTGTCCCCAAAATTAATCCAATGGGCAGCTATAGCAGTTTTGTGTTATTCTTATACGACGATACTCTTTTAGTCTCCAAAGTTCCATTGAAATCTGGATTTACGGTTTGCCGATTCTCTTGTCAGCTTAGCGTAAATAAAACTTTGAACATCTAACAATACCTGATGAAATGTTGATGCTTCAAGTATCTACGCTAAAAAATATTTAGTATTTTGTAAATAATTTAAGTACCAGTGGAGTTTCTTTGCTGACGCTAACCGAAAAAGCTCAGAATGGACATCTCGGCTTACTTTAGCCACACAACAGTGTTTCTGGCTAAAGTTGCTGCAATTCTCTATTGCATCAGAGAAACACAGAGATAGACCGATTTAGAATAAAAGCGTCGTTATTTTGTTGGACACTTTATTTATGAAAAGCTAAATAATTATAAATCATTCTAACCCGGCGCTCCACCTAGTACTACATGAGGCTATCTCGTTTTAAGTACTATATGGATTCCATAGCAATTGAAATGTTCTTATTCTAACTAAATAATTTCCCTGCGATTGTTAATAACAAAAATATTAATATAGTAACCTTGCAGTTATGTGAATACTGCTTTATTTAAGAACGCTGAAATATAATCAGTTCATATGATCGGGAGTCCACTGTAAATCGGTCAGCTATATTGTCATTATATTTGCATCCATGGAACGACTTTAGTTATCTCTCAGCATTTGCCAAGAAGTAAGGGAAAACCATGGCAAAAACCTTACTTTCACTTATTTTTCCGGACAGCCAATCAACATTTTAGCGATTATTTTCGCAAGCGTTGACTCTAACCCTATGTCTTCAGTGTACGCGATTTTAAGCGCGAGCGACTGCAACAAAACCCCATTTAAATCAAATGGCTGTCGCTCGCGTACGCTTGGAATCGGCTCCACTGAGGACACAGGGTAACTCTGGAACTGCCAAATTTAATCTCTGTAAACAAGGTGCACACCTAAAGGAAATTAACACTGACCTGGATACCTACACACACGGAGTGGAAGGAGAATATGGCGGCAGGTTGATGATCAGATGTTTTTTTTTTTTGTTTTTGGCAAAAATCACTGTGCAATTCTATTTTTTAGAAGAGCAAAGGTCTGAACGAAAGAAAAACCTGCTCACTAAATATAGCGCTGTACAAACGAAGCAGAGTACTAACTGGTCACTGGAGGCTAAATAGTCATATGCATTCCATAAGCCGAAAGATTTTGGCAGATAAAAATTTATTTAATCCAATTACACCGCTCTCCACAAAATTCTATTAATTTGGGGTAATTGTTTCGGGAACATGGTAGAACTTATACATACATGTCTAAATTCAGT
The DNA here is from genome assembly GCA_004143645.1 of Protaetia brevitarsis. NCBI lineage: Eukaryota > Metazoa > Arthropoda > Insecta > Coleoptera > Scarabaeidae > Protaetia > Protaetia brevitarsis. The sequence continues at coordinate 2,562,192 of RXPK01000247.1, forward strand.
TCTTCAAAAATATCGCATAGGATTTCGGAAGGTTTAGATGATATTTCTAAGAATAGAACTTGGACATATATTTCATCTCGCGAACCGAATTGGGAAACATTTCAGTCAACGCAACGGGGCATCAGGTGTAGTAATTGCAATAAGCCTTACTTTGGATAAACAAAACGTGGTATCAGTACTAGGTTCAAGAACATACTATATAGCAAGTTATTGCTATGGGAGACCTGAATCATCCAGTGTTGCTCAGTATATAAACAATACCAGGCATAATATCGGGAAATAGAAAACCATGAATTAGAGTGTGTACCTTTACCGAAGGATTCAAATGCATATGAAGAATTTTTGAATCACTTATTCAATCGGAAAATAGCACTTCTCCACCAGTCAACATTGATTGATTTATTGGTATAAAATAGTTTACAATCGTCGCTAATTCTTGTAATCTGGACAGGTTAGGTAGGCGCAGAAAAGCGTTTGTAAATATGCTTTTTTAGAGAGAGATAACGTTGCATACTTAATAATAAGTAATAGATCTTTTCTTAATTCATCTTAATTCATTCGGTCTCCGTTGAGAACGGAAATCAACGTATTCCTGAAACAATTTTCCGAGTTGATGAAATTTCTATGGTATGCATATATTTCACGTATATACGAATATTTCACTTCCTTTCTACTACTGAGACCGGCAAATCCCAGAGCAAGTAGCTACACAAAGAGGCTGTTGTAGACGTCTAATAAGAAAGAAGAAGAGAAGCTCATAGATTAACTTAAAAAGGTTGCGGTGAAAATAGGTCATTTCAATCATAATCTAATATAGTGAACTTTATATTATTTAGTTTTACAGCTTTTGATATAAGAATTCTTTTGTTTAGTTTTTGATTAAGGAATACGTGTTCAACGATTTAGTTGACTTTGAACAATATAAGGAAAGATAATATTCAAAAATTAATATTTTATAGAAAGAATTTTGAAGCCATGCTTAATTACATTTCTTATATTTTTTTCATAAAACGGTGATATATACGATATTCAAAAAATATATGTCACCAACAATCACATAATAAGTAAATTTACATGATTTACCTTTAGAAAACTTCTCGAAACACTTATTTAGTTACATACCTAACTATTAGAAACTCCATCACAAATATAGTGAGTAACATTTGTATAAAATTGTTGTAGTACTAACTATTGTTAAACTTTTATCTGATGACTTTTTTTTTATTTTACTTAATTAAAAAACGCAGAATTCCAGGTACTTTGCACAACTCTGCAATTAAAAACGCTTTCTAGTTGCTGTAGACCACTACATGAGGTAATTCATGAGTGTCTGCTTGGCGTTCTGAGTGAAATAAAAAGCACTTATCAACATTCTACCTTTTATCTTTTCCAATTTCACATTGTAGTACATCAAAGGAAGCACAGTTCAACAATTCTTTTTATTTAAATGCACTATTAATTGCCTACCATTATCGTATGTATAACGTGGAAAGCGGCGCATAACGCAAACGAAGCGATTTTATCTGTAGTGCATCATTTAATTGTCGACTGAATTAAAAAAAATATGACCAAAATAAGATAAAGCGGCCTTTTCTTTCTTTTACTTACTTGAAATAATATGATCGATATGTAAATGTACTCAGAAATGTATTATTACTAAATATCCGACTTATGTTTGCATCCGCTGTCGAATGCAGGAAAAAGACATATTCGAATATTGTATATATAGAAATTAAAAACCAGTTTTTGCTCTTGTCAACGGTAAACACAACATTACCTGTCAGCTAAAGTTGGTTCATTTTACCGCCCTAGTGCGGTAAAGCGCACGGCATTTTATTTATTATTTTACAGTTACTTCTAATGTAAAATATACATAATATCCTTTAGTTTAGCTTTAAAAAACACATTTAACGGTATCTTTTTTCTTATTTTAATTGTTACTGACGAAAAATCGTCATAAAAAAATTCACTTTGACATAGACTTAAGGCTGAGTTTAGTTGTCAAAATGCAGTGGTACCAATCTACATCTACAGACTGTTACATTGTTACATATCTGTTTTTTAATAAGGTTTTCTATATATTTTTCTCGCCTAACTAATCTAACGCACAACATGCAAATAGGTCATTTACAGCTCTTTCTTCAAGCACGAGCCAAAGGCGATCAATTAAATTCTCGTGCTGTAAATGACACCTACCAGACTCTAATGTAAAAACTATTAATTGTTAACGTTTTTATTTAAGTTTCCAGTTAGGGGAAGGTGGGGCAAGATGGGAACATTAAGCTTTAGAACACTGCATCAGGATTGCAAATTGATATTCAAGGTTCTAAGTACGCTTGTTGTAATCTTTAAACATTTATCTGCTGATGGATGAATTTACATTTTTCGATGGGGTACTCTTGATGTTGTGAGAAAATTTTGAAAAGGAATGTGTCCACCATGGGGGCAAGATGGGGTTCCAGGTGAGTTAAGAATGGGTCGTACCATAAATCTAGGTATTTTTTTTACAAAAATAGATTCTTAAAATATCCTTAAAAACATGTAGGAACAAAACTTAAACTCTTTAGAGCGGAACTACTTAAAATAAAAAAAAATACAATAACGATAGGAATATTAAACTTAATCTTCACAATTGAGACAATAAAAGACGAACTCATCCACGTTATTCGCACAGCCTCCATGTACCTAACCTCGCCATCCATGGCATTGTATCAATACTTCCCCTTTCAGTACTAACATTGAGCGTCATCTTCCTCAACAGAAGAACTAACTATTTCCTTGACGTTTTCTAAAAAATCTATCTCTTTGCTTTCCTTACAAAATTCGGCTCTTGATCTCTTCTGTTTTCTTATTTGTCATGTTTTTTTTCCTTTAACTCTCCCTCAGCGCTTCTAGTTGCCTTAGGGATTCTCCAGACTTCTATTTTCTTGTAGCAGATTTTTATATGTCTTCGAGAAAGCATAATGGCCTATCCAGGCATAACGGACCAGACTGAAGAGTGAGATAATGATGTACTCATGTTGCCCCATACCAATAGCCCCATCTTGCCCCTTTGGGACAATTTCTGGTTATGTTATAATAACATATTAAATATTTGAAATAAACAAATAACACACTATAGAAGATACATGCAATACATGTCAATTAATAAGCACAAAAAAGTGTAGTTGTAAATAATTTACTTATGCTTCCGATACTGGCCGTTGAACTCACCATCAAGATAAAAACGAAATTCTGGAAATTGCAAAGTTCACGCACAAACAGCAATAACTTATTTACGTTATTACGACTAGTAAAATTTCCTACATTACAACAAACATAAAACAGCACTTGTCAATATTAGGACTGCTATTATTTGACAGATGCTTACTGCCGTTTTGTAGATAAAACGATGTCCCCATCATGGCTCGTGGCCCCATCTTGCCCCACCCTCCCCTACATGTACGCAAGTTCCAAAGACAGATTACTGCGATTTAGTGATAACTTTTATTATTTAAGGTTTTTATGTGTAGTCAACAGTATACTGAAGTATAAATTCTTTATTCTCTAGTTTAACTTATTTTAAATTTTATATTTATTTAAAACATATAAGTATTAGATTAAACAACAAACTTACTGAGATAATTATAAATACTTTGCAGGCTGACAATAGGGTCGTGAATCAATTTCTTTTATTTTTTTTTATTCGAAAGAAAAGTTCCAAATTACTACAAATTTACAGGTTTTTTGTTTATAAGATTGGCATTTTTAAAGGACAAAAAGTTTGAAAGTGTATAATTTTTAAAAATTTAGTACATCGTCACAACTGTTCGGCCCAAGAAATAATTAGAGATTCTGTTTTGGGCCAATCAAATATTAGCAGTTTGGCGATTGCACAATCTGTGTCCCATCTCCGCTGTCAGTTAATGTGCCAATGTTTCAATTGTGACATTAAGTTTAACTAGAATTACGATTATAGTCCGTGTTGTTTTTAGAAAGACAACATCCCTGAAATCTAGATTTGTTGGGAAAATATTCTATAATTGAAGGGTGCACGAGAATAACGATCAAAATCCGTATTCATACATTAAGAGATAAATGAATTTTAAAGTTTGCCACTTAAAGGTTCAAAACAAAACTACATTATAGCAACTTTGATTTCTACGGACTACGACCGTTTTTGAAACAGTTTGAACGCGCATTATTATAATACTCAGAATTTGCTACAAAAAAATGGACTTTGATCGTTATTCCCGTGCACCCTTCAATTGTATTATATTATCGATAGGTGGTAAATTTGGTCAGTAACTATTTCAAATTCAGGATCTAATGTAAGTTGTCTGTGTAAAATGATTTATTTGATTTGTATAAAAAAAAACTTATAACAACAATTGTCTTATAAAACTTACTTTAGCATTTCTGCAGGCCCTTTAACACTTAATAATTGCTCAATGTATTGTAATATCACGTAATTAAATATTCATACACGTCATTTAAACAGTAACCAAAAACTATTAATGATGCCTGATATATTTGACAATGGGCGAATGCACAAATCGTCAGTTTTTTATTGGCCAAAGCAGTTGTGACATAATTTGAAGTTTATAATTTTTTGAATTGGTTTTACTCACAAAATATGAAACCCAAATGTTGAATCGTTTTAGGCATTCGTTATTGTATAACACAAAAATGAAGTACATTAGGTCATTTTTTGTATAACTTGTTGAAGGACCCGATCCTATTACAAACGTTAAAAATAATTAAAAAAAAAACTTTTAGCATTTATTTATCTGCCTTGATCTGTTCTTTTTTTTTATCGTTGTAGCTCTTTTATTTCTTAGTCTTCTCAGTCTTCAATTACAAATTGAAATCCCATCTGGAGAGTGTGAGCTAAAACTGTCATAAATATAATATCATGTACAGTGCCTTTCAAGATATAAGAATGTTGCTTTTGACATCTATAAGGGTTTTATCATGGATCATAGCGTTATGGTTAAAGATAAGAAGCGTAGTGACGGCGTCGATGGTAGCACCATCTATGGCGTCAACTGTTAACTAAGAAGACTCGGTTGCGAAAAATATATTACCGACAGTGTTTCGCTTTGTTCGAGAAAAGATTGCAGAACGACAGATCCCCATCAATCCGATTTCGACAAAAAACATGATCGCCGATCTTTTCACGAATAGGATGCCGAAAGAAAACCACAGAGTCATTGTTTTAGTATGAATCTTATATCTAGAGGGAGTGTTGGAGTTAGAAATAATGTTTGATCAAAAGTACTATTGCATACACTTTAATGTATTATAGTAAACAATGTTGTTTAATTTTTTTTGTAGTGATAGTTGACAATAAATAGTGTCTCGTGGTTTCAATGTTTTATTGCCGAATTAGTAGCCAAAATTAAGTTTTTAAAGTTGCCGCGTTTTCACTCTTAAAATTGACTAACACGCCACATGCGTCTCAAATGTTAACCACTTAAAAGTTGGTCGGTCATATGTATGTGTTGTATACGGACGTTTCCTATCTTCAATGATCCATAGGTTTTATAGCACTTTCTGTGGCGAACAAAATTACCTGGCTCTCTATTTGTAGGCAACGGTTTATCTGCTTACGGCATATGAATCTGGGGGCCGTATTAACTATAAACTATGGTCAGGTAATTATCGCCACAAAAACTGCAATAAAACCATTCCAGACGTTAAAAATTCATATTCTAATATCTTGAAATGCATTATGCTACCTCTCTTGATTGTGATGTTATTGCTTCACATATGGATTACACCATTTTACACCGATTAAGAGAATTTGTGGCCATATTTGTTGGAATTTCGACAGCTAATTTCAATTTTGCAATCTAAATTTTCACATCATATTTTTTTTTATATACGTAATAATTCTTCAAGGTTCAAGGTAAGTATTAGTGAAAATCCCAATATAGTCATAGATAGAGGTAACTATAAGCGTTCAGAAAGTTGCTTATGTCTGAGAAGATCAACAACATATTTCAATTTTGATAGTTACCTGAGGAATATAATATGCTTCTGACCTACTTTTTCTCAATTAATTATGACTAATGTTGTTGTTTTTATTATCTTTCAACTTTTATATAAATTGGTTTTTTATCTGGTGTTTTTAATTATAAATGGATTGAATATTAAATATTCCAAATGTGTCAAGTTCATTTGGTTTCAATTATTTCTTTTAGGTACTAAATTTAAATTTAGTGCGCATTTCGTGATCGTACCATCCTGTTTGTATGTGTGTATGTTGAGTACACAGATATGTGAATGTAGTTAACCTGTGTGTGTGCGTCACCCCGTCAACATTGTGTAGGACCTACCTCCATCAACGTCAATACAAACTTGCGCCGGGCAGCAGTGTTCGTTTGCAGTGCAGGGCCGCTCATAGCACGGATCCTCATCCCCTCTATTTATTTCGAACTCTTCCAGGATGCCCTCGTCGCCTCCACCAATTCTCTGAAATTGAAAGAACCGTTTTATTCGACCTTTTCTTTTCTGGTGGGTATAATTTGAGAGAATTGCATAACATTTTTACGTTAGAATTTACTCCCGAAATTCACAAGCGTATTTTTTTTTTATAAAGACCACTTTATGAATGTAGAATTAAAGATTATTTAATTATAGGAACAGAAGAAACGCTAAAATGTTTTTCAATCAGCGCACATTAAGCGATTTAGCCGCTGGCAAAAATAGATTATTAAATAATTTTCTTTAATGTAGGAAAGTATAGTATGTATTGTGTATGGTTTTTTGACCAATGTAAAAGCTTACAATGTTCCTTACAGGATGTTATTGTACAAAGAAATGGAGATTCTTTCACTTTTAATCTTGGTTACGATAAATACCCGCGTTTATTTCTACTTATGTAATATAAATAATTTGATAATAATATTCATTTCAAAATATCGCCCAATACTCTTGCAAGCGATTAGCAAAATATACTTACAGCCCGGGCGAGTACTGATCTTTGTTTATGGAGGAAAATTCCATCCAGGAAAAATATTATGTAATTTAAAAATATTTACTATAAAGTCTCAAAAATATATACGCTAACGCGTATTTACTCTGATGTTTTAAATGAAATAGTCTATATATTATTTCGTTTTTCAAGTAATAAAAGTGATATTTTATAGAAACTCTTATATGTCTATCCTTAACAACAACATTGTTATTAAGATCTTTAAGAAATGCCGATAAACATTTGTTTAAGGCGGTGTGTGCCAAGACGGAGAACTATCTGATTTCCTTTGAAAAATCATTTGAAGAGAGGGTCTGAGTTGAGAAAATTAAGCCGTAGCACATACTCGTTTGAGCAAGCAGGTATACACCAAAATATACTGTATTGAATGATGATTACTCATCCACTCTAATTTAAAGAATGTCTAGTTGGAAGGAAGTTTCTCATTAGATTTCATTAACCATAAACATCAAAGTGCCCTTGTAGATGATTGTCCCAATTTTGGTCATTCTTTTGATTTTGGCGGGGCTTCTGTTCTCACACACGAGGATAATTACAAAAAATGCGTTTTTTCAAGATGTATTACATAAATAAAAACAACAATTCTATTAACTTTAGAACAAATATTAATAACCTTATAGTATAATATTTATTTGTCACATCATAGGGGCGGAATCATTCTCTCATTTGTGATTGTAACAACGTGCTAAATTAATTCATTGTGCCGAAATAATAGCAATGTATGCATTTAGAAACCTGCATTACATTATCGACCTGGTGTTGATTCGTGAATTGACTCATAAAGCCTCTCATCCATCTGCATAAAAATGCATTGAGCTTACCAACAACAACAACTTCTAAAGTTGATAAGAGCATTTCAATGTGTTTTTATAATGAATGGTCGGAACGATATGAGTAGGTAAACATGCAAATATTTTAAGCATGAAAGAATTTTAAATATACCCAGAATTGACGTCCTCAATTTGACTCTTAACGCATCTTTACGGAGATTTGGTAACTCCTCAACTTGAAGATGAGGTTCTTAAAATTACTGACGAACATCCAGAAATGAGAACCACAATCAACAAGTAAATGTTAGTCACAAAACTTTGGAATATTGTGAAAGAAAGTTTATTGCATCCATATTATATTCAACGTGTTTCAGATTTGCTACCTAATGACTATCCGCTCCGTATGCAGTATTACAATGATTTTTAAGAAAAAGTGCAAACAATCCCAATTTTGCTGCAACTACATTGTTTACAGATGAAATCAACTTCTCCAAACATAGTATTATTTCATAATAACCACAAGTGAGCTGATGAAAATCCACATGCCACAATTGTAACACGATTCCAACAAACTTTTTCGTTCAACGTTTGAATTGGTATTATCGATTATTTAATAGGACCATTTTTCCTTTCTCAACGATTGAACGGTGATACATACCTTTATTTTCTAGAAAACGAACTTCTTGTTCTTTTTGAAGATATACCTCTTATAATTAGAAGGCGTATGTGGTTCATGCATGACGGTGCACCTCCATATTTTGCAGTAATCGTACGGAAGTTTTGAAATAACGTTTATTCAAACCGTTGGATAGGACGAGGATCTCCGCAGCTATGGCTCCCAAGGTCACTTGATCACAATTTTCTGGATTTTTGTGTGGGTATATTAAAAAACACTCGTTTATACAACCCCGATCTTAAATTTAGAAGATATTCAAAATTTCGCCATAGAAGGCTGTAATGTTATTCGCAACACTCTTGGCTTTTCGATCGGATTTGATAATCCACTAGACATCGATAGACGTAGTTTTATTTGTCAAAATGTTATTGCTTGAATTTTTGAGTAGTGTTGCAAGTCGTGCAGAAACGTTTGCAGAAATTTTGGAGCAAGAAATTGCTTTAATTCTTAGAATAATAAACTCTTTTTCAATCATTATTTATCGTAAGAGGTTCTAGCAAAAAATTGCTATACAAACACTTATGTGATGATCAATTGATCTGCTTTACAGGAGGATCAAAACCCGAGAATGGGACTGGAGCTGAAATCTAGTGAGTTGAGAAACACTTTCAGGCAGAGGGCTTACAAAAATAAACGAATTTATATTGCAACAGGCGATACTGAGGGCACTAAGGAACCCTACGATATAAGCAAGATTGATTTGGGAATGTATTTTAGAACTGAAGAGCGTGACAGATCGCAATAAAGTCACTTTACTGTGGGTGCTTGGACATTAGGGAATCGAAAAGAAATGAAAAAGCTAATGAGTTAGCAAGAAAGCTTCATCATCAATCATCAGCTTTATTCATAGGTCCAGAATATGCTCTAGGAGTATCTAAAAAAAACAACACGAGCGCAACAAACAAGTTGGGTCAAAGAACGCTGGAAAAATACAACCAAGCAAAGCAACATCAAAGAAGAAAACAGAAGAACTACTGTTGCTTAGTAGGGATCATCTTCGCACTGTGACAGGTCTTCTAATAGGATGTACTATCCCATGAAAGGATACCTACAGAAAATTGGGATCAGCACTGGATATACCAACTGCAGACTCTGTAATGGAGTGCCAGAGAACGCTTATCACATTCTGTGGGAATGCGAGACTTTGAATGCAAAAAAGACAGACAATTTCTGCAAGTCAAATATGAACGCAGAGGATTACTTTGATCAACCAGTTGGAAACCTGGGAGACTAAATACAAAGAGCCAAAAGCTGCAGTATTTTCGGAGACTCCATGTTACACCCTCCCGCAACAAAAAAAATCGTTCGATTACGCACATACATATTGCCTATAATCAGTTTCAGTTCTTCCACATTTATTCTTATAATATTTTGAAAGATAATTCCATATTCTACAAGATGTCTTCATTACGAAACGTTATATTACCGCACCGGGAACAACGGCATTATCATTAGGTACTTACCGCTATGGAGTTTCCATGCCCTCCGTATCCCATATTGGCCAACATTTCCGGCGAGAACCTGTTAAAGAGACCGCCCCACGCATCTGCCTGTTTGCCTAGCAAACAAATGGCTATCACCGCTATTAATCCTTTCATTGTTTTCCGCCTGTAACAGAGAGAGGATGAGAGTTTAATCAAATCGTCGGCGTTGATGCGAGCACCGAATTTTTGTGGCTACATATCAAACTTTATGGCCCTTTACAATTCACCGTTATTGTTTTTTTTTGTTATGCTTCTTTGATATATACGCATGTCCAATTTTGTTATTCTTTTATGTGTCAGAAATTGCCTGTATACAACGCGTTCTTGTAGCATATCTAATGATCTGTTATGCTTTATTCTGGAACACACCATGTTGTTATAATCAATAATTTTCTCATCCCAAAGGTATTACATTTCAGGCTTCAGCTTTAATTAGAAAACTTGTTATTCTGGAAATTCAAGGCTTCAAGTGCTTTAGTATCTAGTATATTCAACGATAGGTAGTATCTTTTGCAACTATTTTTAGTAATACATTCTATTATATATTTTCATAATATAGTATTACTTCAAGGAAGTTAAATTCAGTTGGAAATTGAAAAAGAAGGGGTACTTAATGGGAGGAGGTATATTTAAATGTAGCTTCGTTAATTTGTCACTTGCATGACTGAAAGAATATTAGCACAAACAGAGAATATAAACATATTCTCGCATTGCCGGAGATATGGCTAAATATCCAAAATCTTTTTGAAATTAGTTGCAATAGACGCAAGAACTGAAAATAGTTACATTTTAGAACTCCATTTGCATTTATTTCAATTTTCACACACTTTTTTAGTAAAGTAATCACTCTACCTCGGTGCACACAAAAAATCTATTATCAATCTGAAAATTTTTATTTATTCAGAAAACGAAACTTAATATATATTTAAATGAACTAAATCTTGTTGGTTAGAACATAGGAGTAAATTCTCTGAAAACAAAATAAACTCTTAGAACAAATAGTATAAATATTTGCATTGAAGTATATTTCCTCCAAATGAACATTGTTATTGTTGTAAGGAATAAATCTATGCAATCATAGTGAGAAAGTGTGATTTCAAATAAAATCGTTTATACGTTTGGTATAATGAATTACTATATAAAATTATTAAATGTTTTGCACTGAAAACATGAAATATCAAATTGAAATTACCATAATATTGAAACATTTGAAACGAATTTTACCCCACCATTTATTTATTGCACTAAAACTTATCTGCCATTGGTTCCCTCTTTTTTAGGGGGGTTTTGCATATACATACGCTTTACTTGGTGTCACTTTTTGATTGACCAGCGAATAGTGTTGTTGGTTGTGAGTGTAAGTAAGTGTAAATGGATACCCCAGCCGTTTCACAGCTACATAGAGAATGGGGTGGAATGGGGCTGATGCACAGATGCTACCATTAAAATATTCGAAGGTAAGTACGTACGTGTTATCTAATATTAAAGGATTACTGGTTTAAAAAACTTTGAAATAATACTTAGAGTCAGCGCCATTATATCGATAATATATGAACATGGTAGGTGTCTATATTATATATATATAACAAACATATGCAGGTATTTACTAGTTATTAGTTTTCAGTAGGAATACCAGCAAATTATTACACTGATTGAAATTATATCAGTAACCAACGCCGACTAGATACCAGGCCCAGGTATTGAGTGGGAAGTACTCTGAGAACACCGATCGCAACGACGGATACGCATAACATCTATACCTCTACGCATCAATATTCCGTGCACACTCCTGGAGTATCCCGATACACTGCCTTCTCCCAAACATTGTAAAACTATAAAGTATGACAGTAAATTTATTTAATCACATACATAATATTTCTTTATTTATTAATTTTTCCCTACCGAGGTTTTTTGGTGTTACAGATACAAAATTAGTAGGTAATTATTATTCTTGAATAGTAGAAATGCTTAGATTAAGCAGATAAGTGTTATCAGTTCAATATACTTATATGTTGGACGCAAATAATGGCAATACTTCAAATAATACTTTTATATATGTTCTATCAAATGTACCTACATAAATTATTAAGGCATAAATATGATGAGTTTCCAGTTGAGAAAATCTATTTACTCAAATCTAAAATAGTTATTTTTGTGGTGAAAATATATGTTCATAATGATTTTAGATATTGATTACATTTGAACTAAAAAATGGTTTCACCTAATAAATTCACGGGTTTGGAAAACTGAACAAATTTTATTCTCAATATAAATACATCATCTTCTTGCTTATATAGGAAGTTGTGTGAGACTTTCTCACTATGATTGCATAGATTTATTCCTTACAACAATAACAATGTTCATTTGGAGGAAGTATACTTCAATGCAAATATTTATACTATTTGTTCTAAGAGTATATTTTGTTTTCAGAGAATTTACTCCTATGTTCTAACCAACAAGATTTTGTTCATTTAAATATATATTAAGTGTCGATTTCTGAATAAATAAAAATATTCAGGTTGATAATAGATTTTTGTGTGTGTATATGAATATCAAATATGACTGTCACAATTAAAAAAATTCTAACCGTTTCAAAACAGATTTTGAAAACCGATTTTCGAACCCAGTTGTGAAAACCGATGTTAAAAAAGTGGTATTAAACCCTATTTATACTTACCAAATTTTGCAATTACTTTACTAGAATCACCTAAATAAGCTTCTGAAAAAGACTTCCATTTTTTTAGCGGGTGACAAGGCTCTATACCTTTTGTTTCTACAGGAGCAAATAAAAATAATTTACAAGCCATTCTACATTTTCTCTATTGAATCCGAAATATCAAATTAAAAAAGTAACTTGATTTTATTACAAATTAGCATATATAGATATCATAAAACTACACAAATTTTGATAATTGCCTATATAATTTAGCATTTGTCATCATTGTACAACCTCCTTTATCTATATACCTTGCGCATGGTAGAGCGCATTTATAAAAGCTGAAATTAAAAAAAAGCAGTTAATTTGCAGTGGCCGAAGTTTCCCAAACACCCACTTCACTTGAACTAGAGAAAATACTACTAAACTATTAGATTACTCTAAAGCGTAGCACCTTCTTTAATGTAATGTAATGCTTCGTTAGTGTAGTACAAACTTCAGAAATGTTGTACATGTTTGCAGCATTAGCATCTACTACGTTTTATGCATATCACCCACTGTCTAATTAGTTCTAGGTTTAAGTATTCGTAGCCGGTTCTGAATGGGATTAATGTCAAATTTATTGACTAACCATAAGTGCTAAGTGTGTGTATGTCATCGTAATTACACTGCTTTACAACGCAATATAAACAGAAACGACTATTCGACTATGCCTGTATGCGTATTGATGCATACAATTGCTATTTAGAATACGGTAGATGCTTGTTCTGGATAAGCCTAAACATAACGCACTAAAAAGGAATACTTTTTAGTATCCCTTTTATTTAGCTTTACCTAAATCAGACGAAGCAGCAGATACTGAATTATTTGGAAATGCATTCATTGATTTTGATTACCTTCGTTATAAGTAACAACGTTTTACATATTTCTGTGCGTTTTCACGGTTCCTGAATGTAAAAAGTTGCATTCAATTTTTCGAAATTTCTTTTTTGTGATCGGTGGAAGGTTTAGATATCTGTACGACATGTTCTATTTAATGCTTTATTACGCTCTCCATGAATGTAGAATAAATTCAAAATGTTGCTGTACGAATAGTCGTTTTCTAATCATATTGTGTTGTACAACAGTGTAATTACGATGACATACACACTTACTGATGGTTGGTCAATGAGTTCATTAATCCCATTCAGGGCTTTCTACGAACATTTAAACCTACAGCTACTTAGACTGTTTAACATAAAGTCCCTAATATCTCAAAATCTAAATTAAAAATAGGTATAGGGAATGCTGACATAAAATGATATTTACTTCCTAATTTCGAATTAAAATACAGGGTGTTCTATTTAAAAAAAATGGAGCTTTCCGTATCCGAAAATATGGCACTTTGTTTCTCAGTTTTGAACACCCTGTACGTTAGAATGTGAACTGTCGTACCGTTACTTAGAGTTCTATCAACATTTATAACATAGCAAATTGGGAGTCTCTATAACTTGCAGTATCAACCGAGATATTAATTTCTGAATGAATGATTACCACTTAAAAAAAAGAAAATCTTAAATAACTCACAAACGGCAACACGTAGCTATAGAAATGGCTGATAAAGATTGACATACTTATCGTCATAGAATTCAAAAAATGTAAAAAAATAGGTCATTCTATTTAAAATACCAAAGTTGACGTCCATTTTCGGTTAATCGGAAGTGATATTTTGGTTAAAGTATTTCACATTTATAGTTCCAATAAAACAGATCATGGTGCCAAAATCTCAAATAGAAGCAAATAGTAGAACATCATAAACTTTTAATGAACTATTTATGTGGAATACCTGCATTGTTTGTCTATTTACTTTATGAGTTTACAGGTTCCCTTTGAATTTTATCGAAGTTGCAGGCTTTGATCAATTTTTCCATTTCTTCAATTCCCCATAAAGTTTTTTTTCTGTTGATTTAATGATAAGCACAAATAAAATAAATGTTTTTCGATTAAGTGTTAATCTAAAGTTCAAAGTTTATCCTATATACTGCGTTTACATTTTCCAAAATGCATTCTCACGCTAAAACACAAAAAGAAAGCTGTAAATAAATCCCGTTAACAGCTAAAGTTTAAATATTCTGGTAAGGAGGGACATTTGAGAAAATACAGACGTTGCTGTAAACTTTATTTCCTCTCATATTACTCCTTTTACGGACTTTCAGCGGCAGTGGCGTTGGCTGTGGTAATGTCAACTCGTTTATCAGGGTTCGTTGCTCCACTACAGTCAGAACTTTTTTCATCTAAAATCAGATAGATGTAGAGGCTTTCAACATTTTTTCCCCTGAAAGTCGGGTTGCAAGTTGACAGGTTTAAAATTGCTGCTCGTAATTCCATTCCCAATTTCCATAAGGGTGGTAAGAGGAATAATGCGTAATTTTCATATTTTTCTTTTTAATTTTGTTCATATGGTACTAATGGGTGGAATTTTGTCCTATCTTTCTCTATAATTGACTTAAATTGGTAAATAAGAAATGAAACAATTTATCTTTATTTATTTTCTTTTTAGTTGCTACGTTCTGAAGCACATTTGCATCCTTCCCAAGCTATAACATCAAAAAATAAGGAAGTGTGAAGACAGATTAAAATTATTAAAGAAATCTGCGATTCTACTAAATGAAATAGAAATATGTCACTATACGCATTAAAAATAAAAATATAAAAAGCCTTTGAATTCTGTCCAACTTAATATTTATATGGTATTACTCTTTGATGGGAATTTATCAAGACGTAAGAATAACCTACATTTCACACAAAGAAAGTTTATATTATTTTAAAATTAAATATAGTAACTTTATTACTGCTTTCTTTGAAGCAGTCAAAATATTTCTTTAGATAGGTATATAAGATAAAATGTAATTTTGTTAAAGAAACTATAGGTATAGTTAAGTATTTCATACAACGTAAGTACAGTTACAGACGAAGTACTATTAGTTTTACAAAAATTGTATTACTTAAATCATTATATGATAATGTCCTGAAGATTGTTCAAGCAAAGTTTTCCACGATATTAAATATATTATACAAGTACAGAAATTGTCGTATAGATTGCGGTTGTTTTATTTCATTACACTAAATTTACATATTTGGCATCCACTTTCTACAAGGCAGACAAGGTTACAAAATATTTACCTTTTATTTTCCATTCAATATTAAACAAGCAAATAAGATGTATCACAAATTTAAAGAAAAATAAAAGTTTTTTAAAATTAATCTTTAAAATATATTAGCACCGTGTAATTAATTATCATAAATTTAAACCAAGTAAAATGGTCATTTAAGTTTTAATTTAGATTATTGGTGTTTTGAATACAATTTAAAATTTCAATAGGGGAAAAAATGTGTTCTTAAAGTAAGATTATAATACAATAATTCCATTCTCCAAAACATTCCAAATTAATTTTATAATTTTAAAATCATAATTTTATTACATTGTAATGATTTTGTTTTTGTATATTTCAGCTAATTATTAAATAAAGAAGCTTTTGTATACAAAAGCAAAACGTCAATAAAGCACTATTAAAATTTTCATTTTTTGTTTAATATTCAATAAAACGAATATATCCAGTCCAATAACCAAGAGAACACAAATAATGTCAAGAAAATATCTATTTATTTACCAGATATATGTTTCATAGAAATTGTGCTCATCAAGAGTAGACTCTATCGCAATATAGTGGACTTTGATTCTTGCAAATAAACTTGGATGTGGAAGGCCAACTGGGCACAATGCTTTTGATTGTATTAATTTTGTAACTATTAAACTGACCAAAATTAGGTTAATTTTTAACACCTGAAATTTCACATTTACCAAAACCCATGTGGGTGAAGCTGTCGACAACAGTTAGTTGTGTATATTCTTAATGAATTTATTTCAATTAAATAAATTCTTGAACTAAAGATATGTTTTACTAATTTCAAATACTTGTCAAAATAAAAAAAAAACTTACTTTTTTTACAATTAACTAAATATTTATTTAAATATTAATTGTAGGGTTATTCCACCAAACATTCCAAACAATGAAAGGTTATTTTGGGGCTAATACCAATTTGTTCTGATATCTGTACTTTTTTTTGTACGGAAGAAATAAGCTAGTTAAACCGTTATTTGTTTCATATATATTTTTTGAAATAGTTTTAACAGTAAAGGAATATTTTAGTTGTCTATCCGTAAAATCTGCCATGTCCAAAATCTTCTTATATTGATTTAGTTACGTGATGAGAATCTCTATAAAATTCTCTTTAAAACTATAATACTGCCTTTATTACACACACCTACCGCCAAAACCTACCTAAATTGAACATGAACATTGAGTTGATTTGCCACATCTCGTCATGTTGATCGTTTTTCATATGTAAAAACCGCCATGTTTTTTTTATAACTATTCATATATGGAAATATACTCACGCGATTTATTATGGCGTACGTTATCATGTTTGTGACCATCTGATTCAATAGATATCTTGGTAGGTATTCAGCATATATTCAGTGTAATTGCTTGTGTTTAGGGTATGGTTTCATAGCAAATACTCGTAAAACAATTATAAATAAATTTGAATTATTAATAATGGACGTAAAAAAACTGGGCAGATGGCAAAGGGAACTCCTAATCTCATTAAAAAAAGAATTTTACAAAGGGAAAGGTATAGCAGAAATATCTTAAAAAACAACTATAATATAATTTAACCTATGAATTACTAATATTTTAATTACAAAGCATTAACATATTAATCTTTCTGTTAGATATTCTGCGAAAGGTCCACTAGAAAAACAAAACTGTCACAACAAAGGCAACTTTAATAATGAAAAATGGTAGATCGTTTAAAAGTACAGAAACAATTTTGTGAATTTGCCGATAAAATTAAACAAGATTGTTTTATTTTTAAAGAAAAAAAATCGCAGAAATGAAAGTTCATTTAATATTTAATATATTTAAATAAAAATATATCAATAAGGTATCGAATTCAAGCAGTAAATGGAAAATGGGTACAAATTTGTAGAAACGCGTTTTTAAAAAGTTTTAATATAAAAAAGGAGGGTTCAAGGCGTTCTAAAAAGATTCATCTTAAATGCAAAACTTTCATCGAGGACGTGGAGGAGATCGAATTAAAACGGCAAACGATGGAAGAAGGAATGAATTTCTAAAATTATTGAGAGCATAAAAAATGTAGAATCACACTATTGTAGCAAACAAACTCAAGCGAGCACATACTTACCTTGTGATCTCAACATAAGGAAGCTTCATAAGGAATACATACTCTCAGTTACTCAAGAACTTCATGTAAAAAAAAGTTATTTCCGAAAATATTTTAACAGATTCTACAACATAAGCTTTGGCATCCCTAAAATAAATTTGTGTTCTGGATGTTTGCAATTTTTTGAAAGCGTCAAACATGCGCAACTTTCCAAAATCAAACACAACTTGTTAGAGAAACAAGTGTTTGAAATTATTCGAATTTTCATACCTTAGCAATACAATCTCTGTAAGTTTACAATAGTAGCTGGTTGTTCAAAAGAGAATGTAACTTCATTTACATGAACTCACTTAAATTTGCCAAAAAACTCTAGCGTTATAACATCTGCTCTTTTTTAACGTTTAATTACTCATATTTGCAGCGAGGAGATAACAGAGATTTGTCGTTTTTGCATTTGGTTGTGCTGCCCAGAATAAAAATATCGCCATTATTGGTAGATATGCTTTGCACTTGGCTTCTAAAATGCGCGCCACGACAAATGATCGCATTAAAATTATTTTTCGTATCGTCATTCGTTTTTGTCCCTCGATTGTATATTTGGACATATAGAACGAACAGTTAAAAAACAATCATGCTTTGCGGGTTCAAATCAATATGCCAACTATAACGGGAGGATATGCAAAAAATGGTACTTGATAAAGACTGGAGGGTTTATGACTGGAAAAAAACTGCCAATGAATTTTTTAAAACAACTTGGCCGTTTCAGTTTAATCCAGCTAAACGTTTTATAATTCAGAGGACTAACAATATTGTTCAGGGGAAAGTACATTATAAAAGCGATTTAGGTGTTAGGAAGAGTGTAGGTAAGAGAGGGAAAGGTGTACAGAATATTGATCCAGATGTTTTACGTTCTGTTATAATAAGCGATCAAAGAAAAGCTGAAAACATTCATAATCTTTTGGAAAAGCATTGTGGAGCAAACTAGTGCGTGTTCTAAAACTTACAATTCTATAAGAATATCATCTGGAGTGCAAGCAATGCAGCAAATTTAAGTGAATTATCCTAAACCTATGTAGACATGGGACAATGCAACGAATCCATTACTTATGATGGTGGCTTTCGAATTTAAGCTTGTTTTCACAATCTTGTATGTTGTTTAATAAAGATTTTTCTGAGCTATCTTAGTTATTTTAAAATCAGTTCCATTTTGAAAATTCCACTTTTCTTTTTTTTTACTAACAAAAGCCGATATGTCAATTCTAAAAAAAAGCGATTTTCATCATTTCAAGAACTGATAAATTATTGAAATCTACTTTCTCATTCTAGTAAAATTAGTTGTCATAGTATTCACTAGTATTTGAAGACGTTTACCCTTACTATCATAAAAATCGGTTTTGCATACTGGCAATATCCAGTAGTATTAGTAGTACAATTTTATTGTAACACCAAATTATTGAAGCTTGAAACTTTTATATCCATTAGTTTTCACATAAAAGAAGAAATATTTCAATTTTAAATTCAAACTCAATACTTTCTAACATGAGAATGGGTTTTTATTTCAACACCAAAAACGGATGAACGTCCAGGAACTAATACAGCAATTGAATTAAATAGTTTTTATGTGTACATGAATTTATTTTTTTAGCTTAGTTTTTTTTATTTGTTTTATAACATAAAGAGAACCTAGCAGTAAATTGATGCATAGGGAAATTTAAAGTTTTAGTAGGAAACGTTACATTTAATTACACGGCTTAACTTAAAGTTCCATTAAAAACTAATATAATTAGCTAAAGTTTGATTTTAGCTCTTGCTAACACTTTAACATCTTAATTTTATTAAGTTGTCTAATTAAAACAACCTTTGAGACTAATGTAATTTTGTTGTATTGAACTTTTTTTCTGAATAGCGTTTGAATAAACTGGGTATTTAAAAAAATAAAACGTCTCCCACTTTTTTCCCAATATTGTACCATGAGACTAAGAAATAAAATATGAGTTTTCTTCAAATTTTTCTTTTTATAACTAGTTAAAGTTTTCAAGATTCAAACTTTCGGCTTGTTAGTACTTGTGTTCGAAGTTTTAGGGTTTTCAACTTCTTATAAGTTCCGTTGAATACTAAATATGTATGAAATAAAAGTTGCTTTTTACGTATATAGGAGTTCTTTCAAGCTCTCACAGCCTTTTCTTTAACAATCACTTATTTTTAAATAAAATTCTGAATGTGGAATTTATTGAATTTTTGCAATCATTTAGCCATGTACTATTTTGTTCCATATCTGGTCTTATTGGAGATAAGATCAAGTTTATTACACTTTAAAAAGGACACATACTTAGCTTGAAAATCCGTATATTTTAAATTTTTAGTATAAATTTATATCAAACAGTGATTAAAAATGCTTCTAGAATAAAAATATAAAAATTCTTCTTAAATGACCTACATTTTATACGAATTTCTTCTAATTAAGAGTAGGGGATAGTTAATAATACGAAAAGTTAATATGCAATGGAAGCATATTTTTAATTTATTTAAGTTTCAATTGATAATCTTTCAATAATTTTTTTTTTATTGTATTTTTTTTAGGAAGTAAGGGCAAAATTACTGCAGCTTTATTCAGACTGTCTCAAGAGAGTTCAAAATTTGACGCGCCAAAAGCTTCATTGAGTAAATCATGGTTATTTTATACTTAAAATGTCTTAGTACATCCGACATGGTCTATTACTTTGCATCTATTCTGCATCTTTTTTTTATTTTGCGGCTTTTTAAATTATAATTTTAATGTTGTAATTATATACTTTTCAATTAATATTCTAACACGCAACAGTAAAAAAGACCTTGTATAATTCTATGGTGCTCACATTTTGTAACAATACCATAGCATGCACTAATTAAAAATAATATACAATATATTCGACTTACCTTCCGTTTCAAGTGCTTTAATATAGTGCGGCGTACACAAAGACTGTAACGCTTTATATGTGGTGTGGTACCAAAGCACAGGCTTCAGCTGGAATTTGTGAATGACTTGATTACGACACCGTACCTCGGTTGACTCGATCTATATAAAGGCATTCCGTGTTATATGCGCGCTTGTCGTGTGTCCTCGTGCAGGATCGGCTAGGATACGGCGAGCCCACGTTATCCTAGGTGACCATATTCCGCTTGATGCGAGATTCGGAGCTTTCGACTGCTCTGCACTTGAACTTGTTGCTCGATACTATGTGTGTTTGTGTGTGTGTAGTTTTGTTATTTTAAATACGAAACCTAATTAATATTCTCTTGTATTGTACAATAGCGCTTTCATAATGGATAACCCCCAGCATAAATCAAGAAAATCGAATTTTTACTGGCATAAGCCTAAGTACGCCATAAAATAAATTCTTTTTGAATGAATTCTTTTTATCTTGATCAAATGCATAAATAACTTGTTATATTTTTGATTTTTTTGGTCTTCAATAATAATAATAACTAAAAGATGTAGAAGACGTTCTAGTTTATTTAATAATCCTACTGTTATATTTATATAAAAATATGAAAAATGACGTGAAATATAAGTCAAATTTTTTGTTTTTCAGTTTTCGATAAAATCAGCATTTTTTGTATTAGTATGAATTTTTAACTTTTTATTTATACAGATAGATTGCTTTATAAAATGTGCCAATTTTAGTTTTTTAGCTAAGTATGAAATATGATTTTTTTTTAGTAGATTTTTAAAAAATATCATTGCCCAGGTTAGGGATTAAAGAAATAACTTGTGAGTACATAAGTGATAATTAATGACCACTAACAATAACTAATAATAATATAACTACACAGAAAGAAAAATGTAAATTTTCAATCAATTATGAAGTTTCGCACAACAAGTTCTTGAACATATAGGGAAGATCACAACAAAATTTCCCACAAAGTAATGGCATTTTTTGCAACAAGTGATCTGCACTTAATGCTACTGTATTATATAGGAGCTGTCAACATAAATTGTATAACAAAAGTGTGCATTTTACACTTTTGTTATACAATTTATGTTGACAACACCTATATATTACAGTAGCATTAAGTGCAGATCACTTGCTGCAAATAGTACGTTTAGGCCAGTGGTAATAGTTGCAACTGGTCGTCAACAAAGTATTTTTGCTACTATTGCAAATCTGGTAGTGAATCTACATTAAGAATTTGCGTACAGATTAACTACGCTGTTGTGATAATTAATATACCAAGTTGTGAATAATGATTTACTGCATACTTATTATGTTTTTTAAACATAATGTGTAGCTTTGTTGTACAATTTGTTGACATCTTTTACCTATGAAAAAAGCATAAATTGCATATTGCTTGCCGCAAATTTTGCGTGCAGTAAAGCTGGACTGTTGAATCAAGGAATAAAGAGTCCTTAATTTGAAAATTTTAATCTCATTATTCATTTCTGTATGTGACGTTTGCGAATTCTCCTTCGTCGGTACATAATGTTTTTCCGGTAAATGTACCAAATCAACTTTCTATAACCATGTTTGAGTGACATACTAGGAGAAGCGCTATCTTTACAACAATGGCTGTATTACATATACCTATTAAACGTAACCATATGGGTAGAAAACTTCGCCATAATAATAATGCTTAGATCAGAGAACCTGTTTACAAAAGTGTGGCCTGGGTTTGGAAGAATAGTTATTTGTATCACTAGGCCAGAAACTACAGTTTTAGGTTTTGTGTGGATAAACCTTTTATAAATGTTGTAGTGGAAATTCTTGAGTGTTAGTTGTATTTCTTTGTAATATTCAACATAAATACTCGCAAAAGAGTTTCTGGCCGTGTGATACACAATCTTTTTTGGGCCGAAAAATGTTAATTTTGAATTGAAAATAGAAAAGAAATTTTGACACTAGGGAATTGACAGTACAAGTTGGCATACATGTTACATACATAATTTTTTTCTGTAATTTTCTTTCTAGTTTAATATCTAGTTATCAATAATAAGTGCAATGAAAACACCAGTTCATCTTAGCATGGTTGAACTGTTGCTTAATGACAATTTATTACACGTCTGTCATGTGGAAACTAGTGTGGCTAAACTTTAGTGACATTTTTGCCTGCCGCTTTGAAGTACTGGAAAATAAATGTTTCTGGACGGAGGCGCAAAAAACTAATTTTGAACATAATAATTACATTAAATTAATTACAATTCTGGTTGGCGTAATCCTTATTTCTTAATAACATTCACTTTGTTAATTGAAGAGTACTTATTGTTTAAGTGCAATTCATGGTTGGGTTAAATTAATAAACAAGATGTAACAAAGCGATCATATTCGCTTTTTATCCCAATTATTTTCTTAATTTTCGCGATATCTCTAAGATAAATGAGATTTTATTGGTTTGAGGGTTTGTTTGTTGATTTTATTAACAGCGTTACGTAAATCTCGAGGAATGCTGGCAGTTGGTGGATATAATTGTTATTGCCATGTCGACAGGCCGATGCCCGTCTTAACATTAGTTTTCCATAAAGCATTATCAGCGATTTGTATCATTGTTGCGTTCGCCAACAAGATTTGCAATATGTATATCCAGTTCTGTTATCAACATTGAATAGTCGAAATACATGTGCAACTCTTCGATATGCGCATTTTGAAGCATGAGATCTTGATATTTTATCGCTTCTTCTGAGTTGTTATCTTTGTTTCAATAAAGCATTATAAAATATAAAGTATTTTATTTTATATAAAATAGTTTACCTACATATACGTACCTGCACTTCACAAGAACAATATTCTCAATAATTTCTAATAAATACTTTAATATAATAAAATATTAGGGGTATGTATTAAAATATGTCAACAAAGAAACGATGGAAAATATGGATCTACTCTAATTAAAAAGCTTTAAGTAATCGCTTTTAGTGGTAGGTAGTTTTTCCGCATTTTGTTCTCTAAATTTCTATGGGATGTTACTGCCTGCTTCTTCATAATGCATGAATAGCTCAGCTATCCTGAAGATGCTGCCAGTTCTATGGTATGTCTGTTAAATTGACACAAGACTTATCTAAAATAAGGGAAAATTATTGTTAGCTCAAATAGGGGTATTTAAAGTGAATAAAAAAATATTGAATTGACACATACCGCATATTTAGAATAAATAAAAATTACTGTTAATTGGCATAGAAGACGTATTTAAAATAAATAAAAGTTATTGTTGAGTTTTTAATTGATGTAACTCTTAATATCAAATGTTTTAGAATTAAAAAAATGTTTACTTTGGCTTTAAAACAAACTGATAGTAATTTAAATAAAAAAAATGTCAATTGGAATACAAATTTTTAACAACAAATTTGTGCTTGATTTAAATACATTTTCTTTTTGTTCCATATTTAAATATAAAATATATTTAGGCTTAATATATTTATATTTAATTTCACCAAAAATTTTTCTCAGTGTAATAGTAGATTATGATGATGATATGTTTAATGTGCAATTGGGTCTCAGATTTGTTGAGCAATAAAGAATACTGCTTTTATTCTTACATGTGAATCCGCTTTCCTATAATCAAGAGCGAAAAAGATAGTCCAGTAATAATCTGCAACCATACTCCTTTTATTGATCATAATATCCCACCTGTCTGGCGTGTAGGCGATAATGTGGCGGTATAAAGAAATAACGCAGATAAGAGATAGACAAGGCACGTGTCTTTATGGTATAGTCATTACGAGTGAACGCACGAAAGGAGACAGAAAGCTAAAAACTCTATTTTTCAAATATTTTAGAAAAAAATAATATATTTCTATATCCCTTATCGATTCATTTAAACATTCGACATATCCGTAAAAAAGGTACTTTTTTTGAGAAAAAGGGAGGGATTTTGAGTTAAATTACTATTAAAATTCCTATTTGGACTGCGTGTATATCTAAGCCTTGTCAGGGAAATCTTTTTTTTTTCAAGTATGGCTTCTAAAATAAGAGTCTAAAGCAAATAACTTAACATTCCTATTTGGAATATTTACTGTTCCGAAATACATATTCAATACTGAGATGGCAAGTGAATCTTGAACGATTAAAATATATTACGCTCAACTAGACTAATGCGTTATATATGACAGCATACTTACCAAGAAATTAAACACGCTAGGCTTGAATTCCATTTTCTTCGACTCTGCTATCTTTTCATTTCTTTCTTAATAACCCGCAAACAATCCTGTAAATTCGCATCCCTAAATTCTGCTAAACCATCCAAAAATACTTATAGCATGACTGGCACTGTTGTTAACCTTTACAAGCGATTTCTATTTGCAGATAAGATGTATATCCTATGTCTCAAGGTCTCAATTTTGTACCTACATCTACACATATTCCTGCGGAAGGCATTACCGCTGACATAGAGGCAACTCCTGCCTTAACATTCCTAAACCATTGAACACCTGAAATCCGATCCTCAAATCGTTCTGCTCAAATCTGGCAAGGAAAACACTACGGTGGTACTAGAATAAGGATAGAAGATCCTATTCTTACTGCAAGATGGCTTTTCCTTCCACCATCAAATTCGTAAAATCCCCATCAATTCCTCCTGAATTTTACAAATCGTATGTAGCGTTTCCAACGCAAGTAAATTATATGATTAACCCCCAAAATTCTTAAATCCAACGTTCCTTTACGTTCTATTGTCTGTACCATACCCGGGCCTTACTGGCAACAGTGATTCCTTCATTCAAAACTCCAAATATTTCGTCCATAGACTGAGTGAACTGACAGTAAATCCTCAATATTTAATAGTTAGTTTCATTGGCGAACCCTTATTTAACAAAGTTTCTATATCTGATACTCTCCATTTAATCCGTGAAACCCAATTTTCCAACATTCAGCCGTGCAGCTGACCTGATGGAAATTTCACGATAGAAGTCTAATCAAAAAGTCCTCTTCCCTTCCTGGATGTCTTAGTGAATCGTTACTCTGATGGTTTTTTGGGATATTTCGTTTACCGCAAACCTGCATCTTCCAATCGCTACCTAAATGTCTTTTCACACCATCACCTATCCAGCGTCAGTGTGGATAGTAGTAGTGTCATAAGTTCCCTAATTCAAAGGGCTATTGCCATATTCGAACCTAATTCCTTATCTAGAGAGCTATCCCATGTTACCGAAATATTTAACTTGATTGGTAGTAGATTAGCGTTGGTTATGTTTTAACTTTCCTGAAGAATTTCTGCAACTTGGACATCACTTATTCTTGGTCTTTCTGATCTTGGTAGGTCAGTTACAGACCTTGTTTTTTCAAATTTGCTAATCAAATTACGGTACCCTTTGATATGATACGGCCCTAATCTTAACCTCATTTTTGTACGAATCTTCGTAATCCAGTAGTGTAATTTCTACAGAATTCGTAATAATATTTCAAAAGCAATCCTTGTTTGTAGATTCATGTTCTGAATGTTGAATGTTTAAATCAATACAATGGATGTCTATGGGGTTTTATTTTAAGAACAATTTTCTAAATCGTAATGATTTATTTGACACTTGTATCAAGAGTTAACACGACAATGCTTTTGGTGTCTACTTCTAGGTACAGTAAAATCTGAATTGGAAAGCAACTAGTTCCATTTACTTTTTGCTAATAGCTTAATTTTTTAGAATTATGTAAGACTTTAAATTATACCTCTTACTTTATGATGACTTCATATATCAGACGCCTACTGCAAAATATTCTTCCTTTCTGGCTATTCATTCACTTTAAATTGAAATAAATTCGTGTGTAGAGCAATTTCTGACGATTTCGGTCAATGAACAGGGATTGAGGAACTGTACCAGTGTTGGGCGAGTTAGGGGAAGTGAGTAAATTTCTACAGCGTTTATACGTATTGCTGTGTACTGATAGTACAAGCATAAATGCAAAGTGAAATTGAAAATGACAAAAAATGAAAATTTAAATTTACTAGCTCAGCGGATAAAAATTTAAAAGGGCGGCAAAGACTTAATAACCTCAAGGTTATTTTCAGAATTGAACTATTCATGAAAAATAAAATGTGGGCGTAAGTAATCAAAAATAAAAGAACTGAACTCTTGAATGACATTAACAATCATTAAATTTATTATATAAAAAAAAGAAAAAAAAACATTTAATTACAATTACAGGAAAAATCAAACTTTGGACTGAGAGTCCTGACCAAAATCAAAACCTGCTTGAATCTACAATTAAAAAGGACGATGCAAATCCTTTATCAAAACAAAAAGAGGTAAATTTGTTCTAGAAGAAAGTCCTATTTCACAAAAAATCCACGTGGTTTCAAAATTACAACACACTAAAATTAACTTAAACGTGGATAAAACAAGAATAATAATATAATTGAAATTTAATCACAAGCACAATGCTTCTTTTCACCCAATCCGAGGTGATTAACTAAAAAAAAACTAAATTGAAAACTAAGAAACGGAAAGATTAAACTCTTTAAACTAAAAAAAAAACGATATCTTCTAAAACAAATTACAATAACTGATCTTATATCCAATATGTGCACAATCAAACACAACAGCAATTATTAAATAAAAGAGTTCCTTGAAAGATGATAAATAATCAAAATAACGAACTACATATTAAATGAAAATGAAATTACCAAAATGGCATCAAAGAAAATAAACACATATACTTACGCCGGCATCGTTTAAGGAACTACCTTTAAAAGGCCCAAACATCGCGTACAAATATAAAATAGATGCGTGGCTAAGCAGCGCATAAAATGCAAAGATCATCTCTTGAATATTACAAAATATACAATACTGAAGAAGGCAATATGTACAATAGAAAAAAATTAATATACACAACTGAACAATAACATTAAATTTAACAAACAATTCTATTAACAAAATCTTTTCAAAATAGAATATAAAAACTGTGGAAACTCTATCATTGCATTGATAAAAATAAATTGGAATGAAGAAAAATACAAATTTGAATTTCCGGAAACCCGGGTGCCAGACCACAGTAGTATGTACTCGTGTTTAGTCGGCTCTCAGTAAATCACTAGTTAACACTGCTCCCCACTCAAGACGCGCATAAACACGAGTGTGTCTAGTCGCTGCAGAAATTTATTCACTGCTCCTATCTTGCCCAACACTGCTCTGTACCTATGTCATGTAAAAGACTACTGTTGTATAAAACATTCATGCTATGTTAACGTCATTGGTATATTTTATCTGTATATATCTTACGAGATGTTATTTTACCGCACAAATTAATGAATTTATATTTTAATATTTTTGTTTATATGCACATAATATTAACCATCGATTCAATTTGTTTACTCTACTATTTTACATTCTGAAACTGACAATTATTTATATAGACCTAAAAATGCAAAATATGAACCAAAATATGTTATGAATAAGACCCATTAAATGATACAGATGGGAATAGAATAAGGAAATATTTATGTGCGTTTTACTATTTCCTGTTTTGTTTAAGTTTTTAAATAATGAACATACAACCTAGAGACGTAAAAATGGTTCATTGAGAACAAATGGGCGAAGAAGGTATTAGCTGTATTAACTTATAAATACAATAATTTCAGAAATGTAACAAACTTAAAATAAATACCATTTTATATGTAGTTGAAACATAAACCCAAATTAAAAATGTTTGATAAAGTGATGACCATATCATATTCACCGAAAAACAGTATATTGTAACGTAAAATTCATAAAACCTGACGTTTTGAATAATTTTCTAAGCACACCTACTACTTCGTGGGCGAGATAATATCAGGTTATTTTTTAAAAAATTATTCTCTGCGAAAAATGCGTTACGATAGCTTAGTTTTCAGGAATCGTATAAGACCTTCAAGAACATTTTTAAGCGTTTTCTAAATTCGATCACAGTAGGTGGAAAACATTGCTATTATTTTGCTTATTTTGGATACCATAGCTAAGTTTGCATTTAATTAAGCTTATGTACGGTAGACGTAGGAGCCCACCTACACAGAATTTACTGTTTGTGATATTTTCTATGAACTTTAAGCTAATTTGAATATAACCCGACAAACAATAAGTTTCGCTTCTCTGATTAACTTTAATTCAGTCACGCCATATAATTTGCTAATTTTCAGATTATTTTCCCTAAGGGATTATGTCAGCTAAAATTAATTGTCTTCGTTTCCATGCGAGAGGTCGTTACTTGGTGGCATGTAAAAGATAAAAATCCAACTGATACTACGAGTGTACAGAATTTCAGTAATAGTAAAAATCAAGGTTAAAACCAACCAAAACAAATCTGATATATCTTTAATTAATATACGGTGTCTCAAAGAAAATACCTAGGTATATCAAATAAAATATAAACTGCATATTATTATCATAATTGTATTTGTTATTTTTATATTTAATAAATAATTTATATATTATATATAAATACATACATAATTTACACTATAAAGTTTTATAAACAATATGTTTATATTAAAACTGCAACAAACGTCAGGTCCATTATAGCAACACATCACAAACTTTTTAAACACGGAAAATACAGTTAATGAACACCGGTAATTCCCTCGATCCATCGCTTGTAATAGGCGGTGCGCATGTATACTCCTGGCAGGTAGGGGGCAGCACATTTGATTCCGTGAGAGACGGTTCCGGCTAGTTGGTATCTACCGTCAGGTCTTTGTAGAACTAAAGGACCACCGGAATCACCCTAAGGAGAAAGAATAATGTAGTAGTAGTTTAAATTATTTGTATTGCAAGTTTGTAATAAATGTGTAGTAGATAAGAATTAGAATTAATGGTAGTTATAACGATAAGGCACATAAACAGTCTTAATTGTTTAGAAAAAAAACACTTAAAAAAAGCAGGGACCTCTACCCTTTTAAAGGTATAAGTATGCATGCAAAACTTGGGGCACATTCCAAGTTATTTGGGGAAAGCTGCTGAATACTCTATAACTGGGATAATTTTGCAAGGTTAATGCGTCTTTTGGTAAAAGAGTATCAAAATATGATGTTAAACTATCGAAATGCAGGAATTTTTAAATTTTTGTCTAACCGCTGTAGAAATTTAATCGTTTCCCTTACTTGCCCAACGCTGGATTACGCGAACCATAGCTGCATTGCATTAAGTCATACATATATACGGGCAAAGAATAGTTCCGCTGGCGTACTGTAGATGTCCCATCTAAGCTGATTTTAGAAAAGTGTACGACCAAACAAATATTAAACGTGATCTGACGTGGTTAAACGTATGTGGAATTTTCCGTTGCACAAACGCGTAAAAATATAAGATAACCGAAGAGTCGGTGCGAGACGAATGAAAGTGGTTTAACTGCGCGCGCAGCAAACAGGTAGAGCATTCATAAATGAATTGTCATGAATTATTATGATATGAATATTAAAGGAGTCAAAGCAAGTAACAGTTTAGTAAATAAAACAAAAACCAAAACACACATATTGGCTCAATGATTAATATTCGTTTTATAATGAAATTAAAACATATTTTTGTGTTAAAGCGAAGCTACACACGGAATATTTCCTTTTATTTATTTCGTCAAATGCCTATTAACTTTTTCATAGCACATATTATATCTTATTTACCACTGTTGATTTATTTGCGGTATAAAATATTTTTGCTTTTAGTGGACTAGTGCACATTTAAAATAATCTTTATTTCTTGATATATAAATTTATGTTTTTTTGTTTTGCTAATTCTTGTCAATATATCTGCAGTTAACAGCGAAAGAATATTTTCTTGCTAAAAACTGAAATAAAAATATCAGAAAACATTAAAAAAGTGTATCTATAAAATCTATAAATTTTTCTTTTTTTTTTTAAATTCACTCTCAGAAATACCATGATGTTTGAAAAACATAAGCTCATATTTGTTTCCAAAATTATTGTTTACTGTTTTCATAGGATAGTCGATGGCCTATCGAACAAGATTTTTTTTTATCATTTTGCTTAAAATGTAACTTAAAACATTACAGTACAAGTTTCAATCGCAGCCCAGTAAGCAAAATTCAAATCTTCCGCAATTATATTCAGTAACTTCAACTTAAAGGTATTAAAATAACCATTAATGTAATACAAAATCGTAGGTAACTTCATGCTTTAATGTTGAAGTTACTGAAAATAACTGCGCGAAATTTGAATTTGGTTTACTGGCAGGGGTCTTTACAAAAAAAAAATATGCAACATTATTATGATCTGGTTAACCTATTGGCAGTGGCATGCACTAGCAAAATGATCTATTGTTGTAATTGAAGCAGTATTTGGTAACTTAGCTTCAATATCAGTAAATAGCTAGACGTGCTTTATATTAATAGGAGGTTTCTTTCTATAAGTTCGTGGTTATTTAGCACTTACGGAAATATTGCTAATAATTGTTAAAAAAATATTGACAATTGCAGTTAAAAAAAGTGTATTTCTATACTAACAATAAGTGCAAATGATGCAAAGTTGCTGGATAATTGAAATTGTTTACCATTTTTTTTTAGGGTACACGTTGACAGGAATTAGTAATTACAGGTAAAACGTATTTTGATATAATATAAGACTGCTGTTTAACAAAATTGAATTTGCAGGAAAAACATGTTGGTAATACAGACGTTTTTGTCCTCTGTGTAATGTATACACTCACAATTTGAAATTCCCAAAAAATATTCTATCTTTATAGATAAAAAAAAAACTGTTTCTACTTTGAGTCGAGTCGATAGGATACATATAATTTATTTTAATTTGTACATTTTGTACTATATCTACATATAAATTTACGTATGGTAGACTATCGAAGCTTGGGGTGAGAATATTGTTAAATATTC
This sequence comes from Protaetia brevitarsis, assembly GCA_004143645.1. Taxonomy (NCBI): domain Eukaryota; kingdom Metazoa; phylum Arthropoda; class Insecta; order Coleoptera; family Scarabaeidae; genus Protaetia; species Protaetia brevitarsis. The sequence goes on from RXPK01000247.1 coordinate 2,593,755, forward strand.
TCACCCCATTACTTATCGTTTACAATTTATAAAGCCCATTAAGTGTATTAGATCTATAGTTATATTTTAATTTTATGTCGGGGTGAAATAATGTTACTGCTCAACAAAGTTCAATAACGGTAAATTAAGAGTTTGAATTTGTTGAAAGAAAATGAACACATTGCAGTTGACGTGATAAGGAATTTTGGAACATAACACAAAGAATCTCAATTTTAGTTCTGCTGACTGTGGTGTGCTAGCTGTGTTCAGTTTTATTTTATATTTTTTTAAGTATTTATAACAAAATGGACATATATATAATACTACATAACAACGGACGATGAAAAGTTCATTAGGAATGGTACAAGTTTATAGAATTATGGATATCCAGCGTAACTTTCCCAACTACAGAGTTGAAACTGTTCAACCCGTGGTAGATAAACTAATACTACTAACGAGTACATCAATGCATGAGACTGAACCCGTAGCAACTCCATCTATGTCAGTAAAGCCTCCTTGGGCTACAGAAGGGTAGATTGAAAAGACAAAGACCACAGCAACATTCCACCTGCGCTAAAAAAATATTTGGACGCCTCAGTGACTAAGGTATTAAACTTCAAAAACGATACCCTGACCAATTTTTCTATTAACATGGTACAGACAGCTCAAAAATTTCCACGAAGAAAGCAACAGCAAAGAAGTGGGCAAAAGTTGTTTGCGATGGTTCAGGTCGTGGAGATGGACCTTCCAAAAATATAGAAAATCCTGAAGTGGCCAATTTTTCCAATTAGAGTATGTGATATAAGTGATATTATAAATTGATATTTCCTTAAATGTATTCAACGAGCGTTTAGCTCAAAGTAACTGCAAGTCATTCTTTTGGACCAGCCGTCTCTCTGAACATCCTGTTATATTTTACCAATTCATATTGAAATGGAATATTGAAAATAGTTTATCGTGGGTCATTCTGAAGGTGATCTTTCATTATATCGTGGAACAGTGTATAAAACTTGTACAAATAAAACCTCTTCTTACAAATATTGTGTACCCATAGTCTTCGCCTTTCCTCATATATTCCCGTTTTTACCACCAGAATTACGGCAATTTTAATTACTTCTTCTTCGTATTTTTTTTTTTATGACAGAATCCCTTTGCACCAGTTATGTTGCCAGTGCCATTATCGAATCTACTAAGGAAACAATGTGATTACTTCCTTACGTGCGACTCTAGCCAGTGTACTGGTACTTAACAAATTTCTTTCGGCACTGAATCATTCGACAGGCTCAAATAAAATCACTTCATTGTGGATATCTGAATATTCGTAAATTAAATGAAATGAAGCCGCCAACATCTAGCAAGAAGAGAATTATCGGCTTCATACATAGGCCCAGAACTTGTCCTAGGAATCCCCAAAAACACAACACGAGTGTATACTGAGAGAGAAGAATTCAATTAAACATTATATTCATAAAATAGTAAGACATAATATTTTAAGAAACAAAAATTTGGAATTTAACTGTACATACCTACCCATATTATATATTGTTACTCAAGTAAATTTACTTTTAATCAATTTTGTTGGATAAGGTTAACAATAAGTTGGTAAAGGAAAGAACATAAATATAAGTTATTGTTAGCTATAGTCTTCACGCAAAGGAGATAAATAATAAAATAAAAATAAATAAATAAAAAGATCATTAAAGTTAACGTCAATGATAACATAATTAATTGTAAAGATGTGTTACGAAAAACAAACATTGTGGTTGTTATGATCTTAAAAACATATCAGCATAAAAAAGTTTACGTTACATAGAGAATAAAAAGCAGTTTTCAGAATTGACATATTGTTTTATATTTCTTCAGTAAAACTTATATTTATTTGTATTATTATAACTTATTTTATTATAACTTTCATTAAAGATCATGGTTAATACTAGGTATATGTTGGGAAAATCTGAGTTCTGCTTCCTTTTACTCTTGCCCTTAACATGCATTACTATGCATATATTGCAGGAAAAAAAATATTTCCGTTTATGTAAATTATTTATCGGCGCTCTTGCAAGTATGACACGTACTACGACACTTCGAGTTTACGTACCCTCGTAAAATTGGTTGCAATTGGGTGGCTGATATTGGCTATACATTACTGAAAGCATGGCTCGTAACATAAAATTTAGTTCTGCCGGATTACGTGAATTGAATACTGATGATCAATATCGACGTGTACGATTTTAAATTAGATCTGGAATCGACTCACATTTTACTTCTATACTTTTATTATTCCTATAATGTGTATCCTTAACTAGCTAGGAGTGAAACTTTACTAGTTGGGAGGGACAGAGATAGATTTTTTTTAAGGAATTAAAACAAGTTCAAAAAAAGGATTATAAGTCAAAAGAAATGTTAAAGTTAATTTTGTAATGAAATCAACGACCATCTAACCGGTTGCTGTTTATCTATTATTTACCCATGAGTATCAAGGCATGAAACAATGGAGTCCAGGAAGTTAATTTAAACAATATAATATGTTACCTAAACCTCGAAACACAGTTGTCGGGAAAAGGTTCCCCACGAGGGAGTTTAAGAGAAGGGTTCAGAGTAAGGAGATCTTTATCCCTGGTAATGTTCAACTGGCTGTTACAGCATAAAGGCGAGTTGGAAGTTGGGATATAGCGTGTGAAAAAAGGCAAGTAGCGAAATTATAAAGAAAAATGGAAAAGGGTTCATTGTATAAAAGGACCTTTTATTCATAACACTGGTATTGAATTTTGTGCTGCAAGTTTCACGAGAGAAAGTAAATTACGTTTAAATATCCTACCCCTAATAAAAACCATTGAATGTTTTTTATTACGTTATCCATGCCGAGAAAAAATATATATATGAGAGATATTTGGTCAGTATGGATATGGATATAAAGTAATTGTAGAAAAGAGTTTCTTTCGCCTTGCGATAGATGGCATCGACATATGTAAACTGTCAAAATTCAAGTTATTCTAATCATTAGTTTGTATCAAGTTTGTATATGATACTCTTTCAAAGTTGTCAATTCACATTGTTTGTCAACAATGGAGAAAATTGAGTATCGCTCTACAAAATTCCATCATTTGAAAAAGAAAAAGACTTAAGAAATAAAAGATGAGTTGGACGTACGAGCATTTTTGACGAGGAACGTTCCGGGCACCGCTACAACTGAAGAAATGGTCGATTTAATACATCAAACTGTGATGGAAGATCGTCGATCGACTGTTATGAATATTGCTAAGGTTTGTGGGATATCATATAAATGGGTGCACAAGATTTTACATCAAGGTTTAGATATGAAAAAATTATGCCGCGCTTGTTGACGATCGACCAAAAGCGCGTACGAACGGAGATGTCGCGCGAGCCTGTATCTAAAGAATCTAGCAGAATTTTTGCGGCGATTGATAACCGTCGATGAAACCTGAATACACTACCATACGCCCAAAACGAAACAGTAGTCAAAGCAGTGGATTGCGGTGGGAGAACTAACTCCAACGAAAGCAAAAGTCGTTCTTTCTACCGGAAAGATGATGCCGACAGAATTTTAGAATAGCCGTGGAATAATTTTGATAGGTTATCTTGCAAAGGGTACAACAATCAACAGACAGTACTACGCTGCATTATTGGATAAATTAAAGGCCACAATTAGGAAGAAACTTCCGCATTTGGCTAAGAAAAAAATTCTGTTTGACCAGGATAACGCTCGGGTTCACACGTGCATGGTCGCAATGTCAAAATTGAACGAATTGAAGTTTGAATTGCTTCTACACCCACTATATCTGCCAAATCTGGCTTCCAGCGACGTTTTCCTGTTTCCTAATTCGAAAAAAATTCTCGGAGGGGAGAGGGGAGAGAGGGGTGCGGGGGGAAGTAGACGTTGTAAATCAGTATTTTTTAGGCTTAGGCAAACAATTTTTTTCCGACGGTTTGAAAGGATGGGAGAAGCGTTGGACCAAATATATCGAGATGTAGGGAAACTACGTCGAGAAATAAATTTTGTTTTACTTCGAAATGTGCGTTGAAGACGTGCATGTTTTCCAAATGAGTGCTATAAAATGTTGAATTAATCATGAGAACACGATTGAAGAGGTCGGTGTAAAAGTCAGTGTAGTTTTTGTCGAATTTTAGTCTTTTATTTTAATGCATAAAAGCACTTCCGCTGTTTGATGATATGATGTGATATGTTTGAGAAAATGGACGATTTTAAAGGACCAAAAAAGGAATCTAATGGTTTTAAATCGGGCGATTGTACCGCATCCAGCAATCCATCTACTACTTAACTTCTATAAGTCTGGTTAAGGTCGCGGAGTGGTCTTTATACTATTTCATCAATTTCTGGCATTATCTGATATTGTAAGAGATTTAAGGTTCCATCGTTTAAACTGCCGTTCATAAAGCCCACTCCTATGATTTTCTAAAAAAATCATTAATGGTCTGAATTACTATTAAATTATAGCTGTTAGCATAGATGGGCTTTATAAATAAATATGTAAAATATAAATCTTTAATTTAATTACTATTGGTTAGAATACTTAGGATTAAGTTAAAATTAAGTAAATTAAGTAATAGGTACTGCTGCTGTTTTATTTGTTTTTAGATCATTACGCTGGTTCATACTTCTGTTGCTAGAAGAGACAAATTCATGCTGTATGAAGAACGGAACAGCTGCTTAAGTTTTCTGGAGAATGCTGGGAGATAACTAAAGTTATTCCATGGGCGCAACAACAACTGACAGCTGGCCAATTTATTATATTTTTGCTATTATCACTAATAATCATAGAAAAATTATTTAGTTAGAATAGGAATATGTCTCCCACCGAATTTAAGGAACACCAATAAGAACGTACGCGCGTAGGGAAATAGTTCAGCATCTCCGACTTAGCCAATCAGCGTAGGATATTTGATTTACGGGACAACAGCGTCCTTCCGTCCTCACCACTTTTCAGACAACCTTGGTCGCGTGTAGACGTACCGTAATTTTAGCCCTATTCGAATCACAGAATCTGTTGTGTTTTGTGAAGTTTTAGATTAACTATTTTACCCTATTTAGTCAGAATATCACAAATATTTCTATTATTCTAGCTCAGTTTTTTAAAAAGTTTTTACGTTATTAAAGTACAGAACATTGCATCTTCAAGAAAGAAAGAATACTAGCGTTAATATCCATATACATATTTACTGTTACCGTTCATCTGTACAACAACGAAACACATTTTACTCGAAACGGATATAATCGTGAATACTGTACAAGAAGTAAAGCCTGCCTAAGAAATCCCTGTTACCGCTAATCAAAGATTCACTCGGGCCTAAATTATTGGGAACCAGAACTATACAATAGTTTACCAATTACATTGAAACTATTGCTAGGTTATCAGGTTCAAAAGGGCAGTGAAGCGGTTATTGATGCGCCTCGAGTGCTACAGAATGGAAGAACTAATCCAGTATTGTGCTCATTTAATTAGGTATTCATTTATCTCCTTTATATATATTTGCCTTTGTGTATTCTGTTCTAATTCCTGTTACTTATACTACCCTAATACTTATTCATATATACATTTTTTTTGGTATGAATAAATGTATATTAGATCATATTATGTATTAGCAAGCCAGGGAACACAATTTACGATCGGAGTTTATATCCTTAAAGTCAGGAAGCGAAACACGTTTATAAGCACAATCGTCTTTTCCTGTACGATTTGGTTTGCCATAACTTTTATGACGCGCCGTTTTTAGTTTTTAATTTTGGAATTTACAATTTGCCGTAAGTTCTTTGCGACGTTGAGAATTTGCATCTGCTTAAGATTTTCGACGGTAGAGAGAGAGAGATAGGACGTGAAGATGGTGAGTGTTGATAAATAGTGTCGTTAGTATGGTATCACTTGATGGTAGACCCGGGCATTTCTAGAGATTTATAATTCATGTTAGAAATTGCAAGCTTCGAAAGATCTGCCGCCAGATCTGCTGGGGTTTTCAATAATTGTAGTTAATGTAATTCAATTCGTACACGGAAGCTATACTCCTTGCTAGCTCAATTAGTGGAACGTTCGTCCGGTAAACGAGAGTGTGTAGGTTTAAATCCTGCACGAATGGAACATTTTTTTTAGCCGATCAGTAGACTATAAGTACCAGTGGTTGTTTCAAAAGTAATATGGCAGTTGAGTAATTATTCGACAGGAAAGTGTTACTGCTGTGTTTTGCAACAAAACAAGATTGCTTGAATATATTCTTCTCCGTGAACTTCATATTTTACATCGTCCGTGTACGCAGTCATATATTTATTTATATTTCAAAATATTTTTGAAAATATGTTGAAATATAAGCTAAAATTAATCATTTTTCTATAGAAACAAAAGCAACAAAGAAAAAAAGAAAGCTTTGTCATCGAGTATATTAAAAAAATATTTACCATGCGTGTAACAGTATAGCAATAATCAATGGGTACGTATGAGAGGAGTATTACTTGAGTCATAATAATTAAACGCAAACTAGAAGAATAGACCTCGAAGTGGTAAACGTAGCACAATAAATAAATGGTAGCAAAGACACAACAGAAAATGTTATAATAAGAAGTGAGGCTTTTTTATAAACCGATTGGTACTATGGGTATAACAGTTTAGCTCCTTTGTCAATTTAGTGAAGTATTTGTTTTGTTTTTATCTCAGCTTTATTATTTGGCGATCACGTTGGAGAAGAACTTAAGTACATAAATGTTTGTAAGGTATATTTTTTTAACAGTTTCGTGTAACAGCGGGAGTCATCACTCATCACCTAACCCATATTTCACGGAAAATGAAAGCACTTCGACCAGAAGCCGAAAACCTGTGAAAAAAAGTCCATATGTCTCCGGAACATGCCTTTGCTCGTCTTCGTTTGCTCGTGAAAATATTAATAGAAATTGGAAAAAAGGATTTTTTTGTGATGAGAAGGTTTTCAAAAGCTGTGACGATACAGTAAACATGTTATGGTGACCAAACAACACCAGATACGAGCGAAGAAATATCCAGACAGTGAATCTTGGAACAGTGGTTGGATTAGTTGCAGCTTCTGGGGGTGAATGTGTGCAGTAGGGCCGGAGAAATCACGCCCATCACTGGTAGACTTACTGCAAATGAGTACGAAGACATCCTTGAGTATGTACTCCTACATAGCGCGCGCACTTCCTTCCCCGGAGGTCCTGTTTATTTAGTTTAGGGCAATTCCTGTTCATACTGAAGCGTCAGTGCGTATTTCGCCCACCAAATTACGGAACTTAAATGTCATTGAAAATCTTTGGGGCCTTATGGTTCGAAACTGGAACGAAGACATAGTGCGTACGATCGAAGGAGAATTTTACTAATAATAATAATGTATGGGAAAACATAAGAGGAAGTGATTTTTGTGAATTATTGGTAAACTCTATGCATAGTAGACTACAACACTGCATAAACAGCAACGGGTACCATACTAAATATTAGCTTTAGGGTTTAGATTCTTTTTATAGAATAGTATATTCTAAATACATAATATTACAACATAAAATACTAAACTTTTTCTTGGAATGATTGTACTTCCAAGAAAAAGTTTATGGTTTTATATTTTTCCCTCTCCTTTAGAAAAATTAAAAGCCTATACCCACATTAGAGAAAAATTATATTTTAAGTAGACGAATACTTTCACATTTTTCTTTCAAAATAACGCAATTTTCAGCACCATCGAATTAGTTCAAAAGATTTTTTAGATAGTTTTTTCCTTTTTATTTTGACACTTTCTATTATGTACTTCGTACTTCTTTGAAATAAAGCACTTACTTACTTACTTAAAAAAAGATTATTACATCCAGTGAAACATATTTAGACTTATTCTGTGAACTTTACAGTATGTTCTAACGGAATTTTCGAATCTATTAGATGATTTATGCTAGATTACCTGAGATTTTGTTTCATCTAATGCCCCTTTCTCTGTCTCACAATAATCCTTAATTGTTTCAGAATTGATTATTTTAAGTAAATTATGTTGGTAATATGGTTATGTTGCTAATATGGTTATGTTGCTAATAATGTGAATACTATTATTTATTTAATTTAAAAGGAGGTATAAGTAAATATTTTTCTAAATTCGAGACGAAAACAGGTGTAGATAATAATCCTAGGAACATGTCTAAAACAATTTATTCTGCTCTGTTAGGTGTATCACGTAACGTTGTCTATATTAGTTAAACTAACGAAACGTACATCTTAGATATGCATTCACAAACGCATTTATTCATCTTACATACACCCTACTTAAAAACTCAGCGTCAAAGTGACTTCCTACACGTAAACATTCTGGAAGTACTACCTATATTTTACTAAAGTGAAAACAGTTCTCGGTGCCCGATAACCCGATCATTTCTAGTCGGGAACAACCGAACGAAACTCCGGTCGACCGGAAAAGTAGTTTTGATATATTCCGAGGCAAAGAAGAGACAAAATTTCGGAGAAAAACTGTACGTGTACGCAGTCATCAAGTGTTGGATTCCAGGTTCATCCAATGCAGTGCGCAATCTGATGAATTTAACGCAATAAATACTTATTTATTAATTATCGCATTTAATACCTTTATTTATCATATTTTAGATACACAGACAAGGTGCAGATATAAATATTTTATTAATAACAGGATAGTAATGGGGATTTAAAATACGTTTTACATCGGTTTATTTAAGTTTTATTCAGCTATTTATTCTTTTATCAATTTTTATTTTATTTCTTTTTGCGTCATCGTCGCTATTAACACTAGAGTAATATGCATTATGATATATTTTCTAAATTATCGGTAGTAAATTACGTTCTTTGTGCTGTAAAAATATATTTAGATTTGAAGAAAAATCTTTCAACCCCACACCTGCTGCAGGCACATAACAGAAGTTTGAAATAGTTTCTCTGCATTTCAAATAGTATTCATTTTGTGGTTAATTGCGTTTTTCGAAATAGCTGTTAGACTATTAAAGTTCTAAAGAAAATTGGAAAAGTTCATTTAAAGTGTCAAGGTTGGCTCAGTAAGGTCAACTATAGCACATTTGCTGCGGTGGTATCCTATCGCGTATTCTGCACAAATGCTTGTAACCCTACTCCCACTAAACGATACCTACGCTCATGATGAACAAAGATTATTTTTTTGTCTACTCTCTGCTTATAACACACGTAAGACATAAAAAAGAATATTTTTTGCATACTTTTAAGCAATACCAGAATAATTTAAAATATATGTTTCTGGAAGGTAGCAGAAATGTACTGACCTCACATGAATCTTTCTGGCCGTTGGCGTATCCGGCACAGAGGAAAGATTCTAAAATAACTTTTGTATGTCCAGCTGTCCTGAACATCTCTTGGCACACATCATTCTCCATTATTGGCACTTGTACTCCTTGTAATATGGTGGGAACTACGCCGCCATATTTAAGACGACCCCATCCGGTGACTGTCGCCATTCTTCCTGTGAAATCTTCTCCCTCCCGTGGAAGGCAAATTGGTACTAAACGAAAATTAGGTTAATGCATATATACATGGTACTTTAATGATTACTGTGTAGTAATATTTCACATTACATCTTTGTAAAGCAATTCGTTGTACGTTACATTTTCATATCATATTTTCTTATATTAGTTTAATTAATATTTAACTTTCCAAAACTTTAAAACTTCGCCTAACTTAAGAAATAATTGATGATTTTCACACAGTGTGAAACAGAAACTTTTGCATTCGCCTCCGCCAAAATATAAGGTATAAACATTATTTGCCTAACGAATTCCGTATTAATGTTGACTTTGATAATTTTAAATTAAGCTTCAGCCGCACAAATTTTACTCGGCAAGTTCGGAATGAGATAGCTAGTGGACATAATTAAAGAGAAACCGGTTAAATTTTGCGGCTGACAGGGTAGAGCGAAATTAGGGAGTGATGCGCGGTGATGGATGTTTGTTTTATGTGGAAAACATTAATTTATCATTCCTATGAAATTCTATTCTGCCCTTAAACTCTCATTTATTACGAGAAAAATATATTTTTCTTTCATAATGTTTTCAATCTTCGAACAAGAGTGAGGGGTTTATTTAATCAACGTTTTTTCAAAGTTGTTAGTCTAGAAGTGTTTTAGAACTAAATATTGTAAGGATTACTGGGATTACAGGCAGTTTAAGTGCAAATTTGAAAATGCTTTTTGTAATTACAATTTTTTTATCATTTTTTTTTTTTTAATTTAATGTTAATAACACTATAAGAGTAGATAACAACGTAAGCACAAATAGTAATAATAACCAGGGAAGCTGTAATTATAAATATTTTCAAGAATTACTTAAGGATAGTGCAATGTACAATCGACTAAGAGGATCTTTGTAGAAGAAACACCTTCACTTAGATACATTTTTCAAATCTTAATTGACGTATGACAAGTGACTCGATATGATTTTGTTAAAAGTTGTCAGCGGATATTATTCATTATTTTGTTATGGAATCCATACAGTACTCAGAATGAGTAGCTTCGTGTAATACTTTTAGGTTGAGCACGAGGTTTAGGATGAATTGTAATTACTTAGTTTTTCATTAGTAATGTGGATCAGTGTTGCGATGAACGTGGTTTCATTTGCCTGTATAGCTATGAGTAAGTATTCCAATGCGAAGCCACATAACGAATGAAGCAAAGGCTCAAGGTTGCTTTCACGATATCAATGGATATATTTTGTGAAAGGCAGGAGCAAACAGCTCCGTTCCCGGCGTGACTTTTATAATAGGTTAAAATTTAGTTTTTGGGCAAATACCTTATTGATAATAACTTTTTGTTAAAGTAAATAGTAAATTGTTTACATATAAAAAAGTTGCTATAAGTTTATTTTCATGAAAGCAATGTGAAAGATTTACTTCATGCACAGTGGAGATGGGGATTCTGAAGACTTCTCCAGAATGGTACAAGCAGAGTAAGTATTAAGTAATAGTAATTCAGCGCATCTTGTCTATGACAAAAGTGGGTGTAAATAGTTGAAGGTAGAAATACATACATACATAGTATGGCTGTGATGAAAAGGTGGTCATTTTTTATTTTTGACTAGATAGTTCAGATGTTTCTGAAATGCAATTGTAGTGAAATATTTGTATTTACTAATAATTTGACGAAAGGAATAAAAACTAAATTTTGAGAACTAGTGGGTTTACGTCAACACCAAAAGTGTGTACACTCATAATTCAAATGAGAGTTACAAACAAATATATAATTTGGAAAAAAATACCTAAATTATGTATGATGCAGTGTGAACCCATGACTATGATGACATTTCTAGATGTCGAGTGTTGGAGAAATTATGTATGGATCTGGACATTTCTGTAACGTCCTGCAAGTTGAGAATAAAACTGGGATGAAAAAGGTGTACAAAGATACTCTACTAACATCAAAGAATGCTATGGATAAAGGAAAAATAACCATCTCATAGGATAGAAATTATTTGTTGGTTTGTTTTTGTTGTCGTGCCTGCCAGCTCTTACCAAAATTGGTGGTTTTCAAAAAAATCTGACAATTTCTAATTATCAAAAAATGCGGAACATCATTACAAGATGCAGAAAGGCTTCTATTTTTAAAATAAAAAATAAAAAGATTTTTTAGATATGCATTGATTCCTTTAAGCACAAATTTTACTCTGAATTTAATGTTGGTATAACCAAAGCATTCTCTATTGACGAATGCGCATTAGTAAATGGTCAATGTCGCCTTTGGTATTTTTTCATTAAGTCGCAAAAATGCTATCGGGTCGGTAGTTGCTGTGAGAGTTGATGCACATTAGGGCTGGTTTCACAGCATTTTTCGTATTTTGTCTCAAATTTCTAGTGATAATTTCACCACTCCTTGGATGTTTTCCATTAGAGACGCCAAAATCTGAGGCATATTTCCTTTTCGGACGATTTTTAGGCATAATAAAAATATAAATGTGAGTGAAAGATGAGGTAGGCTAGAAACGCTTCTGCTAGCTGTTCGCCAAAACCCAATTTATCAATTTGTGGCAATGAGAATTTGTTGATTATGGTTCAATGGCGCTCACCAGTAGCAGAGTTTCCAATTCCGTTCTTGAAAAAAATATTGGCTAATGTCTTTTTCTCTGTAAAAGCCGCACCAGTGCCTAAATAATTCTTCACAAATACTTTATTTCCATTAAAGAATTTGTGATATAAAATATAATGTTATTTTCCACTTAATAATAACAATAACAGTTTACAATGTACCGCTAAGGTGCAGTTTATATTATACACATAATTGGCATATGATAAACTGCGTTTCAGCATTTTACACCACGGATTTAATCGTTTATTATCAGTTGGTCATTATTCACGATTATTGAGCGTTTATAGTGCGGATATTCGGTCGTTATGCGACATGAAATGTTGCCTTAGTAACTTTGGAAGATGTAATGGCTCCTGGTAGTTTACAGATGGATTTTTAATGCTCTAGAGATTATAATTTTGCTTATTTACGTATCCATATAGATGGAAATGCTTTTCATGACGACTTGCCAATGCAATAATAATTGCATTGGCAAGTCGTTTATAATTTATACGAGATTAGAAATCTGTAGGCAACAACTGATGAGCGCTTTGCACTATGTATGGTAACATCTTCAAGTCTATTACTAAAATTCACAAAAAAATTGCCTATTGATATAGAATTGCGTATCTCGTCGTCTGGTTAATATTTGAGAGACTACTTGAACATCCACAATCACAGCAGTAATATCCTGAATGTCTACGTTGTGCCCGACCACGTCTGGTATTAGTGTTGAGCTGTACCTTCCTCGAAGTTAGTGTCTAAATGTAAATGCCATGTATGCCTAGATTTTATGACGAGGTCATGACGACATTCATATTGAAACAAAATCTCCTACCAATTACACTGTGCTCGAATCGGTAGCTTATCTTTTTTCAACATTGATGGGATCAGGATGGAAAACACAATTCGAGTACGTTGAAATTCCGGTACCATCGACCATTTTGTAAAGTTGACTCTTGTTTTCGAAACATTCACGTGTAAAGATTGTACCCAAAAAGACCCAAAAGAATGTTTTTTTTTTTTTTTAACCATTTATTCAACAAATGCCTTTTGTGTACGATAAAATTTCTTCGTCGGAATACTTAATCGGCCTCATATTCGATGTGTTTGGTGAAAGACACACCATTTGAAAATATCCTCGGTGACTCGTGGGATGTTAAAGTGGTCATTGAGAATGTTCTCTGGATTTATCGATCCGATAACTGGCGCCTTGATATTCAAGACTTCTTCATTGTTTTTGACCATATCAATGTTCAAATGTCATTAAAAATTCATTTGTTACAAGCACATGTGGAAAAATTCGATGAACAATCATCAGCCGAATCAGATGAGCATGGCGAACAGTTTCTATTACCAAGTGACAGCAAGACTCGAACACTGGTATAGTGGGAAAAGAAATGTATACTCTGTTAGCAGATATTTGCTGCAATTTACAAGGAGGGTCTTGAATTTGTAATAATATCTCGATTTTGAATCTGCCGGGTTAAGCATAGTTCGTTATAATCTATTTGGAGAACTTTGATAAAAATACAGGGTGTACCGCAATCTAGAGTTGATTTCGAGTAACTTTTCTTCAAATGGAATAGAGTTTACAAGTGTTACGATTCTAAAGCGTTTTGTGTCACGTGCAACATTTAACTTAATTATCTTGTATTCAGTAAATTTAATTTTTTCACACTATCTTTTGTTTTTTTATATGCTTTTATACTTAAAATTTTAAAAGGTTTTAGGTAAAAGTTTTTTACCGTCTACTATCATACTAATTCAAAACCACATCTTCTGAAAATCACTTAGATCACTAGAAGAAGCGATGGAGATAGGTATAAGAGGATAGAGAATACAATTCTACATCACATGGTGTAAAAATATACAGGACGTTCCATTTGAAAAAAAAATACTTTATCCCAAAGTTACCCCAAATTCTAAGATTACGGGACAGCTTGTCAATTTTGCTTACAATTTATTCCTTGGTTAAATAGTAGAGGACCCACACCCTTCACAGTCAATAGAAAAATAAAAGATCTACCTTTTACTGAATAGCTGTTATACGTACTTAATACACCATTTTTTTTTTTTTGTTTTTTTGACAAAAACCAAAATAATTCTGAAACGGTAACCAATAGTAGTAAGTAGATATTTATAAAATTGGCTTTAAAATGACTGGTACCTAAAAATATAGGTATTACTAAAAACTTCTTTTGGATTTCGCCGTGGGTCACTTTGGGCCAACTTTCGCTCGACGTTTCGCTGTTCATACTGACAGCTTCTTCAGAATTGACCCATAGCGAAGCCCAAAAGAAGTTTTTAATAATAGTATATTGGCCGTGAAAGCCTATGTAGTATTAAAAATATAGGTCTTTATTTATAATACCAAAGTTGGCCATGACCTTCGATGTAACTGCAAATGCAACATAGATGAAGTTGTTTTTTCTAAATAGATCATATTTAATCTCGAAGTTTCAAAATCGAGATATCATTGCAAGTGTAAGAACTTCTAATGGACAGGTTCCGTGAATCACCCTGTATTTCTCTGCACTTTCTGCTGCCTTGAACATTCAGTAAGTTAAACAAAAGTGAAAAACATTTCATGAAATGAACAAATTTTGTCCAACTGAATAGATATCTGTTGAATAAATGAATAAAATGTACAAAGAAAAAAAATCTTTGCAGAACGACTGATGGAGTTGCACTGAACATACTCGTATTGTGTTTTACATCCAGGACCCATCAATATTGACATTTTCGACTAGCACACTGTTATTTATCTAAAATGTCGCATCTAAGAGTACAACCTTTCATAAGTAAACTATGCGTTTTGCTCACGTTATAAATGTCAAAGTTGCGAAATGAAAGCTTCTTGCGATAGAACTTTTGCGCTACCTATTACATTTGGGGGCAGATATTTTCCGTATCCAATCTTTAAATGCATTAAAGTATTTTGAAACTTTTGACTAGATTTACTTTATAAAAGTGGGTATACTGGGAATTCCTCCCAGGATTTATGTGTATAGAAGCGACCTCGAAAATGAAATATTCATTTTATTGCCGGCGGAAGCATACAATACACCTCATAAAATGCCGAAATTTCGAATTTCGCGGAGCATTGAAAAAGCGGCGCCAGCCGCCGACAATGGGATTACGTTTCGTCGATCGCAATTTCCGTTTCCGCGCCCGTACTTCCGCTTTTTACGGTGACGTAAAAAGCTACTTACTTATGTGCTGATCGAAGTGTATCGGATGCTCCATCTCCAGGATCGCCAGGTCGTTGGCGAACGTCGCCGGATCGTATTGCCGATGAACGATAACTCTTTTTACGTTCCTGCTGAGCGGTCGCTTGCTTCCCATATCGCCTGATATATCGAATTCGCCGAACACGGCGACCAGCGACGCGAGGAATCCCGGTTGGCAATGAGCGGCCGTCATGACGTAGCGATTGCTTATTAATACACCGCCGCATTTGTTTTTGGTGAACAGGCCGAGCCACGTTGATTCGCGGACGAGCACTTGCCATGGGAACTCGCCGAAAGCGGCACTCTTTCCACCTACTATTCTGCCGGTTTTTACCAAAGGTCGTACGCCGCACACTGAAAATATTAATTGAAACTTTAGATGTTACCTAGTACTTCAGTTCTAATAGAGCTGCCAAGCCTAATATCGGCTTGGGATAAATATCAATTGAAGACAACAAACCGCTGTGCCTGAAGATGTGACATTTATTCCATGAAATCGATTGCATCCTATTTAATCAATAAATCAGGAATACGAGAAGAACGATTTCATTAAATTATTCATCTCTTCAAACAAAGCTCAAAAGGATAATCCTGGGAAAGATATCACAGTGGTCAAGCCCCGGAATGACCCTGATTAATTTGGACATCCAAAAAATCTCAAAGCTCAATTCATACTCTGAAAAGGGAATGTGGAGGCTACACCAAAAAACAAGAGATAATATCAAAAGAAAACTCTTTCGGATTCATGTCCAGGGATCCAAAATTTCCCATTCATCACTGCAAAAGTGCAGAATTAGAACTTGTAAAACCGACACCCAAAGAGCACTGGGAGGTACCATAAAAAGTGATGAATACGTAATCAACTAACACACGAAGTACAAATAAACTTCTATCTCACAACAGTTTCTAATCTACACGCTATGTACATTTCATTAGCTACGCTAACATCATCAGGTGTACAAATATATTGTCAGAATACCAAATATGTATATATGTATGTATAATAAGTATATCCTAGGTTACCAAATCAAGCTTCAGGATTATTATCTTCGATAAATTCTAACTATTTATAGTTAAGGAGTGTTAAATCTGTATTAAGTAAGCTATTATTATGTTTTTTCATATAAATAGCTTCCCACATATTTTTACAATTTGAAGACTTAATTACATTTAAATAATTAATTGAAAGTTTGTTATGTATTGACAAAATGATATGCTAAAGCGGATTTATCAAAATTATAATTCTTAACATGATTTATAATATCAAATGCAGCGTTTGTAATAAAGTATACATAGGTCAAATAAAGAGGAATGACCGAGATTAGATTTAAAGAACATTTATATCATGTTAGGACAGATTTAACACTCCTTGATTATAAATATTTAGAATTTATTAAAGATAATAGGCCTGAAGCTTAATTTTGTAGCCTAGGATATATTTATTATATATACATGTTTGGTATTCTGATAATATACTTGTACATCCAATGATGTTAGAGTAGCTAATGAAATGTACATAGTGTGAAGATTAAACTGTTGAGATAGAAGTTTATTTGTATTTCGTGTGTTAGTTATCAGTATATCTCACAGTACTCGATTTACCTTTAATTTAATACATAATCAACTCATCCAAACAATATAAATCGCCAAGATTGAATGATGATGCCACAAAAGAATCAGAACCTTGGTTGCTGAGGAACCATTTGGTAATACTGCCGAAGCATCAATCTTTAACGCATAGAGGAATAAAAGGATCGATGAAACAAGCTGTAAGTGGATATACTTTAAAGAGGAATCAGTTTATGAAGCCATCATGGAGGAAACACTGAGGCTTGGATTGAATGAAGTTGTCCGCAAGGTGGGACTTTTTTTCTCTCTGAGGTGAAACTTGGTCGTGGATGAGCTACTAGTAAAGGGCATTAATCTTGTCACTCTTGAGCAAATTCAACAACCTATTGGGGGACAAAATGCAGAATACTCTACAAGTCACACAAGAGTAGACCGAGCACGAGGATGTAAATATTAGCGTCTCGGAGCAACTATAATATCAGTATAATTCACTAAGAGAAGGATGTTAGAAAGCACTGAAATCGCTAAAGATCCAGAGTGAAGAATAATGCCTTAATGCATTTCTTGACTTCAAGCTTAGTAAGAATCGACACTTCGAGAGAATTAAAATCAGGGCGGAGACAACACTTACGTTGGCTATAAGAGATGACGGAAGAACAAGAGATTATTAAGAAATGCTGTATTTAATATATGTCATGGTGATGGTCGACAAAGGCACAATGGGAAACTGCTACATCTGAGCTCAACAAGATACTGATATTAAAGATTTGTATGTTCAGGAATAACAGCAGCAGTAAGGAAATTCCTCCAAGGCATCCCTTCACTTTATATGGTGGTAATGGGAGAGGCAGGAATGGACCAACTCAGACTGCAAGAATATTGACAGGATTTGGGTTCTTGAGAAACACAATAACCACTGGAGCAGTACAAGCAGGTAAATTTATAGAAACACCAAGGGATCATCAAAGAAGAGCACTGAAGGACTGCTGTAGTTCAGTAGAAATCATTTTCATACCGTTGCCAGTCTCCTAACAGGACACTGTTTGAATCGACACTTAAATAAACTTGGAGTTACCACTGGAAAACCCACTACCTATAGGTTGACAGAAACTGCATACCATATCCCATGTGAAAGCGATGTTCTGAACGCAAAAAGATTGTATGTTTATTTCCATGATTATATTATTTTATTCCTATTAAAACACAAATTCAGTATTATTTGATCTAAAATAGTTTTAACCCATTAACTGCCAAACTCCTCCTTTTTCAATTGATTTCCATATTTAAACAGCAATATGTTGAAAATCATTGTGTTTACGTAATATTGGTGGTGAATGGGCGTAATTAGAGAGTAAACAAGTTTAAAGCAATGGAGGCTCCAAAATTATATCCTGCTTTGTACACGAAATTATCTCGAGCGGACATTGATTACAGCTGAAATATCCACATTGTGAAGGTGCAATCATAATTATTAAGTTAAATATGATTTGCATCAAAGTTTATTTACATACCTACAATTAATTTTTATTTTGCCTGTTATATTGGTGATACCTTTCATGAATATTATTTATTCCTATTGTCGTTGTGTTCGATATTTGTAGCTTAACAAAGAGGCGGTTAGTAATGAAACGAGGAAGGGAAAAACCAAATGAATGAAGGATCGTATTACGGAAGCTGGCATTTTATTTATTAATTTGAATATTTAGCTAGATATGACATCATAAAAATTATCAATAAACTCATTTGTTGTAGAATAGGATTGAAATTAGGAGATTTATGGGTAATATTAACTACATCTAATATCTAATCCTATAATAAGAAGATATTTGCTAATATAAATCTAGGAATTATATTAGTTTATTATAAATTTACAATTAAATTGAAATAATGCTACTTAATAAATATACATTACGCATGAATAAGGGAATAATAATCATGACCTTTTTTTAGTTAACATCGGCAATTCGTTAATAATTACAACTATTATGTATTTTTCCTTATCAGTCTCTTATTTTTCTTGTATAGTTGTTTATATAAAATACAGAGGTTATAAAAGGAGTTAAAAATGTGTAAGTAAAAATGTTTTAAAATACGTTATCTGATAGAGCAAATGTTGAGTGATAGTACCTTTTGACAAGCAATTAGTGACGAGATATTGAATGTTGGCAAATTGAAAGGAAATAATCCTTGAAATTATTGTCAATATTCTTTTATCGTTATCCAGTTTTTTTTTTACAATTATATTTGATTGAAGCTCTTTCAGTTCTTCGGAGGTAAACTGTAAGAGTGTTATTAATATCTTTTTTTCGATCTATTTTCTTTTCCCTTGGGTTTATCCTTATTTGGTCAGTGAGATACTATTAAAATTTCATTTTTTGCTTGATATTCAGTAAAATATTCTGCTAAAACGAAGAAAACATTAACAATATTAATATCTTTTTTACGTACTATTTTCCCAGTCTAGTGAATGTAAAATAAAGAAGACTATTGCGAAGCCTAATGAAATTGCTTTTATTAACAACTATACTGTCGCGACTTTCTGTAAATGTCGCGCCCCTTTGCTCAAGGGTTGGGGGTTTGAGCTACTCAGATTACCGGAAATTCGTCAGCACTTTTCGAGTACCACGCTCGTAAGCGATTGGCGACGAGGTATTGGGAATTCAGGTTGTTATGTCAGAACACATATTTTTCTTAAATCTAACTTATTTCTATGTAGTGGAACTTTCCGTGGCAATACATTTGGTGCGAGTTTTTTTTCCGAAAATTTTCGAACTCATAATTAAAACATTTAGTATCAGTCAATCTAAGGGGCAATTCGAAAATGTTTCAAAATTCAAAATACAGCTGACCACAACTATCAATGTTTAGATAAAAAGGTTTCCTAAAGATGCGAGTTTGCGCAAACAAGAGAGATGATCAGTATTTTTTCCAATAACAGGAACAGATATCTTCTTCTTGTACACTTAAATTACTTACTCAATCAAGGAAATTGGAAAGTAGGCACTCTTACAAGAAAATGTGCCGCACAGTTATTTCAGTAACGAACACCTGTCATTGACATAGTACTTAAATAAAAAGCCAATATCTGGGTATGCTAAAGAGCAGTCCAATACTGAAATAATTAAATAGCACAAGGTACTTCTAAACACTCACCCCCAGCGGCTTCATAGTGCGCTTCTATCAGAGTTGAAAGGGTACACAGCCACAGGTTCACACCCTGATTGATGTAGGTTCAACGTTTCAACAACGAAAAGAGGACCGCTGGACATATTTTTGGGGAGCACAAACGTAACTACCGCTTATCAGGAAAATACATACAAACTACGTGATCCGAATGACAGCAATTTGAATTTAAATCAAGTACCCTCCACATCCAAACAATTTCGTTCAACATTTAAACGCTTGTTATATTCAGTTTGGTTTCACAGCTTTAAATGATGAAGATTCTCGGAAACCACAGTGACGCAATGAAGCCGTCAAAGCAGAAAGAAACACACAACTACTAAGTGCAGAGATTTGGATGGATTTGAAACTAGTAGAATTTTTCAAAAGAATGTGAGCTTATGGAACTGTGTACTTCCGTATGAAGTAGTTCCTGGATTGCGTTTTCAGTATTTTGTTCATCTCTTTTCTGTTTTGTGTGTTTGCAGTTTTAGATTTAAACTTCAGAATGAATTGACGGTTTCTCTTCAAAACAGAAAACAAAAAACGAATTGGACGCAACTTTTCTTCGTTGGGTTATATATACTTCCTGATATTCGACCTTTCTAACCTTTTATTTTCGTTCGCCACCCAACTTATAACGAAGAAAAGGTTAGAAAGGTCGAATATCAAGAAGTTAATTATAACTAATTATATATATTTTAGAAATGTAACATAATAGTATAATAATAGTAGGAACTATTATTATACTATTAAATAATGTTACCAGTGAAGACTTAACAAAATTGATAGAACGTCTAAAATTTAATTTTCTAACAAAGGAAGGTTCTCATAATGAAATGAAATGGGTACGTAATTCGTTCAGAGTAAGGAGAAAGACTGGAAAGCAGTTTCGAGTGTATGTTACTCGCCTCATTTTGGATAAAACCGAAATCAGTCCTCTTGTCACTATTTGAAATTGATTTTCTAAAATGAATGCAATGTGAACTAAAGATAGGAATACCCCGCATGCTCATCTTACTTCGCCTGGCGCTATCGAACAGAAAAAGAGATTAACAATAAGCAGGCTCATCTGTCGCAGTTTGTTCTCTTTATATGTAGTTTTTTTTGCAATTTTACGAATAAAATAGTGCTGCATTCGTTATAAGAAATGAATTTCTGTTAATATTCGTCTTATAATAGTTAAAATAATTAAACTATTATAAGACGCCACATTAAATACTTTAGGAAACACTAATCTTTGGGGCAGCTAAAATAGATCTAAAAAAGTCTCACTGAGCAAAATTCGGAGTTTTCTTGAGGGCTTGAATGTATTTAATACACTCTAGAATGATTATTTTTGGATTATTAAATTGGTAATTTGTTTCTAGCTATTAATTTGTTTATTTTTTACATTTTTTTTCTGAAAATCTTCAAATTAATGTAAGTAAATTATGTATGAAGCTATTTCTTTTCAATATAAATGCTTGTCTGAATTCAGTATTTTGATTACGATTCCTGAATAAATTAGTCGAAAAGCTTTCAACTGTTAACGTGTAAATTCCGCTTTTGATAATTACGCCCAATAAAACTAAATTGCCCTCCTAAGTTAATTCTTCTTAAGGAACCCAGGTAAATTCAAATTTTATTCGAATACCATTAATGTAAGGACACAACAAAGAGCGTTAAATGTGGGTGTCGTGGGGTGCCTCGCCAACGAGCTGCTACTTGCTTATATTGGGAGCGTAAACTCAAATTACCCAGGCGGTGGCTGTGATGGCAACAAGAGCACCGGCGGGCGGCGGTGCCCTACATTGGCCCAGGTTTTCAGCGTGCACTTGGATTTAGGTCAGCCTGCATTGCCAATGTCATCCAGATATCGATTTTCCACTCCAATTTGCTTTCGCCTTTTGTCGTACGCGCCTATTCCAAAATGTACATATATGAGTGTGTGGGCAGAGGAATCGAGATTATTTATGGCGCATATCTTTCTGTCACGCAGATTTTTTTTTATTTTCATTTTTGCTGTGACCTGCTGGAACCGATCGTAAAAGCATCGGCCATCCTTTGGGTTGGGCTTTGAGCGTCCGGCGTGATGTCGGTCGTTACAGAAATAACGGAAACGGACACCAGGAAGGACATATTTTTTTATGTTCAGTGTGGCAGTATGACAGATTTATGTTTCTCTGGCTGCCGTTGCTATTATATATTTAGGAATTATCTTTTCCGGTATTTTCCGGTTATTTTAATCCAATCTACGCATACAAATTCATTATGTAATACTTTATATCTGGATTGGAAAAATACCTCTTATTGTTTACTGGATCAATATATTCTCTCTTCTTTCATAATATACATTTTTCCTATGTGTAGTTCTAAAAATTGTCAATACATTGGTGACTGGCGAGTAGGCAACCAGTTATACCACTAATTTGACGTTTGACATTTCACTATTAATTATTTCTTTAATTAATTTCGTTATGTTTAAAGCTTCATTTCACAGCAAGTTTTTAAAATGCCTTCTTTGTTTGTGTTCCTGTTTGGTTTTGAAAAGAGCACAAATCATTTCTGATAAATTATGGCAGCATTCCACCACTGCAAGTACGCATACCGTCCTTCAGTCCATCCAAGTGGTGTATTTGCATTATAAACTTTGGCTTTTAGGTGACCCCAAAAAAGTTATCGTTAGAAAAAAAATGGCTGATTTTGGGAGTCGGGTCAAACGTGTTAATCCATTGGCTTTTGAAGGTGCTATTTACAAAGTTCGTGACGACATTAATCACAATTTGCTAGAGTCCCATTCTCTCAGAAAGAAATTTTATCACTATTCAGTATATCGATTAATGAAATGATGTGGTTTCGCCAAGAAATCGGAAATTCTGCTGGAGTGAGATTCCTGATAATGAAAACTGTGCTAATAAGTCTATTGCCCACAGTTAACCTGAGAGGGAGTAGATGGTGCTCGCAAAATTTCTTATTTATATTTTGCACCTTTTATCATGAATGATTTGTTGACAATACTTAGTGTAGGATTGCTTCTAATAAGCATTGTAGTATACAGTTTGAAAATGCGTTAATCAAAGTTAGTTATTTATGAACCACCGATTAGTTTGGGAATGTATTTGAGAACTAAATAGCCTTACAGATCGCAATAAAGTCGCTTTGCGGTGGGTGCCCGGATATTCAGCAATCGAAGGAAACGAAAAACCAGATGAGAAGAATCATCTGCTTCATATATAGGTCCAGAACCTCCGTTTCGGAGTGTCTAAAAACAGCACGAGAGCAAATAAGAAGTTGGGTCAAAGAAAAAACAAAGAACACTGACGCAATGCAGCCAGGCAAATCCATCGTAAGACCTTTCCAAGACACAATTAAAAAAGAAGGCTGAAGAACCACGCATCGTAATAAGTTTCTGATAGGATACTGTACACTGAAAGGACACCTACAGCAGAGTGTGTAATGAGAGGATAGAGAACGTTTATAACTTTCTGTGTGAATGCGAGACTCTGGACGCAAGAAGACAGCAATCTTTGACAAGTCAACTATAAACCCAGAGGATTACTTCGATCAACCAGCCAGAGGCATGTACATATTAGTGCTGCGCACTAGGATTTTGGAATTGCTGGTATAATTTAGTGGGTAGAAGAAATGGGAAACGAAATACAAAAAGCCAAGAGGCTGCGCTGTTTCCGGGGACGCCATGTCAGAAAGTGCTGCGTAAGCTTTCACGGTCGGAATCTACAGTAAAAAGTTTTTTCCGGACTGTTGAGCCGTGGTCTTGTGGAATTACTTCCATACGTTTCCAAAATCCTAATACATAAATAAATTATTGTTTATTTTCATTCCTAACAAAACTATATTGATACTATTTTCGTTTCAGGCATTTTTGTCATTTTTTCTTTATTTTGTGATTTTATCAGACATTATTGTTTGAATATTAAAACAGTATATTTTATATTTGGCGCAATTTTTAAATAAATGTTTCCAGAGCATGCTAAATTCATGGTCAACCTACAAACGTTTTAGATATTCTTGAATTAGATCAGGGTTGGAGTTGCCATAAAGACCTGTTTCACCACCACCCTTCCAGGCTTATTGCAACTCCCTTTATCGTAGAAGGCCGCTCTCTAACGTTGCCCTCCTAATTAGGCTTACCACATTTGAGAGAGGCTCCTTTATGTAACTACTTGTTCTGGGGTTCTCTGAGCCCAATACTGAGAACCTTGTCCCCGCTAGGTCTGCCTATTCCTGTCCTATTTAGTTTACAATGGCCGGTCAATAGAAATGATGAGCAAGTTAAGAAACGATAATATAAGACAACAAATAGAATAACAACCAGTTATAAGTTCGTAGCTTTATTCTACGCAATACTTCGTTGGCCTGCTTCTCCTTTTCTTTCTTTTTTACTAACTCAATTATTTCTTCAATTGAGTTAGTAAAAAGGAGAGAAAAGGGGTAGCAGGCCAACGAAGTATTGGGTAGAATAAATAGCGAGAAGAAGCATGAGGTAAAACACCAAAGGATATGAGGATGTTAGCCAAAAACCGAAGGGCATAGCAGAGATGGATATAGGTTGGAGAATTCTTAATATCAACAAATATGGCTAAGAAACGAAGAAGATATATTGAGAACTCATACCTCATAGCAAAAGTGTGTTTTACAGATTACGAATTATTTCCATTTTTAATCGTCGTTTCTGTAAACTTTTATTTATGTGACTTATTGTTAGTACATTTTTGCCATAACATATAGAGGATATAAAGATTATGAACCCATGAATTTTACCTACCGCTCCTGTAATCTTGGTTTATAGGACCCAAAGTCTGCTGCTCAGTAGAAGTCGTCGTTATTGTCGCGGGTTTCTTTGTTGGCTTGCTGGGCGTTGTAGCAGGTCTTTTCGAAGTATTCGGATTTTTCGTGGTAACCCTGTTTGGCTTTGCTGTAGGTTTCACATTTTGAGTAGGTTTAGCGGCTGGTTTTTTCGTAGTGGCACCAGTTTTTTTCACGGGTTTCTTCGTGGTACTGCTCACAGAATTTAAGAGCAACGAACTATTATCGTTTATAACTACCTCCTGTAGACCCTGGAGAGGTTCTTGTAATCCTAATATGATTTTATTAACAAAAGACTCAACTTTTGTGTCTAGCACATCGTCTTCCATAAACTCTGGTATGTCATCAGTGACCACTGGGATCGACATGTTTAGATTTGGATTTCTGACTGGCGGGAAATTATTCATCTCGTTAGGAGAAGTTTCCGCTTCAATGTATACGGAGTCTGGATCAGTTACTGCATTAAGTGGGAAAGCGGTTGTCGAAGGTTTAGGTGTTATCAAAACTGTAGGAGCAGGTCTTTCGCTGCTGCTGTAAACATTGTGTGTTATATGATTGTTAATTGTTACTTGTGCTATGGGTCTTCTTTGCGGTGCGTTCGGTCTTGAATTGAAGGTTGGAGATTCGGTTGAATATGTAGAAGTTGCAGGTGCCAACACAATAACAGCAGGCGTTATGCTGGGAAGTGTTGAGAATATATTGCTTACAGAATTTGTGGGGGCGGTTGAGTAGGTTTGTGTAGTAGTTGCTTCAGTCGATATCGCAGGTCTCTTACTCAGAGTTGTACTATAAACATACGATGTAGATGGTGGTTTCTTTGTAGTTATAAATGCATCAGGACTGTTAGCAAAGGTAGAATGAGATGGCCTAAATGAACTGCTACTCACATGCAATGGTGTGGGTTTTGTATATATCTTTGTAGGATATTTTGTTGTTAATTTTGTTGTTAGCAACGGGTCAGAAGTAGTGGCGCGCGAAGTCGTAGTTCTTCTAGGAGGTAGTGTTGTACTGAATACATAAGAGGTAGATGGGGGTTTCTTTGTAAATTGAGAATCTGCTGTGCTGAATATATAAATAGGTTTCTTAGTAGGAGAATGATATGTTGAAGTGGTAGAAGATGAACCATTTAGCATTTGTATTATGTTTACTATAGATTCAATTTCTTGCGTTTTATTTGGTTTGGTTTCATGACTAATAGTAGGCACCAGTACGTACTGCTCGTCATCTGGTACCTGAGGCTTAGGTTTGAATACTGGTCTTGTATATGTATTAGTAGCAAGAGGCGGTGGTTTCGGATACATCGGCTGTTTAACATAAGATGACGTAGTACTAACTGGTTTAGGAGTGGCAAATTTATTTTCCAGGTTTGGCTTAAACTCGTCTGGATCTATATCGTTAAAAACATTGTGTATAACAGTGTCTGGGGCGGTTGGATGTGTAACTCCGGGAGTACTAAAATCGTCTACGTCTACTTGAACAACTGCATTATCTTGGGCAGTGGGCAAGATTCCCAAAAGTGTGTTAGCTATTTGCGAAACTCCGTTGGATGTTAAATGACCAATCATAGGATTCACATCCGTCGTGGTAGTAGGATTCGTATGTTGTAACATAATATTGTCTGGGTCGTCAGAACTATCTAAGTCACTTTCTGCTAATTCACCCACAACACCCTCCGGTAGTTTACAGCACGTTCCGAATAGAAAACCGTCCATGCAGGCTCCCACTACTTCACCGTTTCTTTGTGCGCATTCGTGATTGAACATGCAAATGTTTGGTCCTTTCAGGTCGACTGTTGATTCTTTAGTTGGCTTGCAATACCTTGGCGTGATTCTGTATCCTCCAAACAGCTTTCTGGATTCTGAAAATAATGATTAAATATTAACATTAATTTGTGGATCTTACTAAATAAGAGTAAGTAATCATTTGCAAAAGTTTGGCAAAC
The DNA here is from genome assembly GCA_004143645.1 of Protaetia brevitarsis. Classification (NCBI taxonomy): domain Eukaryota; kingdom Metazoa; phylum Arthropoda; class Insecta; order Coleoptera; family Scarabaeidae; genus Protaetia; species Protaetia brevitarsis. Next base: position 2,620,512 of record RXPK01000247.1, read on the forward strand.
ATTATAATAATAAGTGTTTAAACTGTTTGGCATATCTAATGAAGGCTAATATTTCGTAAAAATCAAATAAGTGCCTAGATGATAAATTGAGTTGTATTATTACCAATTTTGTCTACTAACGTGCTAGAAAATAAAGGAAGTAGGTGCCCGATAAGCTTTATATTTACAATAAATTTTCTGTCAAATTTTTGTCAAATTTACCCAAGGCCCTATTTACTACGCTCTGCTATGTAATTATAATAAATATCTGTTCCAAATATTATTAAAGAAAATTACACAAATCTTTCAAAATTACCTAAATCAAATCTTACGCTCATAGGTAGATATGTTGTATATTGTAATTTTTTTATATAATTTTAAAGATATATAGCCCAGGACACAACAATGACGTATCTGTTATTACGATATTATGGTTGATAGGCACTACAAAAATGTTTGCATGTTTTCGAAGAACATTCTCAGCCATGAGTGGCAAAACTTTTGAAAGTTAAAATTTGGGAGCATTCGAGGCGCATGAAGTTATTTCTAATAATTAATATAAATCCCATCTTGAGCAAAAATATGGCAATACAAATAGTGTATTTATTACTATAGAACGGTAATCGATTAACTGCATCACACTATGTACTTAACTTACTAAATATAGCCGTTGTTATCGTAATTACGTATATCAATATAACACGTATTGGTATTTAATACTTAAATATCTAATTATACTACTATTTATTGTTGGGTACCACCATATTATAGTATTTCGGTTACTAATAAATATAGTCGCAATAGCTACAATTTTTGGAAAACTGCAATAATGTTGCACATATAGTATCTATAGCTGTTACTATAATAACTATTGTTTATAATACGATATACCACCATTGAACTATATCAAGAACTGAAACGACTATAAAATAGTATTTGACTGTACTGTATAATATAGAATAAACGCAGAGGCAATTTATATCCGAGAATACATTTCTATCGCAAAACAATGGAATTGAAAAACAATTGTCCGTATCAGGGCCACGCTGATGACAGCAGTAGAAACACTGCTGAAACGTCGGATTTGAACAATCCAACAGACTACGGAGACAGCCCACACATCAACTCATATTCTATGTAGTGCTTGCCATAGGTTTCTTTTTCTAGTAAATATAACAAAATTAAACTCAAAATTTGTAAAAGAAAAATAATTCCTTCAAATTCAATCAATATACTTAATTTCATTATTTTGTTATTTATAAAAAGGTGTAAGTTGGATCCATATCTTATTTAAAAATTAAATAAAAAATAAAAACACTAAGTAATTGTGTCAGTCTTAAATACAAAGAGTCTCAACTTCATTATATTAATGGTCACATTAAAATGTAAAAATACTCCGTTGATATTAGTATTCATATATTTCATCTTAAGACTCGTCAGTGTTAAATTTGTATATAGCTATACTTAATAAGTGGCAGAATAATTGAATGAGAATTTGAGATAGAAATCTTATTATTATCCTGAAGGTATTTGCTAAATTGTCGATTTGAAACTACAATATTCATCTATAAAGAATAATAATAATTGCAGGACGGCATTAAGCCTCTAAACGTGCGTTAATTAACTAAAGCTAATTAATATAATTAAGTCACATGTCGTTCTACAAGTATTTTTATTCTCTGAATTCTGTTTTGATATTATAGTTTCAGATCAACAATTTATCAAATATCTTCACGTTAATAATGATATTTCCATCTTAAATTCTCATTTAATTATTTGTCAATTTTATTTCGCAATTTTTTATTGTTCTAATTCTGGAATTAAGAATATAAGCATTATCATTCTTTGTAGATTTACATATTTATCATCTTAACATGCATTTAACCGGATTTTTCAAATTTAATGCAGCAAACATATCTATGTGTAAGTTTTTATTGTTGCCTGCTCCCTACATTTTTAAGATAATTGTAAACAAGTTGTTTATACGAGAAAAAAAAATAAAAGTAAATAACAAACTTTGCAAGTGTATTATCAATTTAATTTTTTCGCTGCTTCATTACATTATTAATACAATTTAATCCGTCATCTATACATTTACTTAATTATTGTTACGCTCGAATACTGTTACAAAAGCTGATGATTGGGTTTAAGCTGTGAAACAGATATTTTAATTTGAAGTGTCTGTGTAGATGATCACCAACAACTAGTTAACTGCACAGTACATATACTAATTGTAAGCGGTGCGTTATCGTGGTGTTATTTGAATAGACTACTGTAACAATTTTGGGAAATTAACCCTAGTAAAATTTGAGCAATTCTAGTTAATTTCCTGTGCACGAATTATCCTGAATTAGTAATCGAACCGCCAGAAATAGATTACCTCGTTATGTGAAGCAATTTTGCCTAACGATTCACTATGTGGTTGATAGACCCTCCATCGTATAAACAATAAAACGATATTATGGAGTTACTTCATTTAATAAATACACTCAATAAGTATGGCATGCATTTTAAAAAAAAATCTTTAGTTTTTCGACTAATTAACTTTCCATTTTCTATAGGAGAAACTGATTGTGTTACAGCAATTAAATTTGAGTGTTTTGAAAATAATTGGAATTGCCAATAATAATATTAACACGGCGAGAATATTTTGATTGCCGTAATGTCTGTGAAAGTAATTAATTAATTGTCGGTTAAATAGACCCAATTCCTATTCCACGATTCCACAATTTCTACTATTTACTTAGGTAAGATCAAAGGTTCACCTGCCCCATGAGAGGACGTAGTTTGCTCGTCAACAAGCTAAGGCAGTCATTCAATTTCACGGGCAAATTAGCATGATTGTCCATGTGTGAAACTATCGCACGTATCGTCCAACATGGAAAGGATCGCATATGCATATTTATGGAAGCTTTTGGGTAAATATAGTCCTCATATTAGTTCCGACGAAATGCTGTTCTATAATTACTTATCCAAGACTATAATAATAATGGGTGAGCTTTTGTAGTAAATTTAATTTATAAAAGATATTTTTATAATGGATTGACGTAAGCTAGATGAATTTACGCGTTATATCCTAGATTTATTTTAGAATATTTACTCACTAAGACTTATATTTCCTTAATTTGTGTTAGAATTTATAGCAAAATGGAAAGAAGAAGTAGAAAAATAGTGAATTATAAGTGGTTCTATTTGTGAATGCGCTTTTGCTTTATCGAACCAGAAGCATTAATCATCGTATCTGTTGTTGTTTTCTTAGAAAGTTCTTAAGAACTTTTAACTCTTGGAATGCCGATAAGCATACATTAGTTTAAGTAAAAATGTAAGAGAGTAAATTTTTAAATATCTTGCTTTTCATAAACATGCCTTAAAATACATGTACCTATCTGCATCTAAATATTTTTTGAAAAGGAGTACCGACTGGACTTCGTTAAGGAATAAACTAAGCTGTATGGGTAATACGGTCTGTTTAATAAAACTACTTAATCACCTCAATATTTCGTTATATATTTTATGACTTCATCAGGAAGAAATCTACAATATTACAAAGTATATGAACCAATAGTAATGAAAGATGTAAAAATAATACTTACAAATTCAAATATAATAATAAAATCACACGTATTTTGAATTTAGAATTTTTTAAAAAGTCAAAAAAACATTTTTGTAAATAAGGTAATGTTACTAGATATTATGTAGAATGTTACAATATTTTGAAATTAATTGAATTTTGATTACTGTTAATATGAACCATTTCTAGAAATAGCGGCTTTTGTAATTATCTTCAACATCAAGAATTATAGTATTATCACAATTAAAATTGTGGTCTAAATTTTGAAAATGTAAAGACAAAGCACATGAACGTTTACCTATACGACTATCACTTTTATGTTGGGTTATTCTATTTTTTAACGTTTGAGAAGTTTGATCAATATAACAACCTTGACAATCACGACAAGAAATATTATATACCAAACCACTTTGGTCTAAAATTGGTATCTTGTCTTTAGTTTTTGTAAAGATTGTTTTTATGATTGTTACATTGTACTTCGCAATTTTGATATTTTTAAAATCTTTAAAATGTTTAATTATATTATTAGTTAAACCTAGGTAATTTGTAATATTTAAAAGTGACAGTTGTATTAGTATTTATATATTCATGCAAGGAATTTGGAGAGAGTATTAATTTGGAAAGAATATTTTTAGGGTAGCCGTTATTGCAAAAAATTTTGGACTAATTGGGGAACAAAAATGGTCTTTAATTGAACTACACACTACAATTTCGAAAGATAATTTTATACTATTATTACGTTTTGTTTGTAATAATTGTTATTTTTCTTTTATGATTAAATATTATAATTAAACATTTCAAAGATTTTAAAAATATCAAAATTGCGAAGTACAATGTAACAACCATAAAAACAATTTTTAGAAAAACTAAAGACAAGACACCAATTTTGGACCAAAGTGATTTGGTATATAATATTCTTGTCGTGATTGTCAAGGTTGTTATATCGATCAAACTTCTCAAATTTTAAAAAATAGAATAACCCAATATAAAAGTGATAGTCGTATTAGTATTTATATATTCATGCAAGGAATTTGGAGAGAGTATTAATTTGGAAAGAATATTTTTAGGGTAGCCGTTATTGCAAAAAACGTTCATGTGCTTTGTCTTTACATTTTTAAAATTTAAACCACAATTTTAATTGTGATAATACTAAAATTCTTGATGATGAAAATAATTACAAAAAGCGGCTATTTCTAGAAATGGTTCATATTAACAGTAATCAAAATTCAATTAATTTCAAAACAGACACAAATCAACTTAACTATATTTATTGTAACATTTTACATAATATCTAGTAACATTCAAAATACGTGTAATTTTATTACTATATTTGAATTTGTAAGTATTATTTTTACATCTTTCATTACTATTGGTTCATAATCCTTTGTAATATTGTAGATTTCCTCCTGATGAAGTCATAAAATATATGACGAAATATTGATTAAGTAGTTTTATTAAACAGACCGTATTGCCCATACAGCTTAGTTTATTCCTTGCATCTAAATAGATTGTTAAATTTTAGTATTATTATTTTCTTAAGTGTTACCGGTCAAGACAAATGTACATACATCCACAGATAAAAAAAATACCTAGGTATTGTTGTTAAACACATTATTCTCGATATTAGTTACGTGTGTACATCTGATCTACTCAGAATAATGGTGTCACCTTCGTTACACCTATTATTTGAGTACCTAATTTGGTTTCCTGTACCGTTCTTCGTGGATAACTTTACCGTACACTACAAGCTAAATTATAGTTACTAATAGATGAACACGTCTTAGGTTTCTCACTTCAGAGATTATTAGCATGAATTACATAAGGAACAATATGAACATATTAGTGTATTACATTGATACTATTGAAAGACGGTTTAACATCTTGCCTGAAAGTAATTACTATACTATGCATTATGTGCTAATTATAGTGATAATATGTTATAACATTTTATATTTTATCTGTTATTATTAGAAAGCCAATGGTAATAGTAATATGTAATTGTACTCTATGTACCATTTCAACCACTTGTTATTTTAAATTTCCATTGCCTTTAAGAATTGTTATTGACCGTCTGCAAGGTTTGAAAAACATTATTTATATTGATTAAAATTAATAAAGAATAAAGGTATTGAGGCATACGTTTCTCTGCAAAATCTGTTAGTGAGTTCATTACACTCAGCAGTATCAATCCCTTTCGGTTTAATGCGGCACACTGAAAAATAACGTGGAAGGCCGTTACACAGGTTTATCTTACATACTTTTATTTTGCGTGAATACATATTTCGTTGGACAGCCGATATGTCGTCAAGAATATTAATGATATTAATCATCACTTCTTTATTCATCCGATCACATCTGGCGAAATCATGAGCATTATTTTAAATATCAACAACACATTCTATACAAGTTCTGATGAAATTCTAAGCAAAAATTTTAAATTAGTTGTTAATTTTATTAGTACTCAACTTGCGAATGTATTTACAAGTTTTTTTTTTTAAATTCTACAAATTTCCAGATGTATTGAAAGGATCTAAAATTGTTTCCTTGCATAGGAGAAGGAACAAACAAATCATTAGCAATTACTGTCCTATATCAATACTTCCCACGCTATCAAAACCGTTTGAGAAGGTCCTTAACGAACGCTTGTTTAGTTTTGTAATGGTTAATAATTTGATTTCATTTAGTCAACATGAGTTCATCACGAGCAGCTCCAACAATTCCATTTCGATAGAATAATAACATAGGTATAACAGAAAAAAATATTATACACTGTTATTAATCAAAAATTAATTGCATGTGTTAATTGCAACCTTTTAATGCCTTTGATATGGTTGATTACAACATCTTGTTAAGCAAATTAGTCCGTTATGGTGTAAAAGAAGTCGTATTTGATACTTTTGAATCATATTGATGGCAACGTCACCATTAGACCTATGGTGGAAGGTGTTGTTGACAAAGGCTATCTGAGACATTATATGTTGAGGGAAAAGGAAATGTTAGAAGTCACCCTTTCACGATCATGGCTGCTGTTGAATATTTATCTGTTAACAGATTAATAATTTATAGTCGTATTTACCTCGCTATTTCTACTGAATATGTTCTGTTACTGGAATGAAATACGAGAAGCGTCATCTATGGGACAATTTCTGTAATAAATATAATTTAACCTCTTTGCTGTATTATATAGGGAGAAAACTGCTACAAAGTAGAAATTCTACTATCGAACTTGAATTCTTCAGTTTCTGCAACTCATAATGTAATTTGATTTACTTACTTCAGATTTCTCTAGATAGATAGATAGAGTTAGATAACCGTATTTTCGGTTGAATGAAAAAAAAAAACGTGTTAACTTTCTAGTAATATTAAATTAATTAGAACAAGTTGAAACTTTAATTTAACTGAAGAGATTCAAACTGAATTCTTTCTTTATAGAATCCCAGAAATTGCTTTGGTTTGACTCAAATTTTGGTCGCAATAACCAAAAATATTCAACAAAGAGCATTTTGTTAATTTAACACAGTAACTTTTCTGAGTGTATAGACCTATTTTCCTGCTTTCCAATCTTAGTAATCTTATTACATTTCAAAACATATTGATTCTCGGGGGCAAGTAGACGTAATATATGCTGACAAGGTCAAGGCTTTTGACCGAATTGATCACAGTATCTTGCTTTGTAAATTATATTCGTTTGGTTATAGTGATCTGCTGCTACTGTTAATTTAGTCACACTTGCTTTTTTTAATTTTTCCTACCTCCATATCTTTGGGTGTTCTTCAGGAATCAAACCTGAGGGCTCTGTTATTCTTATAATTTATTAATGATTTATATGAAGATTATTCAAGATTTTCAGTTTTGCTACAAATACTAATAATTGCTAGAGTTTGCAACTAAATTTTAATAAGTGTTCTGCGCATGAGTTAACGTTAAATATACCTAAGTGCAATGTAGTTACATACACTAATAAGAAATAGCTTATCTTGTATTCTTATACCGTGCCTGGTGTCCCTTTACATAGATGAAATAGCATAAGAGGCTTAGGTATGGTTTTTGTTAGTGAGCTGTCTTTCAGGAAGGATATTGCTAGTATGGTCTCATCGGCTAATGGAATGTTGAGATTTATATTGTACATTTGTAAACAGAGTTGCTTCATAGCTTGATATACAATGCTATTGATTATTAATACCTACTTATAAAATAGACTTTTTGCGTGACTCCCATATTGCGCGAACTGTTAATACCTTCTATCTATCTCAAACTCACAGTAATTTGCCGTTTGTTGGTGCCTCTCTGCTGTAGGGCATTAAAGTATATTATTATTTACTATATATGTATATTCTGTATCATCTGGTTGTTTGAATAAATATTATTTATAATAAAAAAGTCAGCTCAATAATCATACTCGCGTGCATACATAGTAATAACACTGGGCAACAAATTTTCGAAAAGTTCATGCTTCCAAGCTGAAAATAGTCATTTCTTAATGAATTCAATGTGCTGAACACGAAATGACTAAGAAAAAGCTGAATTGGCTCGGGTTTTCTGTAAAATGTACGCATATTTCAGAAAAAGTGTACTTATGTCAATATTATAATACATGGTAAGAAAACATTAGTCTGCTTCTGGCTTTCGACTTCTTTTGGCCTGCCGTTTGTAGTGAACTTGTGAAGCATCTCTACTGATTGTCCAACAATAGTCAGCTATTGACGTAGACCATTTGCTTTGGTACCGTTGCTCCATGGTGCAATGTCCTGATGAAAGCGTTCCGCGTGCTCATCGCTGACCTGCCCGCAGTTATCAGGAAAGAACTCTAAGTGGGAATCAAGAAAGTGGATCTTTAAGACATATTGCAGCCGAATTCATGAACAAAGCCAACATATCCTGAACCAGACACTTGTAATTTTCTGCCTTGTCATTCCCCAGGAAGTTTGCTGCCACTTGATAGAATGCATCCAAACCTGTTTTTCTTTACCTTGAAGAAGTTCCTCAAACTTGGGTCTCGAAGAGCTGTCTAATTTGAGGCCCCACAAAGATGCCCTCTTTAATTTTGGCTTCACTGAGTCGAGGGAATTTTTCATGCAGGTACTTGAATGCTGGTGCATTCTTATCCATGGCTTTTTACCAAGTTTTTGACAAGACCGAGCTTGATGTATAAAGGAAGAATGATGATTTTGTGTGGCTGTGCCAATGGTGGGTGCTTACATTCGTTTCTCCAGCTTAAAAAATGCTCTCGGAGGCCAGTCTTTCTTGATGTAGTGCAAATCGATTGCTCTGCTGTCCCACAGACAAAGAAAACAGCAGTTACTTTGTATATCCCTGCTGCAAACCCATCAAAGAGATACTACCTTCAGGTCAGAACATATCTGCCAGCCATACTTGCTGTAGTTAATCGTCTCCAGTAGCTGCTTTAGATTGCCGTAAGTCTCTTCATGTAGACCGCATGGGCAATAGGTATGGATGGAAGCTGGTTCCATTATTCAACAAAACCGCCTTTAGGCTTCAGTTTTGAAGCGTCTATAAATAGCCATTCGTGGGGATCATGTGCAATACCGAGAGCTTGTAGTAGACCATCAATATCGCAGCAGAACACAGGCTTTTCTTTCTTTTTTAAAGAAAGATTCGAAGAGCTGATGGCGAGTGCGAAATGAAGTCACTCGGACATCTGTTCAGAAGATTCCACTGTCGAAGTCTTGAGGCCAGTATCTCCGCTTTGCTTTTCGACAGATCCAGATTTCGTAATTCTCACTAAATTGCATTACATTATGCAATAGCATCTATACAATGGACAAAACGTCAATATCTCTGGAACGTGAGCCAATCAACTTTTTTCAATGTGATATTCGTGTTCAGCACGTTGAATTCATTCGGGATTGGGTACTTTCATCTAAGAAGCAATTTCACTGTTGACCAGTGTAATCAGAGTGGTCGGACGTGTCTGCTTGCACGGGCCGCAGTCGCTTCGCGCTATGCAGAACGTTTAGCTATAATGTATTTTCAAGGCAGTAAAATCACTTCCTCCGATTCGTGTGTTTAGTATCTAGTATCAGTGTTAGTCGAGTCTTGGTCCGAGATAGTACAATTCTCCGTCAACGTTTTATTGTAAATGTAATACAATGTAAACAAAAGTAAATTCGCAATTATTTAACCTACATTATGTTTTTTATCATACTCGGTTTTATCGAAATTGTGAAATTAAAAGTTTTAAATGGAACAATCTGTATACTATTTGTCTATTTTATTTTCGATTTTAAGTTCGATTTTGAGTTTAAGTTCAAATTTTACGTTCAAACCGTATTACACTACTAAAAACTTTACAGATGGCTCTGTACTCTAAAAAGAGGATTTTCTTCTTGCAAAATATAGAAAGAAAGCGAAAAAAAACGGGCGAGAAATAACTAATAATAAACCAAATACACAAACTAACGACGCTATAGGTTAGATTTGATAACTGACAGGTGCCATAATAGAAACCGGAAACGGTGTACTGTACTAACAAAGCAGTAATAGGGCTATCTCTATCTGTCACATTCATGAAATTAATCCTTGTATATTTTTCTGTGAGACAAGCGGAAACTTTGCTTCTTTTTTCAGTAGCAATACTTGAGAAAAATAGTCAAATCAGAAGATTATCTTTACTTGTATGGTACAACAATGACGTTGGTTAAAACATAAAATAGACAGAGTATATATTTGCATATTTAGATTGTACATAATTTTCTGAGTAGTACTAAAACTTTTCCGATTCGTGTGTCTAGTATCTAGTATCAGTTAGTCGAGTCTTGGTGCGAGATACAGTACAATTCTCCGTTAACGTTCTATGATCATTGTTTCATGATGTAGAAAAGTATTTCGGTAAATTCCGGGATTTACATTATGGTGGTGCCAAAATAGTTTATATAATGCGCGATAAACAGTTATTGTGCTGGCACAAATGGGACTACACATTGGTAGTGTTGCATCTGATCCGTTATCTGCCTGTAAAGATTATTTATTATTTAATTATGCGTGTGTTACATCCATAGATGTTGAACGGTCTTTTTCAAAATATCGCACCGTAAGCGGTTTGGTGAGAGAAATCTTGAAATACTTATTACATGTTTTACAACAATCCTATACCATTTCTGCTACTTAAATAAAGAAAGCGGCTTATATATAATATTTACAGTTTAATAAATAAATAATGTTGCTTTTTCCCGTCACTGTACTGTATACTTGTGTTAAACGTTAATGTCACCATATATTAAACTTAGTACTGATCTAGCGCGCAGACGAAAGTTGACCACTCTAGTAATGATTTATAGTTACCTCCTAAGTTTTAATTATTGATTCTTTTTTGTAACCCATCTGCTATCTTTTGTTTTGAATAATGTAAAATTGCTAAACAAATCTTTTAATATATTTACACCTTTCCTGAATTCGACCGTGAAAGGACTGCAACTTGTTTCCAATGCAAGGAGGGATTAGTAATGTAATAAAATAAAATTATGTCGCTTTACTTAGATACCTATTTTGTTTTACATATTGTAAAATTGAGATGATTTGTACCAGAGAACATAATGACATTAATGTATTTTAGGTTAATACTGTCTTGTTTAGCTTTAGCAACGGTTTATTTTACATCACCTGAAATGAACTATGCCCAGTAACTCCTTTCCAATTTACTAAAATCTCGCCTTTAATGGTCTCTGTCGTGAGCTTCTTTATAGTGGGTGAACGTGTGTTCCGGTTACTCGACGATAGCTTGATGCGTTACCAACTCTGACTGTGAAATCGAGAGTTTATCTAAATCAAAAATAATTGCGCTAGAAATCCACTTAAATGTTCCTGCACGGACGATGGTAACGATGTTCTCACAATGTCGCTCTCATTCGCTGAGGGAGAGCCGGAAGCAAGTCAACATCGCGTGTAATTTATTGCTTACGTTTATGCATTATGTATGTCTTTTTTAATATTTCCTGAATTAAAATTGCTTTCTACTGTTTTTTTTTTAAAATAACTCTAGCGATCTGTTTGTTTAGAAGGTTGTTTTATCAAAGAAGAAAGTTGTTTTAAGAAGTTATGGATTTTGGAGAATTTGGATTATTTTATCTGATGAGTTTGTTTTGTTGATATTATTTACCTTACAGCACTATAAACACAAAGAAAAGTATTTAATTCGTACAATGAAAAGGTTTTACTATTTACATAAAGTATAATTTCTAATTTCTCCAATAATTTGAACAAATGGTTTCATTTGTTGGTATTGCAGAGATCTTTCTTCGTGAGCGAGATTATATAGACGGTCCTTTGCAGTAAATTAAGGTAAAAGTGGAATAGATGCCGCAAATTACGTGTTTCATAATTAATTGGGTACGGGGTAGTATCTGTTCGTAACCCTAGCAACTAAGTATATTTATCGTTTCACCGTTTAAATACACGGCGTGATTCTAAGTGCACACGTAATGATATAGTAAATAATGTAGATAAAGTTGCGTAACTATGTTAAGCAGTAGTTTATTTTTAATATCTTTCATAAAAAAAGTAATCGTAATTTCAGTTATATTCCATTAAATATATGGCAACTGAATTTTATTATTATCTCTTTCAGGATCAGAAAATGTTTGCATCAGGCATTTTTTTTTGTTGTGTGAGCTATCCGTCACGAGATTCCGAAAACACTGCAGCCTCTTGTCTTTTTCAATTTAGTCTACCATTTCTTTAAATCATAAAGTTATACCATCGATTCTAGCATCCTCGTACCTTGCACTAATCTGCGCACGTCTCTGGCTGACTGATTGAAGTAATCCTATAACCTTCGTATTCACACAGAATATGGTAAACGTGTTCTGTCACCCTATTAGATAGTCCGCAGTTGATATCTCTAATATTGATTTCAATTAGGTGATGGGACAGCGCTTAAGCTAAGTGTTCACTCACTAGGTTCGCCGAATCGAAGCGGATCGAATCGAATTAATTTGCTTTCCAAATAATCATATGGGAAAAAATATCAGGAGTTATGAATGCATAATATCAGCTTTACTGATTATAATGATGAAACCCTCTTCTGACAACATCGTTTGCCACGGAACTGATCCTATATCAGACATAAAATAATTTTTAAATTTATCTAGAATTGCGAACACAGTTTGAGATGCATTGCTCCCGAGAAGTGGTAAATCTATTAATCCTTCGTTTACAGTTTTCCCCAAATCTTTTTCTGCCCAATATGTTACGCTATTTCTCAAAAAGTTACGTAAACGACATCTTGCTGCTACTACGAGGTTAACATGTTCAGGAATTAAAGACAACCGCCTTTCGTAAATTCTAAATCTTCTTGCAAGGATACCAAACTTTTTTGCTTTCGTCATTTAGGGTCTGATTACTTGGATATGGTCTCATTAAACATCTTTGCAGCGGGAAAGCCGCATCTCCAATAATTACATAAGGCATGGATTCCTCTGCGCCTGGTAGACATGCATTTCCAGGAATATTTAATTTGTTTTGTGTCAATTTTCCTAAGGATTCTTTATTAGATCTGGGAGCAAATGGCGAAATTTGCCATAGATATTTCTCTTACTATTAATTTTGTGTATGCAGTATTTGGGGCACACCGCTTTCTGTTGCTTCATCGTCACCAAGAAGAATTTGAAATAGAAACATTTCTTCGTCCGAGCTGTCCATCACGCACGAGTACAATTTACTACAACTGTAACCTGCGAGTTGACAACTGATTAATTACAGTTCTGTTGAATTCGACTCGATTCGATTGAACTATGATAAACGCACGGTCAAAAATTCGACTCGTTTCGCTTCTCCTCAATTTGGCTGTAGTGGACGCTAGCCTTAACAGCGTCTTCCCCACAGGAAATGACAGTCTATTTTGTTTAAAGTCTTGCATAATTAAGATAATACGGTATTTATTTTAAAATTTTATCTGCTTCTTTGTCTATTGTATGTTACGATTGTTGATCAGCGAATCCCACATTACTTTCTGGAGGGCGTTTGAAGTTCAGAAAAACAACGTCAATCATCATTCTTGCGTCCTCTAGTAGAGAGAAGTGGAACGAATATAGCGGTGCGGAATATATATTCGTTTCGAGATTAAATGCGAAGAACCAAGAGGCTGCAGTATTTTCGAAGACTTTAGGCGACTCCCAAAACCGAAACTGTGTTTGATGGAATATGGTGGGAGTAAAAAAATATACAAAAGCTGTTTTAAGAATAAACTAGGATACCTATACATTTGCTATGTTAATGTAGGCCACATTTTTTGTGACTATGTGGTTTTCATCTTACTCGTTAGCCACTAACACACTAAAAATTACAGTATCTGCAGCTCGTTTTATACTTAATTCGATTATTATTACTATATTACTGTCTCTGATGTTCTTTATTTTCTACTAAAACAAGTTTAAATTGGATTTTTTTATTCACATCCGCAGAAAAACCGTACCATAATTTGCTCCGTCAAACGTCTAGAGAAACTTTTTAGCGATCTCTACCAATTGGACTTGTTCTTCGTATCATAAATATGCGGATGATCCGTGCGTGTTTACCTTCATGCAATGAAAATGATCGTATAGTAGGCCAATTGAGTCAGAATCCGGCACACCACGTAGAAAAGGGAAGACCGAGACGCCGTGCATCTCATTTTTAATGCTATTGTGAACAGCAGTTACCTGAGTGCGCATTCTTGGTTTACTGACCTACACAAACGTATTGTGTCTTTCTGTTAGTAAATACCTAATGTACCTTATGATCAAGTAAGGAAAGATCGGTATAATGACTTCAATTTTACTTGAATGTGGGATATGAAAAGTTTAAGTGAATAATCGGATTTCATGTGCATTGAAACACAGAAAAATGTTCTGATAAAAAGATTTCATTCTCTCATAGAAATATTATTTACACAAAATATTGTTTTAAATAGAGATAAATGTTGTTCATTTTAATTTTTTTTAGTGTATACGATACTGTGCTTTGGAACAAAGAAACATGACTGAAACAAGAAGATATGTTAAAATGATTGTTACAATTAAGATTTGAACAGAATGTATTCATTTACTATTGAATTAAAATAGCGAATTACGTATCAAATTTCTCATCTAGAATTAAAAACCACTTGCTCAAACGTGTATTGTACAATCTAGATACTTCTAGTGTTCTTTATTTCATTCCTAGTGTCTAGCATACATTTTGTTTTTTGCTCATTTATTTTAAGTTCTCTACCTTTCACTTCATTATCCAGTACATGTGTTATCTGCATTAAGTTTCTTTTATCTTGTCTCATTAAAACAGTATCATCCGCATAGGCAATAAGTTGTACTGATTTATTCACTATACTTCTTTTACAATTAAGTTGCTTTATTACTCCTTCCAACCCTACGCTAAATGTTGTGGATAATGCGCAATCTTGTCTCACGCCAGTCTTAATACCAAAAGAGATTGTGCTTCTTTCATGTGTCTCTATTACAAATTTCCTTTTATTAATTGTTATTTCTGCAAATCTTATACATATTTTATTTGATATACCCATAACGCGCTTTTTTTTTCTGCTGAGACCGCTAAAACTTTGTTTGAAATTTGTCTATTTAGTGTACCACATATAATTAATAAATATTGAAACGAGAAGAGAACTTTGAACTACTAAAATTAAGTTTACAATTCCGTCGCAGTGTTCCATAAGAACAACATAAGAATATTATGAATTATTCAAGATTGTGATCTTCACTGAATGTCACATCCCTTCTAAAAACACCCAACTTGTTCGTTTAAAATACAAATGGCCTTGTTTTACATCTTTTTATTACGTTAAAAAAACTGTTTGCAAGAAAAAGTGCTATTTTGAGAGAATAATGAATTGAATCGGAAATATTTGTTAAAACACGTTTGCAAAAATATACTTATAAAAAAATTATTTGATTGATCAATTTTATGAATATTTTAGCATACATTTAATTTTATTTGAAATGATATCACAAAAAACCAAGGGATCCCTGCTTTAAAAACATCTGGAAGATATCGAATGTATTTACCTGCAATGCGTTTACTATTTTCCTTTTAACTTTATGGCATTATGTGAACTAAATAAAACAAGGTGTTGTAAGTTATGTTGCTAGGCTAATGTGACAACAATTTTGAAATCAAAATCCTATTTGAAGAATCATTTTTGACGAAAGTTGTGTTTTCTAAAATATGGGATATTTTTAAGAAAAATGAAAATGTCTAAATTTTGGCAAGCAAGTATACAAAAAAGAAACCTTGTATTTAAAGATAAAGGATAACTTGTCTTTAGAGTCCATCAAGATAAGTAAAATAATATCATTCCAATTAAGACAAAGTTACTAATAAGAGGCAAAATTATAATGGAACGTTTCGGCTCAAAGATCTACTCAAAACAAGTAATGGTTTTTAACGTGAAAATTACTTTGTAAAAGTAGTTAACTTGAAAGTTAACCAAAAAATTTACTTGAAATTGAAAGTTAACCAAAAAATTTACTTTTTTGGGTTAACTTTGAAAAATTGTATCCAGTTTTACTAAAAAGATTTTTTTTTGATATTTGTTATTTTTATTTAGTTACTTGTGTTATATATTTACCGTAGCGCCATTTGTGAGGAAAATATTAACTAACTGTAGATTGAGGGCTATAGTGAGGTAAATAAAAAAATAGTGAGATAGGGCGATAAGTTGCACTACGTTGTAATATGAAGATATAATATATAAATAGGAAAATTAGCGTATAATTATCTATGTGAATTTCCTATAAAGCAGTAATATACAATATAAGTCAATTATAGAATTAAGGTGCTCTTAAATTTGGTCCTTTATATAAAATTGTTGCTATTGTAGGCTATTGTTGTATTTAAATCTTTTTATTCTATTTTCTAATACTCCATTTATTTTTATATACTTTATTTGGTTGTTTGTTTTTATTGATTAAATAGTTTAAAGTTTAAGGTGTGAAAATATTGTTTTAAGGCCGTTTTACACCTAGCTATTTATTGCACAATTTATTGGCCAATTTAAAATTTGTGTATATATACGATTAAATACGTGTTATACACGTAAAATAAGGAATTCTTATGTATCGTAATTGCATGTGTATTATTTATAGTTTTTGTTGATTTATTATAAAAAAAAAAACTGGAATATTCTTTGATCGACTACTTTATTAATAAAGTAATTTAGGTCATTATTTTATAGACTGTTAATAACATCAACTCGACAAATTTGACTTATTAGACTTATTGTTCAGTTAACTGAATTAATAATAACACTAATATTTTGTGAAAATGATTGAATGAATGGATTTAATTAAAATAACGTCCAAACCATGTAGGTTAAATTTTTATTATTGTTTTGTCACCTTATTCAGTTTAAATTAACCATTACATTTTTCAAATAATAATTACAACTGACATTCGCCTTCCCTTACGCTGTTAAAATTTGAGTGAACAGTACGGGACAGCTTGTATAAACGGTTGCCAATTTATTATGCATAAATATTCCCTCATATATAGGTTAAAACAGCATATTTAACTGTTAATTAAAAAGTATTTACATATCTCTCAAAGTTGGGGCATGATATAGCGCAGAAGTAGAGGGTACAATTAATTATTTATTAAGGTCGAGTGTAGATTACTGCTGCAGTGACGCAACCTACAGCTAGCAATTTATTTTTTTGAGAAAAAAAATTATCAAATTTATATCGCCTTGTTTGTGGATACAAAAGAATCACAAGGAAAGAATATGATTTCGTATAGCAATATGATAAATAGATACAGCTTTATTGATATGTTAATATTAAAATTAGAAACACTATTTTGTTAGTACATACCAACATGTCTGCATTTAAAAAAGCATATATGTTGGGGTTGTTGTAGTCACTCGAGTTTGTAGATAAAAAGTGTTTATTAGCTGATTCGTACACAAAGAAATCTAACTTTGGTACATTCGTGACGTGTGTCAATACTTTATCTTCAACTTAATGACAACTCACTCAAAAACAATTATAAAATATATATCAAAATAGCAATAATAATATATTCAGCATACGGTGTTGGCTCGTTGCTACGGTGGAAAACTGAACACTCATTGATTGGCATGATTCGTTCTTTTTCGAGAAATAGATTTCTTCAGCTTAATCCTTGAAATACGTCGATACATCCAAGGCTATTTGAGCGAATTTAATAACGACTCCTAATAAGGGTACTACTGTTTTCGTTATCGGAACTGGTATCAGGGTTGTTGGAATTATTTTGGATCGGAGTGCTACGTCAATATTAAAAATTAAGGTTTCAATCAAATGTTCCTTTGTCGCATGTAGATGAATGTCACACCAGCTAGTAAGCAACACCATTTTAGAGGCTTTCTTTTCCTACAACTTTCTAAAGACACCACGTTGGGCGCCAAACGTATTAGGGGTTGTTGCATTCACTCGGGTTTGTAGACAAAAAGCTTTTATTAGCTGATTAGTACGATATTGCGATATTTAGCTAGTAGTGTGGTACGTATTTATAAATGAATATTTCTTATTCTTTAGTGATCTGAATTGGTAGGTTGGCTAAATCATAGTACCAGTAACTAGTAACTAGTAACAAAATAGGGGTGTATAAAATAAACATTTAACATATAAATCTTAACTTAATTACTGTTGGTTAGATTATGAATCAGTTATTGTTAAAAATTAGACTAGGTACTGTTGTTGTTTTATTGGTTTCAGGTGCGTTGCGATGGCCCATCCTTTCGCTGATGGAGCAGACAGCTTCATGATCTGCGAAGAGCTGAGGAGCTACCCGGAGGCGGCACAGCTATGGCAATTGAAAGGAGTTGCCTCTTCTAAACTCAGAAAGCTGATAATAATTTGCTGGCTATTAGTAGCAAGGCCTTGGAGTGCTTCCCACGTCCTCCTCATCAAAGACCACAAACCTTGCGGAAGATTCGGATCAGACAATTTTAATGAGTGAGCAATAAAAATACCATATGAGTTGGCACCAAAAAAAAATATATGAACGCAACAAATATAGAGCTTTCTGAGACAGGTAAGCATATATTTAGGTAGACCACATAAATAATAAAGAGCAGTATATTTGATTCAAATGAAGAATGCATTTTAAACGGAAACAATATATATTTTCAATCCAAAGATATCCCATTTTATAACTCAAGCAAACATTTTTAAAAATAAAATTACTGACATTCATAGATGCAAGCAATTAGTACATGAAAAAATAAAATTATTTCAATGAAACAAACATATCGTTGCCACCATTTAAAATTATAATTTGATTAACTATATGCGTATTTGTGTGATTCGAGAACTAGTTTTCTCTGTGTACGATATTATTTTAGCACGCAATTCTCAAATTTAAACATACATAGAAATATATGCATGCAAGCAAGAGGATGTATCAGCAGTAATAAGGGGTCGACGTATAGGCAACTCCCGTACCCCAAAAAAAAAGTTTCACATCACCACGTCCATTAGGATATGGCATCAGTTTCACAATTGTTTTGAAAATATGGGATAATACACTACTTCTGTTTCGTCAAATTGTTGATATAGTTCATGAAATACATAATACTTCTAACGGCTTTTAAGCCAACCAACCAAAATTAGTTCCATTTGGTGTATGATATTATTCGAAAATTATTTTGCGAAAATTAAGTATAATTTGAATAAGGGACATTTTTTGTTAGCTGATAATCTAATTTAGGCCGAGTTAAGATGAACGAGACCGTGTTCTGCTTTGGTGCAAATTTCCAGCTCACATTGATTAAGGGATAAAATATATTCCATCTAAATTCCTTTTATTCGGCGTAAAATTGAAGAACGGCCACTGTAATAAAGCGTTGGTTGAATGTAAATTGCGAAACGCCTGAATCAATAGACATTTACGTCGGTTAATAATTGGAGGATGAATGGATGCTGCCGTAACAATGTCGCCTATGTAGGAACGCGTCACGTTAATTAATAACATTGCCGGGCCATATATTTCAATTAGGAATTTTAAACGAAATTGTTCAAGGGAAAATTTAATAATTCCTTCATCCTTGAAGTTCTAGCAGTTGATTAAAACTATATACCTCTTGTATACAATACAGGTCCTTGTGACGTAACAAAAACAAGGCAAAAGGAAGTGAGTTTATGTTTGAACCAGCATCTAACCTAAAGATCCATTCATATAGTTGTCCACATCAGTAAATTTATTTCATGAGTAAAATAAAAATGTTATTCAAATTAACTTAATTTTGGGTTCTCAGTCAACAACCTGAGTTATATAAAAACAAAACAATGGTGAAATCGTAATGTATAATCAATAGAAAATATTGCTGATATAAAACTAAAAATAAAGTATAAATTATAATGATTGTTCAATCATTCATTGTTGTCGATAGGCTTAGAGAATATGACTTTTTAGTGTTTGGGCTGTTTCCATCGTTTATTGGATTGTTTAATTTTTGAGACATTTCGGTAAAGTTTCAACTGCCGTCATCAGGATAGCCCTTAGCAATCAAATTCTTATCATAGCTTCCCTAAGGATGACAGTAGAAACACTGCCGAAACGCTGGATTTAAACAATCTAAAAAACAATGGAAACAGCCTAAACACTAATTCATATTCTATTGTGATGCTGACATTTAAACGGGACATTTTTACGTCGGTATTACGCACTTATTGGTATTTTGCATTAGGAACGGTTATTTCACGTTTATGGCTCGAGCTCTTTATAAAAACAGGCCATGAATGTTAAAAGTATCTTTAAATGTTTTTCTGCAATCACTTCACTAAATATTATCTCGCTGAATAGTTTAAATAACACTATAACACTTAAAACTAATATTTGCATTTTGTAATCAGTTTAACATTTCGTGTAACTATGATAAGTCATTAATACATTTCAATATTATTATAATAAATGGTGTTAACCACAATGAATTAGCACTTTCTCCGTTTTGATTTAACACTGCAAACTGATTGCTCTCATTTGAAATTAGAAAAAAAGCTGTTTATGTTATAATCTGATATGTTTTTTTTTGTTGTGGAAGTCATCTAACCTGAAGTCTTCGGAAACACTGCAGTCTCATGGTTTTTTATATTTGGTCTCCCATTTCTTTTACCTGTTAGTATCCTAGGGTTTTGCACTAATCCTGTAGAGGTCTCTGGTTGGTTGGTCAAATTAATCCTCTGGATCCATTTGGCTGTCAAAACTTGCCTGTCTTTTTGCGTCCAGGACTTTGCATTCTCACAGAATGCGGTAAGCGTTCTCTGTCATCCCATTGGCCAGTCTGTAGTTGGTATCTTCAGTGTTGATCCCAGACTTGTTGTAGGTGTCCTTTCAGTGGGCAGTGCCTTGTAAGGAGACCTGTTACGGTACGAAGATGATTCCTACTAAGCTGTAGTGGTTCTTCAGTCTTCTTCAACTGTCCTTTAATGAAGATCTTTCCATGAATTTGCCTGATTGGTTTATCCCAGTGTTCTTTGTGTTTTTCTTTTACCCAGGTTGTTATCTGCTCTCGTTTTGAACACTCTTAGAACAGGTTCTGGGCCTCTATATGGAGCCGATGATCCCTTTCTTGCTAATTTATCGGCTTTTTCGTTTCCTCCGATTGCCGAATGTCTCATATGTTAATATTAGGTGTGTATCGAGGATATCCTATAGGAACTATTAAATTGCAAGCTGATATAACAAAATAAATGTATAAAAAGCGTATAATTAAAAATACCCAATAGATTACTTTATACAACTACAGTTTAAATCAAACAGATGATATTTATACCTCTTTGTACTATAAAGTAATATTATACCCTGTAGGGTTTTCATTAATTATTGCATTATGTATTGCATTTATGACTTTCAAAGTTCCTGTACTGCTGCTATATATTTCAATGAATTAAGTTTTAACCCTACATTTTGTATGAAACTTTACACAAATGATACTATTTGATACGCTGTAAAAGAACTTTTATTAACGTAGCACAAATGCTCATGTTGTGCGGTGAATATTAACGTCAACGTAATTTTCGAGAGGAAATATTCCGCTGCAGAGAAAAGTGAGGCTTTTATACGAGCACACACACATATATACGGAAACCCGGTTAACACGATCAAATACGATGTCACCGTTCCATTTTCCTGTCCAGCGCTACAAACTCTTTTATGATGAACATGTGAATGTGTTTGCCCCTTCACGTAACATTACCAGCAGCGTCATACAAACGCTTAATTTTGCATTTAATTTTTTGGCACCGAAAATTAGATTCTCGTACACATTGTTCTTTTACATTTTGAACTTCGACTTCTTGGTTTATCAATTTATTATTGAATTACGTATAGACAGTTCCAGTATATTGACTGTTTTACTGACATTTACTATAAGTTGAATTCGAATTAAATTGAAATACAGCTACTTTTTTTTTAAGAACACCGAAGAAAATTCAGTCATTATAATAGTTTTATATTATTGAAGAATATATTATTCCCACCCTGTTGTTTTTTTTTTCTTTTATACGTTCCAATGAGGAATATTATCTTCTTGAGTAAAAACTTAATACCAGGACCAAATACAACATATTTTTAATTTTAGTAATTTACTGATAAAGCTACATTATCATAGGGTTCAAATAGATCAAGTAGTAGCTTTTTTCTATTGTGGGAGCCGTCTGAGTCTTCAAACACTGCAGCCTCTTGGCTTCTTGTATGTAGTCTACCATTTCTTTGATCCATTAAATTATGCTAGCCATTCTAGTATCCTAGTGCCCTGTACTAATCTGTACTTACATTTTTCTAACTGGTTGATCGACGTAATCCTCTAGGTTCGTTCTTGTTTTGCTAAAAATTGCTTTGTCTTTTGATGTCCAGAGCCTCGCATTCACACAGAATGTGGCAAAGTTATCTGTCATTCCGTTGCACAGTCTGCAGTTGGTATCTTCAGTGTTAATCCCAATTTTCTGCAGGTACCATTTAAGGGTACAGTATCTTATTAGGAGACCTGTTACGGTGCGAAGATAATTCCTACTGCGAAGCATTAATTCTTCAGTCTTCATCTTCAATGGTTCCTTTGCCTGATTGTATTATTGCAGTCTTCTTTGACCCAGTTCCTTACCTATTCTTGTGCTGTGTTTTAGACACTCCTGCAACAGGTTCTGGGCGTATATATGAAATCGATGATCCATTTTTTGCTAACTTATAGGCTCTTTCGTTTCATTAGATTGCCGAATGTCTGGGCACCTACTTTAAAATGATTTTATTGTAGTCTGTCGGACTATTCAGTTCTAGAATACATTTTCAGACTAGTTATGATATGCTAATACCCTCAGTAACGTTTAGCTATCTGTGGCAATTTTATTAGCTTTCTGATTGATTTCTGTTGTACAATGCAATGTTGTATTTGCCTCTGCTTGTGGCATATTTTTCTAGTTGAAGGGTGATTATTGTGCTTCTCATCTCACTGTAGAATCATAGTGAAGCTCTATTGCCGTTTTCGGTCTTTCATCCGAAACCAGATCACTTTTCCCAATCTGTTTCTGTTGTTAGATTGTTGTTTCTAATTCCAGCCTATCCGATCCGTGATTTACACCTTAAAATTCTTGTTAAATGAACATGTCGAAATCATATTATCTGGTCTCATTTCCAAACGATTGCTTTCCACATGATGGACAATGTTATTGTGTCTTAATCTTACATATCTACCACTTGGTAGCATGGAAGCAGGTCCACGAAGCATTCAATTGCTGGTGTCGGAACAAAGTTGCTTACTTCTGTTATTCTTAAACACGCAAGCTCCTGTATCTTGCTAGTTGTAAGTTCAGTTATAGCAATTTTCTGTTGTATTTTTGTTCACCTTATTAAGTCATCATGGTCCTGACCGCCTTGATGTATGTCCAATATAGCATATTAAGTCTTAACTCCTGCTTTTCCTGTCGTCTCCGTTGTGGTAAGTATATAGATAGCTTAGAAAAATCAGAAATTTATAAAATATTTTGTAAAGATTATGGTTAAGTATAGCTTTGGCAAACTAAGAGACTGATTAATATTTGCTGCAAAGGGTATGTGGTTCATCTTAAATTTAAAAGACTTGATAAATCTAGTATACCTCTATACATGAATATTTCAAGAGAGTTAAAAGTATAAGCATGTATGTGTAATTAAATTGTTATAACAGAATGAAATTTATAAAAACAAACATTTTATAATGATTTGTGTAATATAATTTTTTCAATACTGTATTAAAAAATTTCGTCCTAAAATCCAAATTATCTGGAAGTTTGACAAAATATTAGTGCCAGGTGTTACTCATGTTATTGTTTAGATATCTACTAACATGTGTTGCAGTTGGATAGTTCAGTTTTGTTTATTGCGAATGATAAAAAGTTATAGAATGTTTTCTTGTTTGCTGTTAGCCCTGGTAAGTTGCGCAACTATTGCAAGGAATGACTAGTAAGTACTCCTATTTAGAGCATTCCACTTGTGCCTGATAAATTGGTTGAATTTCATCGGCGGCACTTATAAGCGGCCCTTATCTAAAGTTACTTTTAATTTGTAATCGATATTTGAACTAAGACGTTATACAAAAGTAATGCATAGCTGGATGAATTGTATTGTTTCGGACAAGATAATTCTTGAGATCGACACAACGGCAGGTTCTGAAGTGCACTACATGAAAGTATAGTGAACTACTACACTAAGAAAAGATATTGTTTAAATGAAAAGTTTTATAACTTTTGGTTTTTATCATGTTAAACCTGATGATACCTTTTCGCAGAAAAGTGCTTATTTTAATTGAAAGTAGAGTGCTGTTTTACCGGAAAACTATTTTCTTCTTAAGTACATGCTTTAGGACGAAAAGTAACCGTAATTAAATGGAATGCACCTTAGTTTTGATTAATACTTTACATCTGTATAACTTCTGTTTAAGTTAAAACAATACATATCACATATTATATTTTTATTATTATGTGCATATTTAACAACATATTCTAGTTTTTTTAAGGTACTGCTGTGTACTGATTGAATTTAATGAAAAATGCAAAACTGATTTTAAAATAAAATAGAAAAATAAAATTAGCTAGCTCAACGGATAAGACTTTAAAGAACGCAAGAGAACTATAAACCTCAGAGCTACCCTTGCGAATTAAAACTTGAATCTAACCACGAAAAGTAAATTGTAGTGAATGAAATTAGATTTTCTTAATTACCCGAAAAATTGAAAAGGTTTAAATAAAAATAAAAGAACAGAATTTTTAACCCAATGACGTTAATTAACATTAATTTATTCTCAAAATGGGTTAAATTACAACTTGTGCAGAAAAAAAACCTTGAACTGAAGGTTCTAGCCTAAAATAAAAACTGCACTTGACTCTAAATTAAAATAGGACAATGCTATTTCCTATGCAAAGCAAAAGATTTGTATGTTCAGGAAGATTAACCAAAATACACAACCTTTAATTTTTTATCCACGTGGTTTCACAAAACTAACAATAAACTAAGCGTGGACAATTACTAGAAATTTACAAAATTGAAAAACTAAATCAAGAACAATGCTTCTACTCACCCAACCGAGGTGATTAAAAAATAAAATGAAACAGCAAAAATTGAATAACGGAAAATTAACTCATTAAAATATAATGAGAGAAAAAAACTAAAAATATATCTCACTAAACAAAAATAATAATTGATCTTATATCTATAATGTGCACACGTCAATATATTAACAATTATCACAATAAGAAATCCTTGATCGACTAAATAAAAGACAAATTAATGCGAAATTTACAATATCAAAATGAATTACAAAATGGCAACCAAGATTTAAAAATACATATACTCACGTCAATAGTCGAACAAGGAAGGTTAACAAAATTCTGCAATAGTTTTTCTTACGAAAATTCCTCTCTCAAAAACGTACAACGCAGTCGTATTACAATTCAACGACAATATTGAATAGAATCCGCATTAGAACAACACTAGCGAACACTACACAAATAAATGAATGGAATTAATTTAAAAAACCTTAAACACTTAATTAAATTAAAATGAAACAATAAACCCTTTAACTGAATTTATACAAAATAAACATCAAAATTTGTGAAAAACTCTCGGTAAACTGAATCAGCTGTATTAAGCAAAGAAAACAACCAATAAATAACCAAAAATATGCAACTTGAAATACACTCAGCGAAATGGGTTGTTTAAACCACAGCAGTGCGTTATCATATTATTGAATTACAAATAGTATTTTAAATAAAAAAAAACCGAGCGTTTTGAATTATTTGCGTGGACACGCATGAATACATTGATTTAAAGCTTTTGCTTTTTAGCGGAAAATGCAATGAATTAACAGAATTAACTAAGCATATCCATTTTAGAATGCTTTAGGTCTTGTTTGAGCAGCTTGTTGTCAAATTATCAAAGATTACAGAATTATGTGCCTGACAGGTATCTTGGCTAGGATAGAAAGAAGATAAAGTACTATCTCACACAATTCTTAGAGAGGACATTGGTACTTCCATGATTAGTTATTTAAAATGGAGAAAGTTGTCAGAGCAGTTTGTTTGTATTAAGATACTGACAAGAAAAATATGTAATATATATTTTTTGAATGTACAGTTCGGAATACCAAGCCAAAAATGTTGTTGGAGCAAGTTTTTTTTTTAAAATACGTCAAAAATCCCTAAAAGTTAACATAGTGAGATTTAAAAGAGAATAGGCAAATACAACACTACCTTTCAGCAATGTGTTCCTTCCAACTCCAATACAGGCCTTTAAAGAAGATTCCTTTTTATGGGTTGGCACTCCGTACACCCCTTACAGGTTGCATTTTTACCTTCCGCAGTGATTATGACGTACAAGGTACACCTTCTTACTTTCATCATTCTTATTATTCATTAATTACACTTGAAACGTATATCAAATTAGAAAAAAAGATATATATGCATTGCAGATCTTAATTGGAGACTATGACAAATTGTTCTTCCAATAACAAACTAATTACATAAAACGTTATCACTTTTTAGTCTGCAGACTGCATATGAGTTTGTAGGTATAATTTAACAATCCGTTAGTTTACTACTGATGTGTGTTAAGGGGTCAATCCATTGAGCGTTCTAATAAGGCTTGTCGCCCAGAGCGTATAAACGTTGCTACAACCAAAAATGACCTTAACAATGCCGCTCAAGTCTACTGTCTGCAAATACTTTCTGTCCTCATCTACCTACGACTGTAAGTTTGGGGAATATTGCCTGATGGCTAATACAATTAATCTCTTTTCACGCCATATTGTTACAATACTAATTTGTAGATATTCACTCTTATTAAGACAACATTTCTATTGATTGTTAACCTACATAATGTATAATGAATAATCTGAGTAATAAGTGCTATGAGTATAATCTTTCCAACAACTTCTAGATTATTGTATAGATTTTTTTTTTTCTGTTGCGACAGATGTTACTGAATCATAGATCCAATAGTTAATTAGAGAAAAGCAAAACCGCAAATTATTGAGCGGAGTAAACGATCTAGCTACAGGTATATATGAATGTGAAAGTTTAAGTTGTGCTTGTGTTTTCTTTGGTGACACTAATTTGGTTATCTTAATTAAACTAAACTTTAAATTTATTTAAATTAAATTAAACTTAATTTAATTTAAATAAATTTACAATTGAAGGTACAACTTTTAAGCTATCGGCAGCAATACCAGCAATTAATTTTACTAAAATTACTTTCCTCACGTTCAAATCCAGCCGTACCCCTGTCATAATCTTAGTGTACATAATTTCTTTATGTGTGGTTTTGTATTTATGCTTTTGTAATGTTCTTAAAGTAAAAGTTTAACTTGTATTTGCACATATAAAAGAGTTTTACTATGTTCATTTAGGTGTTTGTACTTATTCAGAATTTATCATGGTACAATTTTTATGTTTTTCCTAATTATAACAAAAAACTTGTCAACATTATCTAGAATTTACAAGTCATGCCAGAGTCTTGGCAATGTCAAATAAATATGAACTTTGAATACTGCTTAACGTACTGCTGTGGACACTTTGTTTTCGCGAGAAGTTTTTTTTAAGTTGCATAGATGTTCATGTTTACTCCGATCTGGCTTTATTAATGTTTCGGGGCGGTTTTCGCAAGTTAAAATATTTTATGTTAAATAAGATTTAGTTATTGAATGGATTGTATGATTTATTTATTTATTTCAATGTTCAGTTGTTTTAAATTAATTTCATTTATTAATATGTTTTGCACTCAGTGGTTTTGTTTATGTTATTATGTTTTGAGATTTCGTCCGTTGGCGGACGGATCTCCGTGCGATTTCGCTGTACGCAGCGGGCGTGTTTTGTCAGTCAGTTCCTTGACAGATGCCGGCATGTGTAGACGTAAATTTGTAATTCTTTGCTGCTATTTTGTCTAGTCTTATGATTTAAAGTTTTGTTTCGGTTTAATTTGATTTTATTTCGTCCATCAAGGAACTCGCTATATAATAATTGTTATTGTATTGTTGTGTACACAATTTAGATCATTTATCGTTTTTGTTCGGGAAGATATATTTAGTTTAAAGAGTTAATTTTTCGTTTTTTTTTAAATTTTGCTGATTTGTAATTATTTATTAATCATCTCGTGTTGGGTGAATAGAAGCTTTGTGCTTATAGTTAAATTTTTCTTTTGTTAATTTACTTGAATTGTCCACGTTTAATTTAGTTTGTTTTAATTTTGAAACCACGTGGATTGATTGTTATAAAAAGGACTATCTCCTTGAACAAATTTGTTTTTTTGCTTTGATAGAGGATTTAGCATTGTCTTTTTGTAATTTAGAATCTCGACCAGTTTTTTGATTTAAGCCAGGACTCTCTGTCCAGGTTTTTGTTTTCTGCATAATTGTAATTAACAATTATTTTTTCTTTTTTTTATAATAAAAATTTCTGCTTGTGAATTAACGTCATTCAAAATCCTGTTCTTTTATTTTTGATTATACCTTTTCAATTTTTGGGGTATTTAACAAAGTCAGATTTCATTCACCCACTTTTTACTTTTCGTGATTAGTTTTAATTTGCGAGGGTAACCGTGAGTTTAATTGTTCTTTTGCGCCTTTTTTCTAAATTTTTATCTGTTGAGCTAGCTAATTTAATTTTTCATTTTCAATTTTCGTTTTTGCATTTTCTTTGGTACATTCCGTACACAGCAATACGTATACACACAAATAAAACATACGTGTTATTGTTTAAATAAATATTATTTATAGTAATATTTATTTAACTAACGAAAAAACTATTTAATCTGGGTTAATTATTTATTGGAATCTACAGTTTAGTGAACGACATGCGATTATTTATTTGAATGTATACAATGCTGAATGTTTACAATGAATAAATACCGGGCTGTGGCTATACACATTATTTAAAATTAAATAAGTCTGCTTCCGTCTAAAGCAATCAAACTCAAATAAATACGCTTCTTAAATATGAATCTGTCTTTCCTTCAGTGTATTAGTCAATGAAACTACTGCGGCGCCTCCTGCTGACTGTTCTTGTATTAATATAGGTCTATTCCGGCCTTTCTGAATGATTGTACGTTATTATCTCTGTACTTTCCATATACCATTTATGGTTTATAAGTGATTTTTGGCACACGTTTGTGCTTTGTTTATTGACCCTATTTTGGCAATTAGCGTCGTATTAATATGATTTTGGGGTTATTGTAGCTGTGTTATAATTGTGAAAAGCATAATATAATGTATAATGTGTGGCTTAAAATATTGATTGAACGTTTCTTTAAGGTTTATAGATCAATTTGCTGTCAAGAACTCTATGGAGTATCTATATCCTGCAGTAAGGAAAATTTCCAAATTACAAATTTCATTAAATATATTATAGGTACTAAATAAATGCAATGTACTTTATCAATGTAACACAATGTTATTTAATTTCTTAAGAAAGAAAGTAGTACCACATTGTGATAACTATTTACAATTTATTAAAAAATAAAAAAAACGTCCTCTACAATAATGGATTTGAAAGGCGACATATTCTTTCGAAATAAAAAATGTTGATGCATTGCTTTGCCACCATTAAATAGTGCTAAATATCTTAGAGTATGAAATTTTGTATTAGTCGAGTTTTGTATGAATATCACTCATTTGCCAATTCGCATGAATTTTGTTATTTTAGATATTTAATTTATTGTCATTCGCGTTATTTGTTGCTTCAACTGTTTTGTTTTACAATAAATATATATCCTATGTTTATGCATACCTAGTATATGTTTCTGATCAGTTTATGCTAATCAGTTAGGGTTCATTTAATGTGTCATATTATAAATATAAATGTTGGGCAGTTATTAAACTAAAGTGGATATATAAACCTTACGCCATAATTGTTTTAGCACAAGAATACCTCTAAATATATTTTCAGTTAGGATGAAAGGGTTATTCTTCTGGTGAGGTTGGTTTCTCTTGCAATCGCCACTTAAATTACCAAAGTCAAAGAATGACATTAATTTTTTCAAATCCACTAGTTGGCGCTGGGGGCGATCGAAGTTTTTGGTTAACGGTTTTCGAACGCGTGATCTTCTGTGGTGGGTGTATGTTGTTTGGTTATATATATTGCTTATCCCCATTCAAAAATTTTTATTCTAATTTATTTGGTTTTATTTATTATAGATTTTATTTTACAGTATTGTCTGTTTATCAGTGTTTTGCTCCTACAATTACCAGTAGTACCTATTAGTAGTAGATAGTTTGCAGCTTAGGTTATATGGTTGCCTTTATTATTGTTGCAGCCAGTTAGCAATTTTAGTAAACTTACGCATTTTTGGGTTTGATTTTATTTTACTTAAAAGGCTTTTTATGCCAATAGAATAATGGTTGAGGCAACGGAAAGATGTTAAGTTAGTTTGAGCGTAATTTAAATAAACATTCTTTTTATTAATGCAGAAAAGACATAATGCTATTTAGAAAATGGGTTGAGGTGTGAGAGGTTATCCGAAGAAGGAATAACTCCACAGAAAATATACCGTAATTGCAGAGTTATATAACTATTTGATGTGAATGATTTTAATGAGTCGTAGTAATTAAATTGTATATATATAATAAAATAAGTTGCAGAAATTGTATGTATAAGAGATATATATTTAGCAATATTTATAGATTTTTGTACGGCAAAATGAATTTGACAGATTACACTGAATTAAAACCAATATTTTGCAAAGGCTTATTAAAACTGTTTACATTACATTAAACAAATAAATACTGTATTTGCACAAACACGTTAAGCTTGGTTTAATTTTAAATAACACTTTAATTATATTAGTTATTTATTTAAGCTTATGATCATTTGTTCTATATTACAATAACAATTGTTTTCCATATCTGCTTCTTCAATTTCGTATATTATTAGAATTGTTCCAATTTACTTATAAAACTGTAACCTTAGGGTTAAATACCTATACAAAAATACAATTGACGGTAAACTTATAATTTTATGAGTGAATTAATAAATAATAAAAGATTTGAAGTTTTTATTAATTTGAAATGCTGCCTTATTGCAGTGAGTTATCTCTATAGAAGTATCAGCAAATGATTAGCAGTGGGATGGCAACGGAAGCAGTAGAGAACAATGCATAAGATGAATGACGTGTGTGTGTAAAGTGAAGTGAGAGTTTTTAATATTTAATTCAGAACAAATTCTAGAATGTTAGTATATATTATTACTATAGCATATGGAAGTAGCGGAGTACTACCTAATTAAAAGAATTAGGTAGCCCTAATGAGTCTACTTTAAATCAAGGATTCATAGGAACTACTGCCGAATCCTTGAATTAAGGTGCAGATGTCATGTCAGTGCAGTGTGTTGTTCTATTATAAATATATTTCGAACTATAACGAACCTATTTACTTTTGCGCTTATGAAAATATTCTTCCTAAGTATCAGTGAATCTAAATACCTATACTATATCCATGTAATGTATGTAAATCCTTATATCAAAATATGTTTGACGTGGGTGAATAGCAGTGAAAAGTCAGTTTTTGACAGGTGTAATGGCCGAACATTTACCTTCAGAAGAACATGATACTAACGAATCTCTAACCGAAAGCGATAAGTTAAATCAAATCTTCAATAGCCGTCTCCTGGAACAAGGGCACCAAAGCAGAGGATATAAGCTTTCTTATCATAATGCGGAAAAAGATAAGCAACGCTATCCTGGTTGGAACAAGCTCACAATATCTAATTTGCATAGTTTGTTTTTCTTATTCGTTCAAAATACGTATGGAATGCTAAATTTTGATGGGTTTTTAGCAATTCTAAATAGTTTAGGAGATGAAAGCTTTTGCGAGTGTAGAAAACAAAAGTTTGGCGAAGCTGACAACGACATGGATGGTTGGATTAGTTATAGTGAATATTTAGATATTGTATATCATTTTAATAAACAAGATGGAAATACCTTAAATGGATTAGCGAAATTATCCTACGATACAGCTGAAAATACAAAATTCATCAATAGTCTTTCTGTTGGAGAACAACTTGAATACGATCTCATTTAAAGTACTCTAAAAGTAAAGGCAAAACAACATTTATTTTTATCTACTTCTGATATAAACGTGTAATGTAGGATAATGTACAACATTTAAATAAACTGACGATCCATGTTATACATCAAAGGATATAGAAGTTCTTTCATACTGTATCTCGTTTCCTTTTGTTGTTACAAAAGAACATTGTAATTAATCCCTCAAAGTTCATTTACATTTGTAATTGGTATTCAGAACCATTTTTATATGCCAATAACATCCCAAACAAATTCCTCGAAAATTTCTCTTTTGCGTCATTCATATGATTATTAAATAATTTCATTTGTTTCTTTCTCTGTTATTGGCGCAAATATTTTTTGCCCTTCATTCTTACACTGTTAATAATACCTCTCTTCTCTATATTCTTGGTGCTCATAAGGTATCAATACTGTAAAATTTCTACGCGTGTCCAGGATATAATATCCGTAAACCAAGGCTTTTTCCTCAAACTGGACAAATCGATACGATTGTGATAAATGTCGTCCCGAATCTGGAACGACAAAATTTCATGCCACGAATAATAATTACTAGAAGGTAGATAGAAATTTGAAGTTACACAGCGAACATCGTACTTTCATTCTGATTGTAGACACGTAGAGTAGAAATAACCCGCTGAAATTTCCGGATGTGGGCTTTAATTAAAACTTCTCCGGAAATACAATGATTATAATTAATATATCTGGGTTGCATACATATAAATTTAGTGCTGTGCTCAGATGCTTACTTTACTTTGGATTGTTTTTCTAGGGCAACAAAATAGAAATTTGGAATTATTTGTTCTACTTTTACGTGTTTTTGGTAATTAATTTTATTAGGATCTTCTTACATACATATTTATGAATTTATGATATATTTATAAGTTTTGTATTTGATACCTGTAATTACTAGTGTAATTTTTGCCTACAAGATATTCATTTATTAAATAATTATTATACCGCACGACTCATCTCAACTCAACTAGAAATATACTTCAGTATATGCTCCTGTCCATAGTTGAGCTGGTTTCCGTGGTATATGGTTTATTGTAAGAACTTATATGTAAGATTTTGTCAGCTTTGTGTACCATGAAATATTCTAACGTTTTAAGTTTTTCACAATAATTTTGTTTTGCACACCTAACTGTTACTTGGAACTTTCTTCTTCTGTTTTTTTCTACGTGTTAAATTATGCTTACATAACTGGACGCATCTAATCATACTAGACATCGGATCAGTGTTTAGTGTTATGTGAAATCTTACTACTACTTTTCACAATCTATCATCATCTACCATTGTTTAAGATGTTAACTGTTATAACAAGTGCGATTAAGATAAAAAAAAAGTAAGTTAGCACACTGGCAAATTACTTAACGGTTCCGTCAAGTTATTCTCCTTATAAATGTTGAACATATGCTTAAGTGACCAGAAATAATTATTATTTACATTATGTATGCACCAGAAGTTTATTTCTACAGGGTTGAATTTCAAACCACATGTTTCATACGATTTCTGATTTCAGAATACATAGTTAAAATGAAAAATATAGTAGTAAAACTAACTATATGAGTATATCCTTTATTTCACTTTAAGTTATTGCCAACGTATCAGATTGCTGTTAATTATTTAATCATAACTACCAATCTGTTAGTCTGTTCCTTTGCCTATCTTTCTCTCTTCTTTATATTTTGTGTTATTTTATATTTCTTTTTCCACTTGCTCTTTTATAGTACATCATTCACAGTTTTTCTTGATCTTCCCCTTACATTATTTCCACTGTCCTTGATTCGTATTTTCTTTTCGATTGATTTAATTCTCAGTTCTTATCTAAAAGTTTAATTGTCCTCTCAGTGTCCAAGATTCGCTTCCGTAAAATATTGTGGGTCTAACGATCCTCTTCACTATTTCTGTTTTAGCGCTTCATTTTCCTCGTATTTTAAATTCTTCCTGTTTTACTTATTCTCTGCGTCTAATTTTTTTGTCGATGTTTCCCTGTACTGTGGTTATACATAATATTTAAAATTTTCTGTTTGCTCTATTTTTCATCTATTTAATTCAATATCACATGCTTTATTCTCTTTCGCTATGTGATTACTGTTTTAGTTTTTATTATTATAATTATAATTTATTGTTCACGTAGCCAAATACGTGGGACGTGAAACGTAAAGATATAGACAACAATACTAAAAAATTGAAATGGTCGGTATGTAACACTAAAGAAAAATTGTAATACATACAACAACAGAAAAAAGTTAATGTTCGGCGAAGAATTCTCCCACAGTATAACACGCCTTCTTGGTATCAAGTTTTTTAATTTTCGTTTAAATGTTTTTAAACTATTTGGACCCTTAATTGTATACGGAACAGCCTTATATAAGCACTTTCCAATATGCAGACGGGACCTCTTATACGCTTCATAGCTATGAGAAGCCACAATTAAATTATTTTTATTTCTGGTATCATGACTATGAATGTCACTAGCAACATCAAATATACTTCTATTAGCAAATACGTATTGCAATAATTTGTATATAAATAAGAATGCAAAGGTAAGTAAATCATGTTCATGGAAAACTTGACGACATGACTCTGTGGGTTCTAGGTAAAAAATAACACGTATTATTCTTTTTTGAATAATAAAAACTCTGCGCCAGTCAACCGATAGTGCCCAGACAATAACAATAATTGTATTGCAGTACAGAATAAGCTAGTGAGTAATACACAGATTAAAAGATTTTCTATCCAGACAGTTATTAAATTTCCACAGGTAATGTTGTCAGGAAGGGCGTTAATAAAGAGTAAATAAAGCAATGGCCCTAGCACAGAACCTTACGGCACTCCTATTGTTTGTGAATGGATATTCGAAGTTTTTGTCTAGTTTGACACGAATTCTTCTATTTGAAAGATTCCACATGATAGACATGTACTAAATTAATTGTCATTAAGCTACTGTTCAACCATGCTAAGAGGAACTGGTGTCTTCACTGCACTTACTATTGATAAATAGATGTTAAACTAGAAAGAAAATTACAGAAAAGGATTTCTCGGAAACGTCAGAATACTAAGGTATGTAACATGTGTGCCAACTTATACTATCAACTCCCTAGTGTCAAAATTTCTTTTCTATTTTCAATTCAAAATTAAGATTTGTCGACCCAAAAAACATTGTGTATCACACGGCCAGAAATTCTTTTGCGAGTATTCGTAACCATACTCACACTCGCAAAATTGTAGTTTCTGGCCTAGTGATACAAAAACTATTTTGCACACCTTTTGGTGATATACAGGTGACATACAAACTGTCAATGTGATTAGTGCGTGCATGCACTTTAACCAACGATTAAAAAAAAACATGGTTTCATTGATTTCATTTCATTGATTTGTTTTACTGAAAAAAATAACGGTCCTGCATGTTTCTTCCACCTCTAAATCTGCATTGTATCTCTTCAATTGTTTTGTATATTATCGTTCACATTCCTTTCTCTATCAGCTAGTACCTCACCTGGTATGTTTTATCAGTATTTTTTACAGTATCTTTTATTTCCACTGTTATATATAAGTAGTACTATTCCGGTGCTCTAGTCTGTGGATATTTCGTCGACTTTTATTGCCTTATTCATAACTTGTAATTCTGTGAGTCCCTTGCGTCCTATCTGTTTTATTATCTCTGATACAGTATCATCTTTCTGGTGCTGTTTCTAAATTTATTTTTTCAATTGCTTCCCATATTTCCTCATCTGTATTTGGTTCAATATCTTCTCTACGCTGATGTTCTATATGTTCCTTTTCTGTGTCTCCTCCTTCCCTGGTGAACTTCCTGAAATGTTCTTTTCAACTTTCCGTTACTTTGTCTTCATCTATTATTACTTGTCGGTATTCTTTAAATTAACCATAGTATGTTTTTCTTCCGTTTGTTTTTGGTTTACATTCTGCTTTTTTTTACCCCTTTTTTCACTTTTCTTCGCATCATTTACTAATATGTTAGCTTATTTACGTTTTTATTTATATTTTACGTAATTTCAGTGTTTGTTTTAGTGGTTAAGTATTTTTATGAACTCCACTTTTCTCTTTATGCTAGAATTTCGTATTGGCTATAACAAGCTCGATTTCTGTGCATAGTTTTATGATTCTCTCTACGTTATTATTGATTATATTGTCCTTCTAATTCTATTTTTTATTTCTCCTTCATTTTTGTCTATTACCTTTTGTATATTCATAAAATCATATTTTTATTATTTACATAAAATGTTCAATTATATGCAGATAAAACTAACAAAAATCTCAGTTAGTTACGATTTTTTTTTATGGACTACCTTAAGTTCATAATATTAATAATCTAATTATAATTTCCCTTTTTTAATGATGTACACATAGCAACAATTGTGAAAGATATCATAAATTTAAATCCTCATTTTTAAAACATGAATCTTGATAGAACTATTACCAAACCCCTTGTTTATTTTTAAAACAATTGTTCAAATAAATGGTAAATACTTCTGCATTATCCGATACGACAGCAAATCATATCCATTCACATGGTTATTCGTCGTATTAAACTTATTTCGCTTAGGCCGTTGACTTTGGCAACTATTAGATTTAATACTCCACTGCACAGTCCACTTTGTATGTAAATACGTCTTAGTTAGCATATGTACGTAATATTCACACTTAAACTCGATACGTTAACATGTAAATTTAACATTTTACGTATCGGTTTAATAGTTCTGCTATGAAGATACCGTTAACTTCTGAAACACATCTTCAGAGACTTGAGATAAAACCGTTTATGGTTAATTTCTGCTATTCGAGATGTTGTTATCATCTTGTTTTATTTATTTTTTATATCGACCTTAATTCTGAAAATATTTTTTTTGACAACTTTTATGTTTGTGCTTTACAGTGTCTTTCCGGGGCTGTGTTAATAGTTATTTGGCAGTAGATTTTACGACACAACCGATATCAATGTAATTCATTAATTTTCACTTGCTTTATTAGTCTTTAAGTGCTAGAGATCTTGCATTTTAAAATTAAGTATCAACATTGTTTTACTAAAATGAAATAAAAGCCCCCGTCATACAAAATGTCCTAAAATTTGTTGCAAAATTCAAATGTAATGTATGTTTTTCTATTGTTGGGTGTAGAATTAAATTCCACACCGATTTTCTGTGACACTCTCTATACCCATCTTTAATAGCTTCATTTAAATTGCTCGGTCATGTATTAACGCTTCCAAATGGCCATTACAAAAATATACAGGATGTACAACAGTGCAAATGTCAACATCTTCACAAAAATCGCAATATAGAAATTGTTGAAAATAGTTGTAGGAAACCCTAGTTGGAATCGTTATAGAATTTTATGGTGTGATTCAAAGATGCAATTTTATGTATGTAGATTGTGGTATTTAAAATAACAAAGTCAATGGCGAATTCTGATTAACGAGAAGCGTAAAAAAAGCTTAAAAATATTTCAAGAAGAATATAAGGACCAAATCATTGCAAATCCAAAATTTTAAAACGAATAGTTTTCGGTAAGCCCAAAAATTTCTAATTAGTCACTGGGAACCGTCACCGCGGAAACGCCTGCATATAAAGTGCCAAAAAGTTAGGCTAATTCACTAGCTTTATGGTCCAATTGTCAAAATAAGTAAATGAAAAGCTTAAAAGATTAGAAATATTAAGTAAGTTTTGGGATTCTGACTTTTTGTTTAAATATGGGATGGGAATTGAACTAGTGCAACTCGAATAATAGTAGAGGATGATGGATGCTGGGTCGGTGGATAGATAGATAGATGAAGATTTATTGCATTAGACATTCTGGGAATAATATTTTCTTCAATTTATTCTTAATTTGGTTTCTAATATTTAATGCGATTCATTTTAATCCTCTAATGTTGTTCTCTAGTCAGAAAAAACTTTATCGTACGCAGTATTAGAAATTATTATTAGTTAGCAGTTTTCAAATTATTAATAAATTTTATTAAATTTTAGAGATTTCCAATCACTATAAGATATTAGTACGCCGATAAAAAATTTCCTTGCTAACATGTTCATTCCCCATCTGAACGCTTTGTTCCTGACTGATTGTGAGTCTTCTTTATGTATTGCTTAGTATCTAGTCCAGTAAGCGATAACTATTTGAAATATTATGTCTGTATTTAAGATATCTGCTTTAAATTCTTGTTGTACTTTATATTTTAATAGTATTTGTTCATTGTAGATACCTAGTGTTAAATAATCAACCAGTTATTATCGTTGTTACAATATCCTTGAATGTAGAATACATATAAAATATTATTTGTATATGTAACTTTTATGTTTTTCTTATTTCTTTTGATTTACAATGATACAAAAGACATAATTTGTTGTTTGCTTATTGTTTGAATTGATGGTTCATTCAATGAATTACTTTTCGTCGCGATTTTGGATGCTAATGTTGCTCTGCTCACGCCAAATAAAATCCATTGCACCCATTAGTGGAAAATATATTCAAACTAAATCTACCTTATTTATTAATCATGCTATTTTCAAAAATGTACGAATTTAAGGTATCTTTGTTTTAAATGTAGATAAAGTTCATAAAAATATTTCTAAATGTTTAAAAGTTATTTAGAGCAAACACAAAACTGAGCTAGTTTAAAGAGGTAAAATAAAAACTTTCTAATTAAAATTATTGTAAATTTATTTACGAGGTACTTATTCTACCTCT
This sequence comes from Protaetia brevitarsis, assembly GCA_004143645.1. Classification (NCBI taxonomy): domain Eukaryota; kingdom Metazoa; phylum Arthropoda; class Insecta; order Coleoptera; family Scarabaeidae; genus Protaetia; species Protaetia brevitarsis. The sequence goes on from RXPK01000247.1 coordinate 2,659,291, forward strand.
TTAACCTGATGAATATACCTAATTATGGACGAAAGATCACCATAATGAAACTACCTTTTTATATCAGGACGAAAGAAAATAAATATTTATTAAAATTTCAGGTGGTATTTTGGATGTTATCGGTATTTTATTAAACTACCACACTTGCAGCTATTGAATTTGAAATGCAAATAAATACTATTTATGCAGTCTATTATACATTTGTGTTTTGTTGAAGTTCTCAAGTTTTTATTGGCATCAACGTGTTATATTGTTTCTGTTACTTTTTGTTCTTTCCTTTGTAAAATAAACTAAACGGAAAGCCACGCAATATTACTTTTACCAAGGTCAAATATAGAAGATAAAGTGGTAATAACAAAAATTTTGGGTGTGGTAGAGTTGAAAGAAAATTTATTTCTTTGAAATATTTATATAACTAACTCGTACAAGTTGCATACCGTAAAGTGAACAAAATAACCTTTACTGGCTTAAAATTAAGAGTTTATATTTTAGGCATTTTTTTTTTTACAAAAAAGTACCAATATTTTAGATACAGGTATACTACCAACAATAGCTGTGATATATCCTTCTACAAATCTATTTAAAATTTTAAGATGGAATCACTTCTGTAATAAATGCTGTTTGAAATAAAAAAAATAGTTTCATTAACTTGAAGGAATCCATATTGCACACAAATATTTAAATACTCTAAATATGATTTAGTGGTAGATGCTACAATATTGAACACCTCCACTTATGTACTTGCATTAACATTGTTAAAACATCTAGCTGATATTCTACGAAGTGTTTGATTTTATTCGAAAGGATGAAAAAGTCAAAAATTCAACAGAATTACAAACATCTTAAAAACGGTTAAGTTGAGAATTCTGATACAAACGGGTCGGAAATGATGCAGCACTAGGCGATAAAAAGGTTATCATACCAGTTAAAATAAAAAGGTTAACATCAATCTCCTGTAAACCGGATGTGGGTGAATACTGATAGCTTTTCTGTATTAGAAGCGTTAGGGAATTTAAAAATCCTGATTTGTTATTAGATACTTGGCATATGTCATGTGAGAGGGTGCAGAACTTCTTTGGACTAGAGCTCACGCTGGTATAATCAGTAACAAGAGGGCGGATCAATTAGCGAAATGGGTTAATTTCGGATAGCGTAGTTAAAAAAGCGTTTAGGGATAAAGTTGATAGTGATTGACAGAGTAGGTGGGATATTAGATTAGATTAGGGTTAGGGTGGTCTATGGACCTGTTTCACCGCGACCTTTTCAGATCTAGTGTGATCCCCTTTTTTCTAGAGGACGCTCTCTAATTTTGCCCTCTTAATTAGGCCTATCATCTTTGAGAGCGGCTTCTTTATGTAGCTACTAGCTGTGGGGTTTTCCTTCTCCATTACTAGAAAACTTGTTCTCGCCAGATGGGATATTACTTTGAATGGGAGATGGACTAGGAAATTTGATCGATAACATTACGCGTTTTAAGGAAATAAGAGTTAATTTGTTTTATCAGGCAGTAGAATTAACAACGAATCAAGGGTATTTTAAATCATATTTATGTGGAATTGGGAGGGTTAATGATTCGCATTGTAAATGCGGTGGGATAGATGTTCACTCACTGACGAGTGGCGTTCGCTTATGGAAGTTGGGACATTAGATAAGAGGTTAAATTGGCCGCCACGCGAAACACATGTTAGATAATGAATCGGTCGAATGGTGGGAATTTTTTAGTAATAGTGCTAAATAGGTTACGGCATGATATTTAGATAGTTAGTAGGGAAGTAGGTATTTATAAATGAATATTTCATACTCTTTAGTGGTCTGAATTAGTTTTAAATTATAACTATTATATAATTATAAAAAACATAATTGAAGTCTATAAATAAATATTGAAAATATAAGTCTTTGATTTAATATTATCATTAATTAGAGTGACTAGAATTAAGTTATTGTTAAATATTAGAATAGGCACTGCTGTTGTTTTATTTGTTTTTGGATCATTACTGGTCTATTCGTCTGCGGTTTCAATTTCAAATTTATGATGTGCAAAGAACGGAGCAGCTACTTGAAGACCGCACGATTGTCGGAATTTACGGAACGTGGAGGAGGAACTTAAGAGAATAATAAAGTCTGGGACTACTTCCCAAGGCCTGCTCTCAGAGTAGGGTATTTCCATGATTTTCTCTTACTCCTTGGCGAATGCTGGGAGATAGCTAAAGTCGTTCCATGGGCGCAGACATAATAACCATTGATGGCTGACCGATTTATTATATTTTTATTAGTATCATTAATAATCATAGGTAAATTATTTAGTTAGAGTAGGAACATTTCAATTGTTATAAATAGGTAACCTTGTGTAGTATATTTTTAAGTGGATTTGTAATTATTTAGCTTTTCATAAGTAAAGTGTATACTGGATGTGATGTAAAGCTCAAAATATTTTCGTTAAGTAAATCATAGTTGGTTATGACTACTGCAAATTTTAAAACCAAATTTATTCTAAAAAGTCGAAAATACTTAAGAGTCGCTTCACTAGAACATTCTGTATTCATTATAACTTATTTGGCTTTCTTTGTTATTTCGTATTAATAAAACAATACTTTTGAGCCGAGATAGGCTAATCATAGATAGACATTATCACCATGATTGTGCAAGGACCTCGTTCTGCGAAGGTCGTTTTGTCGATTTTGATGATCCTTCCTTTGCACACACAGTTGTCATTCTATGAGTACTTTGTCGTTAGGTGACTGCCAAATTAGTATTTTCCAATGTTGTTTTTGTTATTTATGGATATTTTTTTAATTCAATTATAGCACTTATTATTTTGATAGATAATTATAATAATCATTTTTTTTTTGACATTCAATTCATTATAGTTATTGTTATGCACTGGCAAATTCTTTAAAAAGCATATCAATATGAAAACAAATAAGCTTAGTGAATTGCTACAACACCTGAACCAAATTATGTAACGATACTTCTCCCGCTTATGAACCAAGGAACCGAAGGAAAAATAAATCCAATAAAAACTGTATAGCGAAAACTCGTTTGCATATCCGCAGAGACGTTCCATTGAAGCTAGTAAACTAGTGCGGTTGAATTTGTAGCGCATCAACCTTATACTTACAGCTCAAGGCGGAATGTCCAAGATATCGTGCATGGCGCAGACTGGTTTTGAGATACGTTATGTGTATTTTCCTGCTTTGTTAAGGTACAGGTTTGACCATAAACAGAATTTATGTAAGTTTAAATCGTCTCCTTCATAATATTTTCCGTATACGGCAATACAATTATGGTGGGTATTTACGATTTAACTCACATCTCTTATGCTTATCAAAATGTTTTACATATATTGATTTATGAAGACGGACAAAAGAATTTAATATTTGGAGCCCGATGTATAGATAGCGCTTTGCTCCGTTTTACTCTTTTACTTTCATTTCTGAATCTCTCGTGTAAGGATCTTCCAAATATGTGTAGGATTAACAAAGCGAAGTTGATTGCTTACTGATTCCAATACATCATTTGATAAAATTTAAGTGGAGGTTCAGCTAACGAAAACTATACATTGCTCGCTTCATCACTAATTACAAGAACAACAAAGCACCTTACAAGGGAAGCACTCTGACTATCACTCACTAGTTTCCATCAAACTTGGCGCATTTTGAATTAAATCTTCCCTTGAAGTTTCAACGATTTTTAGTAATATAAGCGTGTCAAGTTTCGTTGAATTGTTGGTCATAGTTTGGATATATTCCTTATTAATATTTCTAGCATATCTTAATACATACTGTGACGAGGAAGCAATTATTTTGGGCATATCGAAGGGTTTTCGCATTAGTCATACACGAATAACCGTGTATGATAAGTGTCAAGGTACTTGGCTGTTCTTGTCTCTAATCATTATTGTCTTCATATCGCTAGATGACATACTAGCAGCTCTAACCTGCTTTAGCAATTACGCGTATTGTATTTGATACCACAACTTGGAAACTTAAAGCAGCCTGGTTTACGAGAAATTAAACTAAGGTAATTGATGCTTAGCATTCCAAGATATTAAAATAAACTCAAAGTTCCTGGCTTATCGAGAATATTAATGATTCTATATATCTTCTAATATGGTCATAAAAATAAAGTTTGAGTAAATTGCAACTGGATAATAAGTAAGCCGGATACCTTTATATACCTACTACAAGCAGCTTAGTATCGACTAAATACAGCCATAAATATATTATTTTCAACATGGCTTGTTTTGTCATATTACATATGGTCTGATGTTTCGCAACAAGGTTTAAGAAGAAGCAAATGCAACATGTAATAAATATCCAGAACATGGACGGGAATGTCTATTTTTTTTAACACACGGAAGTTGAGTCTGTACAAAGCCTTCTATGAAATTGCATTAAGCTATTAGTTGATGCATTTTTCCTTTGGAAATCTAATGTTGTGAGCAGTTTTTAACTCAACGAATTATGGAGAAACAAAAATACTGCATTCATATGTCCAAATGCTACCACATTGTACAATCTTGTTTGTAGTTGAGTGTGAAATTGTGATGCATGTAGCGCCTCTGAAAATCTAAAAGCATTTATGATGTATGCTTAGAGACTTCGTATCTTTTTTTTTAAAATATAAATAATAACGTTTTTTTTTTTTAATAACTCTCGTAGTGGTGGGGTTGTATGCATAACCGTCGCAACTATGAAGGTGACTTGCAAATCTATAATCACTTATGATTCATTCTTGCAAATAACTAAACCTGCCTTGTGATAATGGAGTTATATGCGTATCTGCAGCTTACATAAAGTTTATTTGCAAGTCTGCGAGCATCTACAATAATTTTTTTTCAATTATTAGTATTTTCAAAATCAACAGTATGAAGTATTGAACTTGAATAAATTCTTTATAGAATCGTTGCCTCTAAAGAGTAATCGCAATACTGATGTCCATAAAATCTTACATAAAATTTAAAATTCAGATACCTAGTCTTTCATTGGAAAAGAGAAATCGTAGATATCATTGGTATTTTTAGCTGCGCGTTTTTTGGAACATATGACGTCATGGCTTTTTTTAAATTGAATATCCTGTATAATTTTCGAATCTTGCGGTAAAAACTAAAAATTCCTTATTATTGGGTGTTTGAAAATTGAGCTTTTAGAACATTTAAGCGACTGCAGTGTCCCCTATTCTTGCTGCAAGCTAGCAGTCTAATCTTTTTCCCTTTATAAATGAGATTACGATAAATCTCCTTTAATTTCATATGCTTCCACGTGTACCGCTCTTGAATTTTTGCGCAGTTTTGTAGAAGATAAACGAGTGTTTTATCCTGTTTCCCCTCAAATCTACTTTCAGATTCTTGTGCTAATACAAGTTTATTCAGATACCCTTTCAGTTTACAATGGCCTGAAAGGATCCTTGTTGTTAAAGTTGGACATTATATAACCAAAATATCTGGATGAATTTATTTCAAAGATAAAATTGTTTATAGATAATTTTTAAACGTAACTGTCTTCAGTAACAGGTAATTTTAAATGTAACTGTCGTACTCATAATTAAAGATGATTTTATTCCAAATATGCCCTAAGGATTCTTCTGTATTGGAAATTTATAAGTATATTTGCTATGTGTATTGGATATGTGGTGGTATATTAGGTGTTTTATCTTAGTTTCTTCATGTTTAAATATAAATGTGATATTTACTATAAAAATACATCGAATAGATTTTACTTAATATGTAGCCACAACAAAGAAAGTTTGGAAATATTTTTTTTGAGGATTAGCGTTGACATAACATATATTAATGCTGTTTTTTTTCAGTTATGCACTGATTATAAAATAACTTTGACCGAAAGTACCTATTTTTCTATTTTTTTTATAGAAATTTACAATATCAGTCTCTTATAAAATTCACTGGTCACGGATAATACATACACCCACGGATAAAAATGAAACATGCTTTTGTCTATCCCCTTCGGATAAAGGTAAAAGTTAAATTATCTGTTAGTTTATCTAAATATTTTTTGCCCAACTCTGTTTGTTGATATATGGACTTTGTTATTACTTCGATTGATGCACGATGTAAATTTCTTCTTAGGTCCACACAAGAATTTTAACTTGCTTCATTCTCTGGAAATTTTCCCAGTAATTGAATTTTCTCTCTTTTGCTTCCCTTTTTAGTTCTTTCGGTATTGAATTGCTACTGCAATCTTCCTGCAAACGGATTCGGGCCCTAAGAATGGTATTCGAATCTGTTTTTTTTTACAACATTATATGTCATTAGTTCATATGATAGCTTGTACAAAATATATTACTTTACTTTTTGAACCTACTAAAATAGCATCTTTCAGAATGGCATAACCACAAACATACTTTAAGTAAAACGTTTTCGAAATATGTTTGATTAAATAAATTAAATTACAACAGTATTTTGTTTTATTGGTTAAGCAGGTTAAATATACAAAAATATAATTTTCAAAATTACTACTGCAGCAATTTTATCCAGCGCAATATCAATCAGAAATATAAATCTTGAAGTACGATTACGAAATAGAAATACTTCCTCTAATTGCATAAATTGGCATTGTTCAAATCAAAAATGAATTTTCGGTGGTAAGAAGCAATATAGCATTAATATGCATTGACAACCATTTGTATTACTTAAAAAAAATGTTTAAAAGAGTTTGCTTACACAATGATAGAATGGATAAATGTATATGAATCTATGTTTATCAAGGAGATAAATTATATTACAATTTCCTGTTAAAATACTAATTCGTTGACTTTCCAATCTACTAGCTATTTTTAAGAATTCTTGGAGCATCTAAAACGAATGCTGGCCACTCTGGCTGTGTCAAGCAAGAAATATTGAAGGGTATAAAAGTAGGTCATTTAATGTTTACGATATCGACGACAATCATAATACCAACCAACTTTCATCGATGCGTCTTCTCGATATACATATGTATCTACATTATTTTATGGATAATTTTACGTTATATGTGTACATTGGTGGTATGTTTTTTTAATCTACATCAGAGTATTAGCGACACTGCATATATTAAGAAATTTTTATGGACATTGATCCTACTAGATTTATCATATTTTTTCTTTATAAGTGAAGGAAATAAGCTTTTTAACTTTTATCATAAAGTATCAGCGAATGTCCAATACCTTATGGGAGTTATTTATTTATGACTAGTAAATATTTAGATGTAAATTCAGGGTTGTTAGCGTTTAGTTTTATTTGTACCTTCACCTGCACGTGTACCTATACGTATCTTTCAATCTTCCCAGGTAGAATAAATACGCCCTTAAAGGACTTACCTCTGTTGCGATTTCCATGTCCACTGGCAGTACTGAAATTGAACACCTGCTGTACACACAAACACAGTACGGTTAAAAAAATCATTTCCATCTTCTCTTTCTTTCTGTATTTATCGAATTGTCATCATCGAACTTTCACACCAATTGATACTATGTATCTTGTAGTTGCTTTTAGGGACCTTCCTGTTTTCCTGGCTAGTAATGTTTTAAACTTTAATCTGTCATTCTTAGGATAAGTATCTATATTTAAATAAAATCGATCGATGTAGATCTTTACATGAGTTTTGCGTTGCTCCTGCAGGTGGTATTTTTAAGATAGCTTCTGTTATTGTACGACGGTGTTTCTTATGAATGAGAGAGTCTGTGTTTAAATCGGCCCGCTTTTGCGACGATGTTGCGTAGAAAACGTAGACGAGACAAACGCGTGGGCGAGACTACAGATACTATAGGTGTTAAGTTTACGTTAAGCAGCCGAAGTACTACTGAAGAAATGGTTGTCTATCGGCCACCAGAGCAGTCCAAGTGGGTCACTAGGACACTATAGCGGTCTTCCGAGTTCCCCTCTGGCTCCACCTTTGTCCCCCATAATACACCTGCCACACGGAATTTTCAAGTGTGAAATAATCAGCCTCGTATCGGGGAAGGTCCCGACCGTGGCCCTGACTGTGTCGCGATCTTCTTCTTCCTCCTCGATAGATGAATAACTCGATTCTTCGCAGCCTCGTCGCTTTTACTGTACTCGCTACCTGCTCACCTATCTGTCTTCGTATTTGCGCTTTTCTCTTCTGGGTGCTGGATGTATTGGTAAAAGGTGTACGCTTTCGCTTCATTTGCAATTCGCTCGTTTTGCGCGATTCAATCAGTTTTTCATCCTTTCTTGATTCTTTTTCTATCTGCCGCATGGTGACTGTCAATTTACCCAGTTGCTTACTTTCGCAACGCATCAATAAGCTCGAGTGAAACTTGAGTCGATTTAAAAAAGAAATTGTCCGTTTAAGAAACAGTTGCCTTGCGGATTTTTATGTGTTGTTATTATTATTTTAAAAATGAAATTATAGAATACTTGAAAGCTTTTAAACTAGTTCTATTTCAAACATTCAATAACAAATAGAAATTTAAAAATTTCTTCTCAATCCCTAACAAAGGAAGTAGAAGTGGGGGTTGACAATGTTATCATTGTATAGGCAACAAATTTCTCTTATAGCATTCTTAAAGAGACGCATAAAATCCTAAAATAGTATCACATATCACATACCAGAGCACATTGATGAGTTTCTCCATTCTTATTCCACGATTTTATTGTATTTATTATTGAAGATTTGTAGTCTATTGAGAAGTAAAACATAACTTGTAAACCATTAATTATTAATTAACAAACAAAAATGCGCATAAACATCTTCATTTTCAATTAGATTGCATTAGATTTGTTCGAACAAGTATGCTATCAGTTAGATATTATATTAATACTTTATTGCTTATAATTTAGGAGAATTAAATTTTGGTTCATCATAGCATTGGATTCTTGTAAACCACTATCAGAAATTGACTTCAGACGTACACAAATGGAAAATTAGGATTTAGGATTTTAGGAGAAAAAGCATCCGCATGCGTCGATTAATTGCCCGTCAACTGGTCTAGGGTTCTAGGGAAACGTCGTCCTTCTCAAAGATTCTTCTATCAACAGAGCAGTGGTAAGAAAAGTGCTCAACCCCCTTAATACTCACTTGGCAAAATAACATGACTATAACGTCGTCTAAATGTTATCTTGTAACGCGAAATGTTACAAAAATATATACAATGTACCACATGCAGTAGTAACATTTCTACGACTGTTTAAGGTCCGCCTAAGCGATGTTACGAAACAATATTTCCCAGTAATGTTAATACGACGTCTTCGAGTAACATTACTTTAACATGACGATTAATGTTGAAGCATAGCTCTTCCGTAACATTTCTCATATGTAAAAGAGAAATATTGATACAGTGTGGCAATTAAATGTTTCTATAAATATATCTACACTAATGTTTCTATTAGGATCTGTTATTTACTCCAAAAGTTCTTGCTGCATTATACAAGAAACATGATGTTGAGGTTTATCGAGAGGTTATATTAATTAATATAAAACGGGAATCTCAATCAGTCTTATTGAAATTCAATGTTATAATTTCAAGTTACCCTCAATAGATCGGGCCCCTCTGTTTATACGAAGTTATTTTCACTTACTAAAATTACAATATTAACATTAAACATTGATGTCAGAAAAATATTAAGATAAAATATAAGACATTTTTATAACATAACATTATAAGTCTTTTTTGTAGTTATTTTTGCAGATACATTAAAATGGTCAATCATATATCATATAGTTCTATGTAAAAACTAAATAGTAATACTATGAATAATATTATAAATAGCTATTTAAGTAAAGGAAATACATTAATAAATACTTTAAAAAATAAAATTTTATGCAAAGCATAAAATTAAAATATATTATTTGTATACTTTACATTTCATTTCATTTATTAAAATTAGGGTGAATACTTAGCTTTAACTACTTTACGTTATTTACAAACTTTATTTAGTAGTCGTAGGTGAAAATGTAGTTGCCTACAATTTTATTCTTTGCGTAATCGTTGTTGCATGTAAAATAAATTAATAATGGTAATTTATCAGTCGTAATTATGCTACCCTTACATTTTATACATATAACTGGGACTAACCTAACATAATAAGTAAATTCTATTCGCATGTACAAAATTGTAAATATAACTACGTTTAATTAAGATAGTAAATTACTTTCAAAATCGAACAAAAAGCTCGAATATCAAATATGTCAGATATGGTTATTGTGCTCACGTGGTCACACCCAATTGCCGCCAATCTTCCCGCCATAATCATATCGTCGCGCTTACCGGCTTACCAGTTCACTGTATGTGTACTTATTGATTGTGGTGTGCTTCTGTGGTGCACAATCTAAAGTAACTTATTACAGCGTTATTAGATTACAGCGGATTACCCACGTAAGTAGTTTTAAATTGTTATGTAAAGTAGTCTTAATTCTAAATGAACTTGGTATGTGTTGGTACACTATCAATATATCTAACCTAACCTGACTATTTGGATAAAAGCCGGTGAACAAAAATGATCGTGATGAAAGTAGATATCTGATAATTCTTTCGCTAAACACTGTAGGTTTCAGTAACATTTTGTAATCTAACATGTTTACAATTCCACTATTTTCAGAAGATTAACAACCAAATGGCATCATCCATTTTTCGACTTTTGTCTTTTGCTTATACGTATGTATGTATATATTGCAAGGGTGATATTACACTGCGATCTAAAAGATCTATTGTGTCTCTTGTTCTTGCTGTTTTACAGCTGGCCTTCCAATCCTATTCCTTTCAGAAAGTGTAGGATATCAGAAGGCCCCAGGTTAGGTAAGTCTCCCTCTTCGATTTTACGTGCTCCCAGGTGTAACGCCCTTCAGTTGCACAGTGCTACACAATTTGAGGGGGGATGGATGCCATCCTGTTCCCCAATCTGCTCCAGTCGTTTTGCTCCTCCCTTTGTTCCTCCCTTGTCAGGTACTCTCCTCACTTTGGAAGTGGAAGGCTTGTTATGGAGGTCCTGCTCCAATTCCTGTTTATTAGCGGTGTCGTCCCGCTAATAAACGTCCTTCCTTCATGGTTAATCCCACGAGTAGCCAGGGAAGAAAAGATCCCACGTCCACAGAGCCCCGCATGCAGAGGTAAGGCTAAATACAATGGGATGCGCCAGATGCCAGGTTGGACATAGCATATGGTAGCCGGTGACCGGGGATACTTACACGACAACGCATAAACATGTCCACTAGTCTTTGAACGCCAGTAGTGACAAGAAGCAGAAAAGAGTAGTTGAGATGCCACCGAAACATCCTTCAAGTAATCGTCGCTCGAAGGAAAGCACGCGGAGTGACCGAGAAGGTAAATTGATATATTACAACCGCGAGAACCTTAGATATACAATATCCTTACTAGTATATACATAAGGTCTACATGGGATGTATTTTTGCTATGTGGGTTCAATATTGGATCAATTTCCTTTTTGTCCAGAAATTGATTTGCTGTTTTGTTATCGTAGGTACTATGCAGATGAAAGGTTTTGAACCCAGAAACTGCTTCGGAGACCTTTTTTTCGCGGATTAACGATAGATTATCAGTTGTCCCTAATATATTTAGAGTGTTTTTATAGGGATCAGCTCTGAGTTGCATTTGCGCACCTCTAGCGCTTTTTAGCACCGACAACCTCTCACTGAAAATTTTTGTTGATATGTGTCTGATATTTTTTTATTCAAAATTTCATAGACCGGACCATTTGACTCGGAAAAATCATTTTGTTATTCAAAGTTGTACAGTTTTCTAACTTTTGGATTGTGACAAAAAATACTGGTTGTCTGCCTGCGTCAGTATTTTTTCGTTGTTAGTGAAGTATGCATCCATCATTGATTGAGTACACTTCATATTTGATAGCATTCTCAGGATGCTATTAGAAGTGCCGATTCTACACACACACACCTGCTGGCCACACAAACGGCGGTATGAGGCGATTGGCTCATTGTTTGCCAAAGGTGAAACATAGCTAATCTCGCTTCCTTTCAAATATATGAGGGAGGCAAATCCAGAAGAGTTTCTAATATCATTGACGGAGAGAGAGAGAGACATCGGTCCCATCATTGTCGGACTTGTTAAGAAAGACTTCGTATGTATGTAAGTCTTGCTGTGGCTCTAGTTTGCTACACTTTCTGTTACCGAGCTATAGCTTAGGTTATGGCTGGATGTACTGTCATGACATAAAACTAGTGGACCAGCTTTTGAGATGCCCTCAAGATTTCCCACATATTCCTTGGCAGGTCCATAAGATTAGCCTTGCATTTTAAGTAATCTTTTCCAAAACTAGATTCCACGCTAGTGTGTTACCAAATACTTAGAAAGTGCGTGGTACTAAGTGCTTTTCATTCTGGTGAACGATACTATCGTGGTTTTGTTTGCGTTAATCCTCAGATTTTCCCTGTTGCACTGAACTGAAAATTGGGTTGATCACCCCTTGGAGGGCTGAGGAAATTTTCTTCTCCTCTGCGGATTCCTCTAACATTTATTTGATATTCAACTAATCTGTTGAAACCATGTTGAAATTAACCCAATGAAATGCAATAAAGAATTAAACTGTTTATACTTTATGCAATAATTATTTGTTTAACAACACTATTTCACACAAATTAGGCATTCTCTCACCACAGAGAGAGAATTCAAATTGGCAAACTTAGATTTACAGTATATTGGTAACCCAATTGAACACCGTTCACAGACAACGAAAGGTGTGATTAGCTTTCTATTTTTGAATTTTTCTTGATTAAATATTATATAATTTTATTGTTTTTATTTTTAATTTTCATTTTAATCATACAAATCACCGTTGTTATTTTCAAAGAGTTTAAGAAGACGATGAGAGTTAAGGTTTTCAATCACAGCTCACTTAAGCGATCGTTTTTGTAATAAGTGTACTTCTGCCATGTGTCGAAATCGCATGCAACTTATGGTAACATGAATATGCGGTATGTAGGTTTCGCACACATGCCGTGAAGAAATAAAAGAAGAAATTATTTATTTGAACTCCTTTGTGCTATAAAATACACACTCATCGCATTTCACCTAACTCTTTTTGGCTATCATTTAATTACAACGAAATTACTTTATTCCAAGATGTTGAAGCAATATTGGGATATATTACCACTGAAGTGTCATGAAAGTAAAGTCTATACATATCCAGCTAACCATATGATGACAACAAATGTCTGAATGGCACCTTTCACAATATAAAGTGAAAATAACTTGTTTGGGGACTAAGAATATCTGTTTATATATTTTAGGCATATGTACGGTACTTTTCCTTGAAATAGTGTGTTAGTATATAGTGTAAACGGTAAAAAATGATTTTTAAAAAATACTTTATTGTCATTTATCCATTAAAAGAGTCTGTTGCGACGGTGGCTACAGTCGCCCGCTGACTACGAAGTGCGGGGTACCACAAGGCAGCATATTGGGCCCTGTTCTTTTTTTATTATATATAAATGACCTACCCGCATCAATGCCTTATCACACACTGCTATTGCAGACGATACACTTTCCTGCTAAATATCGGGAAAAACGAAATGTGCACTGATGTACGGACTGTGGTCCGCGTGGCTGATCGGTGGTCCTGCAAACAATTAGCTTGACGCCGCTAAATGCGCGTTTCCATGGATAGTAAAGTTAAATTTAGGAGAATCAAACAAAAATTTCTGGTTGCATGGTTGATTCGGTGGACACGTCGAGGATTTATTCTCAGATTTCCTCGATCATTTACGCCATACGAAGGGTAAGAAACACAGTTGTTTCTGGAAGCAGATTACCACGTATTACGCCATGTTTCAAAGCACTATTACTTACGGAATACGGTGTGGTACAGTGGCGAACATCGACAAATTGTTTGTGCAGCAGAAGCGGGCGATACGTGTGATTCCAAAATTAATAATACAGAATCTTGCAAGCCTACTTTCATCATTTCAAAAATTTAACCGTGCATCCTTGGTGATTAATCATAATTTAGTGTCACGTTCATGTCAATTACGAAAACTTCAGCCATAATTACAACTTTTCATACTACAATACAAGAAAGGCACAGAATCTAGTGATACCTATACATCGGTTTGCGCTCTCGAGCAAGATGCATGTCAGTTATAAACTGTACAATAGATTACCATCCTCGGTACGTGAGCTTCACTGTTAAGGTTTAAATCTCTTTTGAGGACCATTGCTGAGGAGAGTGCTTACTATCATGTGATGATATTTAAAATGTAGCGTGTAACTTCTTTAATTTTATGTATGACATTATCTTTGTACTTATGTCCAAAGATGAATATTTTATTATTATTATTATTATTATTAAAAGCTGTATTTGATAAGATGTACATCTAAACTTAAATAGTCCACATTTTTCTAAATTGTGTATAGATTTATCTGCACAAGAACGATATCTATATGTAAATGAAAATTCAGTCCATAGGTTACAATAATTTATGTGTTAGAAAATCCACAAGTACATGGATAACCGTCCTAAATAAATTAAATTAGAAAGTGTATTATTCATAAGTTGCGTTTAGTGCTTTATATATTGTATGTATATCACTGAATCCTCTTATTCAGATATGCACAGTGACGCATTTTACAAGACTTTAGAAAGTCGTATACGCGATAGTGTCTAGCTATACACATCCTTACTTGACTGCTACTTTACTTATCTACATATCTCTTTTACGGCGAAGACGTCAAAAGAAGTCGTTGCCAGATAAAGTGCTGAAGTAAAGCCAAATATGACGTATTCATTCGCGTAAGATATTTACTTTTGTTATGCTCGTGTTTAAACGACATTAAACTCTGTTCTTCTGAATATTAAATTACTTCTTTATAAGATGAGGATCAACAATTGGACGGCAAAATTTGTTTTATTAACCTTCTTATTGTTGGTACTAAAAGAGAAATTATATACTACTAAATATCATTAAGAGTTGACCTCAAAAATGTTTTGTGTGTTTAATTATGCATACAATAAGAAGAATGTTAAATTAATTCTTTGAGTGAGAGAATATTTATTTGGGGCAGTCTGAAATTTTGTGTTTAGTTAGTGTTCTATGAAATTAAGCCAAATACTAACTTTTAATTTTAACTTTCCTTTTGGCAAATTCATTTCTTTTCACAGCTTTTGGAAAAAAAAAACTATCTTTAGCAGTCGGAAGTTTGTGCTTAATTTCTGTTAACTATAGTCTATTAGGTGTTCACCAACATTATGGGATGCGTATGATGGGCGTACAGCATTTTTAAAGAGCTATCGTAATAACTCATGTAAGGGCTACGTATTTGTCGTTGTTATGATTATCTTTGCGTTAACATATGCAATAATGAAAAATACTTAATTTTCAGAACAGATGGAGTAAAAAGATCACGATCTAATCAATAACTGGTTTCTCTATTGGTAGGTAAAGAAACCAAAATTCCGCAACAGAGAATGCAAATACAAAAATCGTATAAAAACGTGTTATTCAAAACTCAAGGAAAAAGTGGTATAGATCTATCTGTTCGGGTAGAGAGAGCATAGCCGTCTGTATTTTAGTAAACAAAAAAAAAAAGATTGAAATATCTAATATCTTTGGCCTAGCCAAATTACCATTTGATTTTGTAGAAATCTTGTAATACATATCCAGATTGTCTGAATGTCCATAATTATTTTAATTACATACAACATAATTTTAGCAGCAAGTAGCTTCGTCAAAATGTCTTTATCAGATTGTGTTTTCATAATCTCATAACAGTCATTAAAGTTAAACATTAAAAAAATATTTTTTTTAAAGTTAATGCTTCTATGGCATACATATAGAACATGTTCCCTTTCCAACTCACCCATTGAATTAGGAAGTACTCTAATTCTTCTTATTATTATTTCCAATCCAGAATTAACTTTATTTTCATTGCAGCAGGAGTAGTATTGCACAGGTATCCTTTTTAATTTTGACGGGTTGCCTTATTTTTACTAAGTCTTTTTAGTAGAAGCATTTCTTCCTGCTGCTTTTTGTATAGCTGCTAATTTTTTTATAATTTTTTTATAGCATAATCAAAATTTATTTGCAATGGTTTGGTTTGATATCGAACCCTTTTTCGATAACCATAAGTAGATTAGTAATTGTATAATATTGTACGCTTTGAATTGCCGTTAGTTAGTGGTTAAAGAACATAGATCAATACTATGTATGATAATTTTGTAAGGCTAGTGATGCAGCCGAAGCAAAAATGTATGCATTTGCTTGGAATGGCATGCCAAAGTAAATATAATCACCACAGATAGGCATCATTTTTTACATAAAAGTGCGGGGCGGAGTTTGATCCATTAAGCACTTACTCAATCAAAACTGAGTGTTTTTTATTAACGGTTGGAGCTACTTTGTCGATTGAAAAAATGGGACGTTTGAATCCATTTGGAACCATCGCACTGTCTTCGACATAAATTCATGAGTGAAGGGCTAATTTTTTCTGCTTTTCCTTTCTAACGTCTTCCCTCTCCAACATTGAGGATCAGTATTTACTCTAATTCTTCTGCTCTTGTGGCTTGTCTTTGAATATTACTTAACCCCTTTAATTCTCTTTCTGTTAGAAAAATACTCGAGAATGTGTGGTATCTTCCTTCATCAGATGAAGTTAAGCAGGCCTTATGGGGACGCCAAATGATGCTATGGTTCAGACATTTAATTTAGTTATAGGATGTCAGGTTATGATAGCAGATAAGAAGCGTTAGGAGAAAGGCATTCTAGTAAGAGCGAACTTCGAACTGGTATACAGACGGCTCTAAAACTGAAACTGTTGGCGTAGGAGCTGAAATACATGTAGAGAAGCTTAAAAAGGCCCTTTTGGTAAGTTCAGGTTGCTGTCATTCATCATTGTTTCAGAGAAATAGAAAGATAGAGCCTGTGAGCTAAAAGCTCCGCTATTTTCTGTGATAGCCAGTGAAACATTTAAAGCTAGCAGTTCCGAAAGTGTTGACCCTAAGATGGTTTGGTACAATGTAAGATCTTTAAGGAAGGTGGACACCCAAGGGATATTAATATTGGCCTGGGTTATAAGCCGCTCGAATTGAAGGAAAATGAGGCGGCAAACAATCTGGCCAGGAGGGAGCCGTCAAAGTTATTCGTTGGAGTTAGCCCACCCTTTGGCATTACCAGGTCGTTAATTAAATAGTTCATCATTGAATGGATATATAATGAGTCCAGGGAGTGGCGGCAAAATCGGCAGAACAGAGACACTACTACTTCCTCCTACTCCTACTGTCAAAATTAAAACTATAATGTATAATAAAACAACTTAAGTACCCTTAAGCATGTATATAAATGAATCAAAATAAATATAAAATGCACGTTTCCATTTGTAGTTGATGGTTTCTGAGGTATTCAAAAATAGATGGAACGTCTAAAGGATGTCAATATTCACCGTTATAGTTGCTTCTGAATGAATCTAATATATTCAGGAAGTTTTTCAGTAAAACTATTTTATCCATCTTATCGATCATGCACACTCCATTATCGTTTGTTTGCAAATTTCACAAGCATTTGCTGTACACGTCAGAAAGCTTTCAGAGGCAATAAATGGCACATATATTCCTAAGTTACATCATAATCTTTTCAAATAGAAAACTGTCATCAATAAATCAAATATGATTGATCGATTTGACTGTAATAAATTGGTACATTGTAAGGCATGGGCAGACTAGAAAATCCTATGAGAGTTGAAGTAATAAGCGGAACAATTTTCGCGGATCCGTATATAGAAACCACTTGGGACTGCTCGCAATTGATTTTTGCAACGGTTTTGTTGTTTTATGGAGTTGATAGGATCCAGGATCTGTATACTGTGCAGAAAAATGTAGATATAATATAGAGTTTTTGATTGGAATGGAAACGTTGTTCCTGTTTTTTAATTCAATATATAGACTGGTTCACGAAATTGCAGATGATATGTGGATATGTTTCGAGGAAAGCATTTAGAGTATCTTTTTGTAAAAAGTAACTTTATCAGTGTCGTATCTCCTTTGATGTATTCTTAGACTCTTGTTGAACATCTTAAAGTCAGCTTCATAAAAACTTAATCTTACCCACTAATTAATGTTTAGTATATATAATAGTCATTTCAACATTTGTAACAAAACGAAAAAATAGATGATGCATTAAAGTAAATGTTACACTGTAAAAGAATGAGGCTTTTATACCAAAACACTTTTCTTTGTCAACAGAAGCTCTTTTCAACAGAATGATTATCGCTGAACTTGCGATTCGTAATGCTGTCGGACTTACTGTTTTCATAATTCGACACAAATAAAGACATGAGCAAGTACTGAAAAAAAATGGCAATAAAGAATTAGAAGAAAAGACAAATTATTAAACATATTGTTTCGGCTTTCCATCCACTGCTTGAATTCTCGAAATTAGATTGTGGAGTCATTGGCATGTAGAGTATTCATTACTCTTTTAAACACACAGTGCTATAGATTTGGCTCTATTTTAATGCAAATACTAATAAAGCCTAATCAATTTCATCTCATTTGACTGTGATAATTTTCCATTTTAAAAGAAACACAACTTAAAAATTACCCTTTTTAAAACAATAATTAATATAAAAACAGCTAGAGATAGATATAAACGCTTATAACTTTTCGATAAAGAATTAAATTCATTTTAAGCTATGACTATTAATATTAATTAATAAGTATGATTGGAATACTTATTGAATGGATGCAACTTTGTATTCTATAATGGCTTTACTTTACGAATATTTATGTCTATTAGCAGAGTACCACAAGACGTTAGCCTTGGCCCTCTGCTTATTAATCTGTTCACTGATGAACTATTCAAATCTTTTACTTGTTCTGCGCTGGCGCATGCAGAGGCCGCAAAACCTTTCTGCTGTGTCAAATCACCATGAGGTTAAGGCACTGAAAAAGAAAACAAAAAAGGTATTGTAAGGTAATATTAACCTTTTGGTTAATTAGTCAACCAACAGCAAGCTATTGCTTAACACTAAGAAACACTTCTACCTTTCTTTGTACCCAATTGAGAAAGAGTTTCTCAATTAATAAACCTCATGTTATTCAAAGATATTACTCTTAAACACTTTTTATGGATTTTCTGTCGACAGGTTGGAATATTAGAAATAAAATGAAAACGGACATTTCTGCTTTGTCCAGTCTATATTATACAGGGTTTCTCGCGTTCTTTAGAAGTTTTCGTGGTTAGAAGAAACTTAGAATTCTGAGTTTTTGGACTTCAGGGTTAGTCAAGGTCGTGCTACCCGAACTCGCCATTAATTCCCTTATTTTAAATGGACCATCCGGTATGTTATATCATTTTTGGATTTTTGAAAAAATTCATGGTGTGTTCCATCTGATTTCCCTATATCTACTTTCATTTGTTTCCGAGATATCTTGATTATTTTGAATATTTCGAAATATGTAGCCCTATTTTCAATACTGCGTCTTTTATCCATTTTCAACTAGTGGCAAATCATTTAACGCTGTTTTTTATCTTTTAAATTAAATGGATCTGATTCTAACCGGAATATTTTCCACAATGAGTTACTTACTCTACATCAGATGAATACTTTGGCTCACCGACACATGATCCAGAGCTCAAGCTTCCTTCATAAACTTATAAGTGACAAGGTTTATTGTTCCACTTTGAAGATATCTTGCTAGATAGCTTTACAGTAGATTTTACTTTAATTTTTGTTCATAATTTTTGGTATTACATTTTTTAACTCTTTTTTTCTTCTGTTAGTATACGTCGTAGTATTACTTTCATATTTTTGTTGTTAATAACTGTGCTCACTTTATTTGATGTTTGTCCTGTAATTGGGGTAACCTGTCAAGTAATTAACATAGAACTTTAGTCCCAAGGACTGGTTTGGGAATTTATTCGAAAACTGGATAGCCTGAGAGATTGCAATAAACTTGTTTTCTGTGGATATTTAGATATAAGGCAACGAAAAAGTCAATTAGTTAGCATGAAAAACACCATCGGTTTCATACATAGCTCCAGAAGTGGTTAAAGGAGTATTTGAAAATATCACGGGAGCAGGTAAGGACTTGAGCCCAAGAGATACCCAAAGAATACTCTACATTTTAACAATATAACCGAGTAAATTTATGATAGACCTTTATCAAGGTATCAGTATAGAAGAACGAAGGATACTTCTCTTTGCCGGAAACCCTTGGACATCTCAAATCACATCCTCTATGAACGCGAGGCTCTGGATGCAAAAGGACAGGAAATTTTTGGCAAACAAAAAATGAACCCGGAAGGTTAATTATATCAACCTGCCACAGACCTATGTAGGTGTACAAACCACCAAGATATTGGGAAATTAAAAACAAAAAGCCAATAGAGTGTAGTGCTTCCGGGGACTCTATATCAAACCGCATCCACAACAAGAACGGATGTAGTAAAGGCAAGTAAACAAAATTAGATTAAATAAATAAATATTTATTTTACAAAGTACAAAAACATATAGCTACATGCACCGATATTTACATAAATACTTAATTAACACATTCATCAACGCGCGCAACAAATCAAGTAGTGACTTTTCTACCCACTACAAGTCTATTAAACAAAAAACAAAGTCGTTCTTATATCTACCAATCAATAGTGAAATACTTCGTTCGGTATTTTTAAATTACCTTTTTTTTAATATCATGTAATTATTGATATAGTCAAAAAAGTATTCTTGTCAATTTCTTAATGAGTATCATTTTATCCGTACAGATTTTATGCTTACGTTCAATTTTATTTGTATCACACACGAGACGGATATTTCTAGTACATGAAATATATTCAAGTTATGCGTATATGTATGCAATGTTTTCTTTTGCACGTTAACGCAAATTAGCGGACAAAATATAATATCGTTATACCACATATAATCTCTAAAAGCATAAAAGATTCTAAAAGAACAAATTTAATATTTAATACCCACATCACGATGCTCAAATGTTGAAAATATGGGTGGCAAGCATGAAAGTCAAGTAATACTCACCCTCTGAAAAAAGAATATATATTACGTAGTCTTCACTCAGGATAAAGGATTTTTTATTATTTTATCCTGTGTAAACACTTCGTAGCATACTTACTCTTTTTTTTCGGAGGATGAGCATTTACTTTATTTTTATCCATACTATCCAGTGTCGCTACAGAGCTTCACAAGTAATATTTACATAAACTTTAACCGTACTACAAATACTATAAATTTAAAAAAAAATTTAAAAGAGAAATCTCGGGCAGGCTATAAATTTCATTTAAAACTTAATTCAGTAAAGTGTATTGTAATTCATTCAAGCTCTTCTTTTTGTCTAAGCAATGAACAGTGAAATATGTCAAAACTTCGAAATTTATAGGTCGACGTGGAACAGAAATGTTGCTCGCTTTAAATTATGGTACCTGCGAAACACTGTCTGTTACAAACAGTATGTTTCAGAATATTATAGTATTCCTTTTCATTCTCTCTTTCTCTTAGAAATTTTCGTCGGAGATCTTTAGAATGCAAATGTATAGAAACGCTTGTTCCTATATAATCCCGACTCAAAATAAATTTTGAAATGTTGTATTTACCTACGTCTCCAAACTTGAAAAAAAAAATGCGTTGCACAAACTAAATATAAAACGCTACCTTTTTAGTGCGTCTATCAAATTGCATTTCAATAATTTATTCACAAGGAAATAAATATATTTCCGTTAATATTAATGACCAATGTAAATTCTTTTTGGTTAGCTATTTTTTTTTTATAATTGATAAATTCTTAATTTTTTTACGTCCATTCCTTGAATTTCATTTATGTGTAGTGACAGTTTGTTTTAGAGTTGCCACAGTGTACTAAAAAGTAGGAGTCGCTTCCAAGCGTTCTGGTCCTATTTTAATAGCGGCCAGTATTATGCATTTGCGTTTAAAACTAAGGGTAGTTGTTTATTATTTAGGTACACCTTCTAATTAGAAAGCGTACGTTAATATAAATTTACTTAGAGCGTTTTCCTGCTGAATTAAGCTTGCCTAATACATTACGCGCTTACAGTAGCTAGCGACCCTGTAACGCTATCAAACTCAGTGAGTAGCCACACAAAACGTGTTATGCATCACTATGCTGAATTAATCTGTAAGTAAACTTGAGAAACGTATATGCCGGTTTAGCCCGTCTACATCTTTGGATAGGGACACAATGCTAATATTACCACCGCAAGTAATAGTAATGGAGGGCGGGAAAGCCCTATTGAAAGTGTACGCGTTCCGAACCAGTATACATATACAGCATATAATTTCTCCATTTGTAAAGCATATGTATGTCTTAGGAGTACAATACGGTAAGGTATAAAATCAGTTTCGTTAATTACAAACATTATGTAAATTAAAAGACTTTGCGAAAAGAAACTTTGCAAGTTGTAGTTTTAAGACAAAATTTAATTCGTGGCCATTCTACACGTAGCTTACTAACTAACTTTTAGTTGCAAATCCCTTTGACACTCTAACGTGTTAATATGATATTCCTGATTATTTTACATATTTCCGTTCTTTTTCTTCCCCGAGTAGCAGAGTGACTTAAAATGACGCTTAATATATGTCAACTATTTTGAGAATTTCTCAGCTGGGCCCACCCGACTCCAATTATACTTTTTATGTACAACTACAAATATTCATAATGAATCGTAGCAGCTAGTATAGACGAACTATGACAATTTATGTAATATTTGTCATTCTAAATAAGCATATGAATTACATTTTGTTATAAAACAGTAAATTGTACGCGATGAAGTTAAAAATGTTCTTAACTCATGTAATGGTATAATTCAGTTTTTCAGTTTAGTTTATCCTTTTCCGGGTACAAGTTATGTGTGGAAATCCAAATAAAATTCTGAAGGAAGCGAAGATTACATAAATAGGTTTCTTATTTACATTTAGCCGATGTGTATATCAGTTTTTACAAATATTTTTCCTTTTTATTTTAAATAAAACTAAAGCGTTCTAACTTATTCTAATCAAGAATAATAAAACATTTTCATATTTCTTCTACTATAAGTTAAATCACCTGTTATACACTTTTAAAATAATATTTTTATTCCTATCAAGTAATAAAATAGTAAAAATTGTTAACACTGCGTAGGCTTTCACGGCCGGTGTAACTACAACTAACAGCTTCTTGCGGGTTTCGCCGTGTGTCAAAACTTTCGCTCGACGTTTCGCTGTTCATACTGACAGCTTCTTCAGTTCAGTTATCCTGAAGAAGCTGTCAGTATGAACAGCGAAACGTCTAGCGAAAGTTTTGACACACGGCGAAACCCGCAAGAAGCTGTTAGTTATAGTAAAAATTGTTGTCTGGTTTTCAAAGAAAACGAATTTTTATTTATATATGGTTAAAACTTAAAATGAGGCAGCATTATTTAAAATAAAAAGTAAACAAATCTGCAAAAGTCGATGTGCGCATCGGCGAAACGTGAATCAGAATTTATTTACATTTTCCGATAAAACCACGTTAATCCAAGAAAATTATACTGGTATAGGTATTGACAATTGTACATTAATACAAAACCCTGGTATAAGACCCTGTATAAAAATATGCAAAAAAAAAACAAAAATTAAGGCTTAGTAAAAATAAATACAATTTGAAACTTTAGATCACAATTAGAAAATAAGGTAAGATAGAATAAAGGAGATTCGATAAGTTTTATTTCGAAATTCTCCGCTATTTTTATTTTAAAAGTTTCAATAAAACATGAAACCATTTCATCATTAAAGTTTTAAACATCATGTAGTAAATCAATTTAGATCATCAAAACTATGGAGCTTAGCCAAAATTTGAAGAAAGAAAATATTCGATTTTGAATCAGGTACATACATCTTTGAGCCAAGACTTCGAAGAAAAGACGGAAATATAAGAATTAAATGTAATAATATTACTCAATTTTAAGATATTTTTATAGTGGAAGGAATTGACATTATAAACATTTGATTACTTTAGACACATTGTTGTGACCACATATTAATTAATCTGAACCCGATTTTATTTATGAATAATAACGCTTATTAAAACAGAACATTCAGTATGATATATATTTTCAGCTAAATAATTGCATACGGTTTACCAGGTATTTGCTGTAAATGACAATAGTTAACCCTAAAGCATTTCTTTTTTCAATATAACTCCCACCCTTAATCACTTTCTCTCAAATATATTTATAGATATTTTATTCTTCAAAACTGCGCAAATGATTTATTGATCTGTATGTTCAGGTGTGGCGGGCAATACCCAAAGTCGACATTCGTTTGATGTTACATTTTTTTTTTGTTTTCAAATAAACTTTTTTCTACGTGGTAAACGTAATTCCAGTTTGATATTTTTTCATTAATTCCGCTACCCGAATTTAGAAATTGTTTGTTTTGTACATAAGTACACATACTGTGTTTGAATTTGCGTTCAACTGCCAAATCATTAAGTATTTTAAACGAAAAAATGCTGTAGGTCATGCTTAGATATGTGAAAAGGTATGTAACAGGTTTTGATTTAAGAATTTTAAATCAGAAAAGTGCCCGAATAGAGAATTCGATAGAAATATTCTGCGATTCTGTATATTCAAAGTAATTTCTACTTGATCTGTAGTAAACACACGCAATTTGATAAAATAATTTTAGTAAAGTGAATACCTAACTAATGTGGTTATTTATAAATTGATGGCTATTGACTATATTCTTATGTCAATAGTATCTATTGATGATAACATATGGGGTCTGGGCTACAAAATTTCGAAACGCAGGAGGAATATGGTATAATAAGAAGTTCCAATAGGTAAAAAACGACATATATTGTTTTGTTCGTCCCCTTTGCACATGGTGGAACGCAGAAACAGTTTCTTCTCTCGGTACTAGTGAATTGGAACTGGTGGTGCGAAACACAAAAACTAAACGAGCCCCGGGTATTGATATATATGGAATACCACCAGAAGCAATCAAGCATGCAATGGAATATAACCAAGATAGGATACTGGCTGTGCTGGACTCCTTACTGAAATCACAGACCTTTCCTAGTGAATGGAAGATTGACAAAGATTATTGTGCCTCCTCAACACGTGAAGCAACTTCCACAAATCGCTAATCAAACTGCGGCTGTAAGAAGAACTGGGAGAAAAAAGCCACCAGTACAGTTTTGTTAACAGTAGATTCACCGTAATTGCTGCTGTATTGTAAACAACTGCAGGAAAAAATGGTGTATTCAGGTTATAGTTGATGTCAGGAATGCATTTAATACTGCTGACTAGAGTCTTATCATTGTCAAATTTGTGAAGCAGGGCATTTTAGAATACTTTTTCAATTTAATATCGAACTACCTCAACGAGAGGCACCCAAATCGCCAAGAAGGAAAAAATTAAGATCTGTGCAGGAGTTCTGCAGAGCCCTATCCTTGTCCTGATCCTGTGAACGTATTATACGACGATGTACTTTGGATTCAATTAACAGATACATACCAGATTAGCAAACTGGATGTCTGCAAACCACCTGACTTTGGCGCAAGAAGAAACAGAGGCGATCGTTCTCAAAGACAAGAGAAACAGGAAGCATATATTTTTTTATCATGGCTGTAACCAAGGTAACACCAGCAGAGTCAGAGGAAAGGGTCGCAATTCTGACGGGCTTAATACCGAGTATTGGTCGTCCCAGTGGTGGAAAGAGCTCAGTTCTCAGTGAAGTCGTGCACTCAATTGCGTTCTATGGTTATCGGTATTGTACACAGCAGCGGGGAACAACAAAATGAGCATTCCTTAGAAAAGCCATAAAGAAAAGTGCTGCTAAGGTATCTTGTGCCTATCGTACAGCCTCCACGGCAGCCCTGCAAGTAATCATCGGGAAGCCACCGATTGTGATTTGTTAGTCCGCGAAAGGACGTTTATGCACCAGAATGAGGGAAAGAATTCACGAGAGTAAGCAAGATTTAATGCACAGTACTCTGGCAAGTCAAATGGGACAATAACGAGGATAAAGCTCAATGAACAAAAGAACTGATACCCAACATATTTCAATTTTCATTTTTATTTATTTCAGAAGTTATGTCAAAGGAACTGGATACGTAAGACACACGATGTTTGTTTAGTATAAATGGTGTGAAGAATGGCAAAAAACTGTGGGGAGAGTGCTGACTCTCGAAAACATTGTCAACGCCATGATAAAAACAAAGAAAGACTAGATCAAAATAGCAAACATGGCATAAAGTATTATGCAAAAGAAGCAAGTGTTGACAGGCGAAGCAGTAAGCCAGCGACACTGACGAGGAGATATTGAGAATGACCTGAACCCTTAATAACCTCGAACATCTTGGTGGACATGAGATGTATGGTATCCCTTCTTTATCCAATTGTAAACCACGAGTAAAGACAGCCTAGTGGCTTGACGCAGATATCTATATAGATGGTATCGCGGCACTATATAGGCGGTTCAGCAGGACCACTACAGAGGTAATTTCGCGCTTTCTTACATCCTCTAGAAAAATAGTATCTATTGATAGGTTTGCAAGATTTCGAACATTCTACATATGAGTCATTTTTTTGCAAGCCGTACACTTAATTTAACTTAAAATTTTAGAATTGGCTGAATTTCTTTTTTTACAACTAATATACATAATATTAATTGAAACCTATTTCAGGATTTTGCTCAAGTTTTTTTTTGATAATTTGTTGGATTTTCTCCGATCCACTTATACTTGAAATTTATTATCTTCGCTTGTACTGACCCAATTAATGATTTTTTTTTATTTTGCACTTTGCTGCATTAACTTGGAGATTGTATTTCGAAAAAAAAAACTTATTGTAAACTAATAAAAGACTAACAATTTCATTTTTAAGGAGTTTTTACATACTTTCCGCCAGATGAATTAATTTAAAGAAATGCCATTTCCATCCTTATTCTGTAATCTACAAAACAAATATTATGATGTAGAAAAATAAAAGCAATAAAATAAATAAATAATCTTTTAATTGAGTACAAGAAATTTGGTTTATTTACATGGATTTTATTGCAAAGTATACATTTTATTGCATGTCTTTAACTTCAATGGAATTTTCCTTTTCCGATGAAAAGTACTTGACTTGCATTTAATGTTTTTCCAATAGGAACGAAGCAATGAAATTTCGATATCCGTTTTACGGTTATAGCCTCTTTGAATCTCGCTTCTAATTTTTGTTTTCCTCGTCATACTCCTCATTCGGTACATATTTTGACGAAATATTAGGGACAGACTCAGTTGACCATTCGAATAATTGTTTCGGCGTTTGGATTGGTTTGAATGTTGTTTGAAGACTAGCTATTGCAGCTAATGTCTTCAAAGTCCCACCCAATTCATCGCACGCACCACTCAATTGCTACTCCGCATATAGACCAAATCTCTCCCATGATGAGTGAGGTTTATAAAATTTTTCTTGTTTTTATATTGCGCATCCGACCTATTAAAAGAAATATATGTTTTTTAATATTTCTTTCAGTTCTTCTTTCGATGAGAAGGCTGATAAAAGAATTCTGTTCGAATTTTCTGAGCACTCAAGGATGAGTTGACCATTTTATCCAACCTTAACGTTTTTCGCAAACCTCAAATTGGAACAATGAGATCTGAACTCATGCGTAATATTGTAACTTCAGACAATAAACTGAAAACTTGCTGCCCAAATAGGTTACGACTCTTTGCACGCCGTGCGCTTCGACTCCTGGCGCGCTGCGTGACTTGCCCTCGGAAATATTCAATATTTTCCGATCTACTAGAGACACCAGTTTTTCGTTAGGTGAATTTTGTAGATTATTAAAGTAAAGACGAAAATAGCATTTCTTTAAATTAATTCAAGTTGAGGGAAAGTATGTAAAAACTCATTAAAGATTAAATTGTTATTATTTTTTATTAATTTACTTAATTTTTTCGAAATACAATCTCTAAGCTAAAGGAACATAGTGTAAAATAATAAAAAAACCATATAAATCGGATCAGTATGAGCAGAGATAATAAATTGCAACTATGAGAGAATCGCAGAAAATACAGCAAATTATCAAAATTTCAAATGCGTTAAATATTTTCAAAAAAAGAAAAAATTGAGCATAATCCTAAAACCCTCTTGAAGATGCAGAAAACATTTTTTTTTATCACATTTGAGAAAGCCGCGTTTTTTCTCCAAAATATATGGGGTTTATTTATAAAAGAATGAATATGAATATCTCTTCTCAAGTTTATAGATATATAGATCTATTTTTGTCCGTTAATTGCATCATCGACAATAAATTCGATCTAACTTTCCTATATTTTAAGATCACAAAAGGACAAATTCTTAATAGGAGTCGCAACGTCTCTCTCTCTCTCCTTCTCATTCGCTCTCTAGTTCTTGTCCCTCAAAATTGAAGTATCTGATTAATCCAGTCTCTGAACTCGCTTATTCTGGTATAAACACCGGGCTGGTTCGGTTCTGCGCAACCGATTCCCCAGGAAATGACTCCGGCTAACAGGAATCGCTTGTCTGGCCTCTGTATCACCATGGGACCCCCGGAGTCGCCTTCGCACGAGTCGAAGCCCCCCTTACGCCAGCCTGCGCAGATGAAAATGTGTGGGATGTGTTCTATGTAGCCCGCCGATCGGTACATCGATTCGCATAATGTGTTGTTGATGACGGGCACAGAAACCTCCTGCAGTATGCTGGGAAGCGGACCGTCTGCAAAACAATAATAAAAAGAATAAGTTTGTTGTTTTTCAGGCCACCTGTCTAAACATTTCCCGGGCAAGATTATCAAAACTCCCCTTTAAGGCGCGTTTCGAGGTGAATAATAAATTTAATGTTAAAGCAATTCAAACCCTTTGGCAAACGTAAACAGGGTTGTATGGTTTTGTTTTGTGCGGATATTCCTGGAAAATTATACAAACATATGAGTAAGTTTTTAATTAATTATGAAACCGAGCGGAAATCAAACAAAAGATGCTGCTTTAAATTTTGAAATATACTCAAAATTATTACGCTAACTCTTAAACCACGTATGTATGTAGAATGGTGATTGTAATTAATGCCTCCTCTTATGATGGAGAATTAGTAAAAAAATGGTAGTGTATTTAAACAATAATAAGCTTCTACAAGAATGGAACAGAATCATTTTGAATGCGGCTTTAGATATAAACTATAAGAATGCAACACGTTGTCAGATCATATATACTGATCATTTTTAAGGGATTCGTCCGACGCGTGACGCTTCTTTACAACAGTCGATTAGGCCACACCTTACGGAGTAAACATCATTTTAGAGATTACTACTTAGAACACTGTTATCGATAATAATTGCACCCCAATTACATTACATGTTACAGTGCATATTTTGTTAATATTTATAATATACAGAAGAATGCTACTTATTGTTTCCATACTAGCGGTTGTGCAATAAACATGCCAATGTAGGAAGAATTGTTGGCAGTTTATAAACACAATGTAGATATCCAACTAAATAAACTTCTTATAACAATCAATACAATACAAAGATTTGCATTGTTCTAAAAAAAATATCAAAAAGGAATAAAAAGGGTTCTTATAAATATATGTTTCTAAATTTCAAAGATTTTTACAAGAAAACTAAATAAAAATAATTCCCAAAAAAATTAAAAATTTTCAAAATTAACTAAAACTTTTAATTAAATTTAGCGAATGCCCGTAACATAGCCCTCTTGTATGTACGTGCAAGAGTGTTTTAGTAGTTAGTAGTTATACTAGTGATAACATATATATATTTTTCGGCGTAGGTCATTAAGGGTATGCGCTCGTTTATAAAGTCATAAAAAATTAAGAGCATCAAATCGGGATATCGAGGAGGTAATGCTATTGGAGTTCTCGTGGTTAGACGCTGATCACCAAAATCTTTTCGCAAAAACAATTGTACGGCCCTTGCTATGTAAGCAAGAGAACTATCATTACAATTTGACAATTGGTGATAGAATACGTGGAGTCACGCTTGTGTATAATATTTAAGACTGTTGCTACAGAAAGAGACTGGTCTACTTTGAAAAGCAGATACAAGACGGCCAATTACTTCAATAAGTACTATTAACCGAACTGAATTGTATGTCATTTAATTAATTTTCCCATTTCCTTCACATGCGCAGATTAACACTGCAGCGAAAAGAATTTATAATAAAGAACTAGGAAAAAATAAAAAATATAAATGAAAAAGAAGTAAGTAAAAGCCTGAGGTGAGAAGAAATAACTGATAGTAGTGAAGATCTACATTTATCAATGTGTGCCAGATTAGTACTGCCGCTTGCAGTTTGTTTGGGAGACTGCATGAGATGGGTGTGCTCCCCGATTCTTACTGCAATCGTCAATTTCCAATTTTTCACCCGGTGCAGTCAAACACATGTAGTTCCGTTGTCGAAATATAGAGCGCTACTAGGGTTCCTCCTCCGCCCCAGGTAGCAGAGTGACGAAAAATGACGTTTAATAGACGCCAATATTACGCCTATTACGTTATATTGACGTCTATTGAACGTTATTATAAGTCACCCTGTTACCCGCGGCGAGGCCCGTTAAAAAGCGGCAGGTGAAGGACTTACGCAAATAAACAATAGACCAAGCGAACTATTTGATATGAATAGCATTTAAATATTACTTCTTAAAAACAGTCAAGTATGAAACTATCAAGAATTTTATATTTTATTTTACACGATTAATTTAATTATAAGTTTAATCACGAAATGGGAGGATACCAAGAAACAATAGTATTAATATAAAACGTACAAAATTAGGGACATGAAAATATAAGAAGCAATATTCAACAGGATAATAATGATTTCGAAGGAAGAGACAATAAGATTGTAATATTGTCAACTAATAATAGTTCATAAAAAAGGAATCAATAAATGTGTAAGAATAACCAAAGCATTACTTTTCTCGTCTGTAACTCATATTCTGAATGCAACGTAAAAGATAATGACCATCTCAATACCTCAAAGTATGGCAACTAATTGTAAATACAATAGGAAATAATCAAAACTGATTAATGAAAGGAAAATCAATAACAAATGCGATACATAATATGAAGTAAATTATTGAGGAAACCTAAGGGTAGAGTATAGAACTTCAAATGTTATTCCTTGATTTTCAGCAGGTATTTGATACCAAAAAATAATCGCTATAATACGATTTGGACAAATAACATAGAGTAGCCTGTATTTCAACAAAGATTAGACAAAGTTTTAAAAAAATTATGAGATTAAAAGTACATAAATAATGTACGTAATGACTGTATTTACCTGCCTTTAGCGAACTATCTCAACTGATGATTTAAGATTTGCAATACATGGATTTACACCCAAGAAATTTTAAAATTCTCGATTGCTATCCCGATTTTTCCTGCGAGAAGTGTAAATACGTTTCCCTTCATTTACATCAAAAAAAATAAAAATAAAGTTCCAATTGCTGGTGTCCAGATTTTCCCTGCGAGAAGTGTACATAACTACGTTATGAAGCAAATTTATTATAGCATATTGCTTCCTACTCCAACACAAATAAAATAGAAATTATCTATATTTACTAAGCTAGCTAACTAATTATGAAAGAGATTATTATATGGATGTCACAATAACTTGAAGTAATTAATTAGAAACATTCCTCCAGATTTCTTTAGCATATTAATTTTACTTTATTTTTTATTTTATTTTCATATTATTCATTCATATTCACTTATCAGGTCATTATGCGAATTCTAATTTACTAAAAGCATGTGGACATATATTTGTGACTGCATCGTTTTGAATAATACATTGTTCCTTTTAGGTGGATATTAAACGATTCGAATATATTAATGTTAGCAATGAATTATAACTCCGGATATTGATGGGAAATAATCGGAATACTCCATGCTTGAAATGTACGTACATATAAAGTGGTTTATGATTAATCGATGCCTATTTCCATAAAATGAAGCGACGTGAGTGGTTCCGTTTATGCGTTTGCATCTATTGGCTTTGAAATCTATACATATGTATCGCTTTCGGGGTTATGAGCAATAATACTGAACGTTGCCGATTGAGCGATATTTGCCTAACAAGCTGGTACAGTTATGTATGCGTTGATTAAGTTCAAGTAGCAATTGGCTGTATCTCGGAAACTGCTAGGCTAGAGTTTCGGAAAAATGTGGCCATCAAAATTATCCGAAAATTGTTTTAATTTTCGAAATTGCAATTTTAAAATTGTTTTAATGTTCAATCAGTCAATAAAATCAGTACGATCTGAAAAAATTGCAGATCGAACATGGTTTGCATTAGTGACATTTTCTTGTATCGTTTATAAGGAGGGAAGGAAAAGCCATTGAATTTGGTAATATTTAATTTTTAATATCTCCTGAAACGTTCAATCGATACGAATGCTTTGGGCTCGTTCGATGGTGTATTTTATGGAGTTTATTTGGAAAAATTATCGTATTAACATTTAGTTTGAAACAAATTAGAGAGATTGTTACAAGTGGTTACATATTTTGGCTGAAATGAAATTCGTAGCAAAAATTAAAAAAAAAAAAATCTATTAGACTGTTTACTGCTTATACCAACTAAATATGAATTAATGAATTATTTACTAGGATAATAACAGCCAAAAAAAATACCCTAGTAAAATTTTAATTATGAATCTTAGAAATGTCTACCATCACTGGTTGTATGTATGTAGTAGAAGAGTAGTGTTACACTGCGACCTAAAAGATCTATTGTGTCCCCTATTCTTGCTGCTTTACAGCTGGCCTTCCAATCCTATTCCTTTTAGAAAGTGTAGGATGTCAGAGGGCCCCAGACTAGGTAAGTCTCCCTCTCCGATTTCACATGTACCCAGGTACAATGCCCTAGGGTTGCACAGTGCTACGCAGTTTGAGAGGAGGTGGATGGATGTTTCATCCTCTTCCCCACAAAATCTGCATTCAGGATCTTTTTCCAATCCAAGCTTACTCAGGTGTCCTTTCAGTCTACAATGGCCTGAAAGTATTCCTGTTAATATGCGAACATTGTTCTTACTCAGGTTGATGCATTCTGTAAACCTCTTTTGGTTATAAGTTCCCAGAAGAATTTTACTTTGCCTCATTCCCTGGAGATTTTCCCAGTAACTGGATTTTCTCTGCTCCATTTCCATTTTTAGTTTCTTCAGTATTGTACTGCTACTTAACCCGCAAAAGGGTTCAGGCCCTACGAAAGGCATTCCAGCCCCTTTTTTTGCGAGGTTATCCGTTATTTCGTTTCCTTCCACTCCTGTGTGACCCGGAACCTTTTGCCTAGCTCATTTAGTTTCCCTAGGCATTCCCAGACCATCTTGGAGCTGATTTTATATGAGTAACCATCACTGGTTACACACATATTGTGTCTGTAAATTGCTTCTACCTTGGCAAAGTACATATTTCTGATGGCTGTTCGAATTATTTCTTTCATATTCTCAGGCACTGGTCTTTGTACACTATATCTGCCCCATAGATAAAAATTAATTTGTGAGATCGGGAGATCTCGGTGACCAAGAAAAATGCTACCCTGCCTATCCATTTATTTCCTGCTGGATCCGCATACCCATTCCTAGCTTCAGGCGAATATTTCCCAACAATAAACTCTCTAAAAAATGTAAATAGGTCACATCATTTAAACGGTGTTCAAAAAATTAAGGACAAATAATTTTCCTATCCAAAATTCCGCGTTAAACATGAACACGCCAACGATTTTATAGTCGAAGATCTTCATCAGTGAAGATTGCTTTCTGACCAACAGTGTATGTTCTGTGTACTGACTTTCCGCACTCTGAAGAAGTTACTTTGTCAGTCCATAGCATGTGTGATAAAAAAAATTGATTTGCGTTTAACATCTCCAGTAACCAATGCTAATAATCCAGCCAATGGTCAAAATCACCATTTTTTTTAATCCTTGATGTAAAATGACGTGGTAACGATGTAATTTATATTTTTTAATATCCGTTGAACTGTAGAATATTCTAAACTCTAAACAGTTCTAAATCTCTTATCAAATCCCAAATGCTTAAATGGAGATTAACTATGAAATAGGCCAAGACATTTAAAATATTTACACTGTTCCTCGATCTTCGTATTCTATTTCGAGCTTTAATTAGTCGAATTTGTCCGCTGCCCTCTTTCAGACTCCTTTCTCGTCAAAGATCGTAAGGATCGTAATCCTTTCGAAACTGCTGGTGTTTAACGATTTCCATGCTTGTGCGCTGCTTTATTTGCACTGGTGAAAAAAACTTTGAGGCACTCGTGTTGCAGAACATGAGCTTTGTACCAGGGTGTAGTGTCTAATTGGGTCTCCACATTGCAGCTGGAGACCGGCTACCAAATTCAATTTAACTCTGGCCAAATTAGGAGGGAGAACTGTGATTAGGAGGGAGATTTGGCTCTGTGGGGGTAGCTGATAAGCAATAAATTGCTTAGACTTTATCGGCCACTTAAAAAAAAATCCTCACAACCACAATCTATAAACATCCTAATAACCTGAAGTATGAAGACGGTTACCTCCTACACAACACTTGGAAGTTCCTTCTCTTTCCCAAATAACCCAATCACAACTCACGCTTCTATGAACCGTAATCCTAACGCGCAACTGATCCGTAACAGTTACCCCTATACAAACCTGTCCCCGTGTGTTAGTCTTTCAGTTTCAGGTCAACAGCAGCAGCCCTGAAGATTTCCCTTACGGTTGTGGATAAAACGTCGACCAGAGATCCAGGATACGGGTTCGAGCCCGAAAGCCAAGCAGAATATAGTAAAACTTCCTCGTTTGTAATCTACATTTTTTAATACAAATTTAACTCTTTAATTACACTAACACATAGACACGGACTTCGGTTTAGCACGCAATAAAAATTGTGTACAACAATATTTAATATTTATTAATTATAGTAATAAAGTGTAGTATTATTCTAAGATGACATCGCAAATTAGTAACTACAGTATTTCAAATCAAAATGAACTACCATTCATATCTTCCTTAGGGTGAATATTATGAAAATAAAATAATAAATACAATAAAGGAAAAATTTCTGAAAAATGCATTATAATAGTGTTTTAAGTAAAAAAAAGAAGCCATTTGCTTAGGTAGACAAACAAAGAAAATAAAAATTGTGTTTCTCTTTCTTTGTAAGAAATACGTCGGCTTATGCATAAAATATCCATTATATTTTACTTGACGACCTTCGCTTAAATAACTAATGTGCTCTGTTATGTTATGTTTTCGTCGATATTAAATCACAAAAACACCTGAACTAAACAAGCGACTCATGTACGTACGGTTTAAAAACTAAATATATGCAATTCTGAAGGAAATACGTAAGTATTTATAACACTGCGTAGGCTTTCACGGCCGGTGTAACTATAACTAACAGCTTCTTGCGGGTTTCGCCGTGTGTCAAAACTTTCGCTCGCTAACTGAACTGTTCAGTTACCCTGAAGAAGCTGTCAGTATGAACAGCGAAACGTCGAGCGAAAGTTTTGACACACGGCGAAACCCGCAAGAAGCTGTTAGTTACGTAAGTATTTATATTTAGGTAGATAATATAAGTATTCCTGATAAGAATGTATTTTTCATTTTAAATGGCTTCTAAATTTGTGTACATTCATTTCTGGGATTCCACAGTTGTAGTAGTGAGAATTACGGGATAGGATGTCGACGGAGGTAAATTGGATTTGGTCGCTGCTCTCTGGCCAATGCTCAGCAAGTGCAGTCGCAGCTACGCCTAAAAATATTTCGGATCAGGTGAAGGATTCAAAAATATTAAAAATTAAATACTGACGAATTCATTGGCTACTCTCGCGTTATTACGGTAGATACGAAAAAGTCACTAAACAAACTAACATGACAATAACTCACCTCTCAAGCTATGCATCCAAAGCTATAGCTCAATCTGCATAGCAGACACACCCTATAACGGAATTTCGAACATTAAAATAATTTTCCAGCTAGGCTCTAGCCTAGCAGTCTCCAACCATCCCTACTGAATCAGCGCGTACAATGTTAATTAAAACACAGTATATTTGAAATAAACTCAAATTAAAACTTTGTCTTAAAAGACGTCATGTGTTTGCTATTATATCACCAGTGATTATACACAATTTTTGTGTGCCGTGACATCAATTATACAACCACGACTCAAACATTCTTATCGCCCCTCAAGTTTCTAAAGTTTAATCTATTTATCGGGATTCACTGGCTGATGTGACAAGCAATTTCTAACTAGAAGGGGTTTTAAGTGGCTTCGAGAGTTGGATTACCTTCGTATAGTCGCCCCCATCCGGTGACGTAAGCGTTACTCCCGATGAAATCGTCATCGGTTTGCGGAACGCAGACCGGCAGAATATTGGGCTGAAACTTAACTGGTTCGTAGAATCTTAACAGGGCCAAATCGTATTCGAACGTTCTCGGATCGAATTGTGGATGGGACGCCACTATCTGCACCCGTCGCTCCTGATGGAGATAAGGCTCCGATTCTGTGGATAGATCGTGTTCGCCCAAACGTAGCAATAAATCACTGGGCGGGACTCTGAAACGATAATATGATTTTATGAAAGCTAAAACTGCAAGCAAACCGTTTTGGATGCAATGATCCGTGATAAAAGTAAATTTGCATTGTACTTAATCGTATTTTATTCTATGCAATACCACATGTATGTAAGTACAGTACACATTTGGAAATGATACTATTTCCAAATTTTGTAGTATGAAAGGTAGTCGTTGTTGGTGGTGTTGCGAAGCTTGAAAAAATAATTACCTGCATTTTCAGTTTCTTTCTGGTTTGGTTTATAATATCAGTAGGTTTTAAGCTTTATAATATGTTTGACTATCCTATAGTCACTTCTGGGGTAAGCCGTGCTTGTAATGACATGATGCAATCCTATTCATATAATCGTATGCGAGTACTAAACTACTGCTGTACTAATGTAATGTATAATTGCTGTTTTTGTGGAAATGAAAATAATTCTAATATATCGAATAAATAATTATTGTCATATATATAAGAGAAATAAAACTAGGTACATTTTTTAAAAGTAGAATCATTTTTAAAAATAACAAACTGCTTTCGCCAATAAGGAAATAATGCTAAATATATTCCTTTTAAAAATAAATATACTCCCTATAATATAAGAGAATAGAATAAAAGGAAACTCAAAATAATTAATCTCAAAACGATCTCCAAGGTGAAAAGCGCAATACTCAAACCTATCAATAAATATCTACGGACATTGGACAATGTTTCGGCTGGTATGTTTCTTATGCAATCTATAATCTTTTCACGTAATTCTTTAGCAGAATGAGCTTTTTTATATTTTCAAAGCCATAAATTGAAGACTTAATGAGAGACTCTTTTTAATTGGAGGCTATGAGGTTGGGG
Source organism: Protaetia brevitarsis (assembly GCA_004143645.1). Taxonomy (NCBI): domain Eukaryota; kingdom Metazoa; phylum Arthropoda; class Insecta; order Coleoptera; family Scarabaeidae; genus Protaetia; species Protaetia brevitarsis. The sequence goes on from RXPK01000247.1 coordinate 2,696,625, forward strand.
TTTGATACTCCACGCGGTGGGTCAATCGATTATAGAAGTTATCCTGCACGATTCCTGTGTATAACTGCATTATAAGCCAGGCAGCCGTCTTGCTGGAACAAACATCGAGCAACTACGACGTTTTGAAGGCGTTCCCATGTACGTAATACAGAGTTTTGTAAAAGATGTATGTGTATCTTTCTACATTTAAATTTCCTTCAATGAAGAGGAACCAATTATACACTGTTGAAAATATTACGGTGTTGGCGTTAATTTTGCGCTAGTCAAATATTTTAGTGTTGATTTTTCCAAACTTTGCCAGACGAGTTGACTACGCGTATTTAATAGAACAGAAATTACTAGAATTACTAGAAATTTCGTGTGAATTCTTTGTTCAGATATGAGGATTGACTATTTTTCTAGACATAGACATAGACATCAGAAGTGTCAACCAATCAGAATTTTTCCCTCGGATAGAAATATAGAAACCCCACCTATTCTAATACAGTATTGCATTATACGCACCACCTGCATTGCACGTGTATCTGTTTTCGTGTTTGATTCTCCGTATTAACATATCCAAACAAACCCACCAAATGTGACTGACTTGCAAAGTGTAACCTCGTGTTATTAAACGTTAATTCCAGTGGGCATAAAAAATTTCAACATCTTAAAGATGTATTGGGAACATCTATTTACGCAATTAGTTTAGACTTGAATCAAATAGCATAAACATTCACTTAATTTTATAATGGTTCCAAAAAAATCATTTTAAAATTGGTACGTTTAGTTGAAACCAAAACTTGTGAATTAGTGGTTTTGCATATTTATAACTGAGAAAACCTCTTAAAGAGAGAATATTGTAGCACTAAGAAATAGGAGTTGCATATTAAAAAGACGTTGTGTTTAGAAAATGGTGTTAAAACACCCAATAGATCGCATTAATTTAGTTAAACAGCTAGTAAATTTGTCTAGTCTAGATCAAATAAAATGTGACTAGAAGTATTTTATAATTCCACGTGTCAGTTGGACAAAATAACCCCTTAGCAATAGACAATACTTGACTATCTTTGCTCGTCAAATTTAAACTTCTATAGTTCTCGACAAAGTAACACGAAAAGAGTGTGGACCTCTCCTGACTATTAAATTAGTCAAAAAAGTGTTAAAATTTTCTACAGTGTATGGTCTCCAAAAAGACCTGCCCATAGATTCACCTTTTGGAGATGTTGAAGGCGAGTGTAGTATGCTAGGTTTTGATTTTCTTTAGACCAATAATTTCTAACAGAGGGATTGTGACATTCATGTAATACAAAAAAAGAGGATTCGTCAGTTAAAAAAACGGTTCGCGTAATATAGCCCGGGTGCTCTGAAGATCGTAGTGTTGGGCTGTGTGGGTGTAGAATGCCTCCAGGATCACATTAGAGTGTTTATTTTTCCACGGAGACCACGTCTTCCACACTTTTTTCTTGAAAAAAGTTGTGATTTTTCAGGTTATGTCACCACAGAAAACCCGTCGAAATCATTGAAAATGAACGCATTTATCAACCAATAATCGTTGTAACGAATAGTAAATTGTTTTAATTAACTTATTTCTTGAAATAACACTATTTCATGCATTATTTTTGCCAAAAAAAAGTATACGTTTATATTCGCGGTAAACTGCCGCTTTGACTAAGAGCTTTTTTTATGTTGGTACGTTGGTGACAAAAATAATACATGTTATTTCAAGAAAATAAGTTAGTTGAAACAATTTAATACTAGGTTAAAACAGTTATTGGTTGATAAATGTTTTCAATTTTTTTCAAGAGTTCGACGTGTTTTCTGTGGTGACATAACCTGAATTTTTTTTTAAGAAAAAATTGTGGAAGACGTGGTTTCCGACGAAAAATAAGCACTCTAACACTCATTCTGGAGTAATTCTACACCAATACAACCTAAAATTATGACATTCAGAATACCCGGGCTGTTCTTTATATTTTCCAAACGTTTCTTACAGTTTCCCTATTCCCCATCGCTGGCACGATAGACAACTGCTTCACAAAAGTCGAACCTGTAATATTTGTAGTTAGGAAATTAATTTATAAGATCAATATTTATTAAAAAGAAAGAACTCTGTAGACCATATTGTGTGAAACATTCAGCTGCTCTGTAATATTTTTTCTGCTAGATGTACGCAACGTTTTTTCTACTGCAGCGTAAATTAAAATATCCCTTTTCTCATTTTGTGGTATTAGGGTCTTTTTATAACGATGTGACTATAATCAACCGTGCATTTCAACATATTTAATTATGCAGCGTACAATTTCATAACCAATAGTTTTCTTCAAATTTTGCTAGGAAAGGACGAATAATTTACTAACACACTGACGACGATGATAATGTTTTACTATAAATTTCTTTTATTTTTCAAACAAGAATAATACTGGGAGAACAACCATAAACAGTAACGCAACTAAAAATAGTTGAAATATTTACTTATTCTATAAATAGAAACGATTAAATAGCGAAAGCAAACAAGAAATAATAAATATAAAAATTCATAATGCATCGAGATCCTGAACGAAACAAATATCGAATGCACTTTAACGAGGCTCCCATACAACTGACGAAGTGATGATACGATAATACCCTCCGACTATAGCCAACCACTAACATCGATCCTATATGTAATGAACAATCTGGATATAAGAAACTGTCTGCTTTTGTAACTCAAGTGAGAAATCGGATGCACACTGGGTGAAAGCGATTATATTATTTTGTTACTTCTATCTTATAATTTAACACACCCGATGGGTTAATTTGAGTAACTCTGTACAATTAACAAAGTAAGTGTTATTAAAACAAATAGATAAAGGTTAGGCTGACCAGAATAATGAATATTCAACATAAATAATATGACAGACACGGTTATCAAATATTAATCTCGTAGGTTTACCAAGCAAACATCTCTTAGGAGCTGTGATCACTAAAGCGGCGACTCCTCTATCTCGCCGGCCCAATTTTTTAAATCACCCACCAATACGCGGGGCAACTGCTGGTGTTGCAAAGTCACTGATGGTGGATATGCGGAATTTTTTACCCATTACGAAGCAAAACGAATACTACCTATTTAGTTCGTTAAAAACAATCCAACGTTTCATAGCATAATTGTAATGCTATTTAACACAACAAAACAAAAATAGTTGTATTGAAATAATAGGTAATATTTGGTTGTTGCCATAACATCGTAACAAAAGCGTTTCTGTTCAGGTAATAAAATCTGCGGCTTTGATGGTATTTAATCTTGTAATATTGTCAAATTGAGCAAAATTTGATTGATTCATCTCTCGTTTCCTGGGTGTAGAAGTTAGATATCGTTGTAATAATTACTGTAAAAAGGATTATGTTGTCTATTGTTACTAAAATAAAACTTATAAAATTACTACAACCAATTTAAACGCTTTGATCACGAAACCGAAAATACTTGGTTCCAATAGAATGGAATTCTCCTATACATTTGATCCTTTAAATTAATAATTAATTGAACAAAATATTTCCTACGTGGTGTATCAGATACAACAAAAAATGTTGTAAATTTTCAAACAATTATAAAGTTTCGCACAACAAGTTGTTGAACATATAGGGACGAGCACAACTTGTGTTAAAATTTTCCACAAAATTGTTGACGAAAGTTATCGCATTTTTTGCAACAAAATGCACACTTTTATTATACAATTTATGTTGATATAACCTATATATTACATTAGCTTTAAGGACAGGTCACTTGTTGCAAATAGTATGTTTAAGCCAGTGGTAATAGTTGCAACCAATTGTCAACAAAATATTTACAGTATTTTTGCTACTATTACAAATCTGTGTAGCGAACTGACATTAAGATTTTGCGTATAGATTAACTGGGCTGTTGCCATAATTAACATACCTAGTTGTGAAAAATTATTTATTCTATAGTGTTCTTTTTGGAATATAATCCGTAGTGTTGTTGCACAATTTGTTGACATAACCTACCTATAAAAGAAGCATAAACTGCATATTGCTTGCTGCAAATGTAATAGTGAATTTTCAGTAGAATTTTGCTTACAGTAAAACTGGACTGTTGGATTAAAGAAGGTTCTTTTCATCCATTCATTCATATATATATATTTGTTCTGTATGTGACGCTTGCGAATTCTCCTTCGTCGGTATACGATGTTTTCCTGGTAAATGAAACCAAATGAAAATTTTATAAGCGTGTTTTATTGTTTGTAAAATAGGAGAAGCGTCATCTTTACAACAATGGCGGTAACACATATATTGAACGTAACTATATGAGTAGAAAACTTCGCCATAATAATAATGTTTAGATCAGAAAACCTGTTTACAAAAGTGTAGGCTAGGTTTAAAAAAAAGTAATTTAAACATAATAATTAAATTTAAATAAATTTGTTAAATTAATAAACTAGAAGTAACAAAGCGATTATATTCGCTTTATATACCAATTATTTTCTTAATTCTCCCAATATCTCTAAAATAAATGAGATTTTATTAGTTTGAAGGTTTGTTTGTTGATTTCATTAACGACATTACGTAAATCTTGAGGGATGTTGACAGTTGGCGGATATAATTATTACTGCCATGTCTACAGGCCGATGTCCGTTTTAACATTAGCTTTTTTGCTTCAGAAACAGCAGATAGGTGTCGAATCTTTGTTGTGAAGTCGTTTATTACGTCGCATGCATAAAAATCCAACAAATCAAGATTATTTCGTATTTTGGCGTGGTAAATAGAAAACAAAAAGCGAAATGAGAATCACCTACTAAGTTATAGAAAATGTTGCGGTTATCATGCTGTTTTACGAAAAAACGCGTTGAATAAATGAACGCATTTTTAAAAGCAACTTGCTCCTAATGCCAACAAATTAAAAACAAAAATTAAATAATACAGTGTACACTTAAAATAAGGACGCAAATGTGAACGTTCCCACTCTTAGGTTGGTAATATTACTTTTAATTAATGTAGGTAGGGCTACAGCTTATTGTGGAACTTGGTTTTTCTTTACTTCGTACTTCTTTGACCTACTTACATGGCAGGAAGAAAAGAGCAAACGCCTTGATTACAGTTTCATTAGTGCATGTGAATAGCGCTGTTAAGAATTTTAACACAAAATAATTTACACCTAATATATTTCCTCCTGTTCCGTGAGAACTCTCACGCCAGCATCTCTTAATATCTTCGTAAATTATGTAACGTTATGTCCTGCGAAATTATAACTGTTCTTTATGGTATCAACATTCCAGATTTTTAAAGCGTACCAACTATAAATTATATATAATTTATGTTTTATTCACATAGACGATGCAGATGTTAAATTTAGACATTGTACAAATCTTCCGAAACTAGGTTTCCTTAATTAGAAGTGGTGACTTATAGAAAGCATCTAGAAAAGAGTCACAATTTTTTAGTAGAGTAGAGTTAAACTAATAGATGTTGAAAGTTATTTATGCAACAAAATAAATTCTATTCAACTCTAGAAATAAAACTAATTTGCTTGTTTTACAAAAACAGCTTGGGTTAATTTCATAAATATTGAAGCATATACATAATTTACAATTGTTATGGTTTTGTAACTTACACCTTGAATTGTTTTGTATTGCAGTATATTTTTAATTTCCTCATTTCGTATTAATGATCCGATGTATTAACGGCATGAATCATAACAGTTTAAATGAAATAAGGTATAATTAGCAAAAACGTATAATTAAAATTAATCTCTACGGCATCAACTTCCTTTCAATTTTTCATCTAGCAAGATCAAATTAATTTTACAATTTTAAAATAGGGATTGCTATTAAATGGAATTTATAGCTTCAGTACTCTTTGTTCTTGCCACAGATGTTATATTTAAACCTTTGTGCATTGGTATATGCAAAATATATTTACTTCCGTATAGCGTTCTTCATTGATTAACTCCAACTCTGTTTCATATCAGTAATTGTATTAGTCTTCTCTCGCAAAGTGCCTGCTTGACTACACCAGAAATTACTATTCCGTAAATAACTTGCTTTGTGCATTAGTCCATGAAACTGTTTGATACTGTTCACTTTAGTATGCCGTTTAATGTAATGTGAAATTATTCAAATGTATTATTACGGCTTAAGAGCTGGTGGAGTTCGTACCAGAAGAACTAGAGAACTAAGAAATGGTTACAGAAAATGACGCGCTCTATGTTAAGTTGCTAGATACACAAATGAGACAAACCCAATATGTTACATTAAAATTATTTTTTCTTGTAATAAGTCAATCATTTTGTATATAAAAGGTCTAAACTCCCAATGATTTTTTTCCGTTTTAATTTTTTAATATATTGTTAGGATCAATTTTCAAAAAGAAAAAAAATTAAACTTTGGTGCGAGTTTTGAGCTAAATATCGATACATAATATAATAAGAATCGAATTGATAATCGAAAAGATTGATATAGTATAAGAATATATTGAATCTTCGTACAAAAGAGGTTGTATTGAATAAATTAATATTAAATTTGTTTAGCTTTAATTTGAGCATAGAATTACGCTTATAGGCTTAATAGTTATCTGTACTATTAGGAGATTGAATTTACTTTGCGCAATAATTTGTGAGTATTGAAAGAAAACAAAAGGAACAAGACATATATGAAATGTACCTACAAGTGAATTAATTTTCATAAAATAGTATAACAGGTAATAGAAATATCCATAACAATAAGGTAGAGAATAGTCGTGCTCCAACGCCATCTGTGTTGCCATTCTCATCTCATGGAGAGGCTTTGGTGTGATTTTCTTGCGTAAAATTTACAAAGTGGAGAACTTAACCGATATTTTGCAATACATGCAGCCCTTGTGTAGTTTTCATCAGAATTAAGATATTCCTGTAAAAAACGTTTCACAATTTAATTTATTTTCTTGTCGAAAAGATCAGGAATAGTTTCATATCCACTGAATAAATGTTAAAGAAATTTAAATTCATGGAAGAACTCTGTTCTTCGTGATTGAATGAAATGATGGAAAACTGCGCATAACTTGAACCATATTTGCCATTTCTTTTGAAGCAGACGTTATCAATGATCGATTTTAATTCACTGAGAACAATAGATTCACATTTTCTCTTATTTACATAACATCTCAAAGACCTTTGCTAAACGCGTTCCTCATAATATCGTTGTCTGTACCTTCTTAAGCTTCCTTAGTTTCAACTACTAGTAGCCGGAGAAGTAAAAGGTAAAGAGATTTTCCTACAGCTTCACTATTCATTTCACTTACAGCTGAACAAAAATCATGCATGTTTAGTGTTTACACTAGAGTATCTTTAGACTTTCGTGGTTTCAAGTAAAGCGTCATTACTTGAAACCACTTATGGCTATTTTATAAAATGTTATTAGTTTAAATATATGTTTCATTCCTTTTCTATAAGCTTATACCTTTTTTTCTTTCAAATAAGTTTTCATTTCACTTTTTTTTTATTTTTAGCAAACAATCAGAAAGTTACTACGTCTTTGGGATCAATTGTACGCTTAAATTAAGATAAATAAATGTCTTACAGCTTTGAAGTAGGATTATTTTTATTTTTGCTTCGCTCGAAAGTCAACTGAAACTAAAATTTATGCCGTGAGGAAACATGTACAGAATTACGGTTAAGTTGAGATTTTTGTAAATTTAATGAGCTTTAAAAGCCATATACAACGTTTTCAGTAACATGCATACTTTAGGAGATATAAGGTCAAAATTGAAGTAAGTCTCATGTCAAAATATCAAAACTGCATATATTATTGTGATTTCAACGATTGCCACGATGACTGGCAATATCAGTAAATATCGGACAGTAAAAATAGGATTAGATTAAAATGGTTTTATAAATTCCAAATCAGTATTTGACATAGCTTGATCGTTTCAAAGATCATGAATTTAAATTAGTGTGGAAGAGCGTGAGGCTAGTTCTGATAGAAAAAGAAAAACGAGGCAAGATACAATAGCGCATTACCTCATATGTATTTTCAATGTATTGGAAGCACTGCTTAAAGAGTTATTATTTGTACGCCTGAGACAAGAAATATATCTGTACGGTGACCAGGATGAATCAATACGGTCTTTAGAGAAAGCAGGTCCATAATCACTACACTATAGACAGAATAAAAGATATAGCATAAATTCTACAGCGCAAAAAGACCGGTGCTCCAATTACAAGCACGAAGAGAATACCTTTAATTCGGCAGCTTGGTGTGCTGTTGTTGACGAACTTAGAGGCAGAGGAGTCGCAACTTATCTCTATAATATGACAGCCAGTTATCTCTAAGGGATGACGCTCTAGGACTCAGGGACCAATCTTAGATCCTACTTGTGGAATGCATACTACGATGTTTTTCGGATTCTTGCGCCAGAAGGTGTTGCTCTAATTAGGTACGTAGATGATGTAGATGTTATTGTAAAGGCAGAAACTGCGGAGATGATGGAAGTAATATGACGGAGTAGTTGAAGGAGAAAGGCGTGAAGCTAGTGCTCTCAAGACGGAGGCAGTATTAATTATAGCAAGAAGGAAGCTCGCGCCTGCGCAGCAAGCTCAGCCAAAGCCAAACGCCCTTAAAGTATCTTGAAATTCATGTAAACAAAATACGGCATTGGGCCATCATGTACGGAAATTTGCTGAAAAAGCAATCAAAAGTTGCCATAGCTGAAAACAGAAAGTATTTCCTCGGTTTTGTACAAAATCTCAACCAAAACGGAGAGATTGAATTTACTCCGCTTTCTAACACGATTTTCAAGGAAGAAATAATCTCCGCTTTCTCTCCGCATCTACACTACGGTATTTAAGCCCTAAATGTGAACAAATATCCCTAACATTGCATTATATTTTCTCCTTCACGGAGGTGATAATTTGTTTACTTAACAGATGTTTCTATTTCTAATACCTCAACGCCAAAAAGGGAAAGGATACCTCCGATTGGGAACATTTGTTCTCCAAATCGTAACTGTTTCCTTAAACATTTGAAAATTGCAAGTTCGCATAGGGCATGCGCATTTATTAAAGCGATGTTAGTGCAGCGCATGTGCAACAAGTCTGGACGTAGTCACTTTGCAATAGTTCGAGAATGGAGAAGGATATGGCGGAATGCACTGTACCTGAAATTTATAAAATACACATCAGAGTAAAGTACGAAAACCGTAAAAGATGGGTAAGAGTTATGGGAGCAAACATCACCAGGGCAAATGTAGATAACGCAGGTAAGAAACTTGTGCATCCTTATTTAATTTTCAATCTACGATGTACCAATTTTTAATTGGCCCCCACTACATTCTAGGTGTTAGCTCCTGAATAAAAGCACGTTTATCTTAGCTGAATCCGTGGTGTTTCAACTGTGTCGGGCCTTCAACCCCACGGTCGGTACCAAACTCGAAGAAGCGACTATATTATGGATAAATTAAAGCAATTCCAATGACGGCTGCTCTGTGACCGCAGAAGAGGACGTGCTTAGTGTGTCTATCCTAGTAATCATTAGGAATATATCAAAAATAATTCAAGAACTTGAGGTTCGATGACATTTTTGATGCATTTTTAATGATAAATAATAGAATAAATGCACTGAGCAAGGGTGCTTCTGTCCACATAGAATAGCCCTCATTGATTAACTCCAATATGATGTTAAACTTAGCTACTATGGAGCTAGGTAATATAAAAGTAGAGTTAAAAACCTTCTCACTAGAGAGATATTCTCTTCTCTCTCTGTGGCAGGTACCTTCTTAACGGAAATAAATTCATGTGTAAAGGATGAAATACATTCCGAAACGGAGTTAACGTTTGTTTATTGCGGATGTAATTATTTCCAAGTGGAGTTACTTGCATTAGCAACGGAGATAATTTTATCTGATACGATAGTAGTATTGCATACATATGGGGGAAACAACATCCGTTATTCATTTTAATAACAGCAGTAGGAGTTAAAATTTCTCCATTTCGGAAACTTTTACATTTATTGCAAAATAGTAAAACTGCATAAGAGAGACAAATTGGTCCTTAACGGATTAGGTTGCCTCGGTTAAAGATGTTTTTCCCCTATGAAAAGCAAAATTATCTCTGTATTCCATCCGTTTAGTAGCAAAACATTTAACTCCGAAATGGAGGCTCCTTGAACGGATGGTCGCGAGGGAACACCGGAAAAGAGTTAAAACGGTGTTAGATTCAACTCCGTATTTTTATCTGTGTAGACACGCGCGCTTTCAACCCTATATCCAATATTTTAATCTAACGGAGCTCTGGATACATGTATACACTGCCGGCCTATAGACACTTTGGAGCATACCATCTTTAAATGCCCAAGATGGAGTTCACAAAGAGCAAACACCCTTTGCGAACTCCGATGTTATAAAGAACGTCAACTTGAAAAATCTAATCCACACAATGCTAGAAAGCGAGACAAATTGGAAGGCAGTAGCAGCATAGAAGACCTTGACCTTAAAAAGTGATGCCTGATAACAACAGGACTTGTTGCTATACACCATCTTGTAGGGGGTGTAATTCTTCCAAAGTAATACTTATTCGGCCCGAGGAGGATTCACATCTTCAACTTCATCCAATGAGTGGGTTTTTTAGTCGGTGAAATTTCAACATGCCACAGCGTTACGGGCTCTCAGAAGTTTTTTGAAGGTTTTTCCTCTAAACCGATAGAATATGCAATATGGTCTATTGTAGAAATTACCATACTAGCAAGGGAACTAGGAACGGATTCAAGTTTCTGCCTACTAGGCGTCATCGGAGCTCCTCCGAGTGTATAAGCCCACTTTTATCGTTATCACATCTCAAGCTTTACGTACAATCACCTGCTAAGTGAAAAAGAGATGAGTTTGTGCGCCCCCAAGAAGCCACGTGTAAACTCTCACTCGTTAGCGACCGTAGCATAAAGCTGGCAGTGCAGTCATTGAACTAGCTCGGATAGTTCATGAATTATCTGAGCTAGTTCAATGACTGCATTGCCAGCTTCTATACACTTATGTTAGTCGCTTAGTCGGACACGAGTCCGTTCCTAGAGTTATCTCCTTTCATTGCTCTTGCTAGTATGGTGATTCCTACAATACATCATGAGGCCTGCCTGGTGGCATATTCTATCGATTCATTGTATTTAGGGATTTTTTCATTGGTGTTTTTCCTCCAATGTAAGAAAAAAAATAATGTGAAAGTTGCATTTAGATATAAACCTGTACCATACGTAACAATACACATTTTTATAGATTTTAAATAGAAATTGACCATATGTGCTATTAAACAAGTACGAAAGCATTTAAAAGAATATTAATTAAGGTATTACTGACGCAAGAAACAAATACATGCATGACATTGGTTTATCCTTCTTTAATCTAATTTAGTAGAAACTTGTAAAAAAAGCAGCAATGTTTTTCCAGATGTTACTTTTAAATTGCATCGTCATTACTCGTAAATGGCCTACTTAAACGTACTTGCAATTAAAAAAAATAATATCACAGCTAACTGTATCTAAATGTACTACTAGAATAGTAATCGAATAAACCTTAACCAAAAATAAACACGGCTTTATATTTCATTCGTACACTTAGGTAAAAACGAAAAATTAACACATCTCTACGTAATAGAAAAGTCAAAAGAGGAGGAAGTTCGTTTGCTGTAGCAAAACATTAAAACTGTTTGCGATGTCGTGGGACTAAACTAACAATAATTACAAAAAGATAAATAAAATAGCACCACGTTACCTACATTAATTACAGTACTAATATTTTATTCTGACTGTGTACTTACGAGTCGACGCAATGTGCCGCAGTGATGGCCCAATTTTCATTCAGGAGTGCAGCACCGCATTTGTGCAAATATGTAGACGTCCTCCACTGTCGCAGCGATATCTGCCATGGCCATTTTCCGAATGACGAATTCTCACCACCTACTATCCTCGCCTTGGGGTACATCCGCCTTCCGCATACTGCGGCCAACAAAAGCATAGAACTTATAGCTGCCATAACAGTGTTACGGAAATGAACAGTTCTAATATAGTCTACACTAACAAGATTGGTTCGTTAACACACACAAAAGGATTTTCTTTTTATTAAATGTATTATCATTAGGTGGGATTTGATTATGAGCTTATTAAGCACTTTTTACTGTAACAGTTACAACCTGAGAATTATGTTGTTGATTTAGCATAATACTAACAAAGAAACACGTTTCTGTATGATTGGGGCTTTTAGAACACTTTTAATGCAGTAATGTTAATTCGGGCATTTTTTCCTATATATATGAATTATTAGATTATATAGGGAAAAAGGAAATTTTACTTCAAATTTCGGGAATTTTGGGATTAAGTTTTAAAAATAAATAAACTTATCTCAGTTGAAAATTTTATTTTTTCGTACGCTTCGCCATTTGCGTTTAGTACCATTTAGTTTAAATAGGTTTGCTTCTAGCGTCATGCTGCGGAACGGATGCACAAATGCAGCTACGTTGTTATTCGCTAAATTTGGTTGAACATCGAAAATAAAAATATTGCCTACTGCGGTTGTGTGTGCATTTGCTTGCATAACCTTGGCCACAAAATAAACATACACTGAAAAAGTATTTTCACTGGTCACATATATTAAAACAAAAAAAAAAATAGCAAATTAAGTTATGAGGTTTTAAATACCTTGTCTGTGACGACATTTCCTAGCAATAAGGCTAATAGTTATTGTCAATTTTTAGTGTATGCATAGAAAAATAAAATTCTCCCACGCAGATCATCAGATTCTCTTACAACCCATTCACAAAAATAAAAATGTTGAAAACAATAATCTCATTGAAGCAAAATGCATATTTTTGTTGAAGTATATTTGCTAATTCAAGCAATTATCTTTTTAAACGTCAGTGGAACTATAAAATTATTTAAGTGCAAGTATGCGACTGATTTGCAACAAATAAAGATTCAATTTCTTCAACATTTAGGAGATTATTGTATAAACTACCATTTTAAACTGGCGGAACATTCGAATGGTTTGAATAAATTACGAAAACTAAATACGAAAAGTCGAACAAATCAATAGTTGAATCAGCAAATTCTTTTTTTCGGTTAAGTAAAAAATATCTAAAACTTAGAAAAGTGCTTACTTTCTTTTTTTTTTTATTAATAAACACATTTGTTTTGATATATTTTTATCTAATTGAATTCATTGTTTTTAAAAGTTTAGTTATTTGTATTATTATTGCAAAAGTATATAATAGGAAATTATCGAAACTTACAAAAGGTGTTTAATCAAATCTAGGAAATTATTAGAATAGCTTCTGGGGATTTTGATTCTCCACTACTGGCATCACTGAGTAAATGTAACCATTTGAGGTTATGATGGTTAAATTAGTTTTAACTGGTATTTTATTGTACTAAGCATATACATACAATATACCCTCATTGATTTTGAAATAAATCATAGTCATGTTGCTTCAACTAAGTTAAAAGGAAGAATTTTGTAGTTGCTATGAATTATCACAAAATTTCTTATTGTACCATTCTTTCTTTATAAAGAAGAAACGCTATTTCAAAAAAAAAAAAAACACGAAATATAAAATACTAATACACTCGTTCATTAAAATAACTTGTTTTTAAAACAAGAATTCGTGACTGATGCGTCTACCTCTTTAATGTGCCATTTTGATTCTGTATTTTAAAGAGAGTTATAACATCTATAATGTTATTGGTATAATTATAACACTTATGTTTTCTAATTTACGAACTTTCACTAGCTAATATTCAATTTGCTCCATTTTTTAAATTTTCGTTTTTACCTGTATGTTCAATTCACATAAAGTAATTGCGAAAGAAATGGGAAACGTGTTTAATTGAAACAAAATGTTTGATTTGTCAAAAATTTCAACATTTTACTGCCGAGTAATAAAACCTTATGGAGATGTTTGAGTTTATTAAAAAATGTTATGCTGGACTTGTCTTGTTTACAAAATATTAAGGAGTTTAGTTTATTTAGATCATTTAAATGTCATTATTATTATTTACTACTAATTCAACAGTAAATTAGAACAAATGTGGCAGCTTCTTTGGAGTTAACATTCTTCAAACGTGATCATATAAACGTGATTTATAAATGGTAAGTTTACTCTGGAGGTACGTCGCAATCTGATTATTATGCCAAGTATTTAATGCTTAACACTAAAGCGAAACTATGTTTTTTAGCACGACTTAATTTTTAAATATATCTAGCGTTTGGGTTTCTTGAATATTACATTATGATCTGCTTTGTTTTTAAAAATGTTTATAACAATAATAATGGGGCTTTATTATACATTGGATCATCATATCCAACTACAAAGATACATTTACAATTTCCCGATAATACCACCTACAATTATGTTTTTGTTCCAGTTAATCAGAAATTTTGTAGTGGACATTTTAAATTAAATGAAATTCACCTGACTACTTTTCGATCCCATTCGAATAGAATTTCTAAACAGTTAGTTACTACTACTGTGAGCTGTACCTACTACGACATCCTAATCATGAATAAGTTATCGACGATCTCTCGGTACCATTAAACAAAACACATGCGGTTTTCCCACAGTGGGAAGGATTTATGGGAATATGCATCTTTGATCAGGGAAGTCGACTGTGTTTGTGTCGAATACCGTTATACGACTAACCGTTTTATGTTTCGTAATTAACAGTGAAATTGCTAATTAAAAGTCTCGTGTGATTCTTCTTTAATATAGTCGCTAGAAGATTAGATTTGCAATTGATGTCTTTTATATTATATATTAACAGGTTATCTGAGAAACTGACTCCCATAAGAGTCATTGCAGACAATTCAATAGCAAGTTTTTCTTCGAATGTAATTTTAAACAACACCTGTTTTTCACAACACTAACAACACATTACCCATCACGTTCGTATAAACTGTAAAACACAGAACATTAAATTACTAGAACTGTAGCACAACACAGAAGAATAGAAACTCAAAACCATTAATATGTATTAATTCTTGTTACTTCGCCGGAGGAACAAACGCAACACTCACCTCCGTATTTATTTTATTTTTCGAGTGTCGAGCGGGTTTCGTGTTACCTTGAGAGTTCGTGAACTGTGGTAGTCGGGTTGAATGTTTCAGTTTCTTTTAGTTGTACCATACTCATTATTAATGCTCGTATAAATTGCGGCACAATCTGCTCGCGTTCGACATCGAAGAAAAAGCTCAACATTGAAACCGATTTTGCGATGGCTTTATGTTGTCTTTTTGCCAGATTCGAGTCAGAAATGGGATAATTAAAATGAAATTAAGGCTCTTACCTAATTAAGTCACGAATGTTAAAGATATCGCCATCGATTTTGTTGAAATGTTTTAGATTCTCATACGAGTTTATTACAATAATGTATGTATGAAATGTTAAAAATGGAGAGAATGCAATGTTAAATTGAAATTTTTCCCGTTACTTTTTTTTTATTTAACGGTAGATTTTTAGTCCATTATCTTTTTCTAACTTTAACAAATTTTTAGTTCACATTGTATTAGCTAGGAAATTGATCCAGAATACATACGAGTAGTATTCCTATAATTTGCATGAAAGGCACCAATCCAATTAAATTTAAATTTTAATTAATGACAATATTTTAATTTGTTTTTCGTTTTGACGTTATACGAGCTTGAAGATCGCTAGTTTCCGCCGAAACATGTAGCCTTTCATTGATTTTATTAAATAAGAATGGAATGAACAACATTTCATTTGAATTTACAAATTACATTTTGAGACTATACCTCAAAAGAATTAAGGGATTTAATATTATTGTAAATTATGACGTAAGTGGGGAACCAAACTCCAAGTTTTGATATTTTCCATTCTGTGCTAAATTTGGTTTGATCATATTTTTATCATATCGTTTGATTTGAAATAAATCAAAAAAGTCATGACTGTATTTACAGTGTGTCCCACATCTATTTTGCCACGCATTTATTCGGAAACTAATAGAGATAAAAAGTTACAGTAAAATCCAGTGGAAATGAGACGACATTGTACATCAAATTCTGCCATTATAACACACCCCGTATAGGAAAATAGCGTTTTATCCCCCTCTCCTACTTTATTTCTTTTAAATTGCACCCTTATTTTTTTCGCAAATTTTCGGTAGCTACCAACCATACAAATACAGTCATATGTATTTTTTTATTATTATTATACGAAATGTTCTCAAAAAGTAGTTCCGAAAAATGTATGCAGTGCGAGCATAATTGCTTGACTGAAGTGTGCCGCTTCCATGAAATATGATTTGGCAACCCTTCCAATATCAAACCAACCCATATGATTACAATAACAATGACAAGAATGCCAATAAACAAATATCAATTGCGCAATATGACAGAATCGAAAAGTAATTTTGATAACATTAGAAGAACAATAAGTCTCAAACACACGTTATTATTGATTATTGGTATGATATACCAAAATCATCTACTTATTCTATTTTGAGTAATTAAAAGGAAATCTATATTTTTTGATTGACTTCTTTTGCGCAAATGACCGTTACATAAGAATTTATCTTTAATAGGTAATAAACACTTAGACCATTCAAGATATTACTTGTTCGTTTTTTGAATAATTTTCTGGGTTATTACAACATTCCATGTTCAGAATGCTGTGTATTTTGCATTTTCCCATCAAAATCAGAATAATTTTCACTGAAGAAGTAAACAAATAATGCTTAATATTCATGTTATAAGCTTTCGGTTTATTCGGAATGTTTAGTTGGTTACTTGAACAACAAATATCGATTTTGCACATTCCGTTAGATGAACCGTATTATTTACGTATTTTATGTATGTACATGTATGGATTAAATGAGTTAATGGAAATGAAGAGAACACACACAAACATCATGTATGTAGACACACCTGCGTTAATTCTCGCGTCATACAAAAAAAATGATAATTTGTGGTTTTCTATTCTCAACCCTAAGCCGACACACATAGCGGATTTTTCCGTCATGTGACGAATAAACTGTTTATTAGCGTGCCGAATTAAAGATATTTGAAATATCTAGGCTGTTTTTACTTTTAGAATATGTTTAGTTTTAAAATTTATAACAATCCGCTATACTTATTTGTTTACCTACTGATAAGATTCACGCACAATAGATCTAGTACGGTGTTCTGAACTTGGTAAGTTCGCTTTACAAGAACAGATTAACCTTTCAACTACGCTCCAACATTCTCTGAAGTAGCCCCTAGATCACCTTCTTGTTATAGGAGAACGTTCTAAGCTGATTTCGTTGAGAGCCAACACATCCGCAGTCAATTACAGGGGGTTTTTAACACCTGCTTGCTGTGACCTATGTCCGTAAAAATCGTCCACAGCAACTAATGTTTTCTTATGATCCACTTAGCAATTGCTCTACGTATTGCAGATTTGGTTATTGTTGTGTTATTGATCTAGATCCAGTGAAATTGAATTCATTTCTTTTCTGTTAATCCTTTTGCAATTCCTTTTCCGAAACCCACATCAACGTAACATCGTATCTTTATTCAGGACTCTTAGCTTTTGAAAACATTCGCAGAGTTATTTGGTGGTTGTTTGATGCGATATTCAAAATATTACTTGTACTGTCTCTACAGCTGCTTGACTATCGGAGCTATGAGTTTTATAATTATTTTCGTCTTTTCCATTTAAAAGATTTTTTTTTGTGAACATTTAGGAATTAACTTTCTCTAGGGGTTTAGTGTAAAAATAGTAAGAGATTTTTTTATTTCAAAACAAACTGTGCGAATATATTAGAGAGAGAGAAAGATACTAGGTACTACAAGATACTATATAACAAATTATACTTCCTTATAGCTTTTGCATTAAATAATGATAATAAAATTGATGATATATTTTTGGTACACAAACTATATAGAGAGGTTGTTTATACTTCAGCAATTTGAGATGTAATCCCGAGTTCAATTTGTTTTTGCACTCCAAGAAAACTTGGCAAACCAATATTGAAGCAACTTGAAGGCAGTAATAGAAGTGTTATATTGAAGTTCTTAACCACAATTTTTGTTGTTGTATTGGTTTCAGTGATTATTTTTTTTTTTTAGAAAACAACTCCATTCGGTTTTATCAGTCTACCCAGTATTTATTATTAAAATATGGAATACTCCCTTTGAAGTGATAGGTTCAGCATTTCTAAGAACCCTAAAAAATATTTTGACACATGCCATGCGATCTCCAGTATGGCGGTAAACTTAAAAAGTAAGCAACGAATCATCAAAAAGTGAGGTTAGATATTATAAAAAGTTATTTAAAATTTATTAGATATTTAAATTACTTATTTCTAATTTTGCCACTTTTAGTACTCAATATCTCTAAATTTGGTTGATAGACAAACAATTTTATAAATAGTGGTAAATACTTTCATAATTGTCAGTAAAAATAGAAGTTACAAGGAACTGTATCTAAGAGAATTAAATAAACTTTATTATTTTTATTATATATTTTTTTCTCTGAACTATATAATAACCATGACTTTTACTGAGAATTATGATTTTCTTTTGTTTTTCGCAATGACTAGAAATTGTTAGATCAAATAATACCTTAACATTGCATACCTTAAGCGTCACAAGATTACTAACCTTATCGAAAATATTTAAGCGTGTTTTGAAATCGGAAAACAAAGAATATTAATAAACGAAAAGTAAAAATAGTCTTATGGTGGTATTTAAAGATTTTTTTTTAATTAAATTACGTTAAACAGGGTAAAATAAAAGAAGGATATGATCCACAATTACCAATATTTTATTCAGGTTACCGGTTTCACGTTATAACGCATTATTGAGTCTTAATATCAAAACTAATACAAAGAATTGTCCATAGAGAACGAAAATAGCCCATTTTTAAAATTATTATTTCTAAAATTATAACGTGATAAAATGAAATGTTTAAACTTGTGGTTAAAATAAATAGTTGATTTTCAAGAACGTACTTAAGATTTTTATTTTAACAACAAGTTTAAACATTTGATTTTATCACGTTATAATTTTTGAAATAATAATTTTGAAAATTTCGGCTATATTCGTTCTCTATTGACAATTCTGATTTTAGTAGGAGCAATTTGTGGTTAAAATGAACAGTGGCTTTTCAAGAACGTAGTACTAAAGATTCTTATTTTAACAATAAGTTTAAACATTTGTTTTTATCAGCTTATAATTTTGGAAATAATAATTTTGAAAATTTCGGCTATATTTATTAGAGAATGGTAATAGAGATTATCAATTCTGATCTTAGTAGAAGCAATTTGTTATCGTTTATTTTAGGGTTAAATCATCCATCAATTTCAGCATTATTTGTGTAATGTTTCAGTCCTAGAATAGTTATGAAAGCATCGACATATAAAAAAAATATTGTAACAATCAAATAATATTTCATTCCAGTTCGAAGTTATAAGTATTTTCTCCTTTTGAAGGATGCTTTCTCAAGTTGGATTTAACAATTCAACTTGATTTTTTTGTGCCTATAAATGTATGCGATTTGGTACAATATATATGTTTTTATGTGATATCACATATTAATATAAATCAATCAAATCTCTGTTAGATATTTATGGTTTTAGTAACAATATAATTCTATCCACATTTGTTATTGCAACAAGCTATGTACTTATAGTTGTTATAATTTTCTTAATGTTGCTCTTAATAATGCAGAACCGCTATTTGTAGTTTACTTTGTTCTTACTGCCAAACGGTTTAAATGGTTCCCATAATATGACATTTGTCATATTTCTTTAATCAATTTACTTTAATATGACAATTATTTGATTGGAGAGTTTGGAGATTGTTGTTTAATCTAATTTGCTTATGTAGAATAAACAGTAGAAAGTAAGTGCAAAATATATCTTTACATAAGTATATTAATCGTGGTGGTTTGCTAATAAAAATATCTGGAATAAATAACAATGAAGACGGTAGAAATAGTTATTTGAAACTACTCATTCTTCTCAGAAGAGTCAGTGAAGGTTGCAAATCAGAGCATATTTATCCATTCATATGACATGATTTGTAAAGAATTTATTTAAAAAAGGTGAAAAAAAGTATATAGTAAGCCAAATGTAGGCATTCCTATACAACAAAAACTCAAGTTAGAACATTCAATTCAAAAACCACCCCTAAAAAGAAACTTTGAACTTCCTGTACGGAATTAAATATTATTTTATATTTATTGTAAATTGTTATTGTATATGTAACATATTATATAATAACATATTACTTATTATTATTTATTCTTACGAGATTATTTTTTATACCTCGGTGCTTTCATAACTAGTAGGGCTGAAATGTACAACATATAAATAACCCTGAAACCAATCGATGATTTTCCTTTTAATTTTTATTTTTTATTTGTATGTGCGATCACGCAGAAAGAACTTTATGAAATATATAATGAACCGAAATACATACATTACTATATAATAAAAAATCAGGTTGGCACAACTCAACTCAAAAAAACCACCCTTCAAAAAGGAAAAATAACAATAACTTTCAACTGCGTCTACGGAAATAAATATTATTTTGTTGTTCTAATTTTCTTATTTATATTTCAATGCTTTTATAACTACTAGGGCTAAAACATACATACAAATAGTCCTAAAATTGATGGATGAACTATTATTTTAACCCTAAAATAAACAATAACAAATTGCTCCTGCTAAGACCATTCAAAAATTTATTTTTTAATTACATGTTCTAACACACTGAAAAAACTGAAAAAAATATTTAATAAACCTAAATGTATACAGTCTAACATAACAAAAAGTCAAGTTGGCACTTTAAACCAAACTCAAAAGAAGCTCCCATAAAAAAGGGGAATAATGATAACTTGGTACTGAGTGAACGGAATTAGTCTGTGTTTTTTAAGAATGCCCATAATCAGTGTTTACTGACATAAATTTTTGAAACGTGATAGCTTAAGTAGTTCCTGAGAAAAAATATTGAATTTTTCCACCCTTATGCTAATATCTGGAATGAGGTGGCATCGATTGAGCTATTTTTTGGTATTTACAGTATGTGTGAGTAGTAGTACTCGCTTGTGTTAATTTCAGCCCGATAGCTTTCGGGGCACTTTTCAATGGCTTATCGGAGTAGAGCCTTTGAAGCAACTTTTTCAGATCTTTTTGGATATCATGTAACCTCACCGATACCTGTCATACTTTTTAAATTTGTCATCATATAACGTGTGAGATTTCGAAGTTGTTAGACCTGCTGCACCTACCCTCACAAAAAGAATTTACTATATTTCAACCATAAAAAAATATTGCAACATTTGTGGCAGTCACAGTATATACGATGATATGGGTTTCAATTATACGTTATAATACCTATTAAATTGAACATACGAATATGGCCAAAACTATACCGCATCCTACTCAAAAAATTACACAGCTAATGATTTAATTTGATACGTACCATCAGTAAAATCGGTCATGTTCACTAGATTTTCAGCTTCTGTTATGTTGACGTCGACTTGTAGGTTTGTAGTTTCCGAAGACCCAGTAACATTTTGCGTATAATTATCATCCTTTGTTGAAGTTTCTGGCGTCCATGTACTAGTCATTATGGGTTCTTTTTCGTTCTGAGTGTAATTTGTCTGAGCTTGTGTTACTGCTTCTGGAGCACTAGTAGTTGTTAGCGTTAAACCCATGACCGTATTATTAGCAGTTGTTGACGATACGCTAGGCAACAGAACCCATCCATCGGGCGTTGTAATCGGTACCCAATCTAAAATTCGTACAGACTGTTAGAACTGTATTATAAATTCAATAATTCACAACTGCTGATAAAATTTATTTCGGAAGTAGTGGAATTTGCCACGCTGTATTGATTTCAAATTTATAAAATGTTATTTGGTATTTCACTGAGTGCATCCTAATAGGAAATAGATTGTCAAATATATTAAAACATCCCTACGCATGTTTTAAGGATTAATTGGGTAGAATAGCAGTAAATAATGGCATCGCGTGTTCTATTACAGTTAACAAAGGTTTTTTTTTGCTATAGTGAATTATTTATTAAGTTCCTACATAAAATAAACGAATGCAGCGTTATTAATGCTGCAATAAATGCAATATGTATGTACCTATGCATAAATTATAAGTATTTCTGTTGCATTTCGTCTGTTCTGCACGCATATATGTATATTTATTTGTTTTCTGTATGACCATACAGTTGTCAATGGGTTTAATGCACATATCCACGCATACCTATCGAGAAAATATAAGTATTCCATACAACTCGTATATGTAATATATAGGTTAAGTTGACGCTCCGTTACATCGATAAATATTTATGAAGCATACTGTTTGGACACAATTGCTGATTTTGTGTGTCTGTATGTGTGTGTTTAATTTTTTTCTTTTTCGCCAACACGAACAATGTAATTAACTGCATATTTATTATGTAATACGTTAGCATATAAATGATAATTACTGTGTGTGTATAAATGTTTTGCTTTCATTACATCGAGATAGTGGTTATATTTTTTTATTCGAAGGCAAGGTTAGTGGGTTCCCACCGAGTTTAGAGCTTCATTTTCATGCGATATGGGAAAATTAATGCGTCTACCGGAGGCCATTGTTTTTCGTTTAAATTATGAATGGAATATTTGTATGTTTAATTCATATAATTAGCATAATGTGCATAGATACACAAAAGACGTTGTAAAACCTCGAAAACTAAGATTACCACTCAGATGTGTGAGGACTTATTAATATGTGAAACTAAAATAGTTTTAAAACAATGTTTAACTAGTTTTGTATTTACAGGAAGAAAAATAGTATTCGATATATTGCACTATACCCACTAGCATGCATGAAATGTGTATGAAACATTTTTTTTGCCAGTAACTTGTGAACATAACATCGCAAAAGAATGCGTTATAAAACACACATTTTGATATTGGCTTTTTGCCATGTTCCAGAAACATGTTTAATTGTACAAGGTTAAGCGCGCGCACGTATGTACTTCGCATTTGTCAAAAATGGAATAGGTTATAGTCAGATGGTGCATTTTTATATATAGAGACTGTGGTTAATGTGGTTACAAAAGCTACAAGTTTGTTTCTCTAAATGGACGAGGATTATAAACCTGTGGTAAATATGTTTTAATGCTTTATAACCCACCTTTGTTTTTATAAAAAGTGTTTGGCAATAGGAATCTACGAAAATTGGCTTATAAAGTATCTACCGAGTTCCTAATATCCTGTTATAGTACATTACAAATGATAGGAATCGGAAAGCTTAAAAGTATAAACATATTAAAAGGTAAGTATATTTTGTGAAATTATCCGTGCATATAATCAGTATTTAATCAATTATTATTAATATAGTGAATGCCCGAAAAGAAATCCTTTCATAAGTCATAATTAAACATTTGGAATTAATTATAGACAACTTGCTTCAGCAAACCAATTTACGTCATAAATGATTCAAAATTAACTAAAAAGTTGTATTTGCATAACGAAAGTATTAGCTTTGCATCGAAAACTAATGCTGATAATATGAATCCTTTTTCAGATATAAATGTATTTTATACGTTAATCTTGCATGCATTTCCATTGACCCTTAAAATGTCCATTTTATTTTTAATACAGTGTAGTTACATTTTAAGTTGGGTAGAAGTACATACAGGGCTTAAGAAAAATCTGTGAGGTTATCTCACATTATCGAGTAGGTACTACTCGCATTATTAATAAGTTATTAAGAGTTTAGAATTTTTTTTTTGTTTTATTTTTTATTTTTTTAAAACATACAGTATCAGTGAGTTGTAATGGGTTAAGTATGCAGTGGAGAACACGAATGTTTGCATGACTCACAAGTGGTCTGCTTATGTGAAGGTGTGAGTAACCCTGAATGTGCACTCATCAAACATAGGAATAGTTCACAATGGTATGAACCTTCTTCGTCCTTCTTTCGTCATAGATTATTCAGAAACATAAAAAAAGTTGAAGCTACATAATATTCCAATATGCAATCATAATATTTTTAATTTATTCCAATAATAATTTAAATATGTATGAAAGCCAAACATTAGTTTTTCTATTTACTGTTTGATCTTAATTCGGTAATTTTCGTTAAATGGATTTTCGATTATGTTAATCAAATTCATTTTAGAGAATCTCTTCCGCAATACTTAATTTGCAGCAATAACTACTTATAACTGATTAATAATACTCACCTTCATCTGTGGTATTGAAATTTCCAATCGTTGGTTCTTCGTTGGCAGATGTCCAAGTAACTAAACTTGGTCTTGTAGTAAGTTCAGGTATAGGTTTTACCGTTTCGATCTCATTGGTTATGATATTCCCATTAACATCAACAGGAAGAGAAGACGTATTCAACGTTACATATAGCACTTCATTCGATTGTGTAGACATAGGTTTCTCTGTCGTTTTAGTTAGATTTATTTCGGGTTTCACGGTAGGTGTCAATATAACTTCTACAGTTGGTACCTGAACAGTTGATACATTTAACTGTAGCTCAATCTTTTCAGTTGTAGCGCGTTTTGTCGTTATATCAGGAATTATGTTGTCTTCAATTGTAGGTATTTTGATTGTAGTTGCAGCTGCACTATTGGATGTTGATATTTTCTTTTGCGTTGTCGTCTCCAATTTAGCTGATGTAGTGCTTTTAATTGGCGATTTTGTTGTCACTGTTGGTAATCTAGTACTTGAGGGTTGCTTAGTTGATGGAGCTCTGGTAGTAAGCAATGGTTTTCTCGTTGTAAGCCGTGTTGGTTGTTTTGTTGGTCGTTTTGTAGACACGGTAGGTTTGTTACTGTGATTTATGCTACTCGTTGGCTTTGGCCTCAAAGGTTTTTGGGTAGTTGTTGTAACAAGAGGTTTATTAGTACTGCTAGGTTTTATAGTAGTTGTTCTGACAGGTTTGTAAGTAGGCCTATTTGCAGCAGGTTTTGGAGAGGACGGTCTGGATGTTAAAGGTCTAATTGGGACTGTAGTAGGTCTTATTGTACTTGATTTTGGCGTAGTGCTAGAGTCTGGTTTATGCGTGGTCGATTTGGTTACCAGTGGCACAAAGATGGAACTTGGTTTCGTAGTAGTAAAGCCAGAAGTAGCAATTGGTTTTTGTTTCACACTCGTCGCTTTCGCAGTTGTTGTGCTAGTTGTACCTTCCGTAGGTATTTTAGTTTGAGAAACAGTCTTAAAAGTGGTTACTATACCATCAACGCTTTGGAAAGTAGTAAATTTGTAATTTTCCGTTGTTTCAGCAGGTTCTTTAGTTAATATAATTGGCAATCTAGACGTTGGTTCCTTTTTAGGGGTTGTTGTAGTTTTGCTGGTTGAAATGAATCCTGTTGTTGTTGGTGATTCCATGGGAGACGTCGTTACGGAACTGCTAACTGGTTATAGTTGCATTTGTTGCGGAAACTGGTTTTTTAGTATCTCCAGTTGCTACTTTATCTGGCAATTTGATTGTACTGGTAGTTTTTTCTGTAGTACTCAGCCTAAGCGGTGGTTCCCGTTGGGGGAATATAGACGAATCTATCGAGTTATCCAGGATTTCGTGCGATTGCTCTACATGACAACACGATCCGAAGTAGAAACGATCTATACAGGTTCCTAAGTGTGTTCCATTCGCCTTTAGGCAATCTATGGCGAACATACAAACTCCGCTTTGGTTGCTCTTTCTCGATATGCAAGGTAGATTCCTTATATTTCTCCCTATGGTACCTAGAAAAAATAAAAGAAAATTAGGTATTTTGCGAGAGTATAAATATTTCTAATATCTTGAATAATATCTCTCTTAACGGTTAGGAATATGAAATTTACTCAAAATTCATATACCTACTATTAACTTCTATTTAGAAAGGATAAACACTGTGTTACACGGTAGTAACAGCAGAATTTAATCGACCATTTCGGTAAACACAAACTGTATTTTTGCATAACTATACGAGCAATTACACAGACATTAGGTTTTGTGGATTTTACGGGACGTTGACTTTGCCATGGCAATAAATTGAATTTACGATGTTTACGATAATAACTATTCTGAAGAAGCCATAGTAGTAGTTGTAGTAACAATAGTAATTAATACCAGTAGTGCCAGCCATAACAACATCAGAAACCTTCTTCGCCTTTTCCGGTTTATTATGACGTTCCTGATGAGAAAGAGGAGCCTTTGGTGGTCAATACTTCCACTGGGCCAAGGTAACGGTACAGGTGACGACAGATAAAGGAGCAACAGAGAGAAGAGAGTCAGCTGTTTAGTGAGGAATGTGAACACCGTTATATAATACAAGAGCACCAATGAGCATACAAGGTTGACCGAAAATTGTTTACCTAAATTCCAATTTTTCCCGTTCGATGTAGTGCGAATTTATTTATACCTTGCGTGTGGTTATCGTTTACTTTGAATTTAATAATTTTTGCGGGAGCACTTTACGAAGGCTGAAAAAGCAAATTTCCATAGTTTTATTTTCTGTTATTGGTTATGCTCATTATAAAGACAATGATATACCTACGTATTGTATAAAGCTAAAGTTAAAACTGCAAAATCAAAAATGAATATGCGTAAAACGTATGAATATGCATATCTTACGGCGAATGCACTTGACACAGATTTCATCATAACTTATCTAGATTCCATTAAAGTTTCATGAATAATACAACATGATTACTGCCGTCTGCTGTTTCTTTACATAATTGTTAATAAGATTGGCGTAACGTGTTCCACTTATATAGCAACATTTTCATTGCAAAACACATGCCAACTTTATCGTCCCATTCAACAGTAAGTTTTAAATTTTTAAAATTTAATAGGAAGATCTTGATAAGAGTAACCAACAACAACGTGTATAAACTGAAGGATTCGTGTTTGAGTAAAATCAAATATCGGATATTGAAATGCGAATATGCATCCTTATTGGAACGGATGAATTTCTCTTATGACACGACTAGGGATACTTGGAATTGAAGAAAGTGGGCGTGTAAAGCTTAATTTTTGGAATAATGCTAATATTTTCTTGAAAAGGAATACTAGTCATACAAGATTAAACTAATTTTTCTGTAGGATTTTTTTTTAAATGCAGAAATAATTTATTAAATTATTATATTATTATTATTATTATTATTATTATTATTATTATTATTATTATTATTATTATACTATTTAACATTAGTTCTTTAGGAAGTTATATATTATAATTCTAATTATTCATATTATATCTACAGAATTTCTGGTACATAAACTAACTGTCAGTTCTTCAAAATATCTGATCAATACCCGAATGTAATTGACGTTCAATTACAGCACGAAGGTTGCAACTTGTTCAAGTCGATTAATACAAATCAGAGACGCCGTCTTTCTTATAACTGTTTCGCGTCCCATTGAAAATTTATTAACGTCAATTATACAACGTTAATTCAGCTAATAATTACCAATTCGTTTGACCGTTTTAATCCAGGTAACTGTTTCGACGTTTAATAAATGTTAATATAAGTTTCTTGTAGCTTCAAGATGTGTTAGCTTAAAGATGTAACATTAAATGACAAGTAATTTATAGTTAGTCGTATCATTACACTAAATAAGCTGGACTTTATTCAAGTTTATTTACCATTTTCTTTTCACCCAAAAGTAACCCACTGATAGGAAATTGTTATTTGTTTGTTAAGTCGTAACCTAATTTTCACATCATCCGTTTGCTTCACTTTTCCGGCATAGGTATGTATTTTATTTTATCAATGATTGCAACATCTTCAGCAATGACTCTTAATTCTGACATATTCTGTATAAAGTATGTGGTACTTTCTAATTAACTTATTATTTACTACAATTTTTCATGCAGAAACATTGTAATAAATAATAAATCAATCAACTAATTGTAAGTACTACATATTTTATACGTCTGATTATATAACCTAATTATGTACCTTCAAACCTATACTGCTAATTATGTTTTCATTTCTTTCAGAAGCTTCTTCATTGACCATATTCCACACGCTACATATTCATTTCATACGTCATAGGCTTTTAAACAACGTAGCTACATGACGAGAAATAGCGGATGATACCTTTATTCAATCCAAGCAATAAGCTAAGGCCTGCTTCAGACAAGGCGGTTTGGTTGATTCAAGTAAGTTGCCTGGTTAAGGCCTGTTTCAGACGAGGCGGTTTAGTTGATTCAACTAAATTGCCTGGTTTGCTCTCGACTAGCTGATTGTAATTGAAGAGCTATTGAAGTCGCCGAAGCGAACAAGTTGACTCCGTGTGAAAGGGTTCATATCAGTATGCTCCTTGGCAATCGTTCGTTCAACTGCTGGAATGAACTAATTGCCTCGTCTGAAGGAGGTCTTACTCTCAACTAGTTAACTGTCATTGAAGACCTACTGAAGCCGCCCAAGCGGACAAGTTGACTACGTGTGAAAGGGTTTATATCAGTATGCTCCTTGACAACCGTCTCATCAAGTAGTGGAATCAACTAATCGCCCCGTCTGAAACAGATCTTAATCTGTGACGTAGTTTTCGCTTTTTGCTAATGTGATAAATGGTATGGAATACTGTAATTTTAAATTTATGGACACCCAGTATTCTTCTTGGGTTTGGGTGGTTTTTGTACGACTGCATAATCTACCTTCTCTCTTAGATCTAAAGAACTGAAATATAAAGTTCGCTTCCTTTTAGAAACAGACGGATTTCCTATGCTTTAAGGATTTGTAATGCAATTTTCATTTATGCTTTTAATTTTGGCCACTTTCTAGGTGTTTTCTAAATGGCATGGGCACAAAAAAAAACAATTACGCCTAATTACGCAGACACACAGACGGGAAGAGAAACAAGGCGGCAAATGATCTAGCCAATTGAATATTTTTCATTGGAGCTGGCCCTTTTACGTCATTGCCAATTCAAAAGTAACGAAGTCCTTTAATGAATAGATACGTATTGCGTTCAAAGAACGGTGAAAAGCGTACTAGATCAAAGACAAGAAATAGTGTTCTAAAACGAGCAAGACTGCGAATGACTGCGATTAATTATGCATGTGTACATCAATGATAGTGCGAAGATTCCTGTGGCAGACGAGGGGGAAACTCACAGTCACTTCAATTTTGTATCACTAGAGTGGCCTGGCAGAGATCTACAACTAGGTTTGGAGAACCTCAGAACAAATAGCTATGTAAAACAGACGCATGGATATAATTAAGAAGGCAATAACCTATTCCAGGAGTTTGAATTGCACTTGCTATTTTCTCCATTTAAGAAATACCTTTTTAATTAGTTGTGGACCTAAAAATCTTTCTATTACCTCATCTCCATATTGTTTTATCATGTTTAATTTGTCGAACTTGAGTTCATATTTAATCATTTTAAATTAGCCATCTACATCTACAAACTAATTCAAAGAAACTTGCAAAATGGCAAGATCCACTTGCATGTTACTTTGAAAAAAGGTCAGCATCACACCCAGGGGCTAGCTATGTCATCAAGAATGTAGTATACAATGTTTTGTTTAGCATTATAGCATTATATTGTCACCATTCCGATTATCGAATCGCAAATATTTGCCACGATTGCAGTAGATTCAATGGAATGACAAGATAAACTGGATAGCACGTGGCCAAAAGCCGGAAACCTATTCATTATCGCATGGGCAACGACCTCAAGGATCTCTGTCTTTATAGATTGAATTACATACTTTGTAAAAGAAAGGTGTATGATACATACATTTATACTGTTGTTTGACATAATCATTAGTTTCGAGAATCAATTCTTTGTATTAGCAAAATTACTCATTTGGAATTGCCTGAAACCTACTTAACCTACATTTCGCATGCGTTTTCCGTCTGGAACTAGGCCATACGAACTTTTGTTTTTACATCTGTGACTCATGTCTACCGTAACGATATAACGGTCAATGCGAAGGTTGTTGTTATACTTATACTTGATAAATATAATCGCGGATGGAGAAGGATGGATAATACTTTTCATTTGCTCTTAATCTGTAAGCATAATAATTCTTGGAAGGAATTCTAATCATTCCATCATGAGTTCTTTTATGTTTACATATATGCGCATATGTATATACAAACTATAATTTATAGTTGAAATAGCGCTTATGAACACTCATCCATTTTTCAATTAAGTTTCTCTCACAATCTGTAATACAGTACATCATTTGGAAACTCTACTTTCAAATTAGGAAAATCTTCTATTTTCAGAGTGCTGGGAAACTCCACACAATATTGAAATGGATACACATGGTTAAATATATTTTCACAGTGAGTGTATTTAGAGCAGACATTCAAACTGTCTTTAGAATGTTTATCTTACTTTTACATTTTCTTTTTGCTTACAATTAGTGGGACTCATTTGACTTGTGAATAGTCGGAAATACTACAGCTTGTTGTTTTTTTTTTTACATCACATCCTTTTACGCATACAGTTTTATCAAATGTTTCAATATCCTGGTACACTACTACCTGCATTGTGCTTTATCTGTAGAATTTGGGTAGGGTTTTTGGCTGATTGATAGGAATCATTTGGGTTCATTTTTGACTTTCCAAAGATGGCTTCTCTTTTGAGTCCAGACTCTAGCATTTACATAGTGTGGCAGGCCTTTTCACCCATCATAGCACTTACAGCGAGAGTCTCTAGTATTATTCGCGATTTCCTATAGACGTCTATTCAGTGCACAGTGTTCTATTAGGACACCCACTACTAAGCAAAGATGGTGCTTTCTTTTTGAAAAATTAATGCTTATTCTGGGTGTATGGCGGGTGCAATGTTAATATATGTTAAAACAACCTTTTTATTTATTTATTTATTTATTTATTTCGGTGTAGGTGAATGCTGAAAGACATATAAAGCCGCTCCACTGGCGCAATATTATCAATACCACCATCACTAGTTCCCCAATAGTAATAAGGCAATAGCAAATTAGAATATGTGCCAGTGACATGTTAGGAACAATGTGATAATTAGAGTAGGTAACCCCCCATGCAGTAACTTTGAATGGAGCATGGGGTTTAAGGATCTGTTGTTATTATTTTAATTAATCAATAAATGGTCGTGGTGCTTTAATAAATTCCTTCGCACGAATTTGCCTGATTTTATTTCCCATGCGTTTTTCTTGGATCCAACTCCATCTCTGTCCTTGCAGTATGTTCTTTTACACTTTTAGCACAGATTTTGCGCCTACTTATGAAAGCGATAATGCTTTCCTTGTTAGCTCAGCGACATTTTCACTTCTTCCAATCCTCAAATGACCGGGCATCCACCGTAATGTACCTTTATTGTTATCTTCAAGATTATTGAGTCCCGCTATTTCCAAATCAGTACTGATTTCGCGTTACAGTCGCTCAGTTTTCAGCTAAAGAGATCTGTAGCAGTAATAAGCTACTTGTTGAATGTATTTATTGCACATTTTCGTGATGATTGGTGAACCATTTTTAACTTATAAATTCTTATAAATTCCAGCTTCAACCACATTTTCTTCTTTTACTTTTAGAATTTGTGTTTGGTCTTGTGGCGAAAAACTAACCACGTTCTCAAAGCCAATTTCAAACTTCCATCCAATGGTGTAATCTAAATATTTAAATTATGATTCGTTGATAATAGAAAATTTTGGTAGGTACACTGACGAATTTATATTTTTCATTTTACGATCCGAAATAAAAACACCAGCGTGTTCAGGACGTTTTCAATTGTATTCGAAACCTCAACAGTCACGTGGTGGGCGATGGGCGAAAATGGAGAATTTGTCAAGCTGTGTAATGTTTATGTTCGGAATTTGAATAAAAATCATGTAATAAATTTGAAAAATGATAAATTGAAGATTTGTTTCTGTAAAGTTTATTTAATTGTTACATTTTATTTGCAACTATAACAGTGGTATTAATAACAGAAAAGCTTCAAAAATCTTGTCAAACAAATTTCTAAGTATATGTATTATTTTTTAACTTTCACCAAAAATTATACAGTCAACCTAAGTCAAGATCTTGCTGATTACTAATGAACTCCATTATTTATAATCCAGCAATTTGGGATCTTTTGACTTAAGCAAACAAATTCTCTTTTCACTCTATTTTATATCTAGTATGCAATACTCCCACATTTCTGTTAAATTTTTGAAAATCGACAAATGTTTTCTTTGTTAATATTCTTTCTATGACCAATAAACGGTAACTGAAATTGCGTGACAGTTTAAAACTTCAGGCCTACCCTATTTTTGCTTCAAAAGTATTTTTCATTAAATAAAACATGATCAAAAATGTTTTTACAACATGTTACAAGGAGAGTTTTCGAAAAATAATTGAAATGATAATAAATGACGAGACATTTTTAAGTAGGGATATATTGAAGTATTTTTAGTTCCTTTTAAAATAGAACTTTCCGTAAATGCTAAACTTATAAGGCAAACATTCCCTTAAATAATAGTAGCTCTTCATTTATTTCCACTATGACACATTTTGATGTTTTAAATTAGATACAAATCTAAAGAATATTCAACCGAATCATATGGTTTTGAGGGTATATCGTTTAATCTAAAACAAATTCAATTTTCGTTGTGTGTCGTATTAACGTGTATTATTTACTTATCATTTCAAGCCGGACAATTTTATGGTAAGTCCAAGTAGCAGTGGTAACACCTTTATATAAGAAGGGTGATAAAAATTCCTTTGATTCTTGTACAGTTATTAGTTTACTTTCTAGTATTTCCAAGGTTGTCGTTGTTACATTACCCTTATTTTTTTTAAATTTGATCTTTGCCGCAATTTGTGATTATTATCAGCCTTTGATAATGTTGCCGATCTATTCATTGACTGTTCAGGTGCTTTTGATACTGTCGGCCAACTTGCAATTTCCGATGAACCCTATACCTTGAAATACTTTTCAGAAGCGATATCAGTAATACAACTTTAAAGTTTATACAAAATTATATCTATTAAACAGAATTTGATATGTCAAAATAGAGTATTTATGTAAGTGTAAATTTGTCAAATGTTAATATTTGCCGGATGAATTCTTCATCTAATTTCTTTTGTTGTAATTCTGTGCTTTTTGTTTTATGGATACCCATCACGTTGTATGTTTTTTTTTTCAAATGTATGATATTGGCGATGTAAATAAATATATCTATCTATCTATACGATAAACTCATAATTTATACATTACCAAATTTAAATCACCCTCCATCATCAAGAATAAGAATAGAAAATGAATCAGCCACAGACATGTCCGCAGTTTCTCCCCAGTAGACAGAATGTTCCTTTTTTTGCGTTTCAACGGTGTCCATATATTTATTATGATAATTATCAATCCTTGTTTCATGTTATTAGAATAAGTGAAAATCATTAAACATACTTTTACTTTCTTTAAAATTTCACGGTTTACGCCAGCTTTTCCATCAAGAGTCTAGAAGCGACCTATTATTCTACTGCTCCACATAGTTGAACATCAGATTGTACATTTATTCAATCCAATTTAAAGAAGGCATCCTAATTTACATTTGTATTGTAATAATAATAATCTACTTTATCCCAATATAGACGTCATCATCCACGAACTTCAACGGATTGTTTACTCTTTTTTTGTCGTTCTTTGAAGAAAACGCCCAGTAACACAGAATTCATATTCCACCCACGTGTTTCACAATGCAACATTGTGTGTGGGTCTTGCTCGACCTCAATTCCGTTCCGTGTGTCACAGAAACCTATTGGGCTTCCGACATCACACAAACGCACGGAGATATACATACGAACAAACCGCGACCGTGACGCTGTTGGACATGGACGTTCGTATGTACAATTCCGCGTTCGCATCGCAAGCATACCTTCCCGGATTAACCGTTATGTAATAATTCATTGGTGACAGTCACACGGATAGTTCGGTTCGTTGGTGATTTACGATATGTGTATTTAGTTTATAAAATTGCAAGGATTTGTAGGAAACTCAATGAAATGCCGATTGAAAATATTTTCGCTTTAATCGTATCGCTACCTGTAAAGCGAACCAAAGAGATACGCTATTCGATTTGGGACCTGCATTCTTAATAATTTCTGTCTCATAAATCATCAATCGTGATCACAAATAAATTGTAATTACCCGATAAAAATATATTTATAACTAGAAATGGTGATTTATATTGGCACGCAGTAGCGCACAGAGAGAAAAAGAATTCTTTAAATCAAAGGAATTTGTCTTTGAGACACCTTACAAGAACCATTTTTTTTCAGTCAAAACGTATGTCCTTCAATTAAAAATAGTGTTATTTTAGTGAAAGAAATACGTATTAACTGAAGGAAATAGTTCTTTAAATAATGGCAAAGAAATGTTTCTTTGATTCGAAGAATCCTTTTTATGTGTAATATTAGTATATATTCCACAGACAAACCAAGTAAATCGATTTGTATACATATACGTATAATATATACAAAATGCCGACCGGTCATGTACAGTCTGCGCCACTGCGTGCCAACAAAAATCACCATCTCTACTTATAACAAGTCAATTGCTATTAATCTCTCGAAATACAGAAAATTTGTTTTCATGTTTGATTCCGGCAATGTCCTAGGTTAATTTAACAAAATCATTTGGTTTATTCACCAAGAGCAAGATATATTTAGACAAAATATTTCTGAATGGTAAAAAACTGGAGTGCTGTAATAATACCAAATATACATGTATATCCATACACGTCTTAACCAGAGACTGAACTGGAATAAACAAAG
This sequence comes from Protaetia brevitarsis, assembly GCA_004143645.1. NCBI lineage: Eukaryota > Metazoa > Arthropoda > Insecta > Coleoptera > Scarabaeidae > Protaetia > Protaetia brevitarsis. The sequence continues at coordinate 2,731,309 of RXPK01000247.1, forward strand.
AGACATTATCCATGCCCTACCGGTCCTGTCCAAGACTTTTTGAAAAGTTGGGGACTATGGATAAAGATGATTTATTGGTTATATTAGATTGTCTTGCCAAAAACTTTTGAAGGGCTTAGATTACTAGCTGCAGGGTTCTCCACGCCCATTACCAGAAACCTTGCCCTCGTCAGGCCATCATTGGCACAGCATATGAACTGGTGTTTCTTTCTCCTCTTGGAAGAATCTGCCAGTAGCCTCATCTACCAGGCCTATGTTATACATAAGCCTGTTTAGTCTAGAGTGACCAGTCAGCAGACCTACTATCATGTTGACAGTCTTTCTATTTTTATTCAGTAAATTCATAGTAAATTCAGGCCCCTGTTTCTTTAGAAACTCTTTGCTTGTCTCTGTCCAGGTGATTTTTGCCACCACTCTCTGGACTGATTATGTACCCATTCATTCATGAATTTCTTAATTTGGGATTTGGTAGTGTCGAATGAAGAGCGAGCTTCAACAAATGACCTTGATGAACCTCGCCTGGCCAGATCGTTCGCCACCTCATTTCCTCTCACGCCCAAGTGGCTAGGAACCCAGGACAATATGCTTTCCCTTTGGGTGCCTACCTCATTTAGTGCGCTTAGGCAGTCCCAAATCAGCTTAGAGTCCACGCCTACAGAACTAATCGCTTTAAGTGTGGACTGACTCTTAGAAAAGATAGCGATGCTTTGACCTGTCTCGATCCATCTATCTTCTTCTCTAACACAATGGTGAATTGCAGCAACGTCAGCTTGAAACAGTGTTGTGTCTTTGTTGAAGCTTACTGAAACAGCCTTTTTAGGCTTTTTGCGTGTATTCCAGTTCCGACGTGGTAGTCCGTTTTGGAGGCTTCCTATACCAAGTGCATAGTATTATATTATGCAGTAGTAGTTTATTAGTAATTAACTAATATACAACAAGTGCGGAGCGTATAACATTTATTACATTATTCTTATTTATTTTATTGTTGAACAAATTAAATATAAATCAATTTTTCATCACTTGCTTTATAACATATACACATAATATGAGAGCGGTTAGTTTTACCTTCCAGTAGATTGACGGTATTTATTGCCTGAAGATGGTCTAGGTGGAACCGAAACATGTAGTAAATAAATGATACATTATTAAGATTGGAAGGAACTTTTAATTTGCAATTAATCTATATGACCAATCATGGACTCACAATCAAATTTTATTATTTGTTTATTCTTTCGCTATTACTTAAGCATTACATATATTTGTTTCGATTAGTATTATTTTCGTATTTAAAAATTGATTCTATTTTTTTTTTTATTTTCTGTTTGCAATTTTTTGTCAGTTCATTGATTAATTCCGGTATTAATACTTTTTGGGTACCCACTGGTAATTAAATTATAATATGTATTGTTATAATTTCATTTAAACAGTTGGAAAAGTTGCATAAAAATGCTTAAACGTTCTGAAACACATTTAGAGACAACGTTTTAATTGTACATCCCAGTCATATTCCAAATAATAAAGGATTAGACAATAAATAATGCTCAAAACTAATTAACGAATTTATATATTTCTGATAACGGGCAGAAATACATTAATTCGTTAATTATTTCATACTGTAAAAAGCTTGCAAACTTTGCATATTTGCCGTCCTGCCAGCCTTTCAAGATCTGATATCGACATATATGGATTTGTCCCACGAGCCTACATATGCCCCGGTAGCTGCAATGGTAGAGCGCTCGTCCGGTAAATGAGAGTGTGTAGGTTCAAATGCTGCGTGAGGAATTTTTTTCTTGGGAAATATTCCTCTTCATTATTACAGTTACTAGCAGAAATATATTAATTAGTTGCAAACTTCTCCTAGATCCCTTACCACAAACTGCACTAAACTGGACGTATGTTTCGATGGAAAAGCTATCATCATCAGCAGAAACACTGAACTGAAGGTGATGATAGCTTTGCTATCGAAACGTACTGCTGTGGTCTGGCACCCCGGGTTTCGGAAATTTAAATGTGTATTTTTATTTATTCCTTATCAGCCTTCTCAAAACAATGATAGAGTTTCCGCGAGTTTCGTTAAGAATTTTTATTTAATTGTTAGTTTCATTCTTTTTGGACAATGCTGTATATTCAATCTCATTTATTTGTACATTTTGCGTACTCCTGTATTGTTTAGTTTATTTGCTAGTTTTTTCTTAGAGTTGCGCTCTGCGTTCAACGCACGAGTTTGTATATTTCATATATATGCGGATGTTATCCCTTGGGGGCCCAGTTCTTTGAATGATGGCGAGCGTAAGTACATGTTTTTCATTTCTGTTTGCTACCATGTAGGTAATTTATTTAATTTAAATCTTTGTTCGGGTTATTTGATTTTAATTCATCATCAAAGAACTCCTTATTTGAATTATTGCTGTTTTGTTTAATTGTGTACACATTTTGAGTATTAGATCAGTAATTATTGTAAAATGTTCTAGAAATTTCGTGTTTTAGTTTAAAAGTTTAAATTTTCCGTTTTCTTTTTTATCTGTTTTGTATTGTATTGTTAATTCACCTCGGGTTAAGGTGAAGTGAAGCTTAGTGCTGTTAATTTTAAATTTCAATTTAAATTTTGTATTTGTTTCTCCACGTGTAAAATATTGGTTTGGTTTAAATTTCGTGACCGCGTGGATATTTTTTTGATGATTGAGATTTATCTTCTGGAACAAATCTTCCATTTTGTTTGCTAAAAGGATTTGCATTGTCCTTTCTTAAGTGTAGAGTCCTATGCAGGTTTGTTTTTATATAGAATCATATTTCACGGTATTAATATTCCCTGTATTTTGGTCGTAATTTTTTTTTATTTTGGTAAATTCATGCAGTTTTCAGCATAATTATTTTGTCGCCCAACGTGCGAGGCACGATTTTATTGCATTTTTGTACAGAATCTTTATTCATGTTTTCGTAATTTTGTTTTTTTTTATTTTTGTAAACTCATGCAGTCACAGCATATAATTTATGGCGACCCAACGTGCGAGGCACGAAATTATTGCATTATTTTTTTTTATTGTAAATTCATGCAGTTTTGAGCAAATATCTTATTGGCAATCCCCAATGTGCGAAGCACGATATGATTGTAATTGTAATTAGTAAGATTAGGATCCCGTTGTTTTGAATTGTGAGAATTTCTCGTTGCGTTGATGAGGCTGATATTCGTGTGTTATAAAACTTTTTATTGTACACCGCTGCGAGTATGAAGATGGACAGGACTTACGAGGGGATCAGGAAGTGACGTTCCTGGAGACCAGAGTTGGCGGAGCAAGGAACTCATGGCAGGAAGGAGTCGTTGTGGCAGGACAAAAGGGAAGGATGGACGAAAAGGAAATTGTGGCAGGAACAAAAGGAGAGGATGGACGAAAGGGAGATCCAGAGAGATGAGAGGAGCAGGACTAACAATAAGGAAAGTATTAAGAGTATGAATGATATGATGGCAATGATAAAGGGTTATTGAGTGATATAAAAAAGAATTGATTGCTCAGAATAAAAGAATTGCTACAGAAGCAAAATGATTGTGTAAAAGATTAGAGGAAGTAGTATTTGGTAGTAACTCGGGTGTTGACAGAATTGATAAGAATGTTGTTAATTTGAGTAAAGAAAGGGAAGTTGAAGTTCTTGATGATTTAGATAAAGAAAGGGAAGATAAAGTTGATGAAAATGTTGTTGTTTTGATTAAAGAAAGGGAAGATAAAGTTGATGAAAATGTTGTTGTTTTGGATAAAGAAGGAAGAGAAGTTGTTGATGATGTAGGTAGAGAAAGGGAAAATAATATTAATAGTGTTAGGTAGAGAAGAGGAAAATGTTGATGATGATGAAAATGTTGATGAAAATGATGATGTTGAGAAAATGGGAAATGATGATGAAAAAGGATGATGAAAAAATGAAATATTGTGATGATAGTTTTAAGTTTGAAATACAAGGTTGCGGAAAAGTTAGAGGTGATGATATACAAGGTAACGAAAAAGTTGTTGGAGATGTTGGATCCGAAGAGGATACAGAGGTTGAGGTTTTTGGTGAGTTAGAGGTAGAGAAAGAAGAAGTCAACAATTCCCAAGGAGAATTCACAGAAGTAATCAACAATTCCCAAGAAGAATTCCCAGAAGTAATCAACAATTCCCAAGAGAATTCCCAGAAGTAATCAACCATTCCCAGGAAGATTTCCCAGACGTAGTCAACTATTCTGAAGAAGAATTCCCAGAAGTTATTCAATTCCACATCGAATCCCCTAATGTCGAAATCAAAGTGAAAGGGAATTATAATGAGAAGAATTGAAATTGAAAGCGATCATAATGAGAAGTTTGAAGTTTGAAGTCGAGGAAATTTTTCAACCAGCATGTATTCTTACAAAATAAGTTTGCCATTATTGTCCTTGATGCCGAACACTGTCTTAATGAAGTCAAGTCAAACCCTGTCAAATTTAAAAATCCGTTCCTGAAGCCATGTTGGAGCACAATTTAAAGAATGTTTCTATTTTTCGAGTATCCTTCTGGAGTTACAAGGGAGGTACATCCATGGATGTTGAAAGTTCTTCATTGATGCAGACCCACCACTGCCACACCGACTGCCACATCGTCTGCCATACCGACTGCTATGCCGATTGTGTTGGAAATCTGATCAACCGGATGGTATGTTGGACTCTCCCACTGGGTAGTTTTCATCACCCGGGAGTGACGTTTCACCCGTGTGGCGGGATACGGTTTGTTCGTTTGGTGCGGTTGAGACTTAGAATATTAATTTTTCGTGTGCGTTACAATTTCTAAGCGGAAAAACTCAATTTTCGTTGACACTTTCGTTTTCCTGTTAGTAATTGGGAGATGTGCTGTGGTCTGCACCCCGGGTTTCTGGAAATTTAAATGTGTGATTTTATTTTTTCCTTATCAGCCTTGTCAAAACAAGTGATAGAGTTTCCGCGAGTTTCGTTAAGAATTTTTATTTAATTGTTAGTTTCATTCTTTTTGGACAATGCTGTATATTCAATCTCATTTATTTGTACATTTTGCGTACTCCTGTATTTGTTGTTTATTTGCTAGTTTTTCTTGGAGTTGCGCTCTGCGTTCAACGCACGGAGTTTGTTATTTCATATATCATGGGATGTTATCCCTTTTTGGGCCCAGTTCTTGAATGATGGCGAGCGTAGAGTACATGTTTTTCATTTCTGTTGCTACCATGTAGGTAATTTTATTTAATTTTAAATCTTTGTTCGGGTTATTTGATTTTTAATCATCCATCAAAGAACTCTTATTGATTATTGCTGTTTTGTTTAATTTTTGTACACATTTTGAGTATTAGATCAGTAATTATTGTAAAATGTTCTAGAAGTTTCGTGGTTTTTTAGTTTAAAAGTTTAGAATTTTCCGGTTTTCTTTTTGCTGATTTGTATTGTATTGTTATTCACCCACGGTTTAAGGTGAAGTGAAGCTTAGTGCTGTAAAAATTAAACTTCAATTTAAATTATATTTGTTTCTCCACGTGTAAAAAATTTAGTTTGGTTTTAAATTTCCGTGACCGCGTGGATATTTTTGTAAGATTTGAGATTTATCTTCTGGAACAAATCTTCATTTGTTGCTAAAGGATTTTGCATTGTCCTTTCTTAATTGTAGAGTCATATGCAGGTTTGTTTTATGATAGAATCATATATTCACGGTATTAATATTCCCTGTAATTTGCGTCGTAATTTTTTTTTGTTTGTAAATTCATGCAGTTTTTCACAGCAGTACGTCCAGTTTAATGCAGTTTGTGGAGGGTTGGAGAAGTTGCAGCAATTCCCAGTACCACAGTTTGGAGCATTTTTGTCATATTAATTCGTTGATTATTCATACTATAAAAGGCTTGCAATCTTTGAATACTCAAAACTGTTTCATGAACTTGAATTGACTAGTAAAAAGAAAATTCGTTCCGAGAATAAGCAAATGTAATATTAAAAGAAATATAGGAAACATAAAGTTAGGCATTATCGGAAGGTGTACAAAAGTAAAACAAAAGCACCAGAATTTTTTAAAACTACTCCACTTGATGAACTAAATTTTCAGCAGATTGTTCAGATATTCAGAGTTAGACATAAACTATCCGGCATGCCGCTATCTCTGCTTTACTTGTAAAAAAACTTGCCAAACATTTGCATTACAGATGCACTGTATTGGAGAGCCTCACACGTATGGGAAGCATCATCCATTGGCAACTATGTCTATTATTATTTACCGGCTAAATTGAATACAAGCGTGTTTTCCGTATAGAAATCTTTTTTCGTTGGAATATGAAAACTGTTAAGGTTTTGGTACACTTCAATTTTTTCATCGGGTTTAAACCATTGTTTCTGTTCGTCGATCAAAACGATGACAAAATAATTCTTGCGCGTCGTGTCAGACCTTTCGGCCGTAACTGACAGGTGACCGCAATGTGTAGGCTATACGTGTTTGGCCATCGTGCTTTTCAACAGTGCCGGCGCATCAAATGATTTTAGAAACTTATTTGCTCATTTTGTTTACAATTGATACAATTATATCAGATGTGTACTTAATTAATATAGATACCTAATTTATGTTACATGTGCATACACTTATTAGTATTTTTATTACTAATATAACATTTATTTCACTGTAAGTGTTTCTTATTCATTTCAAACTTTCAATAATAATGTAATCGTTAAAATGATTCTCTTGCATTTTAAAATAAGTAACTTTGCTATGAAATTCTTATTTATTCTATACCCGGAAATATTAAAATATTTGTCTGTTGGCTGTTTCTTTTGGTGTATATACATATTGCTGTGGCCTGGCACCACGGTTTTTGTAAATTTAGTGATATTTTATTTTTTGAGATTTGTCTTTGTCAATGTGCCGGGAAAATTCTCTCAAAAATTAATTATTATTTTAAGTAAGATTTTTCTAATTGAATGATTTGATTGTTTAATTTGTTTATCTAAATGTTTCAGTTGGTTTAAATTATATTTCCTCTGTAATATATTTTATTTGATCATGTAGTTTGTGTCCTTCTTAGAAGAATTCGCTTCTAGACCTTTGCATTTGATTCGGCTGCTTTGGGCACGGCATCTATTTGTTATGATGTATGCCAGTTAGGGCCCTGAAAGGGGCAGTTACTGAACGATTAGCGTGTAAGTGATTTAATGATTTTATTTTCTTTTGCTGCCATTTTTGGGTAATTTCGTTTAATTTTAAAGCTTTGTTCGTTTTAATTTGTATATTGTTATTCATCCTTTCAAGGACTCGTTAAATTAATAATTGGCATTATATTTATTGTGGCACAATTTAGATGTAAGATCTTTTATTATATTTGTTCTAGAAGGTATTTTTGTTTTAGTTTAAAGTTTAATTCCGTTCTTTCTCAGTTTACTGAACTTGTATTTAATAGTTAATCACCTCGGGTTAGATGAAAAGAAGCATGTTGTGGGCTTGTAATTAAATTTTCCCAAATTTTTGTAAATATGCTTGTGTTTATCCACGATTTAAATTAAATTAGTGTGTTGTAATTTTGAGACCCGGGATTTTTTGGTTGAAAAAAAGGATTTCTTTCTAGAACAAATTTACCGCTTTTGTTGTTTAAAGGATTTTGCATTGTCNTTGCTTTGAAATTTTTAAAAATCGTCCATCTAGTAATTCTTTATTAATAAGTGTTATATCGTTGTGCACAATTTACATGTAAGGCTCGTTAATAATTTTCGTTTTAGAAGCGATCGCGTTTAGAGTTTAAATTTTCCGTTTTTTTGTAGTTTTCATATTAATTTTATTTTAATCACCTCGGGGTAGGTGAAGTGAAGCTGTGAGCTTGATTAAATTTCTATTTTTAATTTTGGTTGTTTCTCTACGTTATTTGAATTAATTTGTAGTTTGCTTTGAATTTTTGAAACTACGTGGATTTTTTGTGGTATATGAAATTCCTTCTAGAACGAATTCACCATTTTGTTTGATAAAGGATTTGCATTGTCTTTTTAAATTGTGAATCTTATATGCAGGCTTGTTTTTTGCCAGAACTTATATTCATGGTTTTAATTTTTCCTGTAATTTGTATCAAATGTTTTTTTTTCTTTTTTCTTTTTAAATAATAAATCAAATGATTGTAAATATCATTTTAAAATCACAGTTTCATTTATTTTTGAATTAGCCACTTCTATTATTAGGGATTTTAAAGAAAGTCAAATTTTTCTAACGCCTACTTTTACTTTTTTTAAAAAAGTTACTCTGAGATATAAGAATCTCTGGCGCCCTTTTAAATTCATCTTTGCTGAGCTAGCTAAATTAATTTTGTCATTTATAATTTCTTTAAACTTGTATGCTTGGACAATCAGTTCACAGCAGTACATACATTTGAATTATAATCTTGTTTATTGTTTACTTTAAATTTAATATTCATTTCGTTAGTAATCTTCAAAGGGGGCCCCATCCAATCGATCATTATTTTTCTATTAACAGATAATCGCTATTTACTTCGTAATCCTTTCACTGTATTTATTTATGTTTTCCTTGTTTTATAATAAAAAATATTGTAAGGGTGAAATCAATCTCTTTTGTTTTTCTTTGTTGTTTAATGGACAGAGTCGGATTATATTTAAAATACTCTTAGAATCGCATGACCTGAGAGCGTTTAAATTAATAGATAAAAGATTGTTATGATATTTTTTTATTTATTTCAATTAATTAATAAACATTATTTACAAATCCGAACTCAAATCATTGCCGCCCAACTAAGAAATAATAACATTTGGAAATAACATCATTACAATCCTGCCATCCGACGCTGAGCGACATAAAATCTGTACCATTTCAATCTGGCGTGCAGCAAACTCACGAATCACACAACAAAACACACAAAATCGATAGTCGTTTTTTTTAATATATCTGTAGAAACAAGAAGAATACTGGTAAATATCACTTTGCCATTGACGCATAACGTAAATTCCCATAAACATAATGTGATTTAAACGATTTAGATTGAATTGTTTATTGTCTTTTTATTGGCAAGGTACAATGTATCTTTATTATCGAATCAGCGATAGTTTCGGCGAATCTTCATAATCGTAAACACAGATTACAAGATAATGGACAGCAACCCATTAATCTTTATACTAAACAATTCGGTTTATCGTAGGAAGGAACAAGGAAGATTTAGTCCCCGGGCATATATAAAAAGAAATCCCGATTGATGTTTTCTCGGCCGTAAAGCAAAAAACCCGAGAGATACCAGACCATTACGATCCTATAAAAATTGACGTTCCTTTTCCCTCGTTCGTTATCCCGTCTCGAAATGTCAATTATTCCGTCGCTTCTCGTATAAATCCCTCGTTATTCGTTAACAATTAACAAATCGCAAAATCCGAAATCGGGGACGCGCATTCGATTCGGGCTTTATGCATAATTGAGTGCCGGGATTTAATCAAAACGTTACCCGTGAGTGATTTCGTTCCGTCTCTTTATTAGATAAATCGCGGGAAATTTGTTCGCGATATAGAATGGGAGGCGGCTTCAGTCAAACCGGATCCTCGATCTTTTTTATTATTAAGAGATCTATCTTGGGGTTGCATGCGAAGCGGTGCTACATTGCAGGCTACGTTTCTCTGGTCTTGTACATAATTCAGGCTTAATTCTCTCCATCTGTTTGAGACGTATACCTTGCTGTAAAACTAGGTGGTATGGAAGAACAGCAGAGAAGGAGATCTATTTGGATCTATTTTAAAACTTTGTACAACATAGCCTAACCCATACAACACATCACTCATACGTAGATATTGTAATAATTAGAAACCGGATTATATGCAAAGTTGCATATATTTTATTTTTTGCATATCTTTAATTATAGTCTATATGTAGACGTATCACACTAATTGAAGTTAATTAGCGCTAATTAGTGATTGCATATATTGCATATTTAGGCATTTCTATGCATATTTTTACAAAAGTTGCATATATTGCACATTTAAGCTTTTTCTTATCCTTTCTATTAGTAAAAATTCCTAGTAATTCCTAATGTGGATCGACAACCGACAATTCTCAGAACGATAAATCTTTTACATTGGTTTCTCTAATACTTTTTTCCAAGAACTGCACGTGTTTAATTTCGCCTAGCAGAAGGGATATGGTGAATACGTTTTATTATTATTAATTCCCAAATAAACTATTCATTCATTGAATATCTTTGAGCGAAACAGCATGTAATTGTGTTACGTTTTTAAATACTCTGCATATATACAATGAGTATAGCGAACAAAATTTCTTTATGGATTAAGCAATATCCTGAACTGGTAAAAGATGGCGACAAAATATTTCGTCGAGCATACAGTGAACTAGTAAGTTGATTTTACTAAAAGCGTTACAATTGTTTTTAAATTCTATGACTTTTGATATAAAATGACAATTGTTGTTGTAGGTGTCTTCTGAGAGAAAATACCTGATTGATCAACACGCTAAAACTACATCACATATTGGAAAATGTGAAAAACTAAAGCGATCCGCATTTGTGCAGCAATCTATACGTCAATGTGTAGCATCAACTTCATGAAACTCAGAACAAGAAGAATATAATACGGGTCTGTGTAACGCATTAATTTCGTCTAACATACCATTAGCAAGATTAAACAATGTTAATTTGAGATCATTTCTGCAAAAATATTGCAAACATAATATACCTGACGAAAGTACCTTACGAAAAAAATATGTCACATCTTGTTACCAGCAAACATAGCAGAAATAACAATTGGTAGGGAATAATTTTATTTATATCATGGTAGATGAAAGTACGGATAAGTGTGGCCGTTATATTGCCCATTTGTTAATAGGAATTATTGATGAAGATATTGTAGGTAAATCATATTTAATTTATTGTAAAGAACTTCAAAAAACAAATAATGTGACAATTTCCCAATTCGTTCAAAAAGGTTTATCAAATTTCTTTTTACCCGGAAGTATACCTTGTGAAATAATTTGCTAATGTTGTCCGACGCTGCATCATACATGATAAAATCCGCGCAAAATTTAATTTTTTTTTATAGTAACATTATTCATACCACTTGTTTAGCTCATGGGTTCAATCGTGTAGCCGAAGACATTAGGAATCATTCCCTTTGAATAGATTATAATCCTGTTAATTCCCAAAAAAGAAGTTTACAAAACTTATGGAATAAAGTCAAAAATGAATGAAAATAATTATAACTTAAAAAACTTAAATGACTATTACTACTAAACTAATGAATTATTAAAGTACTCTTCCAGGCTATAGTATGGTGTACTTATCAAACATCTTTTTAATTCAATCTTAAATCTATAAAGTGTTAAATTGCGCATTGCGCAAGGGAGTTTATTATAAACTTTAATCCCCATGCAAAGTATACTATTAGATGTTAGACTTAGTCTATGAATGGGTAAATGTATATCTACATTACGCATGCCATAAGCATGCACAGCATTATTGTCCCGCAAGAACTTTTGTTTATTTTTATGAATGTACAAAGATATTTCTAGTATATACAGAGATACCACCGTAAGTAGTTGGAGATCTATGAAAGAGGCCTGCCATGACGTTCTCTGAGAAACTCCCACCATGGCTCGGATAGCACTTTTTTGAGAGATCAAAATTTTTGTTATGGCGGACTAGAGCCCATACCAACAAACGTATCTTAAACGCGACTCAATATCAGCCAGATAAACTATTCTTAATACATTTAAATGTATCATCGTTTTAAATGACGCAGTTTTATATTGATGACGAAATTTTGGAATTCAAATCATTAATGTGAACATGCCATTTTAGGTCCGATGAAAAATGTATACCTAAAGTTTTAATGGAATTAACTAAACCAATGGTTTCCTTGCCAATAGTGGGGCCAATTGAGGCATAACACAAGTCGCTCGATTAAATGCTACATATTTTTGTTTAGTCGCGTTTAGACACAGCTTGTTGGAACTGAACCAGGTGTCTAACATGTTTAACGCACAGTCGGTTTTTGCTTGTATATTATTAACGTCATCGTTTACCAATACAGTGGTATCATCTGCATATATCACCATTTTATAATCTTTCAAGAAAGTGGCTATGTCATTAATAAACATCGAGAACAGCATCGGCGACAGGACAGCTCCCTGTGGCAACCTACTGTTATCGGTAACAAGCCGGAAGAGAAAATACATTTTTTATTCGCCTTAGCTACAGAGATGCGTACTAATTGCATCCTTTCAGAGAGGTATGAAATGAACCAATTCAACGCGGCACCCCTGATGCCTATCCAATCGAGTTTCTGTGCTAGAAGACTGTGCTGTACACAGTCAAAGGCACGACTCAAATCACAAAAAATACCTACAGGAGCTGTCTGTTTTCTATTTGCGAAACAACATGTGTGTACTACTTATGACCGCAGTAACTGTAGATTTACCCTCTCTAAAACCATGTTGACAGTCAGAGAGGACATTATACTTTTTTAAAAATGAAGTAAGTCGTGCCAACATAGCGTACTCCAAGATTTTGCTGACAGATGAAGTCAGAGAAATAGGTCTGTAATTTGACATCTGACTTGCATCGCCTTTTTTGTAGATAGGAACAACGACTGACGTTTTAAAACAGGAAGGAAAAATGCCTGCTTCAAAGGAGCTGTTTATCAAATGTGTAACCGGTGCTGCTAATAAGTTTTTAGACTCTTTAAGTATATTCGCCGAAATCTGATCAATACCAGGCGAGCTTTTATCATTGAGTTTATTAAACAAAGAAACAGTTTCACTTTCTATAAAAAGGAAATAAAAATATGCTACTTGAGTTACGTTCAATGTGATTCTGTACCAATGGGATATCCCTGATATTTTTAGTGACAGAGAGAGGCAAATCGACAAAAAAGTTATTGAAAGTATTTGCTATTATAGCTGGTGAAGTGATTATATCTGAGTCGGCTTTAATTTTTGAAATATTTTCGTTTTTGCTTTTCTTATCCGTTAAGTTGTTAATAATGCTCCAAGTCGTTTTAGTTTTATTATTTGACTGTAAAATAATTCTATTGTAATAACTTTGTTTAGTAGTACCCACTAAATTTTTATGAGATTTTCTATTTTGCTTATAAATTGCTTGTAAACAGGGATATTGCTTTTGAAGTATGAACATATCTTTCAGGTTAGTACTAGATTGAATAATTTCCGGAGTAATCCATGATTTGGAGCGTCTGTTGGGCATTAACGCACTTCCACGGAAACGAAATGTTATAATAATATTCCAAAGTGGACATAAAGATTTGAAATTTTTGTTCTACATCATCGCAAGAGTACACCTCGTGCCAAGATTCCCTACATAGATGTTCTAGAAAGGTTATTTTATTTTCAGCAGCAAATACTCTTTTATAGGAATGAATTTTCTTAAATTCTGTGGTACATTCAGTTTCATAAAGCATTATGAGACGGTGATCAGAAAAGGGTACGTCAAATAATTCATAACTAATAGAAGCCTGTAAGTTCGTACATACATTATCTAAGACAGAACTAGTGTTAGCACTTATCCTAGTATAATCCTCTATTATAATATTCATGTTATAAGAATTAAGAATAAACCTAAGATCTAAATAAGTTTCATGTATGTATTCAAAATTAATATTGAAATCACCTGTTAACATTATATAAGAGCCTGGCTTATATAGATGATCCAACAATGACCTAAGAGCTACTAAGAAGTTGATATAATTACTAGCGGGAGGTCTGTAGAGATTCACTATTGTAATATTATTAGAGTTATATTTCCAATTAATCGCACATACTTCAAACTCTCTTTCAACGCAAAAATTTGATATATCTATCGGGCTAGTATTTAAACCAACCTGTGCCCAAATGGCACACCCACCACCACGTGTAACTCTGCTAAAATTTGTAATGAGTTTGTAATTATTTATAGGTCGCATATTTAATTCATTTATTTTACTCCAAGTTTCAGTTAGACAAATAATTTTAGGTTGATGATTACTTAAAAAAATTTCTAAATCATTGAATTTTTGATTAAGGCTTTGTATATTTAGAAGAAGTAATAATTCTGTTTTTATTTCAGGTACAATTTCTTTCCTATCTATGTTTCTTGTTTGTTCTTCGTAAGATGTTGGAAAAAAACGGTTTAAGCACGCGTAGCGGGGCCATACCTCGGGATGTTGTACTTTTTCCGCCATATCCTGTGGAACGGAAACCTTAAACGATGCATATTCGTTTGGGTATTTAGAAACCATTTTGAGGCATTTCACAGGTTTTATATCTTTGGACTGTAGATGATGTACAAGTTGCTCTTCTGTTGTTGTTGGATCTATTCTGTACACATGAAAGTCAATGTACTTAATCGTTGCTTTAATTTCAGTGTCTGTAGAAGTTCCATAAATTGGTCGCTTTCTCCTTTTTTGTGTTACCCATTCATTATTTTGCTTATTTCCCAAATTCTCGGAGACCCTTTCTGTTTGTTTGTTTTCTGTATTGAGAGGGTTCTTCACAACTTCAGCCGTCTTCTTCGGTTGTTTAGCCACTAAACTGTAGAGGACGCCGTCATCACTTTTATTTTGTTTGTTCTCCTTTTTCAACGGGTTTTCATTTTTTGAAGGAATTGGTATTTGTTTATTGCTTTGTTTTGAGATATTTGCATCTTCCTTTAGTAGGCTTATTATTAATTCTAGATCCTTGACACGATTTTCTTGTATACTCACTATTTGCTTGAGCATATCTATTTGTTCATTTTTAAATTTTGAGGCAGTAGTACACACCTTGTTGGTACATTCACATGAATCTAAATCTATTGTTTCTACCGTAGGTAGTTTTGTTTTTATAAATTTTCTAACTTCTTCACTTTGTTTGCACTTGATCAGAGAGTTTTCCACTGACAATAATATCAATTAAATCACTCTTTTTTAATTTGTTTAATTCACTCACAATCACGCCTGTATCGCACGCCATCGTGTTGACATATTTAATTAGACATATTTAATTAGCAATGTCAAAAAAGCATTTTTAAAAGTGCCTTTACGAATCCAATTTTATAAGGAGCGACTTCCCGGTGTTAAGTTGCCTTCTGAACCGATTATTACGAGATGGGGTACATGGTTAGAGGCTGCAATTTTTTTCGCCGATAATTTTGAAGGAATAAAAAATGTAATTCTTGAAATCACTGCTGACTGCATTGCTCTTGGAAACTGTAAAAAGATAATAACATCAACAGAATTGCTACAAAACCTTTTGTACATTAAGTCAAATTATAGCTTTATTTCAAGTTCCATTCGTAAACTAGAAACGCAAGGGATGTCGCTCTCGGAATCAGTCGAAATAGTAGACGAATTTTGATATGCTATGTAAGAAGGTTAGGGGGTACAATAGGTAATTCTATATACGATAAATTTAAAAAAGTGATAAATAAAAATGCGGGGTGTTTGAAATTGAAGAAAGTTAAGAATATTTTTGGAAGGTGAAACAGTAAACGATTTCGACTTTAATTTTAGTTTAGAATGTATTGCAAAGTTAAAAAATGCACCAATTACATGTGTGGATGTTGAAAGCAGCTTTTCTATTTTGAAACATATGTATTCTGATAGAAGACAAAACTTTCTTTTACACAATTTTGAAAAACATTTAATTATAAATTGTTTTAGAAATATGTTGTGAAAAAAATTTGTGCAATAAAGTTAATGTTTAAATTTCTGCTCTTATTTATTTTATGTAAAAATTTTGCATATTGTCGCAATTTTGTTGCATATATGCCCCAGGTTTATGCATATTTTGTCAAAAATCGATGCATATATATGCGCATATATTCTAGTTTTTCTTTGCATATAATCCGATCTCTAGTAATAATAAAAAAAAAAAAATTAATCATGAATAAATTTTTGTCATCAGGGTCGTTAAAGGATTCGAAAGAACCAGATATCGTTTTTTCGAATCCTTCAACGACAGCTGATTACAGATTTCTTTTGAAGAGCTAAAATTTTCTGTTTTTGTCGATAGATGACGGTAGTTTGACACATGTAATTTTTATTAAATTAGATCTTTTTTAAAGCAAAATTTTGATGATATCTGAATTAAATAAATACATTTTACATTAAAATATTTGTTTTAATAATTTAGATGGTTTATATTTTTGCTTGGTAGTGTTTATTCTTTTTTAAACGTGATTTTTCTTGAATGTAGGTTATTTATCATCTATTTTCCTTGATATGGATCTTTTGTATTAACAATTGTGAACAATTTGATACTTTGAATTGAAATGTGTATGTAATTTTTAAATTATATCACAATATTTAATAAATTGAACTGCATTGAATGCATTGTGTTGTGATTTTTACCATACAAGTTAATAATCAAAAAATGCCTCCTAAATATAATATAGTAAATAAAATAAATAATAAGAATCAAAAAATAAAAAATGAATTCTGAAGTTAGATAAAGTAGAAGTATATATCGTTCTGGATTATGAATTATACTATTGCTTTTGACTTGGTGTGAATGGAAGTATATAGTAGTTACCTCGCTGCAATTATTTTAGCTCCTACATAATATAATTACATTGTACGTAAACGCCGATATACAGGGTGTATCAAATAAAAAAGTAAATTTTGCTTGGGTGTTAACTACACGACATATAAAGCACAAACCCGCCGAAACCGGATTTCATCATTAAAAAAAAAAGGAAAACTTAGAGCCAAAAATTCTTTAGTCCGGGCCTGATGCAAGGAAACATCATGTTAAGCACCCGTTAAACGTGGTATTATGTATAAATACATTGCACTCATTTAGTATTATTCTTAATAGTATGCCGTAAGTTCATTTAACGTCATGCTGAATAAATAAAGGCCCTTGTAAAAATAGCAAAACTGAGGCATCTTAAATGTCTTCTTTTTATAAAATAAACATTCCTTATTTGTTAAGAGCATTCTACGTAAGTCTACAAAGTATTATTTTTAATATCCTGATAAGACGTTCGAGTTTCACCGGATATGCGATATCAGTAGTTACAAAAAAAGTAAATATCTTTCTTTCGCTTTGTCGAATCGAGAGTTAGTTGTTAATAAACGGTACCACATGATTCTGAGTTATTCCTTTTGGATTTATTTAATCAAATAACGCAAAATGAATTGAATCGAATTACACAGAAAATAAATGTAGATACAGAAACTTTGCAAACACGCCTTTTTACTATAATGTCGCGCGAAAATAAATCTATTGTGTCATTTCTATTTCCTCCCGTCTCTCCGTAAATTAATACGATATCTGTCAATTCCTGCGTTGTGTAGCGCAGCATTTTTATACACATGCATTCCAAGCGGCGATCCTCACAAAACTAACAGCGGTAATGGCAGAATGATAGTGGTATGTGGGGGTATACTCGGGACAGCATTTAGGTTGGGCACAGGTGCGGCTTTAGCCCACGGCATTTACAAAATATTTTTTTTTCTCGTTAATGCTTACAGATAGACCCCTTGTGCATTAAGACTTTTTGATCGTAAATGATTACAGCTGCTACATATTATTATATCTACCTCTATATCGGATACACCCTGTATTGATCAACTTAGATACTGACTAAATCATAATTTTAAATATATATTATCTAATTTAATCTTTAAACTGTCATTTTCAATAGGTACCTAATATGTATGCATATTTTACCTATTTGATATTATTAGTCTTACCCACCCTATTGTACAAAAGCAGAAGTTAAACCTTTATTTTTTTAAATGAAATAAATATTTACAGAAATACAAAATATTCTTGCAGAGTTAAGAAAAATATATTAAGAAATCATTTGCAATAAAATATAATTAATGCTACATAACATATATATTTGTAAAACGTATTCCTAATATATTTTACACATATTATGTTAATATAACTAATATTCAAGAAATAATAAATATTTTCTAAATATTTCTGAAATATGAAATAAATATAGTTGGCTACTGGGGTCATGTGCGTATTAGGACGGAATACGTGGGCTCATGATCGCATTCTGATTATTTATGAAAACTAGAAAAGTGTTGGGGCAAGCAGTAAACTTTACGTAACACTACATACTTTTCGCATAACATACTATTCTAGGTAAAATAGTGTTTAAGTTAAAATAAATTCGATGTAACGCCCACAGCGAAAACTTTCTTTTTTACTCATAACCTGTTAACTAACAGGAAATACCAATAAACTTCGGTCTCACAAATTCTTTAATCTTCAAAAACACAATGTACATTTCGTTAGCTAAGCTAACATCTTCAGGTGTACATACAAGTGTATTGTCAAATACTAAATGCCTAAATATAGTAAGTATATCCTAGGCTACAAAAATTAATCATCAGGACTACTATATTCAATAAATTCTAAATATTTGTAATTAAGGGGTGTAAATCAGTATTGAGCAAGCTATTAATATGTTTTTTCATATAAATAGCTTCCCACATATTAAGATTCTTACAATTTAAAGACTTAATTAATTCTAAATCATCAATTGAAAAAGTATGTCCTGTATTAACAAAATGATACGCGAAAGCGGATTTATCGGCATTGTGTCTTAATATGATATAAATGCTCTTTAAATCTAATCTCGCATTCCTCTTTGTTTGGCCTATATATACTTTATTACAAACACCGCATTTGATTTTATAAATCCCAGAACATTTTTTAAAATCAATAATTTCAATATTAAATTTTAATTTATTTATATAAGATTGTATTTTTTACACAAGTTTAATATCTGGTTAACCCATAATTTATTAAAGTTAAATCTGCAAAACTTTTTCTCCACTATTTTCACTGGAATAAGTGTAGTTATATTTCTTAATAACCTCTTATTTTCTAACTTATTTTTAATTTATCTATCACACTTTCTTGTAACCATTAATTTCTGCTATATGACATATATATTCTAATTCTTTTTTAAAATTATCTTCCGAAAGCGGTATGTTCAATAATCTAGTTATTAAGAAAAAGAATGTTGTGTATTTTTGTTTATAACTTGTATAAGATAAGTTGTGTATATAATTGTTTGTGTGTGTGGCTTTTCTATGTATATCAAAGTGGAATGTATTATCTTTAATCATAAGTAATAAATCAAGAAATGGTAAACTGTGTTGATCTTCAATTTCAAACGTAAATTTTATTGAGACGGATACTGATTATTAATGAAATTAAGGAAAAAATCTATATCAAAATCAAATGGTATTACAGCAAGAATATCATCTACATATCTAATCCACAATTTAGGGAAAGAAGGAAATTTACTTATATCTTTTTCAAAATAATTTAGGAAGAGGTTTGCTATTTAATTTATTTAATTCATAACCTGTTATTTAACCATATTTCACTCCACACCAGATTGTCCCAATAAACCGAACGAAACCCGAACAAATCCGTTCCCGAGGACAAATCAAAACAATTCACCCCCGACAATATCCGAGAAGAGCCCATAGACAATATTCCGTGCTTCACATTATGAAAACGCGGCAGCTCTCTCCCCCATTCGGAATCCCGCTAAACTCAATTATAAAGCGAAGCGAACTTTCCACGGGAGGCGAACCGAAAAAAATAGAACGAAAAATGAGAACGAAATAATAGATCATCGAATCCGGAGCCGAGAAACGAGACGGGCAGATAACAGCAACGGCAGTAGAGCAGAGTTGAGTGAACGCAGCGGAAACCGCAAGGCAAATTACGATAAATCTACTTATATGCGAATATACGCCCATTCGCGTTCATTCCCGTCTAACTGCGACGGCTTCCGCTAGACGGGTCTCTGCGTCTGGCGTGTCTTTTCATTCTCCAGTAGCTTAGAGCTCTCTACGCGTAGAGATAAGACAAAAATGTCGCGCTGAAAGCTCTGGCATTATGCGCGTCGGGTCGCAGGGAGCCAGCATCGGAGGCGGTTTCTCGGAACAAAAAGGAAATCTAATGGAAAACTGAATAAAAATAGGAGAAAAGGAATATGAGAAGAATGCAAAAATATGAGGAACGGTGCTGTCTCTATGACGCTGGTGTTGTGGTCGTGAGTAGAATTTTTTTTGCGCCCCGGGTTTTAATCTGGGTTTATGAGTTAGCGGCGATATATACAGTGTTACTACAAAAGAAATAGATTTTAAAGCTTTAAATCTTGACCATGTATATATAATATTTGATTTCCTTTTTCTTGGTTTTTAGGTCTTTAATATTAAAACATGAATGAATACGACGACGACGTTTCGCTTTATTAAAAAGCTTTTTCAAGTAGATATATAAATAAATGTAGAAATTGTAAATTGTAAATAATACAATTGTAAATAATACAATTTACAATTTCTACATTTATTTATATATCTACTTGAAAACGCTTTTTAATAAAGCGAAACCTCGTCGTCGTATTCATTCATGTTTTAATATTAAAGACCTAAAAACCAAGAAAAAGGAAATCAAATAAAAGAAATAGACACTTTCAATGTTTTGTTAATGCAAAACTAATAACGTTATTATGAATTCGTTTAAACTATTTTATAAAGTTTACTTTGGGAACTCATAGGTGCTCAATATGCGCTCCTCCTGTCACACGGCACACATCAAGGCAATAGTCTAGTCCAGGGGTCGGCAAACTTTTTTAGGACACAGGCCAAATCGTAACGAAAATTAAGTCTAGCGGGCCAGGTAGTAAACTCTAACGTGTATATTTTTTATTAAAAGTTCCTCTGTGTTTTATTGAACCGAAAACAATGTACCAAAAAGTGTCCGTCGTATCATACAGGGTGTTTAAAAATTACTAACTTGTCAAAGAATCTTAAAGTTACAAAACTTATTTTTTTTTCAAAAACACCCTGTATATTCTTATATTTTTCTGCAACATTCCCTATAGGCTTCAGTGGTTTTATTTTAAATTATTCCTATTATTTTTTTCCAAATGGTCAAATAATTTTTACCTGGTGAATTATAAATAACATTACAATAAATTATTATTGCTAGTAAATATTATAATAATCATTGTTTTCTATATGTTAGTACCTAGAAAAGTACGCAATATATAAACCAAACAGTAAATATTAAATATTAAAAGTTTATCTTCATCTGGTTCGCATTTTGCAAAATGACGCAAAATGCGAACAAAAAGTTAATAAAGTGTTTGTGTGATATAAGAATTTGCAGAGGATTGAAATAGCTACAAAATGGAATCTTTGCAGACGATGAGGTAATAACAACAGACAGTGAAAAACAAAGAAAATTTGAACATATGGAAAGGAAACATGGAAGAAGCGGGGATGACAATGAAAACACTAAAGCTAAAATTCTCGGAAACCAGAATGTTGAAACTAAAATTGAAAGAAATGATACTAAAATAGAGCAAATGAGAAATTTAAATATTTAGGAGTAACATTGGAAGAAACAGGAAAACAAGATGCTGGAATAAACGATTGATAAAACAATCAAGTACTACGCAATAAACCAAACATTGATGAATAAAAAAGACAGAAAAGACAAAACTATGTGTTATGAAGAAAGCAAAAAAAAAAAAATAAGATTCCACTATTCTAGGGCATTTGGAAACACATCTCAGTAGTTCAATACCTGCTACTTCTGAAGATTTCGGCACCTTGAAAACATTTGACCAGAAAATTTTGAAGTAAAATAGGATCCATTTTTAAGAATTCTAATCCAATCTAGATCACAAGAAATGAATTGTGACATATTTTTTTGTAATACTTCAACGAATGTTAGTATCTTTTTATTTAAAATAATTTGAAGGGAGGAAAGTTCACTTGGACGGAGCGATTGTAGAAATTCTTTCTCATTTAAAAAAATATTAATAATTTCTCTGAGTTCCAAAAATCTCAATAAAACTTTTCCACTATTGCACCATCGAACTGGCGATGGTTAACTCGCCGAGAGCCAATAAAGTTAACCACTGCCAAAACTGGTTCAGTAATGCAAAATAGATAGAGGTGTTTGATGAATTATGCAATGACTTATTGAAAGCTTTGCACAAAAATACTTGGGCAGGATCAACAATGACTGTTGACTCATCAAGACCAACAAAAACCACTAGACATTTTTTGCCTTCTCCATTAAGAAGCGTATTGTGATATTCTCAATTTATTTGACAGTCGCTTGAGCTGAGAGGTCAACAGAAAAACAAACCCTCTTCTTTGGGCACACTTCTTCAGCTTTATCGCAAACCTATTCATGACTATTTCAAATTTAATTCTAAATAAGGTTAGAAATATTATTGCAAAGTACGCAGAAAGCGTTCATAGTAAATGAATTAACCGGACTTATTTACCGCGACATCATTTGACTATCAGTCGGTGAATAGTAGATGTAGATACCTCCCGGTACAATAATTTTCGTAAACCCTTATTGTGGGTGAGAAAACTATCGGCAATAGCTGAATTAACCGCTTGGTACTTACAACTTGCGCGGGCCGGATTGAAATACGCAGCGGGCCGGATTTGGCCCGCGGACCGTAGTTTAGCGACCCCTGGTCTAGTTCATTCCACACCCGGCGTAACATATCTGCATCGACACTTTCCACAGCTCTTGTGATACGTTGTTTCAACTCATCCAAATCATTAGGAAGCGGAGGGACGTAAACCAGGCCTTTCACAAATGCCCATAGAAAAAAATCGCACGGTGTAAGATCGGGGCTCCTTGGTGGCCACCGTACGAGAACGCGGTTGTGGGCTGTTGCATGGTCTATCCAGCGCTGTGGAAGTGTTTTGTCCAGATAATTTTTAACGACACGGTGCCAGTGAGGAGGTGGTCCAACCTGTTGGAAGAAGTTCCCCCTCGTCCTCACGCAGTTGAGGCATCAACCAATTGATCAACATTTGATGATATGTAGCTCCCGTTACTGTGTTTTCTTCAAAAAGGAAAGGACCATACACCTTTGTGCGAGATACAGCACAGAACACATTCACTTTTGGAGAATCACACAAATGCTCCACCAACACTCTCGGAGGTTCAATTATCCGCTCGCAAAACTCATCTTCATTACGTTGCAGCATTTCATTGTAGAAATCTTTACGTTTAAGCTTGTCATCTTCACGTAGATGCTGTACCAACTGCAATCTGTAAGGCGTCAGTTTTAGTCGTTTACGTAAAATTTTCCACACAGTTGGTTGCGCAATTTGTAGTTCCAAACATGCACGTGTTGTTGACTTTTGTGGACTTCGTTGGTAAACAGCACGAACACGTTCCACTGTTTCTTCTGACACACGAGGTTTTCCCGGACTTTTGCATTTACATAAATACCCTGTCGTTTCAAATTTATTGTACTAATCGTAGATCGACTGTCTAGTAGGTGGTGGTTTTCCAAAACGTGTTCGAAAATGTCGTGGACAACAGTTACGGAGTTCGTTTTGGCAAATTCAAGCAAGTAATATGCTCTCTCAGTAGAGTTTGCAGCCATCGTAGCTATTATGCTTGCGCAGTACTACCAACTGTACTATCCAAACTTCTACAGTTCCTCAACCTGACAGCGCAAAATGCATGTCGATATCACAAATAACTTTTGTTTTATACAATACCAAACGTGTCTATTTCTTTTATAGTAACGCTGTACAGGAGTTTTTCATCATTACTTGTACAGGGATTTCGAAAACCATAAAAGATACGTAGTGGGCTATATGGAGAAGGATCTGGATTTTTAATCCAGATCCAGTTTTGCCCATTTAAAGAAATGTATGGTTTATAGATTACAAGGAGCTGCAAATACATAGACTTTTGCATAGTCAAGTACCAATAAGTAAATCACACGGCACTGACTATCAAAAACTATTAGATGAACTCATGAAGGCACCCCTTTTAGGAATGCCATGTGATGCCATGATTCAAAAATTCAATCTCGATAGAAAATATCAGGTTATAATACCAGATAAGGACTGGGAGACAGGTACGCCAGTGAGAGAGAAACTGGTATACAGAGGGCTCTAAAGCGGATTATGGGGTTAGAGCTGGAATATATGCTAAGAAACCTAAAAAGGCTCTTTCGGTAAGCTTTAGCAATGACATAACGATGTTACAAGCTGAGGTTGCTGCAACCCGCCATTGTGTCTGAGAAATAGAAAAATGTACCGAGCCAGGTAATCGCTATTTTCTCTCAGTCAGTCCACACTTGAAGCGAATAGTTCTGGAAGCGTGCATTCTGAGTTGATTTGGGACTGCATAAGCGCCCTAAAAAATGAGGTAGGCACCCAAAGGAAATTAACTTTGGCATGGGTCCCTAGCCACTTGGGCGTGAGAGGAAATGAGCCGGCGGACGAGCTGGCCAGACGAGGTTCGTCAAGGTCATTTGTTGGAGCTGGCCCCTCTTTCGGCAATTCCAAATTGTACATTAAAAAATCATCAATGAATGGATATATAATCAGCCCAGGTAGTGGTGGCAAAAATCAGACAAAAGAGTTCCTAAAGGAACATAGGCCTAAATTTACTAGAAATCTACTGAATAAAGCCAGGCAGATTGTCAAAATGATAGTAGGTCTGCTGACTGGTAACTGTAAAATAAATAGGCATATGTACAACATAGGCCTGGTAGATTACGCAACCTGTATATTCTGCCAAGAGGAAGAAGAAACACCAGTTCATATGCCGCGCCAATGTGAAGGCCTGGCAAGGACAAGGTTTCTAGTAATGGGCGTGGAGAACCCCACAGCTAGCAGCTACGCAAAGAAGCCGTTCTCAAAGATGATAATCCTAATTAAGAGGACAAAATTAGAGAGCGTTGTCTATGAAAAAGGGGATCACAATAGATCTGAAAAAGTTGCGGTGAAACGGGTCCATAGGCCACACCAATCCTAATGTATTAGGAGATTTAGGAGATTGTAATCTAATCTAATGGTTTATAGATATTTGTAAAAATTTACCAAAACCTTCTCAATGCTGTAACTCTTTTATTTGTAATGAGAGAGAAAAAAAATATTCTTTTTAGGGAATTTAATGTCAAGCAACGACATCCTTTTATTTTGCCTAACATTTTTCAATTGAAAGCAAAGACCATTTCCTTTGAAAGGAAAACATAGAAGGCGAGGATATATTCTAACAGTGCATTTTTGCTGTTTGCAATGATGTAAGGACTTATTTCAATAAATAACCTCACAATACACTACTTTATGTTTAATAAAAATCATATCTTGCCATGGAAAAGGAAAGAAATTTATAATATTCAATTCACACAAGGAACAATAAAAACGCTAAAACACGCAACATCCTAAATTTACATTGGGTGCTCGAAAAGCCCACCATTATTACCCACACACATACGACACTTTCTCAACACGTAGTTAACAGCTCTCCTAATTTTGCGCCAATCTAACTTGTCAAATAACATTAGTAACAGTTCCCAACAGCTCCTTTTAGGTTGCATGTGATCGCACATACGGGCTGATTCTTTAAAATCGACCCACCTCAAATATTTCAGACTACTGAACTAAAAGGAAGTTAAACATTTTCAAAATTGTTTTCTGGTACTTTTTTTAGTCAAGAATCAGGTATTAATTTTATCTTTTTATATTAGAACTATGACTGGGAATAAATCAAAAGTGACAATAGTTGTAGAGAGCTGTTTTTTATTTCAAATAACGTTTTATCTAATGCCGATGATGCATTTTTGACATATACAGAAAACCATGTTAGTTTTATACCGATTGTAACAAATTTTAATGTGGATAGTAATTAAATTTTAATTTAGGTAAATAGTTAATCGTAGACGCTAAAGAAATATATATAAAATATAAACTAATAAAATTTAACGTCAAATTACTCTAAAAAAAGGTGGGGTTAAAGATCAAATACCCATAATTCAATTTCTTAATTTATTACCAAATTTTCGCTGAATTTTCTCAGCTTCCCTCAGGACAATAGAATATAAGGTAATTTCATTGAATTCTGGGTATTTATGGGTATTTGATCTTTAACCCCACCTTTTTTGGAGTAATTTGGCGTTAAATTTTATTAGTTTAAAGTTACGTCGTACTCGTTACTTTTTCTATTTATATAATATATATATAAAAAAATAGATGGTTTTGAAAAAGGTTTACAATAAACCGAAACATAACCAGTTGTTACTTTTGATTTATTCCCAGCCATAGTTCCAATATAAGAAGATAAAATTAAAATTTGCAAAAGAACGTCTGTTTTTAATTCCAGGGGGAAACAGTTTGACATATGAATTACATTTTTGACGGTACAACTGCGCCCCTACGAGTACCCCCTCACAAATTTTAAATGGAAGGATCCATCGTGTGTTATGGTAATACATCAGTTGTTCACTTTTGTTTAGTTTCGAAAAATGATCAGCTTTGCTTTAGTAAATTTAGTGTGACTTATAACCATTAAAAAAAGAAAAACAGTAACATTAAAAAAGCAATGAACAAACAAATAATAATATTCACAATAACTGGTCAAAATGAGCACCGTTGTTCTCCATGCAGTAGTAAAGCCAGTTTTCAAATGCTTGTCCCACTTTTTCAAAAGTTCCCCTTGGAATATTCCTACAGGAAGAAGTCAGGGCTTGTCAAGTCTGGTGATCGCGAAGGCCACTTAATCGTTGCACCCCTACCGATTCAGTGATTTGCATAGCTTTGGCCGAATCAGTTATGAACATTTCCAGCATAATGCATTTCAAGGAGCACCATCCTGCTGGAAAAACAATAAATTGGTGTTCATCGAGGATTTGGTTAGCAAATATGTCGATTTGTCGCACGAGCCTACATATGCCTCGCTGGCTCAAATGGTGGAGCGCTCGTCCGGTAAACAAGAGTGTGTAGGTTCGAATCTTGCGTGAAGAAAATTTTTTTCCAAGAAAAAATATTACAGTTATTAGCAGAAATATATTATTTACTTCGTTAATTATTTCATACTGTAAAACGCTTGCAATCTTAGCTTTCTCGTGTTTCGCATTTATTTAGAATATATAGATGATTTATTGATACTTACAAGTGAGTTACTTATTTATTATTTTAATAGAAAAAAATGATTTATTTCTTTTTAAAACGATTTTTTGTTTAGGTAAGTAGAATAAAATCCTCCTAATCCTTACAAGAAATTTTAATTTGCGCTAGAACTAGTTTCGGCGAATTGCCGTTTTCAGCCAGAATCTACGTTGATATAAAATGAAAATAGTAAAATAATGAAAATAAATAGATAAAATATGTACTTACAGTCAAAAAGTTCAAATTAAATTATACTTCTTACTACGTTATACCTGACAATATTTATTATCCATAAATGATATTTATTATAATATCATAACATTAATTTTTATTATTATTCAAGGTAAATTTATAGCCAGATCATTTTGAGTTTCAGACAGTGCATAATCGGATATTATCCATTCTGCAAGCTCACTTCCGATATTTCATCAGCAGTATAGCAGCTTTTCGATCATAACGAATAGCGTTGAACGTCCCTGCAGCTACTTTCGACAGCTTTCGATATCCGGTTTAATCAATGCCATTTAACGAGCATCTGTGTCGGTAGAGATACAGAATATATGATCCGTGATGCTTCCGCCTAGTACTTATTTTAGTAACTCTGGTGGGAAACATCGTGCACAAGCAACTTGCATTGGAATGTATTGCATTACGTGTGCGGATAGAGATTATAATTAACGCTCAACGTCAAACTAACGCAAGCTTCCGTGTTATATTGTATGGCCAGAAAACAAGATCTCGCAGTTATGATGTTTCGGAACCTCGTATTCATCTAGTAAAAGTTTCAATTCAGGTAGTAGTGGGTATAATCCAGTGTATTTTTACATACATTTGTATGATATATTGTTACCATATGTGTGGTAATATATTTTACATATAAAATTATAATTCGGTGAGACACATATTACGTCATATTAGATAGGAATTATATAGTGCTGTGAACTGATGGTACGAGCATATATGAAAAGTGAAATAAAAAAAAATAAATCAACTAGCTCAGTGGATAAAAATTTAAAAGGGCGCAAAAGACTTAATAACCTCAAGGTTATTTTCAGGATTGAACTAATCATAAAAATAAAATGTGGGTGAAAGTAATCAAAATTTATTATATCAAAAAAAAAGAAAAAAAAACATTTAATTACAAATTGCAGGGAAAACAAAACCATTGACTGAAAGTCCTGGCCAAAAATAAAACCTGCCTGAATTTACATTTATAAAGGATAATTCAAAATCCTCTGGCAAACAAAATGGTAGATTTGTTCTAGAAGAAAATTCTGCTTCTCAAATAATCCACGTGGTCTCAAGGTTAAAACAACTAAAATTAATATTAAACGTGGAAAACAAATAAATTTACAAAATTGAAATTTAAACACAAGCACAATGCTTTCTTTTCACCTTTCACGAGGTGATTAATAAATAAAACTAATTTGAAAACTAGAAACGAAAAAAAAATTAAAACTCTTAAAACTTACAATCCCTTCTAGAACAAATTATGATAATAACAGAGTCTATAACAAATTTGTGCACAAAAACTACAACAACTCTTATTATCTAACTGAGTTAAGAGATAGATTTTAATTTAACCGAACAAAATTCTAATATAATAATGAAAAATCAAAAAACAGCAATGAAAATCAAGTAACAATCTACTTACACGGACATCTCGTCAAAGAACTCACTTAAAGAGGCCCAAACACGGTAATATATAAAATAACATCTGCGTGCTACATAGTCGCACGAATCGCAAAGAAAAAACTAGAATATTACATTGAACAAAATACATACAATCCTGGTGTACGCAAAATGTACAAAAGAATGAATTTAATATAAACTGAACAATTACATAAAATTAATCAAACAATCAAATCAATTCAATTAAAAAAAAACTTAATTACAAAATAAAAATGTTTGTGAGAATTTCTACGCGACATCGAAAAAGGTAAATCGGGATCAAAATTAAGATCTGTGCCGCTTAATAAAAAACTCTCGCGAACTCAAAGGTATTCGTCCACAGCAATAGGAATAAGTAAGGTTTCATTAGTTCGTAAATCTGTTATTTTAAATTAAAAATTAGTTTTTGTAATAGTATATCATATTCGCATATATGTAGTTCGTTAAATAAATTAGTAAAATCAAGTATACAAGCATATTGTTTACACCGCCTCGTTTATTCAAGATTTTTTCGATATCTCTTTCAGGCTTCCTTTAAGTTCTAGACAATTTTTAGTGATTCTGCTAAATTGTGTATAACGTTGTTACTTTCGTCTGCACGCCAGGTTAGTACATTTTTTAAGGGGTTGTAATACCTAAGCTTTTGCTTGTCAGGCCTCCGCAGAGCAAAATCTCCCTCCTAATCAACATTACGACCCCGGAAAAACCGATTATCGTAACTAACCAGAGTGGGACTTGAACTCCGGACTCTGCACTGATAGCCGAGAGTGCAAGCCATTCGATTACACTATGTAACAATTTCTATTAATTTTTTTGTCTTTGGGTTGTAACTGTCATTTCCTATTTTCTTATGTCAGAAAAGTACAAAAACAGTCGATTATTTCCCACAAACTTTGCTTTTGTGACCAAGAGAATGATATTTTAAAATTTACAAGCAAACCCAAAATGAGAAGTACATATTATGTCGTTCGACGTAGAATACGAGAAACTAAAGACATCAGTGACGGAAGTGAATTCATTTACGATAGGAATGGCAGTAAATATGTCTGTCAAAGTGACAAGTATCTGCATTTTCGGCTAAAAATATCACAACGAAGATGTCTCAACCACTCAACTTGCTTTGATAATTTATTGCTATATTGTTCAGGGCGCTATTTTAAATTTTGACAGATCCAATGTTCCAACGTCCCTCCATTTAAAACGTGTACACTCCTAAAGCCTATATAATAGACTCGTCCCACGATTTCAGTGCTCAAAACGGTTTGTATATGTACTTCTCATTTCACTATAGCTATTTTCTAATTAGATGATGGCTTCAAGAGGTTGCAAACATGAAGCAGACGCGTTTTGCTATGTTCGTGGTCAGTTTGTTAAGACAATTCCAAGCATTTGGCGGGAACCCACAAACCACTCAAGCAACTGCTACTTTTGCATTGTGGACCCTTCCAAACGCCGTACTGGCAAAAATGCACCTGCTGTAATGTATCCGGATCTTCCTTCATCCATGGCCCCAGTATTAGACAGCCCTCAGCTTCCATTACCTACTCCTCCTAAGATAGATCAGGCGTCTTCAATCAGCAACAGCGAGTCGGAGTGTGAAGAAAATATTGTAGAATCAGATGACATGATCAATGTAGAACGACTTAGTCTAAAGTTAGAGATCTTGGACTCTCCAAGTCCAATGCTGGGATTTTGACCTCTAGGCTGAAGCAGTGGAACTTGCTGGATGAAACTGTGCGAGTCGTATATCAGAGAAAGCATCACCAAACTTTTTCTAGTTTTCTCACCTATCTAGATGGGCTCTGCTTTTGCCACGATGTGATTGGGCTATTTGAGGCAATTGAAATCGCTTATAATCCAAATGAGTGGCATCTCTTCATTGACAGCAATTTAAGAAGCCTCAGAGCAGTACTGCTGTATAATGGTAATAACTTTCCATCTCTTCTCCTGGGTCATTCAGTGCACCTCAAAGAGGATTACTTTAACATCAAGACCTTGCTGAAAGTTTCGAAGTAATGAGAAGTATGGCTGAGAGGTCATCGGCGACTTCAAAATGGTGTCATTCCTCATGGATCTGCAAGGTGGTTTCACCAAATTCCCATGTTATCTTTGTCTTTTGGGACAGCAGGGACACCAATGCACACTACAACAAGCGCAACTGGCCACAGAGGACAGAGTTTTCTATAGGGAAAACCAATATCAAATGAGAACCACTGGTAGGACCGTCTAAGGTGCTGAGCCACCCTGCACATAAAGTTGGGGCTTATAAAACAATTTGCGAAAGCTCTAGGTACGGAGTCAGCAGCCATGAAACACCTTGAAAAATTATTTCCTAAGCTATCTGAGGCGAAGGTCAAAGCCGGTGTCTTCGTAGGACCTCAAATTAAAAAGATTCTCGACTGCGATGTCTTTCCTAAAAAGCTCGCCCGTAAGGAGAAAATATTGGAGATATACGCTGTGTCCACTTAAATATGAGACTAATGGGGGCAAAAAAAAATATTGAATCTATAAAAAAAATTTATATAAAATAAAAGGCAGTGCTTCTTTATAAATATTTGAGGTTTAAAATTAACATTCGTAATTTTGCTATAATTAAGAAAAAAAAGAAATTGTCTTGAGAATAAATCACCCTTATTTTTAAAGATATGAAGAAGTTCCATTAGAAAAAAAGTACTTCAAATTCCTAAATATGAGAAAATACCAACTTTCAAGTAAAAATCGAAAAAACACATTTTTACAAAAAAAAAATAAAAAAGTGTTTTTTCAATGTTTGGCTCATATGTGTAATTTTGTAGAATTCCATTTCTTGATTTCTACTTTGAGAATTTGTATTTTGGCACATTTAGGGAGTTGAAGTACTTTTCGCTAATGGAGCTTTTTGGTATCTTTAAAAATAAGCGTGTTTTATTCTCAAGACAATTAATTTTTTTCTTAATTTATAGCAAAACCACGCATTTTAACTAAGTTTGAATATAAAATATGTTTTTAAAGAAGCACCAATTTTTATTTTACATATTTTTTTTTTATAAATTCAACAATAAAAATTTTTCCCATTTGTCTCATATATGTGGGTATATTTCAAATTTTCGTAGTCCTAGTCACAAAAGCAAAATTAGAGGGGAATAAAAGTATTTTTCTATTGTTTTGAAGCATAAATAAGTTGGAAATAACGCTTAATACTCAAGGACAAAAAACGTGTTACATAGTGTTATCAGCCAGCCAAAGTTTCACAATATATGTGACATTAACGTTTAACGTAAGTATACAATACAGTGTCGGGAAAGACCAAAACTATTTGTTTATTTAACTATAAATATAATATATAAGCCGCTTACCTTATTTCAGTAGCAGAAGTGGCATAGGATTGCTGAAAACTTTGTAGCATTA
Organism: Protaetia brevitarsis; assembly: GCA_004143645.1. Lineage (NCBI taxonomy): Eukaryota > Metazoa > Arthropoda > Insecta > Coleoptera > Scarabaeidae > Protaetia > Protaetia brevitarsis. Next base: position 2,763,266 of record RXPK01000247.1, read on the forward strand.
AGTGTTTCAAGATTTTTCTCACTAAACCGCTTTCGTCGCGATGATAAAACATGCTTATATTTTGAAAAAGACCGTTCATCACCTACGGATGTAGCACACGCATAATTAAAACAACACAGGTCTGCGATGATAAAATTGTTTAAAAAATTTTGAGTTTTTCTTATGGTATCTTTTGCGCTGATTACAGAAAAAATAGCGAAAAAAATCCATCAACCTTTGTTTATCCATAAATCACACATTAAGTTTTTACTTTTAAGGTTTTTATATAATACGTAAAAACTGTATTCCATGTGAAATAAATCTATATAAAATTTCAATTATCATATTTTTAGTTAAATAAGTTATTTTATGAAAGTAACCAGCCTAAATTTTAATTTGGCAACATGAGATAGCCTTTCTTTTGTTAAAAAACTGTACAGTAAAATTGGTAGGATCCGGTTTATACTAGATTTGCTGCCAGTATCCTGTCTTTGCCAGTACCCCTCCCTCTCTTCCTGCTCCCCTCTCCACTCTCTGTCTGCTCACCAGTCTCCACTGCAAGGTCAAGTTACTGTCTGTAGTCAGAGTCAGTGTGGATGTAATCACTCTGCTGAGCACTCTTTCACTGTTTCTTCGTCAGTTTTAGTTTTGTGCTTTGAAATGGCTTCTAGAGGTTGTGTGAACTCTCCTGATTGTTTTTGCTACATTTGTGGGACTTATACTGTTAAAAAGCAACAGAGAAACATTTCTGACTTTGTTAAAAAGGTTTACTTTGCCTAATTTGGTATGAAACTGACGGATCAAGACAAACAATAGGCTCCTCACAAAGTGTGTTCTGTCTGTGTGAAGAACTGAGACAATGGTTTCAGGGTAAGAAGAAATCATTTCGTTTTGCAATACCTATGGTTTGGAGAGAACCTGCTAATCACAGTGATGACTGTTACTTTTGCTCTTGCCGTGTGCAGCAAGGTTTTAATTTGAAAAATAAAAAAGAGATTTCGTATCCAAACATTCTTTCAGCTGTGTACCTGCCCTGTTTCTCATGGACCTGATTTACCTGTACCTTGTCCTCCAGCTACACTTGAAAACATTTTAGCTGATGTTGATCAGTTGTATCAAGGCAGTGATGATGACGACAACAATGATGGTATTTATGAGCCAACTTACAATGAGCCAAAACTCTTTACGCAGTCGAAACTAAACGATTTGGGTAGAGACTTAAGGCCGTTTTACACCTAGCTATTTATTGCGCAATTTATTGGCCAATTTAAAATTTTAGGTATATAACACGGATTAAATACGTGTTATACACGTAAAGAGTTAATTATACATTCTAGAACAAAAATATTTAATCCATGCTCAACTTTTTTGATACTGCAAACAATTTCAACAATTAATCTAATTAAAAGAATAAAACCAAATCTTCAGATATACAGTTTCAGAATTTCCATATTTGAATTTAAAAAGGTTTTTATAGTTTTTGTTCCACTAAAATTCCCATAAAACGTTTAATTCTGTTGTAATTATGCGGCACATATCGCCCAGCAGATATATAATTCAATACGAGCTTATCTCTGACACTTTGGGCTAACCGTAATTTCTAAATTTCCTTACCTCTCTCGCACCATTAACCAATTAAGTAATATACCGCCGAAGGACACCGCCAGAGGGCGCACTAGGTAGCGATATCTCTGCCGGCAGACTATGTATTTTGTTTCGCTGGGAACTAGGGTCAGGATCTTCAATTTCCAGCGCAGTTTATTATCTTTGATCGTCGTTTTTGTTAATTTAAATCTTCGATAAGGCTCACCGCACTGAACATTTTCCCTCGGGCGACAGGAAAAGGGTGGAAAGTTGATGCGGAACCCTCGCTTGCGAGTTGGTTTGGGAACTTGGACGTGATTTCGTTCTATTTTGGATATTTAAAATTGTTGATACTTCATCAACAGGTGCTTGGTGGCATTTAGTAGTATCAGTATCAGCGCAGATGAGTTGTATATTCAATACATTATTTTTTATTTATATTTTGACCAGTTATTTCGATTTAAGCACATGCGCATAAAATGGCGAATGCTAATTGTCGAATTTAAGTTGAATTTATCTTATTTAAGAAACATGCAGTTTCCTTATCGCTCAAAAACATCCACAAAAATATTATACTATGTAGCATACTACTTGCAACAGGCACACAGCAAATTTGTTAGCAAAAGACGTTTTAAACAAAAAACTTGTGGACAACGTATATCTTGTTCTTAAGGAATTTAAATATCCTGACTTTGAAAAATATTTACTTGCTAAAGGCGGGCATACGTTACACTTTCCGTAGAAACAAGATGGTGTTCTTACAGGGACTTTTTTTTGAGAGTCTAGTAGATAATGTTCAATATATGAAAGAAATTATAGCTTCTACTAAAAGAAAGATTAAACAAAAAATTCCAGAATTACTTTTCAATGAAGCATTTATAGATGAGATCAAATGCCATTTGGTAGTTTACAATCCTATATGTAATCTCATTAATACCTGTCAGAAATCAGAAACCTCAGTTGCTGACGCAGTTAATCTTTGGTTAAATCTAGAGTTACCGGAATCATTTTAGAATGACCTGAAAAGCAGACAAGAAAAGGCTTTAAACGAATACTAATTGACTGCATTTTACCTTCATACATACTATGAAAAAGTAAAACTCACTCAGTTCCTTTTGAATAGTTTAAATGCTCAAGGTTCAGAAGAATGGAATAAATTTAATATCAAGTGTGGTAAGTAATACGACGTATTGCTGTGTACTGTTTGAATTAAATAAATTTTAAAATGAAAAAGAAAATTAAAATAGCTAGCTCAACGAAAATAATTTTAAAGGGCGCAAAAAAAACTATTAACCTCAGAGTTACCTTCGCGAATTAAGACTTGAATCTAACCACGAAAAGTAAATTGTGAGTGAATGAAATCTGACTTTCTGAAATACCCGAAAAATTGAAAAGGTTTAATATAAAATAAAAGAACAGAATTTTTAACCCAAAGATGCAAATTAACAATGAAATTTATTTTTCAAAATGGGTTTAATTACAGATAGTGCAGAAAAAAACCGTGAACTGAAGGTTCTGGCCTAAAATAAAAACTGCACCTGATTCTAAATTACAGTAGGACAATGCAATTTCCTATGCAAAGCAAAAGATTATTTTGTTCAGGAAGATTATCCACAGTCTAACAATTTCAATCCACGTGGTTTCAACAAAATAAACTGAGCGTGGACAATTTCTAGAAAATAACTAAAAATTACTAAAAGCAAGAACAATGCTTCTACTCACCCAAACGAAGTGATTGATAAAATAAAAATGAATCAGAAAAATTAAATAACGGAAACATTAACTCTTTAAAATAAAAATGAGAGAATAATAACTAAAAAGTATCTTCCCGAGCAAAAATAATAATTGATCTTATATCTATTACGTGTACATGTCAATGTACTATCATTATCACAAAATTAATTCCTTGATGGACTAAATTTTTTAACAGAAATCAATTTCAATATCAAATGAATTACGAAATGGCAACAATGATTTACAAAAATACGTCTACTCACGTTAATAGTCGAACAAGGAAATGCCTGACAAAACTCTACAATCGTTTTTCTTACGAAAACCTCTCTCAAAAAACGTACAACGCAAACGCATAATTCACCGACAAAATCTAGTAGAATAAGCATTAAATCAAACTAGCAAACGCTAGACAAATAAATGAATGGAATTAATAAAAAAAACTTAACACTTAATTAAATAAACCATACAATAAACTCTTAAACTAAAATTTATAAAAAAATAAACATTATTGTGAAAATTCTCGGAACATTGATTATCGGTTGGACGGAGTTAACAAAACAAAATATGCAACTAAAAATACACTGAGCACACATGGGTTGCTTATCCATAGCAGTATAGCAGTATTTAATTAAAGAATGTAGTAATGAATTATCTGAATTTCTTGCGTGTGCTATCAATGAATCTGTAATGCAAGGTAAATTTCCAACTGCTCTTAAATCAGCGGCGGTCTCTTATTACATAAAAAAGGTGAACCCACAAATATTGAAAATTATCGCCCAATTTCACTTCTAAGTGTATTTTCTAAAATTTTTGAGAAAATAATCTCTAACAGAATATATTATTATCTAGACAAATATCGCTTAATTTCTGATAGTCAGTATGGTTATAGGCCTGGGCATTCTACGGAAACTGCTATAGGTGACTGCATTCAACATATTTATGACCAAATGGATGTCGGTAGATTTGTACTTTGTATTTTATTTGATCTAACAAGAGCTTTTGACACAGATGCTATATGTGTCCGAAAAGTTGAAAAATTAGGTATTCGTGGCATTTTAAATCAATTGGTGGTCTCTTTTTTGAGCGATAGAGAGATAATCGTAAAGCATAACATGTAAAGTCTGAACCATACCCGGCCAATGTAGGTACACCGCAAGGTAGTGTAATGGGACCTTTGATTTTTTTATATTTTATTAATGATCTCCCACATTATATCTCTGAGGGAAAATTTTTTGTTGTATGCCCACGATGCCTTGCATTGTCGTGAGTAGGTGACCAACAAGTTTGATATTTTGAAAAAAGTTGATACAGTTTTGAAGTGAATTGGAGAGATGGTGTTCTGCTAATAAATTAATGATAAATATGAAAAACAGTTTTGTTGAATTTTTTAATAAGTATAGATGTTTCCTCTGAAATTTAATTTTCTTTTATGACGAGAAAATAATATCCTCGTCAACTTGTAAATTTTTAGGTATTATTTTGGATAGTAATTTAGCGTGGGACGAACAAATAGAGAGCATATGTGTTAGGCTTCAAAAAATCTATTACGTCATTAGTTCACTCAAATCTGTCTTGGATATTAAGTCATTAATTGATATTTATGTGGATTCTGCTTTGACTTATGGGGCCAGGCGGGTACAATAAGTCGTGTGTTTGTGATGGAAAAATGTTACGACTGCTATTTGATTTACCTTTTAATAGCTCGTGCAGAACAACTTTTAGAACACATGGGATTTTGACCGTAACATCTATCTATATCTATAAACTTTTGATTCACTTGCATATCAATATTGGAAAGTTATCGACTTTGGCTAGCGTCCATGGGCACTGCACCCGACATAGGAATAATATTGCTTTAAACAGATATTGCCACTCTTTCTATAGAAAATCGCATGTTTGCAGGTATATTTGTACAAGTTAAAACCTGAAATTAGAAATTTGACCTTAAATGAATTTAACCAGAAATTAAAATTCATGTTAATTGAGAGATGTTTTTATGATCTGAATGAATTTGAAACCTATTTGAATAATATCTAGATATTGATATGTAGTTGTGGGAATTTGCTTCGCTTGCGCCTTTTGCGTCGCCATATCATTTTTTTTTTCTGTACTGTTTGTTAAATTTGTTATATTGTGCGTTGTTTTTTATTATTGTATGTGTTTATATTTACTTTTTTATTAACATTATGATTAAGTACACATTAAATATTTGACGACGCCTATGTCACATGTTGGTGATTTTTCGGCGAATAAATCTATCTATCTATCTATCTATCTATCTATCTATATATATCAATTTTTATTTTCTGGACAACTACTATATTGCAGGTATATTTGAAATACTTTTTGAAAAGGAGCTGCAAAACCCGCTGTTATTTTGGCGTATGGCTAATATGGAATGTCCTGTTTTGAGTAAATTAGCATTGAAGCTACATCGAATACCAGCCTCTCCGGCACAAATTGAAAGGTTATTTTCAAACTGGGGGCTATATTCTCAACGACATTCGAATTACATTCGAAAAATCAAAAAAATAGTACACATTTATTTTTCACTAAGGTATCGCTACGACAGAGAAATCAGTGAAAGTGATGATTGTGACCATAGTGATGACAGCAATATAAATCAGTATTTTTTTAATGAATTTGTTACTTTTACTTATTATCTTTATTATTTCCATACATTGAATGATATTTTGCATAAAGAATTTAGAACAGTTATACTATATGTTGCGACGTACACCCCTTTGATGAAGGAGATGTACTTACGACTTGTTCAAAAAAGAACAAAAACGCACGCAGAGTCCGGCTGCTCATAATCCGCGGCTGGGGGTGGGTTTGTTAGTTGATATTATAAACGTGAGGGCGCCAGCTGTGACTAGCAGCAGGGTGGTCAGGTAAGCAGGAGATTGACAAACAACAACTGTTAGTATTAAATGTAAATTTAATAACTTTAGAAAATGGTGTATATATAAAAGTGTATAAAAAAATTTAATATTATAACAGTAAATATAATGAAAATGGAAATATTGCATTCAGCGACAACAGACAACAAGTAGGTAATGTAAATTTAGGGTAATTGAAGCATAGGATAAATGACCTCCAAATGCTTGGTATGAATCGTGACCAAACGTAAACAAATGCATAAGCCTAAACATGAAATGACATAAAAGTCAGGGTTATGAACGGCTGCAATACAATTGCAGGCTAATAATTATTAAAAAGTTATATAATGCAACAAAAGAATATGAAATATGAATATGTAAGTTGAAAAGTTCAAACAGTAATTTAAATTCCTAATAATAATAACATTTGTTTCAGTTACCATAAACAGCTGTTACCGGTTTACAAGTTAATTAGTCAAAATAAGGAAAATAAAAAAATGAGTTGATTTAAATAAATCGAAGGCATAAAATATTTAAAGTGTAATTAGTTACATTACGAAGCAAAAATATAAATAGGCGCACCATAAACAGGTGTATTCACACTTACAGGTAGGATCGGAGATAATGAGTACAGCAATCTTCAATTGTAAATACTTCTAGGTGGAATTGAAATAAGGTTTCTAGTTGTCGATGATGGATGGTTGCACACAACATGCATTACGATGATGGGGACTAGACTGGACAGCACATGACGAGGACCAAAAGCTTACACATCCTTGCTTCTTCGGACAGTGTCGATTTAAGGAATTATATTCTCGGTGTTATGGAATATAATATGCTATTCACATTTCTTGATACATCCCGTATCACTGTGGATCACACATACCTGTGATTTGACGTAGATGGAATTTCTAGCCTCGATGAAGTTATAAATCGTACAGATCTTATAAATCTTACAGCCTTTACAGCTTTTACAGCCTTTACAGCCTTACAGCCTAAAATGGAAATGACAATCACCATGTGCTCAATTGTAAAAATTGTGAAAAAGACACAATCAATGAAAAATACATTGCTTAAGGCACAAAATAAATAATAAAATTAGATAAGCAACATTCTCAAATTGGAAAAATCTTGATACTTACTCAGATGTTATAAGCTTAATATTTCACACATGTAGCAAAGACAGACAAGACAAAAATAGCCAGAACTGATATGTCTGCCTTCCACTTCTTTTGAGAAGTAAAAAAAGGTTTAATGTTAAGTGATACCAGCTAAAATTTATTTAAATGTTAAATGAACTAAATTGAAAAGAGCACATGAATAATTGTCATTGACATTCAAAAATGGAAAAAAGAAATGTTTGTAAAATATCAATAAAATTATTAATAAACTGATTTGACTGTTTTTGATGATTTGCAGTAATTTGTTGGATGTATACACCTCCGTCCAAACGTCATGTAGGTTACAATGTGTTGTCGACACGCGTTTTGTCGACGTCATATGTCGACAAAAACATCTACGTCAACGCCATTGTCGACACGTCAACAACTAATTGTTGACATATATTTGTTGACATTGCCCATCCCTGCTGTTCAATTTAAAAAATATAAATTTCAAAATATCTAAGAAATGCTCTTTCTAGAATCAATAATAACAGAGATAGCAATTGTGTGCACTAAATTTGTATCAGCCTGCATATTAAAACAGGTTAATATTAATACTATTTCAACGTTATCAAATCAATCAAATTAATATAAATTTTTCTCCAATCCTTTTTTTCTACACTCCAAATAATAATTTGTGTAAAATAAATTACTCTAACAATCTGGTTTCCCAAATTACCGGAAGCAACCAAGCGTTATCAACCTAACGAAGTGAACGACACCCCAGAGGCATTGAGTAGCACGCAAACCACTCCAAATTTCTTTTTTCCCAAAACTCGAATCCCCTAATTCGACTAGGGTCTCAGCGAATACAAGAGCGTCTCCCCAAACCGCAGGCAGAGGTGTTTCGACACCCGCAGCCGAGAACAAGACGCTCGCGAGGCTGTCGTCGGAAGACAGGGATGTCCCGTGCTTATAGGCGACGTTCTCGACACCTTCTCGCTCTTCTCAACGGTCGCGGTTTACTCCCTTAATTAAAGGAGACGCGCGTTAATTAATTAGAAGCTCGGGGCAAGCCGACAAAAGAGAACTGAGGAGGATAGCGGGTCCATATCTAACTAACGCGGTCAGGCGGGCTATGTGATGGGTTGATTCATTTCCTAGTCGCCGCCAGAGGTGTGAGTTTCCTTTTGAAGTGGCGGGGAATATGTGCGAGAAAATAAGTACACAGAAACCTCTTTTTGCTAACAGGGAAATGATTAAATCTTGGCTATTCTAGCCGATGCCATGGCATTTTGCCTGGAAAATCGTTCAAAATGTGCAAAGACATTAACGCATACAAGAGCTGGAACTTTTCAGCATAAGAGAAAGAACTGACCTAAGGTTTTTGATATATTATAACATAATTGCAAGTGGCATTATGAGGAAATAATCAAATCTTAAAAAGATAACGAGAACGGATTTATTTATTACACTTTCTCAGAGTGTTGACAACGTATTCGAAATACTAAAATCATTTGTCCTTACAGTTTTATTTATAATGTATTAGCAGTTGAAGAAGGGGTTTTCCATTTCAGTATTTTACAGTCAATTTAACAAAGTATAAAGTTATAAAAAACGCTTAAAAAATTAGACAACTGCAAATTTAAAAATTACTTAAGAACTTGCCCCAGTACTTGTATATTTGCCGTCAATGACCCATGTAATATCACATTTAACTTATTTTTTCGGTTATTGTCAAAGTTATTGTCGTTTGATTTCACCGTTCTCTTGTGTGTGAATTGTAAAATTTGGTAAGTATTGTATTATATTGGTACATACTTTACATAGAATGAGGACGTTTTACTACACCTCATTTTATGTAAAGTACACTGAGAAAAATGGGCTAAGTAAAATGTTTACCTGATAAAAAAATATTTACAATAGATAAAGTTATACTTGGAACTATTACAATAGATAAAGTTATACTTGGAATTATTCTCGTGGGGTATTTGAATACCCCATCGTTGGATGATATCTGCGTCCGCTGGTGAAGTTAAAGTGTTGATGCCGTGGATGATCCCACAGTCCAAGTGCCACCTGCAGTTTGGATACCCCGACGAAGTAGCCGTCTTCGAGGCGATCACCGGACATAACCGCCACGTACGCCGACAGAGGATCAACCCGCCGAGACAACGCCCAGTGCAAAGAACCAACAGAAACCGCAAGTTTACCGCCTATATTATTTCTTTGTTTGTTATTAGTTGTAACGTCAAAGCCATATTTCTCTTTGTCTTTTGTTTCATAGATTTCAATAATTTCAATAACTAAATAACGTTTCCAGGGGCCCCATTTACCTTATCTTTTATTATTGCTTTGTTCATTTTTTCATTATTAAGGAATATATTTTATGAGTCATTACGTTGTAAATTGTTTTAAAAAAACTGTTGTTAAAGTGAAACCAATATCTTTCATTCATATCAGGTAGTCACTGTGTTTGTCCTATACAAAATAAAACAATTACTAATAACACTGCTTTTTTTTTCTTAAGTAATAAGTACTATGTACCATCCTTAGCAAATTAAATGCGAATTTAACCTTCGATTATTAATGCATTCGAAGCTACAGCACACTGAATAGTAATTAAAAATTATTTGCAAACAAATTTATTCACACAGCGTACACAGTACGCTATTTAATAAATATTCACTAAACTTCTTCGTTTCCTACACTACCTACAGTTGAACAACAAATTTAAGGTAAGTATATTGTGTATTTATTAGCAAACCATTACCTTCTATATATCAGGTATTTAGTGAAAGTGCATTAATGATACTCTTTCCATATCACAAGTAATCTAAATAGCTTGTATTAATTATGAAGGTGTGTAATAACTTCATAAGTTACCGGTATGAAGCAGACCGTAAGTAACTTAGATTGCTTCTTGTTAGTATGAGTGTTTAGGATCTCTTTTTTACTAGTGCTAAGTAATCTGTGCTTTTGTCCCCTATCCAGCTGAACTTTTTATACTTACGATAATTGTACTTTTATTTATGATTATTATTTTTTTTTTTCTCAGTGCACACTGCGTATCAGCCATCAACTAGAATAAATTCGATAATAAATAAATGGGTGCGTGTTCGAAGAAACGCTCGCTATAAGCGGGAAATTTGGAAATTTTTCATGAAATAAGACAGCAACTTCCATTTGTGTCCGTGTGTTATCTCCATAACCAATCATCTGTAGAATTGTTATTTTATGCATTTCTGTTAAATGAACCATTTTTCTGACATGCATTTAACGAAATTCAAACGACTATAACACAATTTGCTAAGGTTAGGCGTTTTAAACAAAAGCAAACAAAAGTATTTACAGTTTTTGTTTATTTCATATTGGCACAAAGGAATGTTTTTTTTTCGTTTTTTAACAATATCAAGAAATAAACAGATTACTTCTTAGTTTTTCAGTGTGTTGCAGAAAATTTCTGTAATCAAATAATTTTCTTTCTTTAATGCCATTTTTTGGAAAAAAAACTGAAAACACTTAATATTTCCTAAACAGTTGAAGATAGGTTCTGAAGAATCCAAAAATTGAATAATATACAGGGTGTAGCATTTAAAATAAAAAAGTTGGTATTGGCCACTGTTACATTACACACCATATATAAAAGGTTTCTGTGTGAAAATTGCATGCTATGAAAATAGCGCATGCTCTATTCCGTGTATTGCGCGTGCAATACAAGTAAAATTGCAATCAGCTGATCGAAATCAATTGAATGCGCATGCGCTATTTTTATTACACGCAATAAAAAAATTGCGAACTCTAAAGCGACAAAATATATATCAGCATACATACATGTAAGAAATAGGCATATTTTGAAATGTCCATTGTATAATGAGTATAAATGTAAATTAAATTAATTAATTAATTAAAACTAATGTCAATTAATAAGTAGCACATTAATTTAGGTAATTTCACTCTTAAAGGTACCTCTTTGTGAGTATTTCATTTGTTCACACATTTCTAAAGTACCTAACTGTTTCGATCTAATAAGCCATACTATATTCTCATACTGCTTTAAAGTAATATCACATTTTCATTAAGCTATAATAATTTTATATTTTAGGATCAGCTAGATATTTTGCATAGGTAGAAAGGGAAAATGTGGACGAGGAAGGCCTGAAAGTGGCATTCAGCCTATATTTCATTTTGAACTCACAATACCCAACAGAATTTGAGATAACTTAAAAATTTTGGAAAAAAAAATATTTAATTTCTTAAATAAATTTAAGGATTTAGTTGCTTGAAATTAATAATTTTTATAAACTCTAATGTGCAAAACTCAATATGGGTCATTCCATATCAACCGGAACACCTAAAAAATTTGATGTCTTGGATTCTTCGTATATTTTAAATTTGAAATCTTTGCCTAAAATTAGAAGATCCGTATTTTTTCCTAAAGCTCTACAGTATCTATTTACAAAGATATTTGCGAACAAAGTTTGCAAAATCGATAAAATAATCGCAGAAGTAATATTGTTTGGTTATGCATAAATTAAAACATTAAAGCAAAATGCATATAAATCATGGTGTGTTCTAAAGTTCAAACTACACAGTTTCATTTAATAATGCCTAAATTAGATTGTACTTTATTATGACCCCCTCTTTCTTCTGTTTAATAAAATAACGTCTTTTTTCTTTATGTTTACCGCGAAATTAAATTTTTGAAAAAATATCATAATATTATTTAAGCTATGTTCTACAAGAATAGAAGTATTTGAAAATGGAGAACCTACGGGCATTCTATAAAAAAAATAAATTCATACAGTACTATACGTTATATTACGATATATCACAATGTAACGTAGAGTAGTGCAGGTTCTCCATTTTCAAATACTTCTATTCTTGTAGAACATAGCTTAAAGGATATTATGATATTTTTTCAAAAAATTTATTTCGCGGTAAACATAGAGAAAAAAGACATTATTTTATTAAACAGGAGAAAAAGGGGGGTCATAATGAAGTACAATCTAATTTAGGCATTATTAATTGAAACTGTGTAGTTTGAACTTTAGAATACACCATGATTTATATGCATTTTGTTTTAATGTTTTAATTTATGCATAACCAAACAATATTACTTCTGCGATTATTTTATCGATTTTGCAAACTTTGTTCGCAAATATCTTTGTAAATAGATACTGTAGAGCTTTAGGAAAAAATACGGATCTTCTAATTTTAGGCAAAGATTTCAAATTTAAAATATACGAAGAATCCAAGACATCAAATTTTTTAGGTGTTCCGGTTGATATGGAATGACCCATATATATGTTGAAATGCTTGCTTCACTGTCTTCATACCTTTTATAAACCTAAATGTGCAAAACGTTATGTTTCTTTAATGAAATCGTTCTGTCAGTTGTGTGCAGAAATACGACGATATGCATATTGTACTTAAAAAAAATCCTATACAAAATATACCACAGTACTGTTTTCATTTTCATTGGAAAGTTACAAGGTAAGACTTACTAGAAATAATACATATTTTATGATAAATTTAGAGAAAATTTTATTTAAAAATACTCACATTGGAGAATTAACTAACCTATGGCTGTAATATTACATAACTGTTGAAAAAGTACATAATACATATGTTCTGTAAATTTACAGATTTATAGACAAGATTGTAATATTACATAACCTAAAGTTCGAAAATAATTGCCAACGATAAAATTTACAATGTGTTTTCTCTTAAAGTATTTAACTTATATTATCTTCACGTTAATAATGAGATTTCTATCTTAAATTCTTATCCAATTATTCTTCCACTTCTTCATATTCGTTTATGAGTTATAGAGAATCTTCCTTTCAGTAAAAACCCTCTGTATTCGTATTTATGTTATAACCTGTTTCTTTCCGGAAAAAAAAACCTTTGAAGTCATTTTCAGTTACTTTACCCGATATTTATATTTAATTAAATTTTTGACATTTATTCGCACTTATGTCAGCAGCCGTTTCATCTTTCTTATTGCTCAATTTCTCTTTACTTTTTTGCGACTATCACCCCTCTACATGTAAACTAAAGCATGTTATGTGTGAAATTCCGTTCAACAAATAGCCGATTTTAACGCCATTCGGAAGCGACGGAATCGACACACAACCAATACAAATCCATTTTGTTACAGTGTCGGCGGTTAACCGACATTGGATCGGTTTTTGCCGTTTTTTCACAGCAATCTTTTATTTTATTTATCGGTATTTCCGCCGCTTTCCAATGTGTCCCTGCACTATTTCATTACACGTTGTCGCAGATTTACATCGGCGGCATCAGCCGTATATCCGAAGCGCAACAAACACAAGAAAAAAAAGGATTTATACATCAACAACGGCAGTAATTTCCACGGCTATTTTGCCCGTTGGAAAAAAAAATTATAGGACTAGTGCGGGCGAATGGCCGCAATACCGGCTTTGTACAGGTCTGAAATGCTGGTCGGCTATTTGTGGACGTACGCGTCCATTCAACGCTGAAAACTAACCGCATTAGTTTGGTTTAATGTATCTTTTAATTAGAACTCATGTCGCTCTGCAGATACGGGCGCTTGTTGGCGGTTGAATGCTAGTACTGGCAATGTGGATCTTCTCTGGTTTGGGTTAAGTTCTGCGGTTTATTTTACTGTTTTGTATTTGTTACAGTTAAAATGGAAAAGATCTAGAATGATAATGAGAAATTTATGTGACTCTGTAATATAAATTTTATAACAAATAATAAACAGAAAACGGCTTGGTCAGTCATTAAACGGAAAACCAAAATGAAATGTCAACAGAGAGTTAAATTACTTCTTCTCTTTTGTAACTCTGGTTTTGATCCTCTAAAGTAGTCGATTCCAAATAAGATTGGAGCCTAGCATTTCCATTTGTAGGGGCCATCTTATCTGAACTATCCGAAAATACTGCAGTCTCTAAACTTTTTGTATTTAGTCTCCCATTTTTTTTTCTCACTCATTAAATTATACCAGCCATTCCAATATCCTAGTACCCTGCATTAACCTGTACATATTTCTGACTGGTTGATCGAAATAATCTTCTTCACTTTTTGGCTCGTTAAAATTGCCTATTTCTAGTTGGTATATCCCGCGTTGAATCCAATTTTCTGTAAGTGCCTTTTAAATGCCTTGCCTGGCTGGTAATCAAGTGGCTTGCGCGCTTGGCTATCAGTGCTGAGTCCGGGGTTCAAATCTCGCTCTGGTCAATTATGATAATCGGTTTTTTTTCCGGGGTCGTAATGTTGATTAGGAGGGAGATTTGGTTCTGCGGGGGCCTGATAAGCTAAAAAAATATAGCTTAGGCGTTACCACCCCTTAAAAAAAATGTACAACGTCCTATTAGGAGACCTGTTACCATGAGAAGTTGATTTCTTTTGAGCTGCAGTAGTTCTTCAGCCTTCTTTTTTGAAAGATAAGATAAGATCTTATCATTAATTTGACTGGCTGTATTATTCCAGAGTTCTTTGTTTTTCTTTTTGACCCAGCTCCTTACATGTTCTCGTGCTGTGTTTTTGGGACACTCCTAGAATAGGTTCTGAGCCTGGGTCATTCATGGATTCCGTCCATTAAAAGTTTTTGACTTTGCAATGATATCTCGATTTGGGGTTAAGTATAGTTGGCTATGATCTCTTCAGAAAAAACAATTTCATTTATATCGCACTTCCGTTTACATCGAAAGCCATGGCCAACCTTGATATTTTAAATAGAAACCTATATTTTCTAGTGTATTTTTAGACTCTACTAAGAATTTTAAACCCAGTTTTATAAAACAACTACTTACATATCGGTTACCGTTTCCGAGTTATTTTGGTTTTCATGAAAAAAAAGCTCAAAAAAATATGATGCTGTAAATGCGCATAACAGCTATACAGTAAAAGATCACTGAGAGAAATGAAATGGTTATTTCAACATTTTTCGTAGTGCCACGATTTTGAGCATTGATTTAACCATTTTGCATTTAAGTGAATCATATGCTCCTATTTGAAACAAACATATTTATATTGTTACACGTTTTAGAGTTAATTTAACAAGATTATAGTGTTCAGGCGTAACCAATATTTTATCTTTGGTTGGTTTAATCCCACAAATTGTCGATTTGACATTTGAAAAAGGTGTTCTTTAAACATTTACTATCGGTGTTAACTCAATGAAATGTAATATTTAATACTGTTACATATAGGTGATCGCACATGCGCACAGTCAGTCAGTATCTAACCTCCGTAGCAATAAGACCTATGTTTGTAAGCTTCTGTAGCATTAATATTGAATAATAAAGATAATCAAAACCCATCGCCGAGTATAAAAAACAAACAAAATACAAAAAAAAATCAGTGAAAGGAAGAAAAAGTGCAACAAATTATAAAAAAAAAGTGCCAGAAAGGAACAAAACAAAATGGAGAATATATCTCAATCCGAGAAGATGAAAATGGAGGGCGACCTAGCAAAAAATTGGAGGCAATTCAAAGAAGATTGGGAAATATATTCTACCGCGAGTGGTTGCAGTGGAAAAACAGCCAAAATACAAGCAGCGACGCTGTTACACTGTGTAGGAAAGGAAGTTCGAGAAATTTTAAATAATATTGAAATTACGCTGGAAAACACATCGATCGACAGCCGGGTACAGGAGCAAGACAGAAGACACGTTTCACCCAAGGGCCGCACAAGGATGGAAGATGGTGTCCGGCAAATTCAAACAAGATCGTTTGTAACGGATTCGAACAATTCTAGAACAGGTTGGTGTACACGTTGTAATTTTACACACACGCAAAACAGTTGTCCAGCTATGGTGAAATATGTCATAAATGTAATCGTAAAAATTATTTTGCCTCTAATTGTTTAAGTAAATCGATTAATATGATAAGAACCAATTCCGTTGAAAATAGTAATTATTTGGTGGGTAGTATAACGAAATCGGTAAATGCTGATAACGAATTTTGGTTAAATGTTGTTATTAATGATTTATTATGAAACGTTAAATTCTACTTTCCTTTCAAATGTATGAATAAAACCTTTATATTTTTTTAGTTAAGTTATTAAGCTAATATAAGTTTAGTATATAATGCCGTAAATGTTTTTCTTCTATTACTTACTATAGTCTTCCTAATTAGGCAATATATAGCTATGCGTTGCTATCAATGGACTAATTGCTGAATGTGCGGGCGGATTTTTAATTTCATCGATAGATCCATCGATTACAGTATATCTCTGTTTAATACATTAATGATACAGAAATCGATGGATCCATCGATGAAATTAAAAACTCGCCCGATTATTAACATGATTTTTAAGCAAAATCGAAAATGGTTCCACTAATAAGAAAATCTTTTTCGTATAACCACCTAAAGATGTTGAATTACATGCAAATAGTCATTCGATGAATACTACAGGTAGGTTAAATGAAACAATATAAATTTTGAATCAACACTTTATAGTGCTAAACCAATATTATTACTTCGTGTGTCTACAACAAGTAACTGTGTTAGGATAATATTGTTGTATTATTCAATTAGCAGGTAGAAATTGTCAATGGAAAATTAAGTACATGTTCAAAGAATCACGCGTAGTCTGTTTCCTATAACATTTATTATTATTCAATTAACTAAGGCAATTTAACATTTTCTTACGTGTTGCATTAACACTAAAATATCATTGCTCATATTGAAAAAGAAAAAAGTGTTCAATACACCATTTTATTAGTTAATACAAACACTTTTTTTCTCTCGGTGATTATTCCAGAGTTCTTTGTTTTTCTTTTTGGTCCAGCTCCTTACATGTTCTCGTGCTGTGTTTTTGGACACTCCTAGAATAGGTTCTGAGCCTGGGTGATTCACGGAACCCGTCCATTAAAAGTTTTGACTTTGCGATGACATCTCGATTTTGAAACTTTGGGGTTAAATATAGTTGGCTATGATCTCTTTAAAAAAACCAATTTCGTCTATGTCGCACTGGTTACATCGAAAGTCATGGCCAGCTTTGATATTTTAAATAGAAACCTATATTTTATAGTGCATTTTTAGATTCTACTAGGAATTTTAAAGCTGGTTTTATAAAACATCCACTTACCTATCGGTTATCGTTTCCGAGTTATTTTGATTTTTGTGAAGAAAAGCTCAAAAAAAAATATGATGCTGTATATGCGCATAACGGCTATACAGTAAAAGATAAAGAGTTTTTATGCTGACGCCAGAGGGTATGAGTCCTTTTGACTAGGGAATAAAAAGTAAACAACATTATATAGAGTGTTCCATAATCTAAGGGAAATGGGGGAACTTCTTAATATTAAAAGTATTTTTTTTTTCAAATGGAACGCCCTGTATATTTTTACACCATGTGATGCAGAATTGCATCCTTTATCGAAAAGCCATAGATGTTCTTATACCTATCTCTATTGCTTCTTTTAGAATCAGTGATTTTCAGAAAACGTAGTTTAGAATTTTTAAAGTTCACGTAGTTACACTGTAGAAAAGTCACAATTTGAAAAGCGCCAATTAAGTTCAATTTCAATTCAATCAAGGTAAGTGATTCTGTATACACTGAGAAAAATGGGCTAAGTAGAGTATTTACTTGATAAAAAAATTATTTACAATAGATAAAGTTTTACTTGGAACTATTCCCGTTAATTAATTCCTGCAACTAAACCCAGTTTCCTGAATGCAAGTTGTTACTGTAAATAGTGCTTTTTTAACGGCTATTACACAGCGTACCTGACTAATTTGTGGTAAGTAAAGTATTACTTATGACTACTGGTACTGTACCTAACTACAGCATATGGTTAGTAGAAGTAACAACAATGCTGATCGCTATTAAACTCATGTATTTTCTTAAAAAGGTTACTACTTGCCGCAACTATGATAATTTGAGTTTTGCTGTCACCCCGTGATTGTTTTATTATTCTTGATTGGCTAATGCGGTGGAGTAATAAAATAGTCCCCGAGACTGCTACGCGCGCAAGCGCGGGCTACCGTCAAGTAAGAGATACGGACGTGGGAAAAGGTCGTCGAAAAAGAGTGGCCAAGGAGTACGGCCATTGTAGGCCAGCTGGAACGCAAATATATTAAAAATACCGGGTGGGTTAACTCAAGGCCTTATCCGTATAAAGAATCCCAGCGAAAGAAGAAGTACCGAGTCAAGAAGCAATCGGATATTTCAAGATTTCAGTTTTAAACCACGTGGTGGGATATTTGAATTCCCCATCATTGTGATGATATCTGTGCCCGCTGGTGAAGATAA
Source organism: Protaetia brevitarsis (assembly GCA_004143645.1). NCBI lineage: Eukaryota > Metazoa > Arthropoda > Insecta > Coleoptera > Scarabaeidae > Protaetia > Protaetia brevitarsis. Next base: position 2,781,799 of record RXPK01000247.1, read on the forward strand.
AGTGTGGATGCCGTCACTAGTGATCCGACAGTCCAAGTGCCATCTGCAGTTAGGGATACCCCGACCACAGTACCCCGACGAAGTAGCCGTTTTCGAGGCAATCATCGGACATAACCGCCACGTGCGCCGGCAGAGGATCAACTCGCCGAGACAATGTCAAGTGCAAAGAACCAACAGAAACGCAAGCTTACCCACTACGTATATTATTTCTTTATTTGTTATTAGTTGTAACTTCAAATCCATATTTCTCTTTGTCCTTTGTTTAGATTTCAATAACTAAATAACGTTTCAAGGGGGCCCCATTTACCTTATCTTTTATTATTGCTTTGTTCATTTTTTTCATTATTAAATAATATATTTTATGAGTCATTACGTTGTAAATTGTTAAAAAAAAAACTGTTGTTAAAGTGAAACCAATATCTTTCATTCATATCAGGTAGTCACTGTGTTTGTCCTATGCAAAATAAAACTATCACTAATAATACTGTTTTTATTTAAATTTATATTAAATACTCACTAAACTTCTTCGTTTCCTGTACTACCTATAAGTTGAACAACAAATTTAAGGTAAGTATATTGTATATCTATAGCTAACCATTACCTTCTATATATCAGGTATTTAATGAACGTGCATTAATGATACTGTTTCCTTATCACAAGAAATCCAAATAGCTTGCATTAATTGAGATTAATAATGAAGGTGTAATAGCCATTATAGGATAGTTCACTCATAGCAATACATCTACTTGACATGAGCAAATCTATTACTTAGCGTAACTGCATATATTCTTTGGTTTACTACTTCAGTTTAATTATCATAAGTAACTTCATCAGTTGCCGGTATGATGCAGACCGTAAGTAACTTAGATTGCTTGTTGTTGGTATCAATGTTTAGGATCTCTTTTTTACTAGTGCTAAGTAATCTGTGCTTTTGTTCCTTATCCAGCTGAACTTTTTACTTACGATAATTGTATTTTTATTTATGATTATTAATTTTTTTTCTCAGTGTAGTTATCGTTATTTGAATCCTTTAACGACGCTAAGATTTAAAAAACAATTATTGAGATTGACGATTAAAAATTTATCAACGGAGGATTATTAATTTATAAATTAATTCATTCAAATATTTATTTAATTTATTTATTTCTTTTTTATTATTGCAATATATAGCAACAAATAATAGATTTGCGAGGGTAAATTCGGTGTAGATGCAATTCGGCCGCGATTCTACCATAATCAAAGATGGCGGCTGTCCGTCCAACGAACTGTTTTTTAAGTACACACTGCGCGTTTCAGTGTTTTATATACTTCGTTAGCAATTATAATCACTCATATATTTGTATTTGCACATTTTATAATAAATTCTCAGGTATTTTAAATTGTACTTGGCACAGCTCTGGTATTCATATTTTTTTTAGTGACGAGTACAGTACTGTAGTATTCATTGTAGTTTATCAGCCATCGTAATTGCTTAACAATTCCTAATTAATCGATTGTTTCATTCGCGACAAAACCAAACCCCATACTTCTCCTAAACCACCTAGAGTCCAAACGGAGAGTTAAACTACTACTAGAATACAAAGAGTAGGTCCGGATTTCCACCATTTCTTGTTCCTAATCGGAACATGGACTGTCACCGCCTGCTAATGCTTAATTTATGTACAAAGTTAAAAGCTGCTTCGTAGACGGTTTAGTCGCAGACGGCCGCGGTCTATGTTGCGGCTTCATTTTCACAGCGGTATGAGGCGATGGGAGACAACATTTGTCGACGTACAACTCGTCGGTACGAGGGTTTAACGCTAGATGGCTTCTGGCGATGGAAATAAAAGAAATTAACAGTATACTAGACGTGGAATGGGGGAATGTCGTAAACACTAAAACGGGCTTGTGGGGTGTTCTAGAATGACGGGGCAAGAAAAGGGTTACGCGTACGTCAGTGGGTGACGCAATAAGGTCGCGTATCTATCTCTGTTAGGGGCGTAGGGGTAGGGAAATAGGCGGTTTACGAGGCTTAGGTGTATCTCGTAAACGTAGTCGGTAATGGTCCTGTTTTCGACGGTTGACGAGTGTTAATTTTCTTCTGCCACGTTTTAGTAATATAGAAAATATAGTCTGCTATTAAAGTTGAGAGTCGCAAGTTAACCCTAGTCCTACCAACGTTTTATCGTAACGTGTCCTACCAAGGTGTGCCTCACAGGCACACATCTATTTGTACACATTGTTGATGTAAATAATAGCAAAATATGCATTATTTATTTCATGTAGGAGGTATACAGTAAGATTAAAACATATAGAAAGAATATTGTGTGTCAGAAGATATAATTTAAAAATAGTACAAGATAGTAAAATATTTGAAAGTTATTTATGTAGTTTGCAATTTGTGCACGTGAGTATTTTCTCTGAATGTTCACCACAAACCGTTTGCTTACACTTATCACATAACTGTGTTGACATTCTGCTTTTCTTTGATGGGCAAATATAGCACCGTTTTCGTTTTCTTACTTCTCGAGCCGAAGACTCCCCTGTGGTTGGTACTTGATTCAACGTAGTTTGTATCAATGAAGTATGACTTTTATGCAAGCCACTCAAACTACGACGTCTAATTTGCCCCAGTACTAATTCTGTTGTAATTTCTCGTAATTCTTCGTTTTTTGGAAATATGCCAGTCAGGATGGATATTTCTCCAAATGACAAATGAAGCTACTCCACACACATCAATTATATTGAAAAAATAGACCAAAGGCCACCTATTAGTTTGCGTTTCACTGAATATGTATGTACCATCTGATCAAGTGTATCCACCCCTCCTTTCGTGGAATTGTAGTACTTATTGATTTCAGATTTATTTTTATTTTCCTCATCAATGGTGGAGTCGTTGTGCATTGTAGATAATAATATGACACAGCGATTTTTCTTAGGTACATAAGATACCAAAGTCATTGTCTTCTGAAAACCAAACAAGTTGCTTTCAATATTCCGTCGCCTGTGAGGTAAAAAATTTGGTGGTATGCAGTGCTTATTTTTTCTGAGCGTTCCTACACAAGTTAGGCCTTTGGTAAGCAAACTGGATGCAAGCTCGTAGCTGGTGAAGAAGTTGTCGAACGTAATATTCCTTTTAGTTCTCAGAAAAGGTTCACAAAGGTCTTCAACCACCTTTTGCGCTAAGTTTTCTGCTCTGTTGAGACCTTCTTTTCCTAAGTACGGTATACCACGATACGGATAACTAGTTCCACTATCGCATATCCACCAAATTTTCATACCGTACTTATCTGGCTTGCTTGGCAGGTACTGTCGGAAAGATACACGACCTCTAAAAGGCACCAGTTGTTCATCGATGGTTAGATTACTGCCAGGAAGATAATATTTCAGCAAGTTTGTATTACCCCGGTCCCACAGGTCTCTAATTGGTGCCAACTTGTCCTTTTGCCTTCGGAGGGTTCTGGTCGCTTTATCGTCAAAACGAATAAATCTTAGTAATTGAGTAAATCTATTTCGTGATATACACGCTCGATAAACAGGATTTCCATATAAAGGATTCCATAGCTCATTATAGTCCACCATTCCTTGTTTATTTCTTCCAGCAGTAATCAAAAGGCCCAAGAAAGCACGGATTTCAACGTCGTCAACTGGTTTCAACAAATCGCCAAGAATACGAACAGCCTCCTTATTAGTGAAAGTAACCACAATACCAATAACCGTATCATCAAAAAACAAATTGAATGCGTCACAAGGAGTATCAACATGCACTCCATGTGGAAGTTTCACTTTGTTCAAAGCTGTTGTAATTATGTTGTGTGCACGTGTTTTTCCCTTGGCAATCGGCGTGGCATTCCACTCGGTACCATCTTTTCCAATAAAAATTTGCGAACGGCCGGGCGGTTCATCATTAGCATCACTATCGTCACTTCCTTCTTGTTCATCGCTTTCTTCATCGCCAGTTTCTTGATAATCCGCTTCACTAGAAGAGGTTTTGTCATTTGGCTCTTCTTCATCTTCACCATCATTTACATTCCTTCCCAAATCCTCATCACTTTCGTACAATGCATCGAGCAACTCCTTTTCAGTTAGTGGCCGGCGTCGGTCAGTCAACCAATCGGTCATACTTTCTGCATAAATTTCAAAACCAAATAAGCATAAAACAACAAATCTATTTTACTGGGTCAATCAAAACTTTATTTTGCTTACCTGGTCTATACTATACTCTCCACTAGGTAAAAGAAATAAAATTAACCTATAGACACCTAAAACGGCCAATGCGTTTGTTAGGAAAGTCACAAATACACTGATAGCAATGCAGTTTGTAAGCTGACTGTTTTAGCAAAACGCATTTAGGGAATTCCCCTTCATATGCAACTGGAAGTTCTTACATACAAGGGGAAAGTCCCGAAATATAAAGCATATCTTATTACGGGGGATTTACCCACATACCTAGTTTTAAATAACGTAGCAATGCATTTTATAGTATAATAACAGTATGTGCCTCAAAGACACACCTTGGTAGGACGTGTCGGTGAATTATGTTTAATTTTTTTAGTAAAATAGGAAAAATATTTTTAATAAATTTTTATGTCATTCTGTGTTAAATAGTTTTATTTGAGAATACAAAAATCCTCCAGTCTGTGGGCAGTTAACTTACAAAGTTCCAGCAATTTCGAAATCAATTGTGCCTCAAAAGCACACCTTGGTAGGTTTAGGGTTAATAATGGTAGAATGAACAAATTAAGCAGGTTATATAGGAAGACAAGTAGAAAGAAAAGTTGAAGGAGTGATAAATGTGCTTAGTATCCACCTAAATGCTGGTAATTTAATAATGATACTTTATAAGATATAATGACAGGCGTTAGATTGACATAGCAAGTTTTGTTAAGAAAATTGTTGAGTTAATCAAAATTATAGTTAAAATATGACAAAGGGAACGTTGTGAAGGCAAGTGCATTATTTTATTAGTTCTATTGTATTAACTTAACATACTCTATGATAGTGGCGACCTGTAACAATATTAAGTGGTGAGGCCAATCTACTAATTTTACAGTAAAAGTTTTGCATCAGTTTAGTTCAGCTGGCAGTAATTTATTACGTCGCTTATTGCTAACTAAAATAATGTCCACACAAAAGAATTAATGTAGATAAATTTAGAAGACATTTTAAAATAAAAAATACATGATTATCTACTTAAATATAAATACTAACGCATTTCCTTCGAACTTGCATATATTTAGTCTTTAAACTCTACGTATATGCTGTGTACTGATTGTACAAAATGAACTTGCAAAAATTAATTAATAAAAATAAAAAATTAAATTAACTAGCTCAACGGATAAAAAAGGGCGCAAAAGAACAATTAAACTCAGAGTTACCCTCGCAAATTAAAACTAATCACGAAAAGTAAATTGTTGGTGAAAGAAAACTGACTTTCTTTTTTTTTACCCCAAAAATTGAAAAGGTTAAATTAAAAATAAAAGAACTGAATTAAGAATGACGTCAATAACAATTAAGAATTTTATTATTACGAAAAAAAATGAAAAAAAAATGTTAATTACAATTATGCAGAAAAAAAAACCGTGGACAAAGGGTCCTGGTCTAAATCAAAACTGCTCGATTCTAAATTACAAAAGGACAATGCTAAATCCTCTATCAAAGCAAAAAACAATTTTGTTCAAGAAGATAATCCTTTTTATATAAAATAATCACGTGGTTTCAAAATTAAAACAAACTAAATTAAACGTGGACAATTCAAGTAGATTTACAAAAGAAAAATTTAAATACAAGCACAATGCTTCCATTCACCCAAACCGAGGTGATTAATAATAAAATACAAACCAGCAAAATTAAAAAACGAAAAATTAACTCTTTAAACTAAAAATATCTTCCCGAACAAAAATAATAAGTGATCTTATATCTAAATTGTGTACACAACAATATAATAACAATTATTATTACGCGAGTTCCTTGATGGACAGAAAAAAATCAAAATAAACGAAACAAATCTCTATATCAAATGAAATAACAAAATGGCAGCAAGGAATTACAAATTTACGTCTACTTACACCGGCATCTGTGAAGGAACTGACTGACAAACACGCCCGCTGCGTACAGCGAAGCCGCAACAGAGATCAGCCCGCCAACGGACGAAATCTCAAAACATAATAACATAAACAAAACTGGTGAACTCAAAACATATTAATAAATGAAATTAATTTAAAACAACTGAACATTTAAATAAATAAAACATACAATCAATTCATTCACTAAATCTTATACAATATAAAATATCTGTGAAATTTTTTTCGCAACATTGACAAAGGCTTGTCGAAGTAAACATGAAAACATCTGTACAACACAAAAAAAGCTCTCGCGAATTACAAGGTGTCCACCGCAGTATATACATGAGTCACTTGTTTACATTTCCCCACTTAACTAACGTAAAATTATTCAGGTGTTTTTGTGATTTTATATCGACGAAAACATAACACAATACAGAACGCATGAGTTATTTAAGCGAAGATCCCCACGTCGATGGAATTTCCCCAGAAGACAATCCCATATCTCAATTGAGAGTAGACATTGGCATAATATACTGAAAGAACTGATTCAATGCTCACATTTTGTGCAATAACTTTCAGCGCATAACAAGCACTGCTCAATTTACCCGATATATGCTCAATGTGGGAACGCCAAGATAGATCGGAGTCAAGCCTCCATCCCAGGAACAGCGTCTCATCGGAACAGGTGAGAGTTGTATCATTATGCTTGACACTAATATGTTCTGAGTTCTTGTTGAACATTATTAATTTAGTTTTGTTCATGTTTAATTCCAAGTTATGATGTATAAACCAGTATTGCAGCACCATTAAATTATTTTCTGGTGTCTTAATTAAATTAGCATTTTCTTTTGCTCTCGTGGCCGTAGTAATGTCATCTGCAAGCATTAGAATTAGATCAGAAGTTATATTGGCAGATGATTAACATATAATAAGAAAAGCAAAGGCCCCAAAATCGACCCTTGCGGCACGCCATCAGGAACAACCATCCAGTCAGACCTAACTTCACGTCAACAATAATTTTAAAATTTAAAAACCCCGCCAAATGGGCACTGCTAGAGGAAATGAGTGTGTATGAACATGTTATACGTTTAGGTAAGTGTATATTTTAGGTTAAGTTGCTTTTGCTGAATATATTCTGATCATTTACTTATATACACCCATGCATGGTACATGTGGATGAATCTTGGTTACTTTATTTACTTTTTGTTGTATATTTCGTACAACAAAGTGTGTAGAGTTCATAAACTATGATTATTTCACTTCGATGGCATGTGACGCTGTCCGTTTTACGCGCGAAAAGATTGCGCACGCGCAATGTCTACAAGGACGGACAAACCCGCCAAATTTAAAATATATAAGAAACTAGCATTTATGATGACATATCAGCAATGTAAATTCTTCTAGAGAGATAAAAATTACATATCTATTAATTTGTAAAAAAAAAAAACCAATGAATTGTGCTGAAACTTAACTGAAAATACGTTTAAGAAAGGTTTTATTGTAGTAGTTAATCTAGTGTTGAATCATGCTGAAAATGTTGCTCGTCCAGGAAATAAATGTACTTACATGTTTTTTCAAATGCTGCATTATTAACCGATAATATAAATATTAATTTCAATTAGTGATCATGGTATATGTATATTTTTAGATAGAACAGGATTTTGGTTTCCAATATCCTCGCCACCAAAACTTTGCCAATACATATTATTCGTACGTGTATAGAATACTGAAGATCTACGAATCTATTTCAGCAAAACCCTTGCAAATAGTAATTGGGAGAGAGCTAGATGATTAAGCTAGAGTATTTAATTTTTTTTAAACACATCATACTAACTAAAACTATCCTTAGATTGGTATAAAACTATAACTAGATCTGTGTTCACACTGGTTGGATTGCTTCCATCTACAGCAAAAAGTAAATCTGGAGCCATAAGAGATAATGTACAGTCAGCAATTGGTAAAATTATTGCTTTTAAGAAGGTAATTTGTTCAAATTTGACACCAATACTTGTAAAGTTTTTATGTTTGCAGAGAAATACTCCACTTTCCGTGATCATTGAGGTGAGGCGAACAAATCAACCATTCCTTATTGCGGAGGGAGACAACAAAGCCGCAATAAATTCTTATTCCGTTTTCCTGGACGGACATTGCCTTCCGATAGTACACAAATCATTTTTGGATGCATTTGCAGTCTTATTTAAGGTTTATCATGTTTTGAAATACACTCCCAAGATGAGAGAGTTGAGAGCCCAATTACATTATTTTTTTTTAAATTTATTTTTCCAATACTTTTATGAAAACCTATGCCCTAATGTTTTACTGTATTCGCAGAAGTAGTAGGTGGAATGGATGGGAAAAAACTAAATTTTGATAATTAAATAAAATTGATGTGACATCGGAGAGGGTTCGCCCGCGATGATAATTATCAAAAAATTGTTTTTTCCGTTACTTTCATGATGGCATCAATTCAGAGAATGTGAACATAAGTGAAGCATTACAGAGCACTTACTCTTTTGCTTTTTCTTCTTAATTTCAACTTTCTATTAATGTATTGTCTATGTATTTGCATATTAAATAATAATTTATATTTCTGAAAGAACTTTGTTTATAGTTGAGTTTCGTTCTCTAATATGTACTTACTCCGGCCTGATATTTTGGTTTACAAACGTTCATAATATAAATAAATCTTTATAAAACAAATATTTATTTTATTCGTAAACATACTAATATCCATCTGGTGAAACGCCCTTTAAATTGTGATGTTACATGTTCACTCACACTGCACTATATATCTTTGAAATCTTTTGTCTCGACAAAAAGTAATGCATATTAACATTTATTTTTTGACTTTTTACTTACAAAATTATAAAGTAGTATCTTTTGTCATATTTTTTACAATTTTTATGATAATGTATTAGAAAAAGATTTATTAACAACCGAAACAATATACATTCATTATAATTTTGTTTATTATTTGACCAAAAAACTAAGAAAAATATTAATATGTAGTGCACTATATATTGACCATAAGTTTTGGTGAAATTTTCACAGAATTAGTCAAAGAGTCACACAAAATTTATGCTTTTTATGAGCATAAATGTGTAAAACTGTCACAAAAATTGTGTTAAAGAAATAACACAAAGTTGATGTGACATGTATACTCAGTTTACCATGTTAAAAAAACAACGCAAAGTTTGTGTGACATGTATACGCAATTCGAGTGTGTTAAATTTTACACAAAATTTTGTGTCGTCCGAATGGCACACAATGTTTTCGTGAAATTTCACACAAAATTTTCAACTGTGTAGTACCCAACAACAGTGCTTTAAGACGTCCCCAGACACACAATCTGGTATAAGTATATATCAGACTGATGTTTCCTTAGCTCTATTGAAATCTTGTCTAACTTCTCTTTTCATGCCTTCTAGTGCCTGCTGTTCCACCCATACTTTAAGTTTGGCTATTGGACTGCGGATTTCCCTGTATATACTAGAGACTTTTTTTAGTAACACATTTACAAGTCAATTTTTCCTAAAGCATTCGTCTGCAAACTGTTCCGTCGACCAAGATATTCGATATTTCGTATATTTAATTTGTTCGCGGCTTTCGAAGTCCAGCATCTTTAAAATTAATGTCGCAACCGTTGCCGCCACCATCTTGTCTTCGACACTCCTTTCCATTCCAGTCCCATCCTCACCTGCTCTACTTTGTCTCGACGCCCGGCTTTCTCTAAGGATATTAATGCCGTTTGTCTTCTAAATTATTTTCAAAGCCGTCCGGACCGAGTTCTCGGCGTTACAGGCGGAAAATTATTCGAAGGGTTTCGCCCAAGGAACAACCCCGACACTCCAACGGGTCGCCAATCCACCCACTCCGGATGAGGAGGAGGGGGTGTCCGACGTTTCTGCGTTATAAATTGCTCCGTGTTCGCCCTGGATTGTTTATTGACCAGATTCGGTATTGATCTCTGCAACGCCCCCGTCGTCGTACTGGTGTTTTTAACTTCGTTAGTGGAGTGTTTTTAACACTATTAGTGAGGTTCGAAGTGTGTAAGACGATAAGATAAAAGTAGGGTAGTCGTTTCTGGAATTGGAAGAGAATTTAGTTCGCACTTATTGTGCTGCATTTGTAATTAGTATTGAACGGCAGAAACGTAAATGTATTGCGCATCTTTTTTTTCTGTGGAAAAACACTCTGGCAGTGTGAAATAAAATTTTGAAAATTGGAAATTTCCGTACGCATAACTCGCTAACGGTAAGAGAGATAAATTAAAACAAATATTTTTGTTTGGATAAGGTTTATCTTACAACAAAAAAAATTGGTTCGCCATATACAACCAAACAGTGTTGTTAAATTAACTAAATTTTGGTTAACTCAATGTATGTACGGACCAAATCATGAATGTTTGTAGTTACGTCATAGTTACTTATGACGTATGCAGCATCTGAAACAAATTCAGGCACACCAATCATGTTTGCAATAAACTGTACAAAATGACAATTGTCAAATTTAATGAGGTTATACGCAGTTTTAATAGATTTTCTTTTATAACTAAAAGGATTAGTTCAGTTTTTAGTCAACGTTGCGTTTTAAAAACAATTATGAGTAATGCAACTAATAGAATTCTAAATAGTGAACTTTCCTATTGACAATGCTTTCGTGATCAGGCTAAGCTTATTATTAAATGTGTTTTCAATGAAATAATGTATTACCGCAATAATGTAGTTCTCATATCAAAAACCTATTTGCAAATCAAAATGTAGAAAATATTCAAGCAACATGTATTTAGTTTAATATACATTACCAATGATTAATTAAACGAAAGATGATGTTTTTATTTTATGTAGCAAACATAATTTCTATACAATGGTATATACAAAACATAATATTGCAGTAAATTAAATTAAAATATGTCAATATTGAAAGAAAAGAATAGTGCAATTAAAAATAGATTTAATTTGTGTCTTCGCTCTCATCTTCTGATCCGCAATTAACTGTCAGAACAAAGTCATGTTTGCTTCACGTTCGTACCACTCTTTAATTATTTTTCCTGTGTGATTTATGCAATTTTGCCAGGTGTCTGCTGTACAGCTGTCCAAGCTTTCTTGCCACATTTCCAATACTAGTTTATCGCCATAACCATCCCGACCAATATGCTTATTGTATATGTAATTGATACTTTTTACCCTTTCACTCGCTGATTCTTAAAGATGTGTGTATGTAAAAATGAACACGTTAAAAAAAACGATTTATTGGTAGGACATATGTATACATAAACATGGCTACGTCGTTGTTATATCGTTCTAAGGTGTAAAAAACACTACTGTTTTTGTGCGCATGTACAGTGCGTCAGTGAATCTTCGTTCTCAAACCACCGATAGATGACCCCACCTGGTATAAAAAATTATATACAAATCTTAACACTTATTATAATATCCTTTCGTATGTGCCCATATCAATTCGATAGCATTGAAATCGCAGTGATACGGAGGAAGTCTTAAAACTTCATGCCCATGTGCTCGAAGTAATTCATCAATAACATAAACCTTAACCATAAATTACTTTACGCACATCCATTTTTATTCTCTCTGACACATCACATGTTTTGGGCATCAATCGTGGCTTGTACAGGGCTGTTGAAGCACTCGATGAAGGAACAGCAGATGTAGTTTCCTTCTTGCGCTTTATGTTGTAGACGGTGCCTATAGAAATGCCCAAAGCATTCGCAACTCTCTACAATTTGTATGTAAGTTTTAATTTAATACTAACTGATTATAATTTACTTCATGGACCGCATCAACGGATATTAAAGGACTTCCATTTCGCTTTTCCTCCTCGAAATACACTAGTAAACGACTGACCAACTCTTGGCAACAAGAACTAAGTCGTTTACCGGGCATCGTAAACTGTAACCTAAAAAAATGTTTTATGTCTTTGTATGTTTCTTTAACACCGCTAAATTTACACAAACTAAACGATTTACTTCACCATAGCTCTGAAAAGAACTTTTGGTAAAAGAAATAATAGAAGGGCAAATAAAGAGTAAAAAGCTAATACCTTACTTACCACAAATCAACAGTTTGGTTACGATTATTACATAAAAATGTGTCAGGTGCGCTGTGTAATAGCCGTTAATAAAAGCACTATTTACAGTAACAACTTGCATTCAGGAAACTGGGTTTAGTTGCAGGTATTAATTAAGGAGAATAGTTCCAAGTAAAACTTTATCTATTGTAAAGGATTTTTTATCAAGTAAACACTTTACCTAACTCATTTTTCTCAATGAGGTTTGCGATAGTGCTTATATCGAAGAGACTGGCTAATATTTAGAGAGAAGGATTAAACAACATAAATTAGAGTGTCACCATAATTCAAATAAAACAGCTCTCGCAGGTTACAACTTCAACACTAATCACAATTTTAATATTTAAGGCACAAAAATTCTTCGCAATGAGACACATTGATCTAAGAAGCTTTTCTTGGAAATGTATCATACAAAAAAAAAAGAAAGTCAATAGACTATAAAACTGATATTAATAAGTAACATTGGCCGCGTTCAGAGTACCAGCAGAATACATATCACTAGCGGTTTCCGCTACACAAAATGGCGACCGGTCCATTGAATGTTATTGATGTAGCGCAAATGTAGCGGTACGTTCTTGAGACGAATTGTCAACAGTTCCCAAACCGTTTGGGAGCAGCTACGTAGCAGTTACGTACTCTGAACGCGGCCATTTACTCTTATATTCTACATTTAGATGACAGCCATGAGAAAGGCTAGTAATTCTTTCGTCATTGGGTATTGTTGTATCCTCTATAATATATACTATATGCTATAAGGGTGGCAATCGGTGTGTTGCACGTCATACTTTTTTAGTCATGTGGTTGTCTAGTTTCTCCGATCAATAAGAATGAATCAGAATTCACAGAAGTGCAGTTCATTAGCATTTTGCATCACCTACTTGATAGTAACTTGTTAATGAAGTCAATGTGTCACTATGCTGTCAATTTCAGTCGAAATGGCGACGCCGACGCTGGTTACAATATAAATGGGTTGGAGTTTGGCTACCGCCTGTTGATTAAAGGAAGATATCAATATTGCCCCTATCCAATAGTGAGCACGTGGCGTAAAATTTGCTCAACGAGAGTCCTCACACGAGGTTTTATTTACAATTAAAATATTATGAGCAAAAGTTGTTGACAAAAAACTGACAAACGACTGTCTTTACACACTGGCCATCAAACAATCTCCCTTATGCTGTAGCATTTACGTTATAAATAACGTAAAACGTTAAAAATAACATAACGTATAACATGCAAGGGACATCATAACGGCTGCAATGAATTTCCGTATGTTGTATCACTATACGTTATCCCATGTGTTAAAATTAAAACGTTATTAGAGGAAAAAAAGTATAGAGATGGGAAACGTCTAACAACGGAGACAGCTTCATGCGTGATTCTGTCAATTAGAAAAAATAATTGCGGCGCAAGCGTAGCAGTTAGTGTGGTAGTGGTGTTGTGTCGTTGACAATGACATTTTGAAGAAACCATTTATGCCAATTCACTTGAGAAGCGAACATAAAGATTAAAAATATTAAAAGAAGAATTAAATTCTGCTTTAGTACTTTTAAATATCACGCCAAAAATATCCAAACGAGCGCCATCTACAGAGTCAAACTTCAGTTATCCAAGGAATAAATAAAATATAAAAATGTCAAAACTAAAGAAACCCGAAATATTTGTGTAATGAAACGCTGTCAAGGATATTATTAATAAATTAATTATAAGAGAATGTTCTAATTCCTGCCAATTCAGTATGATATATTAACGTCACTTCAATGCGAACAGTCACATAGAAGATGTGTATTAGGTTATGTTGAATGTATGGTCGGTGCTGTGAAGTAAAACCCGGTTAAAATTAATAAGTGAAGTGTTTTTCTTTATTATCATCTTCCGAGGCAACACAAAGAGAGACAGAGTTCGAAAAGAGGTAGTAAGAACAGATCTAAAACCGATCCAAAGCAGTATAGAGAAACAACTAACGTGGTTTGGACACTTAATTCGACTGGAGGAGCAGAGGCATGTTAAAGTTAAAGTGGAACAACGTGATGGGTTAGTGCTTAGAGGAGAGAGGTTTGGATTGAAACAACAGCAAAGTGCTACCAAGGAACAGGAAACATTGAGCAAATTTGTATATCAATGGCAGTGTTAAACGCCTTATATCGTGGGGTATATACAAGGCTATCATATACGTCACCTCCCTTTTAAATGCTAGTATCCCTACGTAGTCAAAATTAAGTAATAAAAAATTCTTTGTGTTTTTTTTGTGTTTATTAAACAAAAGCTTGTAGAATAATATAAACATATATATTTATGACAGATGTTACGAATTCTTTTACGTGAAATTCCATATCTTTGTTTAATGACGCTGTCTTCTTTAATTTTTAGTAATTTGACTTGCAAGTGCCTTGTATTTACTAGACCATTATTTACTTCCGGAATTTTTCGGCTTACAACAGATTGTTTTACCGCCACCTAAAAATGTTGTCCCACACATTTCCGGTAATCACTGTATGTGTAAAAGTAGTTAAATCCTTAACCAATATACTTTGAAAATATAGTATTTCTATGTTTGAACAGATATTCTACTTTTAAGTGCTACTAGTGTTTGTCTTTATTACTGTATGAATGGTTGTATTTGTTATGTGAGCACCCTATTCTAGCAATCTACCTATAAATAATTTTATGGAAATGTCAAGAAGTAGTTCAAATGATTTTGCAAGTCAGGTCCAAGTCTATTTCAATTACAGAATTATTATTATATTATTCCTACAAAAACACAAATAATCTTTTTATGTAATGTACTTTTTGATTGCCTATTTCATAGTTAGTGTTATCATTAACAGTTAAAAGTTGCTCTAATAAACCAACAGCCAACAAATTCTTGAAATCATTACTCATTTTCAAAAATCAACTCGTTTCCATTGTCAGTTCAGTAAACTTTAACCTCACTTTTGTTCATAACGTTGCTGTCATTCGTATAACTGCAAGGGATCGTATGGCGTTATTTTATTCCACATAACGTGCTGTAAATAACATGCATGTTATTTTATAACGTACGCACTTATCGGATACAGCATACCATTTCAGACTGAAATAACGTAAATAAAGTTGCCGCAACGAAGCAACCGTCTTACATCATTCATAACTATGGCGTCTTTTTTTAGCATCAATGCCAAATTGTTTGTTTTGATAAACTGTTTATGTACTGTTTGGCGGATAGGTTATGTATGTTTCAAGTGTCAAAAAGTAGTTGAATAAGTGGCGATGGCTTTTTAAAAAGTTATCCTAATTTTCAGTTAGTGTGCAGCAATAATTGTATTATTGGAATTAAATAGTACATGTAGTAATAATTATGACAATATGATGGAATAAATTCATTCAGTAACCAATAAATTGTGCATCGATAATGAGTATTGTGAAATGAGTGCATGAAAATAATCTAAAACTACATATACATGTATGGTTTTATTTTCTAATATACCTTGTCAGTGATTTAATGGAAACATATATCCTCCTTTAACTGTAAAAATAAAATGACCAGAATATTTAGGTAAAATATACATTTTTGTTGGTTAAAGTATCAGAATAATACAATGTAATAATACAGATGTAACGGTGCTAACGTTTACATTAGCCATCGCCGCAACGCGCTGAAATTAAAAGAAATTCTAGAAATAGTGTAAAACTCATTATTATATTTGTATTACCTCTCTTACGGCGGTTAATGGTATCAATAACGTACCAGTATCACGTTCTTGTTCACAAAAGTGTACCAAAGAAGCGATACACTCCTTCATCTGCCGACACAACGGCTTGGGCATTTTCAATCGCAAAACCAACAATATTGGTAACTATTTGTTCTAAAAAGAACAGTTTTTGAGGGCAATTAACGAAATAATTAGCAAAAAACGATGAAATACACAAAATAGTAGCGATTAAACGTCAAATGAACACTAATGTCAAAGCCCGTTAAGACAAAGCAACCTCGCAATTTTAGGTAACATAACGAATTTAATATCACTAAATTTCACATGCTAAACTTCATTTCATATTCAATTTGTTGTGGTACGAATTGCACGTCATCAATGATCATGAGTGAGGTAAGTCGGTTGCTTCGTTGCGGCAACTATATGTTATATTTGTTGATAACGTACACGTCATTAATAACGTAAACGATGACCCAAAAATTTGTATTTGACATCTGTCACGGGAGCGACCCAAACAAACAGCCAACTAGTACATTATACGCATGCGTTCAATTATATCCATAGACCTTATTGAAAAATTAAATGTAACAGTCCCGCATCTCATCGTAAGTTCTGATTTAAATCCTAAATTCTTTGACACACACACCCGCACACACTTCTACGTCCCCTTGTTAAGTTCTCGCCATTCGTAAAGGGCGCAACAATCCAGAAATAATATAACGCCCCCATTGAGAGCGGCGGAAGTGGTCTACTGTCACGTCTACCGAGTGCCGTCGACGAAAACCACTTGTCTGAATTTATGTCGCCTTTGTCGAGTACTTGCAATGACGACCTCGTCGTGTTGGAGTCAGCCACTCGTCTGAAGGCGACGCAAGTGACTGGTCTGGAGAGCCAACGAGATATTAAGGTTTCCAGCATCTAGGAAAATTGTTCGAAACAATCAGATTTTGAACATGGAAATACTGGAAGTATACAGTGTGTTCACGGGAACATTCTACAATAGCTACCTTTTTTATCTTTAGAGATACAGAGTCGGTTAAATGGAGAAAGTTCATGTACTTTTCCATCTGCATTTCGTGCTATGGCATAAAAAACAAAAGAGCGCTTGGTTGCTAAGGCTACGACTATAGCATGTATTTTTTTAAATGGAACACCTGATATATTTTTGCATTTTTAAGTTTCTTTTATCATTGGCTATAACAAAGTATAAAAAGACTTTTCTGTAAAATCACGATTACGAGAGTTATAAAGAAAATCATGCTCAATTCATTCGAGGTGTTCACAAAACATTCTACAATGGCCAACAAGTTTAAAAACCGCATAGTTTGACAGCTGTTGGCCATTGTAGAATGTTTTGTGAACACCTCGAATGAACTGAGCATGATTTTCTTTATAACTCTCGTAATCGTGATTTTACAGAAAAGTCGTTTCATGCTTTGTTATAGCCAATGATTAAAGAAACTCAAAAATGTAAAAATATATTCTTTCTATTTTGCGTTCATAAAAACGCAATTGTAACACGCTTTTGCGTATCGAAAAGTGCTTCATTGTGATACGCCTTTTTTCATTTCTATAGGTTGGCTGTATTGAATACATTATGACAGAAAGCAAAATTGACGTTTAATGCATGTAAGTTGTAAATACTTTAATCAAAAATTCTATACAAATTTAGTTTACATTGTTATTGTTATGAAACGTGGAATTACTGTATACATTTACACTGACGGAACAAGTATCTTGAGCATGTATTGTTATGCCAGGCAAATTCTTCGTAACAAAGTTTTGCTGAGTTATGTTATTGGCTTTAATGGTAGACTCTTGTGATTGAGAATCATTCGATGATATAACTCTAGAATGACCAGATGTACTTGGCCCTGATAAGTTGTGCGCTACAGCCACTTTACTTTTCATAGATGTTTCGATGTAACCCTCAGCTACCGCAGATGACTTCCATCCACCATGACGTTTTATAGTCAGCAAATCACTGCCTGCGTCTGCTAAGTGTGTAGCACTAGAACGTCTGAAGCAATGTCCAGTATAAAGCTCTGAATTGGGCAATTTTAGAAAATCAGCTATTAATTTAGGCATTTTGCCAATCGTATTAATTCCAATCGGGCACGATATACAATAACATATAGGGCGACATATTTTTTAATTAAAGTAATCCATCTTTCATCCGTAATTGCAAAAACTCTTACGATATTATTTTTGTTGTTTCATATTTATTTTTCAATCACCTCGTTTGGGTGAGTAGAAGCTTTGTTCTTTCTTTTAGCTTTTTCATTTTTGTAAATTTTATGCACTTGTCCACGTTTTGATTCTAATTAGTGAAACCACGTGGATAGAAATTCAAAGGTTGTGTATTTTAGATAATCTTCCAGAACAAACAAAACTTTTGCTTTGCATAGGAAATAGCATTGTCCTATTTTAATTTACAGTTAAGTGCAGTTTTTATTTTAGGCCAGAACTTTCAGTTCAAGGATTTTTATGCACATCTGTAATTTAACCCATTTTGTAAAATAAATTGATTGTTAATTAGCGTCATAGAATTTTCAACCCAATGACGCTATCGTTGGGTTGAAAATTCTGTTCTTTTATTTTATTTTAAAACCTTTTCAATTTTTCGGGTAATTAAGAAAGTCTGATTTCATTCTCTCACAATTTACTTTTCGTGGTTAGATTCAAGTTTTAATTCGCGAGGGTAACTCTGAGATTAATAGTTCTTTTGCGTTCATTAAAATCTTATCCGTTGAGCTAGCTAATTTTATTTTTCTTTTTAATTTTAAAATTCATTTAGCATTTTCGTTTAATTCAATCAGTAGACAGCAATACGCCCACAGTTGAAGTCCTTTCCATTTCAAGTCGCTCAGAATGCAATCACACAGTTGGCAAGTTTTCACTCGGTAGAGTATTAGTATTATTTAAGTAACTCCAGTTCACGGTAATGTATTTCTACAATTTGCGTAATTTAGAGAATAAATGGTCGCTCAACTATCAAGTAGCTTATAGGATGTTGGAGTTAAAGTAAAATTGAAAATGTGGATACTCTTTCGGGAAATTTCTGGAAGTTTTCGCGGTTATTCTTAGCGGTCTACCACAAGAAAACTTCTACACCATGACTAAATAAACGACACCGCAATACTAATATCGTTTTCAACTTTACCGCTTGTTATTACTTTCCATCTAACTTCCTTCCCGCAATAGACCAGCAGCTCGTCGACGCTGTTTTATTTCCGCAAGTACCTGCGCCAGCTAGTAGAACAACAGTTACGGCCCGCTAGCGACGGCAATTTCCAATTCCGCCAGCCGCCAGCAACTAGGACGGCGCGACTGCAGAAATTCCGTAGATGCCGTGGACAATCTTAGGGCAATATAAAGTTTATGCGACCGTATTGCATTTTCAATAACGCCCGCGGAGGGGGCGCGGCGGAAGCTGCCGCTGCCGCGTGCCTGAGACAGAAACAAATGAAATTTCGATCAACGTGACCCGCGCAATACTGCCAACATAAATCGTGGCGGTCATGCATTATTCATAACGGCCCCTGGGTCGAGCGGAGGACCGGTCGACGGGTGAATCGAATAGTCCGAAGGTTGGAGAAGGCAAGGCGGGAGAGAGGTCGCTAGCTCGGTTGGAGGCGCCCTCTGTCGGGCGGTAAACAAGCCGCAGCGGTTCTCTTATCGGGTATAAGGAGGAGTGCGGCCATTTAATCGACTTAATGATGGTTTTTTTATGTGGTAACTGATGGAACCACACTTTTTCTTTATTTAGTATAAGAGCAATTAAAATATAAAATTAAAATTAGAGTGCAAAGATTACAAGCTTTTTACAGTATAAAATAATTAACGAATTAATGTGTTTCTGCTAATAACTGTAATAATTAAGAGAATTTTTTTTTTTATAATTTTTAATTTAATAATTTATATTGATATGGAAATAATAACAGGTTAAATTCGTATTCCAAACTCCTTTTTATTTAATATATTTATTGCAATATGTTTCGGCTACATACCATCTTCAGGCAATAAAACGTCAAGTTTGTTTTATGTATAAGATTGATGTGTCAATATTTTTTGTGTGCAGTAAGAGAAATTCTTACGAAATAAAACTTTGAATCTGATTAACACTACATTAAAAAAAGACATAACGTTAATAAACTAGGAAAAAGATAAACACATTAAAACGCGTAATCAAAACAGTTGTCTTCAGTGCGTCGTTGGCTAGTATTCAGCCATTTGTTTTGTTGTTTTCCAATATGTTTTTTAAATTTGTGATAGTTTGAAAATTTTTTAATTACGCGTTTAAATGTGTTTGTCTTTTTCTTAGTTTATTAACGCTTATGTCTTTTTAATGTAGTTTAATCAGATTCCAAAGTTTTTTTCGTAAGAATTTCTCATATGCACACAAAAAATATTGACACACAATCTTATACATAAAACAACTTGACGTTTTATTGCGAAAGATGGTATGTAGCCGAAACATGTTCCAATAAATATATTAAATAAAAAGATTGGAATACGAATTACCTGTTATTATTTCAATATCAATACACATACACCAATTCCCTGGACATTACAGATCAATTAATAACACTACCTTACAAATTAAAAAAAAAATTAAGTAGCCACTCCAATTTTTCCTGTTTTATTTATTTATACCAAATCGCTTAATAAGAACACCTATGTTATTTTCTATATTCTTTTTTTTTGGGTACGGTAACTAATAAACACTACTTTACAAATTAAAAAAAAATTTAAGTACCCACTTAAATTTTGCTGTTTTATTTATTTATACAAATCGCTTAATAAGAACACCTTTGTACTTTTTTTATTTCACGTTACTGTTTTTTGGGTACGTGTAACTAATAATATTATGGTAAAATACTTAAAAAATATTAATAATTGCTTTATTTAATATATCAATAATTAGTTAAATTAACGACAAAAATTAAAACTATCGACAAAACTTATTTTGTTTTGTTATTAGTCCCAAGCCTGATGAAATGCGAGGGGAAGGTGGGCGGCGCTTCGCAATACGTATCTATCATGAAAAAACTAAAAATCGCGAATATCTCCAAAACCTTTGGAGATAGACACAATGACACTCGTATAAAAATGCGAAAGAAAATCAAATTTTTACATCCATTTATGTAAAATGCTATGCCATTCAATTTAAAAAAAAATCAAGTTATCCATGATTTCAGAGTTCGAAAATTACAGAGCCCTATTTAACAATTTGTAATGTAAACGCAACAATTTTCAAATAAAAGACGTGTGCTGTTTCATTAATTTAAAGCGAAAATTGAAAACCGCATCTTTCTAACTTTCCTATTTCCGGATATTTCCAAACACCGCAGACATTCCAAATATCATTTTTTTTAATCGAAAAAAACGTCATGTAATTCGGAAACGGTACAACTTAGCCCCATGTATGCCTAACGTATTGTTATTTAAATTTAACAAGGAATCCAAAAATACAGTTAATATACAGGGTGTTCCATTTAAAAAAATAAAGACTACTTCCGGTACAACCGGAAGTCCGTCATTACTGAAACTAATTTTAAAAGTGTTGATAGAATATGATTCTAGCCAACATTTTTTGAAACAATTTCCAAAAAGCAATAATAAATCGGCTATGGACCGTTGCATCTTAGGCTGGACACCCGGTATGTCATATCAGGTAGAATATTTCAATCTGCCGCTACGAGCACGAAGTGACATGTAAATATGCATATTGTATCTATGAGGGGATAAAATGTGAACTCTACCTCCATTGAAAATCCCAAGATTTTGTCGGCATAGCCTATCTAATGCCATCAGTGTATACTTCAAAAACAAGACGTGATAGAAACAAAAAAACATCCACTTCCATACATATTGTAACTAATTGAAAACCTAATAGTACTCAGTTTTTCAGGTACGAAAATTTTTGTCACGCAGTGTAATTTATTTTATTAATGATACATGAACAGGTGTTTAAGATGTTTGCAATTTTGTAAAAGAAAGACCTATCATCCCCATCGAAATAAAGTACTTGTCCTTGTCAACTGTAGAATCTGTGGTAGTGTTTAAATAAGTCGCATTTTCCATTTTTTTATTATTAATTTTATCTAATAGCTTATATTAGAGTTATAATTATTCATTTAGTATATTTAGTTCCTTATTAAAAGATTATTCAATGAGAAGAAGACTAACTAGTCTATTAGGTACGTATGTATGTATGTAAATAGAAGGGTGTGTTACACTGCCCTAACTATCTATTGTGTCCCCGTTCTGCTTTTTACAGCTGGCCTTCAATCCTATTCCTTTTAGAAAGTGTTAGGATGTCAGAGGGCCCAGTCTAGGTAAGTCTCCTCTTCGATTTCACATGCTTCCAGGTGCAATGCCCTCGAGTTGCACAGTGCTACGCAGTTTGAGGAGGAGGTGGATGGATTTTCTCATCCCTGCTCCCACAAAATCTGCATTCAGGATCTTTTTCCAATCCAAGACTTACTCAGGTGTCCTTTCAGTCTACAATGGCCTGAAAGTATTCCTGTTAATATGCGAACATTGTTCTTACTCACGTTGATGCACTTCTGATAACTCTTCTGGTTTATTTCCCGAAGAATTTTACTTTGCCTCATTCCTGGAGATTTCCCGGTAACTGGATTTCTCTGCTCCATTTCTATTTTTAGTTTCTTAGTATTGTACTGCTACTTAACCCGCAAAAGGTGTCAGCACCTACAAAGGCATTCCAGCCCCTTTTTTTGCGAGGTTATCCGTTATATTTCGTTTCCTTCCACTCCTGTGTACCCGGAACCCACAGGAGGGTTACTTTATTTCTTTTGCCTAGCTCATTTAGTTTCCCTAGGCATTCCCAGACCATCTTGGAGCTGATTTCATATAAGTTCAGCGCCTTGATGGTTGCTTGACTATCAGACACGATGATAATCTCCTGATTCCGATAGTTCCTATCCATATTGAACTGAACACATCTTCCAATAGCGTGTATTTCCGCCTGAAATATACTTGGGTATTTTCCCAAGCTTTCGAAATATGTGGTTCTAGGCCCATATATTCCTATTCCAGTTCCCTCTGCCATTTTGGAGCCATCAGTATACCATTTGATGGCATTTCTATTCAAGTTCAAGATGGTGTTATGATCCCACTCGCTCCTGTTACTAAGCTTTATGACCAATTCCTTCACAAAACTGACTTTTTTTAACATATCATCCCGGCGCATATCCCAGGTTTGATCACCGCCAGGAGATTGAGGCCTATGCCTTATAATTCCTTCCTTGACCATTCTTAGAGTCTATTAGGTTATATTATAGAAGGAAGCATATTTATAGTTAAAGTGATGATTAGATTGTTCATTAATTACCATACCACAGTAAGTGGGTTTTCTGTATATCTCAAAATTTTACTATCAATGTAAGAGTGAATAATAGTTCAATCCAGAAAATTCATCCGATTATTTTGGTGTACTTCTAATGAAAATGTAATAGGGTTATGAAAGGCGTTGATATAGAGAAGGAAAAATCATTGAATTGTAAATTGTCTCCAGACCATATAGTAAGAACATCATCCACGTATCTAGCGTAAAATTCGATACTATTGCTAAAGGGATTATTATGTATAAGATATGTAGTTTTAAAGAAAAATCATAAATACAGGGTGGGCCACTACATTCGCATCGGTTTATATAAAAAAAAGTGGTAACATATTTTAATTTTTTTTTTTGGTTAAGGATTATACAGGTTCAGAAGGACCACATTTCAAAATGATTTTGAATATACAGGTTGACTCAAACAAAAATTACACACCAAAGTTGTGAATAATTAAATGGAACATTATGACATATTTTGATAGTACGGACTAAATAAAGCAAGCTGGTGTTAGGTTTCTTATATCCAACTCAACTCGTTTACGAGATAATTAACTATTCTTCAAAATGTAGATCAAAATTTAAGAGACACGCCTGTCATGCATATTTAAGCTAGATATTTTAAACTATATTTATTTTTTAACTAAAGCATTACACTTAATAATAAAATAAAAGTAATGCAAAAAATTATAGAGGGTGAACAAAAATATACTTTAAGGAGAAGTAACTTTCTTCTTTTAAATGGAACACCCTGCATTTATTACCTTATTTAGATTCTAATTTTAACGGTCTTTAAGATTTTATTAATGTTTCCTATACCTATCTGTTATGGTTTCTTAGTAATTTAGAATTTTCTATTTCAAGTATTAATTCCTATCAGTTCTTTTTCAAAAGTAGGCTTAGACAAAAGTATCACTATTATTCATTACACACAAGTCATTTGATAGTAACAGAATTTGTCAGTTGCGCATCACTGTTGTTCGTGGCTATTCAAAAAGCATTTTAATTATTTAGAGAAATTACCCTCAAGCAGAAAGGATTGATATGATTTTAATAATTGGAGAGGGTGAAGAAAATTGTTTGTTAGCATCAAGGATTTATGCGCAAAAATATCCTAACAGACGCCATCCCGATAAGCGTTTTTTAGAAAATTTGCTGCAAGTTTTTCGAAGTACAGGAAGTGTGTCTTATAAGAAAACAGAACGACAAAAACCGATTACCGGAATTGAAGGAAATAATATTTTAGTTATCGAATCTCGTGTTGAAAATCCGCATACAAGTCAGCGACAAATAATATATAATAATATAATTTTTTGCATTACTTTTATTTTATTATCAAGTCTACTACTTTAGTTAAAAAAATAATAATAAAGTTTAAAATATCTAGCTTAAATATGCATGTCAGGCATGTCTCTTCAATTTTGGTCTACATTTTGAAGGATAGCTAATTATCTCATAAACGAGTTGAGTTAGGCATAAGAAACCTAACACTAACTTGTCTATACTATCAAAATATGTCTGTATATCTGCTTACAGAGGTGAAATTGGAGAACCAATCGCCAGACCTACAGGTATAGAATAAACGTTGTTATTAAATTGGAAAAAGACTTGTTCCAAATACAGACCCATTAAAAAAGAAAGGGATTTACCTCCTGACATGTAATGTTTGCTACTGCACATACTGCTGTGTACTGATGGTACCAAAGAAAAAACAAAATAAATTTAAAATTGAAAATTAAATTAACTATCTCAGCGGATAAAAATAAAAGGCGCAAAAGAACAATTAAACTCGGGATTACCCTCGCAAATTAAAACTTGAACGAAAAGTAAATTGTGGGTGAAAGAAATCTGACTTTCTTTATTACTCCAAAAATTGAAAAGGTTTAATCAAAAATAAAAGAACAGGATTTAGAATGACGATAATAACAATCAATAATTATTTATTATTTAAAAAGAAAGAAGAAAAAATTGTTAATTACAATTACGCAGAAAAAAAAACCTTAGACAAAAGGTCCTGGTCGAAATCAAAACTGCATTAGGATTCTAATTTTACTAAAGGATAATGCAAATTCCTTTAACAAAGCAAAAAGGTAAAATAGTTCAGGAAGATAGTCCTATTTTTACACAAAAATGTACGTGGTTTCAAAATTAATCAAACTAAATTAATCGTGGAGAATTCAAGTGAATTAACACCAGAAAAATTTAAATACAAGCACAAAGCTTCTATTCACCCAACCCGAGGTGATTAAAACTAATTACAAAACAGCAAAATATAAAAAAAACGAAAAATTAACTCTTTAAACTAAATATATCTTCCAGAACTAAAATAATAAATGACCCTATATCTAATTTGTGCACACAAGAATAAAATACCAATGATTACTAAGCGAGTTCCTTGATGGATGATATAAATCAGAATTAACGAAATAAACCTTTAAATAAAAATGAAATACCAAAATGGCAGCAATGAAAATAAAATTACATGTACTTACACGGCATCTTTCAAAGAACTGGCCCTTCAGGGTTAAACAGTCGCATACATATAAAATTCTACAGCTGCGTGCAGGCAACGCGCAAAGATCATAGAAGAAGAATTCTTCTAAGAAGGACATAAAACTACATGAGCAAATAAAAATATATTAAAGAGTGAAATTAATTTAAACAACCTGAACATTCAAATAAATAAATTAAACAATTAATTCATTAACTAACTCTTATACAAAATAAAACAATTTGAAATTTCTCCCAACATTGACAAAGGCTTATACGATTAACCAAGAACACTGAATTTACAACAACCGGGGTGCCAGACCACAGCAATACGTTGGAAGGACCTTTAGAAATTTCGAAATTATAATATATATATATAATATAATAACTACCACTTTGACATCAATCACAATTTTCAAATATTACATACAGCCAAAAAAGGTACCTACTTCAACGACTTAGAGGCACTGGAAATATTGAGGCAGCACCTAACTTGTAGAGATCTTTCATTAAACTCACAATAAATGTTCGAGCCCACTTCCCTTTTCCAAATTCTACTCGATAGATGACCTTTAGCGTATATGTTGTAAAGTTGCACTTTTCTCCTCTAGGGAGGAAAAGTAAGTGACATTGACATGATAAAGCTGTACATCTTAAAATATGTGACATTATTAATAGATAACATTAGTACATTCCACCCAGTCTGACCCCATTTATGAGATAATTGCTAAATTATAGGGTATTAAATTTCAATTAAATTATTATTAGACACTTTTAGACCGATACTAACTTGACAGTTCTCAAAAAATATTTGACAGATTAAGCCTACTATCTATCATGTCACTCACAGGTATGTCTTTATTACTTTTAAACATTTAGTTAAAATTGGATTGGCTAGGAAAAAAATAGTATTCAATCCACGTGAGGAAAGTACTATTGCAGGCTGCTGGCAAATATTACAAACCGAGCCCAAGGCGATAATAGAGCAGTTTCCTCCCTTGGTTTGAATTATACTATTAGTATATTCTTTATTCTAGCTTTCTTTAGAACAACACTACTTTAATTTAGGTTTTACATAATAGATGGCGCAAGTTTATTGCATTTTTCTGGAATTTTTTACCTTTATTTAAATTTTAGTCTCGACTTTTCCAGAACTGATAGTTGGCCGATTTACAGTAGACTCGCGATTATGTGAACTAATCACATTTCACATATTTCAACATCTCACAAAAGTAGTATTCATATGGTCGCGAGGCTACTGTATTATATTTTTGTTATTAAGAATCATAGGAAAATTATTTAGTTAGAGTAGGAACATTTCAATTGTTATGGAACCCATATAATACTTAGAATAGGTAGCCTCGTGTAGTACCTTTTGTAGGTGGAGCACGGGGTTGGGATGATTTGTAATAATTTAGTTTTCATAAATAAAGTCCTACAAGCAATAGAAATAGCCCAAACACCCAGTCATATAATAATTATATATAAGAATTTCTACATTTTTTTAAGGAATCGTTTATAATTAACAAATTAAAGTTGATAGATCTTTGTTAAATTTACCTTTTTACAGATCTTAAAGATTCATGTCAAAATTAGGATTTTAAGGTTACCGAGAAACATCTTCTATCCAACGTTTATTCATTTTAGTCTAGCAGAAATTAATATTTCATAAAACATTTCAACATCGTCGAAAGTAGTTTCCCTTTTACCCATAATATCCTCCAATGGGGCCCGAAAACTTCCGGGTAGGGAACACTTAAGGTTATACCTTCACACTACGTCGACTCCAAAGATTTAAATTAGGCCATTTAGAATTTTAAATTTCGGAAAAAAATTACCCACGGTGAATCTTCGACCGAGGGTATAACGGATCTGCATGAATTTTTAACGAACTTATTAACATATCCGGATTGAGTGTTAAATTTTAATCTTCAACTATGTTAAAAAGTTTTTTCACGGGGAGAAAAAAAAAACTGTTATAATGTGCGAAACTAAAGGAAAGAGATTTTCATGTATTTGTCACCTTAAAATGAAATGTTGTTCGGGTGGTAGATTTTGTATTTGCAAGGTCACCAACTAAGGATGTCCTCAGTTTAAAATATTAATATTTATTGTTTTCCTAATGAAAGACATGTAAGGCTGAAAAGTGTATAAAGCCCTTTCCATTTAAATTTTATTATTAAATGCTTTTTTCTTTCATAATAATAATAATAATGTTGTGTTGTATGTATTTGTATTTCACCATGACAAAATTTCTCATATAGTTATTTGGATG
The DNA here is from genome assembly GCA_004143645.1 of Protaetia brevitarsis. Taxonomy (NCBI): domain Eukaryota; kingdom Metazoa; phylum Arthropoda; class Insecta; order Coleoptera; family Scarabaeidae; genus Protaetia; species Protaetia brevitarsis. Next base: position 2,809,744 of record RXPK01000247.1, read on the forward strand.
ATATACAGGGTGGGCCACCACATTCGCGTCGGTTTATATGCGAAAAGTGGTAACATATTTTCAATTATCAAATATGTTACCACTTTTCGTATGTAAACTAACACGAATGTAGTGGCCCACCTTGTATATTTACATTTATATAAACATTAGTCAATAAAATAGAAAGTGTATAGATAAAACTAATAAACAAGTAAAAGTTAAAAGCTGCAAAATACAGTAAAAGTAAAAGACAAACCAATGACAAAAGGTAAACAAACGTGACAAGAAATATAGATAAAATGAGTAGAATGAGAAAATGACTAGAAATGATATTCTTCCACAGTGTAGAATTCTTTATCGATTAAGATTTTCTTTACACGGGTCGTGAAGCTGGTAGTAGCATCATATCCTATGATAAGCGGCTATATAGTTTCGAGCCCCAGTAGCTGATCGATTTTTGAGAACGATCTAATCTATGGAATGGGACTCTGGGATGGGCGAGTTTTGTGTTGATGGTGTTCACCATTACATTAAGGTGTTTTTCTTTTTTGTTATGGTGAACGTAGGTGACGGTTGCCAAAATGTACATCGATGCCCAGGTAAGCATGTTTTCTTTCTTAAAGTAACCTCGACAGCTTCCAATTGCGTTGTAGATTGCATAGGATCCTGACTGCCTTTTTCTGTGATACGAATAGCTTCTGTGCATCCGATGACATTACCTAGAAAAGTATACCATATCCAAGAATCGTGCGAAGTAGGAGACATACGCAAATCTTTCCGCTGAGTCGCTAGGTGTTTAATTTTTCCTATAGCGTGCAGCGCAGGAGGAATAGATTTCCAATATGTTGATTCTACCTTAATTAAGAGCTTATTATGAGGACTAAGAACTTGACTTCCGATTGGATACCGTTGACTACATGTAGTGATAACCTTTTTGTCTTACCTGGCTTTTAAGTTATTTGTAGCAAACCATACATTTGCAGATCTCATAGCCTTCGCATAATTTTTTTGAAGGACCTCTGGATCATCAGCACTTACTAATATTAATTTATCATCAGCATATAGGCTGATTTCGTTTTCTTTAAAACTTGCTGGCAGATCATTTATGTAAATAATAAATAGCAATGACCCAACTATCGATCCTTGAGGAACCCCGTACTTGATGTTTACAAGATCAGATCGCAGGTTATTGCATTCGTTGTATTCTCTTATTGAGGTATGATTTTATAAGAAGTAGGAGTGTTCCTCTGACCCCGTGTAACTTCAATTTGTTTAATAGGATATCGTGGCTTCAAGAGCAGCCATTTGCGCGCACCAGAATACCAGAATCAAATGCATCATATATTTCCTCTACTATTTGTGCATTTTAACTCTTCACCTGTAATCCATTTGATAGTTAATGGAATATTTCAATAGACTGCAATGCAAATCACATGTAAAATCGGAAAAGAGATCCAATATTTGAATGAGATAAAATTTTTACATTAAATGCCAAAATATTTGATACCAAGAAGTGCTTTGAAGTTGGGAAGATTCAATACCGTAATATTCGTGTAATACAAAGATTTTGGAAAGCCATGATCTGAAAAAAGAGGTTTGTTTTAGAAAAAAATCAAAGAGAGACACGTGGCTAAGAGAAATAAAAGGGCGTATGCTTCAAATTAGTCCCAGAACAATTAAATTTTGCACGCGAAATAAAAAGATTTCGCACAAAAAAGTGGCCGAAAATTAAAAGAAAAATTATTTCAACGATAGTTCTGTTTAACCATTAAAGTGAACATTTAAAATATGGAATGACCTACCGAGGATATTGAGGCGAAAATCCAAGTTCAAAACATTCTAGAAGAAAGAAAATCTTCAACATTTTTCAAGTCCTGAAAAGCGTACAGAGAAGCTAGGAGGCATCACCTGTATTCCAAAGTGATCAAACGACAGGATATTCTGAAGATTCCACCATCAATAAGCAGAAAGTCCACGAAATAAACATGATTTTATAACATTCGTGTGATTAAGAACTTTAGATTTTATATCTAAACCGATATAAAGCAGTTAAAGAATAATCTAACAATTAGAATTAGCCGTTAATGCATTTCGGAAATTTGTATTTATCATTAAAGTCCATTAATTTCAATAATTTCTTAAAAAGAAACTATCGTTTACTGATTAATTTACAGTTGAATCACAATTAATGTATCTTGTTTTAAAGTTTAGAATCTAGTTAGTACTTTAAACAATTTTAAGCAGTTCGAACAGAGTTTAGAGGTTAGGTTGTAGAGATAATGTTGTAAAAGAGTTAAAATACCTGTTAATATCCAGTTTCCATTTAAAGTTGTATTTAATGACCCACATTTACTTGATTCACAATATACAACTTAAAAATTTACCTGAGAATCTGCGTTTTCCATGATAATCGACTATTTTATTACACCACACTTTATGTCGACCATTATTTGAATTGGCGTCAAATACTTACCTCTTCTAAGCAGAAAAACAGGAATTTGTACAGTTTTCACAGTGGTTACACTGTCGAAAACTTGCAATTTGAAAGGTGCGAAATAAGTTACAATTTTAATACAGTCAAGGTAAGTGATTCTATTCAGATATCGTTATTTCGAATCCTTTAACGACTCTGAGATTTAAAAAAAAATATTGAGATTAAAATTAATCATTAATCAATTCAATAATTGTTATTATTACTTATTTATTTGTATATTTTTTTTCACTCAAACCAGTAAACAACCTGAAATTTCATCAAATATCGTAATTATGCGCTCCTTAAATGTAAGCATGACATTTGTTAACGTTTACAATAAAGGATATCTATATTTTTCCCCAGACGATACGCTAAGCTTTGGAAATCTCTTAGCACAACTAAAAGTTATAATTAGCGACATCCAGTCAAAGGGTTTGATTCTGGACTTTAAGAGCGTGCTGTCTACAGTCTTAAATGGACGTCCTCCATTTAAGATATCCAGACGCAGCGCTCTCATTCGTTAACTGGCGCTAATTACGAAATCTTCAGCTTAAGAAATATCATTTCGTAAATGATAAAAAAGAAGAAGCTGTACTTTGTGCTCGTCTTCGAAAGGGTCTCTTTGATTACTTCGAAATCCTCAGGAGTGCCGCATAAACAGCTCAAGGGATCCCTGTTTATACGTATAAGGCAAACTTGGAGGACTTGTTCACTTTAATTAAGGTCGTTAATTAATTCATTAATTAGTCGATATTCAAACTGGTTAGCCTTGTAAACCGCTTACCTAGCGCTGCCGTCTTAAGCAACATGAAGTTATTTACGGGTCGTATCGTATGGCGTTATGCGAGATACTTTTAATTAGCGCTATTTCGAATAAGGGTAGGTGCTGTTACCGTTATTCTGTAGAGGAAATCGTGGTAAATTAAGTTGCAACTTGAAAAAGAGTATATTTATGCTGTTGCATATAGAACATAGAATGAAAATAGTTACTTAAGGAAAAGTGTAGGAAGACAATTGGCGTTTTGAAGTTAGAAGGTAGAAATCTACCACACCTAATAAGAATCCCATAAGTTTAACGCGTTATCTAGGAGACACATTAGCATATGTAATAAGTGGCCTTTTCGAGATTCTAAATACATCAGGATTTTGATAATATGATCTGCATATCAGTTTATATCCAGTATCTTGTAAATACACTTAGACCCAGCGGCGATATTTCTTTTTGTTTATCATGTGAAACTGTGTCAGTAAAAGATTAAAGTTTGGACCTAATTTGCAATTACTCGAGCTTAATATAACACTTTTGGCGCTCAACGTGGAGCACATCAAACTTACAAGAGATGGAATAGGCGGAAGGGACGCTGAATGATTTTTTTGCGATCACACTTCGGAATAGACAGGAAAAAACAAAGAACAGATCGCTAAATTGATTAAGAAGGTGCAAAGCATGCGTACTGCTGTGTACAGAAGGTACAAAAGAAAATGCAAAATAAAAAGTAAAAAATTAACTCTTTAAACTGAAATATATCTTCCTGCACGAACTAATAAAAGATCTTACATCTACATTGTGCACACAATAATATAATGCTAATTATTATAGAGTGAGTTCCTTGATGGATGATATAAATCAGAACTAACGAAACAAATCTTTAAATAAAATGAAATACCAAAATGGCAGCTAACAAAATAAATTTACATGTACTTACACCGGCATCTTGTCAAAGAACTGGCTCCTCAGGGAAAACATATCGCATACATATAAAAATCCTACAGCTGCGTGGGCTGCAACGCACAAAGATCTGTCCGCCAACGGACGAAATCGCAAAACATAACAACATATACAATACAAGTGAACGCAATATGTACAACTGAATGAAATTAATATAAATTAAACAAATCAATTCAATTAAAAAAATCTTATATAAAATAAAATACACAATTGAAATTGTGGAAACTCTTGCGCAACATTGATAAAGACTAATTGGAATGAACAAGAAAGAGAAACTGAATTTTCGAAAACCGGGGTGCCAGACCACAGCAGTACGCATAACTGGGGCTATGATAACTTGCTCCTTCAGCAGTTATCGAGGTAGTATTGGATCTTACCCCTCTTCATAGTGTGGTAGAGGGCGTGGCAAAAAAAAAAACACATTCAGAATGGTCAAGGAAGGAACGATTAGGCATAGGCCTCAATTTCCTGATGGTGATCAAACCTGGAATATGTCCCGGGATGACATGTCAAAAAAATTCTATACTTCTTTATAATTCTTCTGATGTTCCCTCTGTTTATCCCTGTAGTTTAACTAAAATATTATTCCCTTCATTTCCAAAACTTGCAGCAAATTTTCTAAATACTTATTGTGATGGCGTCTACTAGGATATTTTTGCGCATAAATCCTTGATGTTAGCAAACAATTTTCTTCACATTCCCCAATTATTAAAATTATATCAATCCTTTCTGCTCGAGGGTAATTTCTCATTGTAAATAATTAAAATGCTTTTTAAACAATGACGAACAACAGTGATGCATACCTGACAAGTTCTGTTACTGTTAAATGCTTTTTGTGTATAATGAATAATAGCGACAATTTTGTCGGAGTCTACTTTTCAAAAAAGAATGGATGCGCATTGATATTTGAAATAGAAAATTCTAAGTTACTAAGAAAGTATGAGAGATAGGTATAGGAAGCATTAATTCAATCTTAAAGACCGTTAAAATTAAAATCTGAACAGGGTAATAAATACAGGGAGTTCTATTTAAAATAAGAAAGTTACTTGCCTTTAAAGATAGCGAAAATCTAAAGGATGTTTTTATTCATCTCGTGTAATTTTTTGCATTACTTTTATTTTATTATCAAGTTTAATGCTTTAGTTAAAAAATAAATACAGTTTAAGATATCTAGCTTGGCATGCCTCTTCAGTTTTGGTCTATATTTTGAAGGATAGTTAATTATCTCGTAAACGAGTTGGGTTAGCCATAACAAACCTAACACCGACTTGCCTTTATTTAGGCTGTACTGTCAAAATATGTCATAATATACAGGGTGTTCTATTTAATTTTTCACAGCTTTTGTGTGTAAATTTTCTTTGAGTCACCCTGCATAGTTCAAAATAATTTTGAAATGTGGTCCTTCTGAACCTGTATAACCTATATAATCTGTATGTTACCACTTTTCGTATACCTATAAACTGACGCGAATGTGGTAGCCCACCCGGTATACTGAAACAGTGCACCCGAAGATACTGGTTTACATACAGGTAATTACAACTGCGACTACCGCTGTTAAAATTACGCCATCCCTTTCGTCTTGACAGACTATGGTTATATCCTTTTTTTAAATAGATAGAAGTAAAAGGGTACAATTAGATAAACCATGGCAGTATATTTCACCAATATTGGCGTCTTGGCTTTTATTATTTTTATATGCGTGTGTGAAGAGTAAAATAAGGGTCCAAAATCGGGACGAAAAATAATGCACTGAATGCATTTTTAATATAGCTATACATCATACTTAACTTTGATTGCCAGACGTTTTGCCGCGTTATAAATCTGTGGAATTAGTTACTTTGCACACTAGTAGTTTATAAATTCTCCCATTTGATACTAGAGAAAGCAACTTCTAGCCGCTACCCTTTTCGTTCAACTTTCATTTAATCACATTAAATAGCTTTGCATACCCAACGTTCACTCGACCACTCAAATCCGTTCTAACATACCTCCGGAAATAGTAGCCACCGACTGCAGTATTCCGAATGGAAAATTCGTTGCGAATGTTGGATATCAAAGGAAATATTAAAGCCGGGCGTTCTATCTCGGTGCAAAATTACGGTAGGCGGTTTTATATAAAACGAACCCCAATGTTTTAAGCGCACCTCTCTCTGTGTGTGTTCACATACCAGCACGTACACGGCAAGCAGCAGAGTTTCATTCGGGAAAGAGCAGAACTTCACGTGTTGTTAGTGCACGAGGGTGGAACTCGGCGCGTAAACTTATGCAGGCGAGAAACGTGGGAATTTAAACGAATAAACGCGCTCCGGGGTGTATAGAAATTAATTAGCGCATAGACAACTCGGCGTAGTTGAAGCGAGGGGCGATGTGAATCCGTACTCGAGACTAGAATAAATAAAATTATAACGGTATGCATTTAGCGGCGGTTTAAAGTAGACAAGAACGTAAACTGGAGTGTGTAGTAGGTATTTCAGTTGGAGTGCGTTGTAGAGGGTTTAAATGATGCAGATATTGTTTGGAGTTTAAGTTTTGTGCGGATATAATAATCGCAGTTGCATTCAACAGGTCTATTGAATAATGAAATTTCGTAGCAGTATAATGTTGCCTGAAGGATAGCTATTTTATTTATGCACTTTTTTTTTAATACAGAGGTAAAACTGGTTGTGTGGGTAATCCCAATTTAAATGTACTCAACCTCTATCGATTTATGTCAAAGGATCTTTTAGGTCGCAGTGTAATATCACCCAATTCACAGTAAATAAATAAGCGAATATTATAACATAGCTTATAAACTAGCTGACTACTTTCGCTATTTTATTAAGAAATCCATTTTCTCATAAATAAACCAGCCGATTGATTATTGTGTAAACCATACATACTGACAACACCATCAAAATTTTAAATATCACACTAACATCAAAAATAGCTAACAAGGGAACCTCGCGAACTGTAAATCGCAGATTTTAATGAAACTTTGTCAGTTTGTAGACTCCATGGAGTGTTACTCAAGGACGCTTTCCATTGCTGCGGAACTTCAACTTTAGAAGAGATTTTGCGCCTTAGCCAATCACTCCAAAGAGAAAAACCACAAGTTTGATTTTGACAACACTCTACTCCTAAATATTGAAAATAATTATAAGAATTGATTTTTCTTAGAGATGGTACAAATTAATATATACCTACGTGATTATTTCCATATTCTTTTCCTCAATAATAATAACAATAATAATACAAAAAAAGGATAATAATTTGAACGTTAGACGCGCATGAAATAAAGAGAAAAAGAAGATGAAGAGAAGAGAAAAGGAAAAGGAAGATTAGTAACTTTGATTCTCCCCAAAGTAAAAGGCACGCCTCGCCTAATACAAAAATGTTGTTCTGGATATTCCGAATACTTCAATCTTATCGTAGCAAATTTGCTTAACTTAACCCACGGTAAATTGATTTTTTAAATACCACCCTATATCTTTGCTTACGTTAAATCAACACCTACACAAAATCCATGGTTCTTCATTATGTGTGAGTAAACAGTAATAGGGAAATATTGACGACAACCGATTTCATTCAATTACGGACATCCTCCGGTCGGCTGAAGACCCAACAAGAAATTAACGTTGCACAATTTACACTGAAGCCATACTAAATAAACTGGTTAAAATTGTGTGAATTATTGTACAAATTAATAATTAAATAAATTAGAAAGTTATAGGTAAAAAAAGGAGGTAAAAGTTTTTATACTTACAATTATAAAACAGTTTAAAATTTAGTCATGTAATAAAATATTAAAAATGGAATTGTAAAATTAAATAAAATTGTATAAGACATAATAACACACATAGCAAATTAGTTTATTTTAAAGTGTAGTTTGTCGTTTGCTCTGTGTGTTATTACGTTTTATACAATTTTATTTAATTTTACAATTCCATTTTTAATATTTTACTACATGACTAAATTTCAAACTGTTTTATAATTGTAAGTATAAAAACTTTTACCTCCTTTTATATGTATAATTTTCTAATTTATTATATTATATTTAATTATTAATTTGTACAATAATTCACACAATTTTAACCAGTTTATTCAGTATGATTTAAGTGTAAACTGTGCATTGTTAATTTCTTGATGAGTCTTCATCTGACCTGAGGATGTTTGTAATTGGATAAAACAGGTTGTCATCATTAAAAGAATTTGTGAGAAATTGGACCATTTACCATTTCCTTACAACTTACACAAAACCCTTGTAATTTATACTCAACATTTACGGTACCTCATGCTGAATTTTGTAGTTAATTAACGATTTTATAATAAATCTAACGAATTTTCCATTAATTTTCATGTTGGCTTAGTATATAATTGAATAAAGCCTCGAATGAGTAAATATCGGTTAGTATCAAATAGTAAAATATAAAATTAACGACATTTTATTTTTAGAAAAAGAATGTTAAGATTTAATAATAATTAGCAGAAATAGTAATACCTATTTTCAATAGGGCAAGCCATGACAATTATTTCATCAGCATAATAGTTAATCTGTCAATAATTAATTTTGTATGAATACTCTATCCTATTTACCTCAGTGATTGTTTTATTTTATCTTTATCTCAATATATATTACCTAATACTTAACTAAATATTGTATAAGATTAATGTTTGTCTTTTATTTATAATAAAAACAATTGAACATTAAACCACAACAAATATATCTTTAATTAAAACTATTTACACCTAGTAATCCTGTTTAATTATCAAAATTTATAGCAGATGTTCAAAAATGTAACCTCTTTCTGTTGAGCATATTTCTATCCTTTTTTGCAAATTTTGGGGTAGTTTCTTCGACAATTATACGAATGGATAAAAATGCCTCCCTCTTAACACAAGTTTCTTTAAGCAGCTCCCAAAAGAAGGAAATTACGAAAACGTATTACATAAACCAAATAATTTTTTTGATAGCCTTCATTTTAATTATTATTAACTATTATTAATTAAAAATAACGGTTCCCTACCAAATAATGTTTTGTAATTGTAATAAACAATTACCATACGCTATCAAACATCGGTAATATAGTTTCTGCTAATCATAGACGAAAGGCATTAAATTTCTTTCTATTTTCAAAAAAAACGTATTATTTGCTTTAAATTTTTTGATCTGATACTAATGTATGCTTACTAATTTGCGGCTTTATTTAGTTATATCGCGTTTATATATTAAGCTAACTTGAAAATTAATGGAAAATTTATTGGATTTATTTAAAAATAATTATCTACAATATCATGCATGAGGCATCACAAATGTTTAGTATGAATTGAAAGGGCTCTGCGTAAGGGTTAACTTAGCGTAAAAAAAAATATAGGCTGCTATTTAAAGAAAAAATAAGTTACCTTGAGCTAAATTTAAGCAAATGTCCAGGACTATACTGGATACCTGTATATAATTATATCGCTTTTAATTTCATTGTTCTATCAAGCTAAGTATGTATGATATTTAAAATATGAATATCTAAAACAAATGCAATATACAAATTACGCCGCCTAAACTGAAAGCTTTCAGCAGGGCCTTTTTTTTATAAAAGCGTAAATAACACCATTGTTATTACAGGTAGACATATAGTTGCTTATATAAAATGATGTTATTTCTCTTTGTAAAATTTAAAAGTGGAATAATATATAGGGTGTCTCACTTAAAATAATGAAGTAAGTGCGCGTTCTCCTACCTTTGGAACACCCTATATAGTCAGGTTAGGTTATGCACCATTAAATCCAAGACACAGTCTTGGATAGGACCCCTGTACATACTTATATGAGATCTACACGTTCCCAAAGTTTCATGCTTTTTTGAATTTGCGGGTTCGAGATCTTTCCTTGTCAGAAAATTGACAAAACCGACTGACAAGAAAGAAGGCATGGCAATCGATTCCTGAGCGATACGTAGACGGATTAAGACATGCTAGTTCTGTTCTCCTTTCTCCCTTTAATTCTGAACATCTTCACGGCCTCAAATTCCCAATTTACCCAAGAGGATTTAGTTTCTAGAATATCTCAATCATACTTCCCCTTTTTTTGGACAGGAAAACATTCTTTCCGTCCAGGAATTACTCTTTCTATTTCGTGTTTAATACTTACTTTGTGTATGGTAGTTCTTGAGATCCTCTTTTCTCTTTCCTTGCAGCTATTTAATTAGCGTTAAATAGTGGTGTATAATCCTTTTAAATCCTCCCCAGACTGTTGCATCCAATAACCCAGGAGGTAATAAGCTGTAAATATGTCGCGCTTTAATGGAATCAGCAACCGGTAAACTACTAGTAGTTGCACCCAGATTGTTTCAGCAGTTTCGACCTTATCCCCAAAACGAACATTCCGTCCCCGAAACACCGCAGTTGTAAATCACCTGCTGGAGCGTCTCAGTGGTTTTCCCACGTCCCGATTGACTCTTCTTCGATATTAATTAGCAATTAATTAACGGGAATCCATTAGGAAAACTTATCGATGAAGACGTCGCTTTCAAAAGCGCCCTCTCGTGTCTCTGCGGAGTTCGCGCCCTCTTCCGCATATAAATTAACCAATTTCGTGACACTCCGCTGAGGAAATAAACTCCGAATGGATGGAAATCCGTGTCGTAGACGTGTCTGTCTGCTGGTCGATGTTCTTTGTTTTGGAGGCGTGTAAATTGAATTAATTTCATGCCCGTATCTTGATTCGATTCCGGTAGGATGGCCTCTATGTCTTACTCGCGCCAGAGGGCTCGGTTATACCACGCTAATGATGATGTAAACTGTAATATGCCTATACACGATGTTCTTTAATCTTCAATATAAACGCAGACAATAGGTGAGATTGTCGCACGGGTGAGATGGGAATTTACTTGGAAAATTAATTAGTTTGTAGGTTGTAAAAGGAGCGGAGCACAAGTGAGTTGTCATTCCTTTGGGATGAGCATTAATTATAGCATTCTATAATAGCACGTGATGGGAAACATTTTTCTTCTTCCTGTCGTCTTTTTAATTAGTCTCTCGTGCTTCAGCTGCTCAATTAATTGTCTTGCTTTCTCGTTGCAAGCTGATGATTACAGATCAACATTTACCAAAAGCGTTGTGTGCTATACCTTGAACGAAATACAATACGAAAAACCTCCTCTTTTCCCACTTTTATTTATCTAACTTTAATTGAGCACATAGTAATAGATTCTGGGTTTGTTATACCGGGGTGAAACTAGTTATAAACTGCAAACAATCCCTCAATGCACTGGCACGAGACTACACTGTAAAAAATTATAGTAATTTTGCCATGGTAAATCAGGAATATTACATGTAATAACGTTGTGAATTTACCACAATAAATCATGTAAATTTTGTTTCTACATGTTCTTTCTAGGATATTTAACATGGAAAAATAAATTTCGGTAAAATTTATAGCTTTTTCATGTAAGTTTAAGATGTAACAAAAATTAAAAAGGAAAATACAGGAAAAGACATGTACAATTTTGTGTTTACTATCAAAATTTACTTAAAAGGTGTAAATTGACAATTTTTTTGGGTATTAGTGCACTTAAAAGTAGTTTTACTAGTAAACTAATAATTTTACTGTACAAAATATAAGGATGTTTTATATTTATTTGTTTTTACTTGAATTTTTGGGCAAAACTATAGATATCATGGAAAATACGAAATTCATAGGCCGCAATATGATTGGTTATTGGGTTATTTATCTTGCGCGTAGGTAATTCTATTCGTTTGTCGAACTTATTATTGGCTCAATGATATCATGTGGTAATGTAATAGTGATGCGTCACAAACAATCGTAGGTTTCGCGTAAGCGTGTTCATTCTTGATCCCTGGTTGAGCGATTCAGTGTGACTTGTTAGGTGCTATAAAAGAATTAGGTAAGTTAGTTTTACAAATACGCATTTACAGATATTTGTATACGTAGTTATCGATTGTTCTTAAACTTTAACATAGTACTTTAAAGGACATACTAACTTATAATCAGATAGGTGCAAACGTATCCGTAACGTGTTTGCAGAAGTAGGTATACATTATATGTATATTCCAAATATAAATACAAATAGATTCTAACCAAGAGAGTAAGGATATCGGAATTATGATGTAGTATGTAGTATCAATTGCAACTTCATATTTAGAAGTTAATATTTGTCACAGATGAAATTACGTAGATATAAATTGTAGGGTAAACGATTTGTGTCCATTTTGGATAAATTCAAGAATGAATCTTACCAAATTTAGTAATTATAGTAATATTTTAGACATAACCATTTTAAAATAAAGAAGTTTAGGAGGTTATGTCAGCCTGAAATCGCATTGTCAACTTGAATCTGAACGTTATGTAGGTAATAATTCTTAGTATCTATTGTAAATGACTATTTAGTCATACATATTGCTGTGTACTGATGATACCAGCATAAATGCAACATGAATTTAAAAAAAAAAATTAAATTAAAATTTAAATTTGCTAGCTCAGCGGATAAAAAAATTAAAGGGCGCAAAAGTACTAACAATCTCAAGGTTATTTTCACAATTGAACTAATCATGAAAAATAAAATGTGGGTGAAAGTAATCAAAAATAAAAGAACTGAAATTTTGAATGACGTTAACAATCATTAAATTTATTTTTATAAAAAAAAAGAAGAAAAAAAACATTTAATTACAATTATCACAGGAAAAATCAAACCTTGGACTGAGAGTCCTGGCCAAAATCAAAACCTGCTTGAATCTAATTTACTAAAGGACAATTCAAATCCTTTAACAAAGCAAAGAGGTAAATTTGTTCTAGAAGAAAATCCTATTTCACAAAAAATCCACGTGGTTTCAAAATTACAACACACTAAAATTAATTTAAACGTGGACAAAACAAGTGTATTTACAAAATTGAAATTTAATCACAAGCACAAAGCTTCTTTTCACCTAAACCGAGGTGATTAACAAAGAAAACTAATTTGAAAACTAAGAAACGGAAAAATTTAAACTCTTTAAACTAAAAAAACAATATCTTCTAAAACAAATATAATAACTGATCTTACATCTGACTTGTGTACACAATAAAATACAACAGCAATTATTAATAAAAGAGTTCCTTGAAGGATGAGAAAATTTCAAAATAAACGAACAACAGTTTAAATAAAAATGAAATACCAAAAATGGCAGCAATAAAAATAAATAACATGCATACTCCGCAATCTTTCAAGGAACTGCGTGCCTCTGGGTAACACGGTCGCATATATATAAAATTTACAATTGCGTGCCAAAGCAGCGCATGAATCGCAAAGAAAATTTCTTGAATAGAAACTACAAAATATACAATACTGATGAAGGCAATATGTACATTTTAATGAAATTAATATACACAACTGAACAATTACATTAATCTTAACAAATATTTCATTAACAAAGTCTTTTCAAAATAAAATATTAAAATTGTGGAAACTCTATCGTTATATTGATAAAGATAAATAGATATGAATAAAAATACAAATTTAAATTTTCAGAAACCCGGGTGCCAGACCACAGCAATATGTTAATGTTTTTTTTTATTTTAACTACCTATAAAATTATATTATTTCTTTTCGTTTTCTCGGTTTTTAGGTCTTCAGAAAAACATGGAAATGTTCAACGACGTTTCACTTTTATTGCAAAAGCTTTTTCAACTAAAAATATATAAAAAATATACATATACATTATATTTATTCCTTATTTAAAATAGTTATATCGTTAAAATCAAATGTATGATTTTAATTTACTTCATGTTTTTTAAGGTTGTAAGATTTTTGTTATATTTATATTCTTTTATTCTATTTTCTAAATATTTATGGTTTTCAGTTTGACAATTACACATACAACACACGTTTTTAGAATAGTAAATTTTATGTATGAAGAAGATTTTACAACTATAAAACTCAAACATCGAAAGAAAGTAAAACAAAATACAATCCAATAACTCAAAATACCGAAAGTTAAGTTAAGTTTATACATTTGTATCTTCTGAGTGTTTAGTTTAATAAATAAAAAACCTAAAAATACCTGTTCACGCATTTTTGTGCATATTGTGCAAAATACTTTAAATTAGATTGTTATTTAAAGTGAGCTGTGATTTCCAGGTTACCGAATGTATATTGCAATCGTTGGCTAGTTTAAATAGAAATTTAATTTAAGGTATAGTACGCCGCAAAAATAATAAGCTATAATATTAAATTACACCTGTAAAAGAAATTACATGTAAATTCTTTTACATGTGTAATTTAATATTACAGCCTTGGCAGTAATATGAAATTATACCTGTAAAGATATTTACCGTACAATGTATATTTATACATGCGATATTCCATTCTTTAGTATTTTTACTTGCTTTCTTTATAAAAATAGATCTGAAAATTACTTCAGTGTTCGGTATATATACAGTTCATATAAATATTATTTGCAACAGTTGTTGTTGAGCTCTCGTGCGTGATAGATCAGAGCGTTCATAGCAATTTTTAATTTTGAATTTTCGTTGGTGAATACTTAGTTTAGTTTTTGTAATTTTTATACGATACGGTGAGTCCGTTCCTTTTTTTTCTTTCGTTGGTTGTTTTTCGTAGAATTAGAAATCGGTGGTGCATGTCTGCTCTGCGGGCATGTACCCCGGAAAAGATGGCGAGGGGGGGGAAAATCATGAGGAAATATAAGCTGTTAGCGATCCAAACGAGGAAAATGCGGATCTTTTGGGTTTTGAGAATGGTAGACCTCATGTTCTAGTTAAAAATAAGACACAGAAAATAATCGTAAATAAACGTCTTAACCGAATACAGAAATATAAAAAAACGCATGACGCGGCGAGGCCAGCACATGTTTTTCCGAATGTCACAATTTTGGGTACGTCGTTTTATCACAGACACAATCTTCGCAAGCGCAAAGTTCTAGGCGGACAATACATCTTCGCAGTTCGAGATAGACACGCAGGATAATGTATCGGTTGATGAAAGTATGGAAAATGATGTGAATACTGGTAATGAAGTACGGGATATTGATACACAAAACAGTTTAAAAAACAGCGAAATATATAATAATAATTATAATTTAAAATTTATGCATTTATATAAAGCACCATTTTACGTCTACGTTGAACATTCTGAAAAAAATGTTGGGCGGTTACACGAGATGTCAGTTGGTCATTTACTACACAAAGAATTAGGCATTAGTAACGCGATCAAAGAAATTAATTTTACGGGTGCCAATCGAATAAAGGTACAACTTCACTCATTACGGGACGCTTTCGATTTAGCCAATAACGTTGTATTAAAAAATAAAGGGTATCGGTGTTATGTTCCATTGCATCTGACCGAACGTAAGGGGGTTATACGTAAGGTAGATACCAGTTTCTCACAAGAATATTTGGTAAATAATATTGTCAGTTCTAGTATAGTAAAAAGTTGTCAAAGAATACATCGTAGAGTAGAAAAAGAGGGAACTACTGCATTGACACCTACGCAAACAGTAATTGTATCATTCTACGGTAACTACTTACCCAATTATATAAGTATTAATAGCTGCCGAAGGGCAGTGGATTGCTATGTGCAAAAAGTGAAACAATGTTATAAATGTTTACGTTTTGGTCACATTTCAAAGCAGTGTAGAAGTAGTAACAGTAGATGCAAAACTTGCGGGGAAATACATGATAGTGGTAGTTGTCTTGCAAACAATGAAAAATGTTTTTTATGTAAAAGCGATACACATAATTCGTTATCGAAAGATTGTCCGGTTTTTAAGAGAGAAAAAACAATTAAAGTAATTATGGCAGAAAATAATATTCCTTATAAGGAAGCAAAAGCAAAACTAAATAATTCTGGGTCGTTCGCAAATGTTACAGCAACAAACAGATTTGCAGTATTAGCAGACATTAATGACAGTCAAGATTTCCCATCCCTTTCTATTCCTAAAAGAAGTACGTTAACACAACACAGAGTTAACACATCACATAATAATAATTATAGTAGCAATAAAAAACGAAAAGTACAGTCACCTGCTCCTGTCAGTTTCCCACGTAGTGAGGAATTCAATTTTAACACAAACTTAACGGGTAATATATTGGGAAGTTTTTCCAAAGAAAAACACTTTGAAAGTTCTAAATCGGGGAATAGTAGCGGCGAAACATCACTTATTGAAAATTTGGCAAAGTATGTAACTAATTTGTTACAGAAAATCGTAAACAACGAGCTTAAGTCAGCTGATGAAGGTAGTATTAGAAAAGCGATTGAAAATATTGTTTCTTGTCAAAATATAATTAACAAATAATAGGAATAATGGTACATAACAAAAACAGAGAATTAAAAATTTTACAGTGGAATTGTAGATCAATAAAATCAAATAAATACAGCTTGCTTAATCATATTGAATCTAATAGAGTAGATGTTATTTTGGTAGCAGAAACTTGGCTAAAAGAAAACGAGCAATTTAGTATATCGGGTTTTAAGAGTATTCGAAATGATAGGGATGATGGTTATGCTGGAGTAGGTATTTTTATTTCTAATAGAATAACATTTACTGAGTTGTTAATAACGACTAATTTTAATAACGGCCTTATGGCCTGTGGTGTGATCATTAAGGATTACTCAGATTTAAATATTCTGTCAATATATAGACCTCCTACTGTCAGGGTACAACAATCGGGATTGGGTTAATTTATTTGAACAATGCGATTTAAATAATTGTCTAATTGGAGGAGATTTTAATATCCACAATATGGTCTGGGGATGTCAAAAAAATGATACTGATAGTGAACCATTCATAAACGTGTTGGACGAATTAAATTTAGTACTAGTAAATAACGGTAGTCCCACTTATTTTTCCCACTCAGGTCAGTCTACAGCTATTGATTTAACTATAACTTCTCCTAACGTTGCACAAAAACTCAGCTGGCAAACTATAGATGATACTTTGGGCTCAGATCATTTACCTATAAATATCTGCCTGGAGGGAGACGAAATCCATAATTTTTTAATTACTCCTACAAGTAAATGGAATATTACTGATGCAGATTGGACAAAATATACAGATCTAATAGAGGCGTCTTTGGAAAACGTTCCAACTATGACAAATTCCGAATTTATATACAATTTTTTCATAAAAAAGTTAAATGAAGCTGCTATTAAAGTGTTTAAAGTTAAGAAACCCTTCCAAAAAAAGCACCGGGTTACTTGTTGGTGGGATAAATCGTGTAATGATAGCGTTAAGCTACGTAAAGAGTCACTATATAAGTATAAAAGCAATCCTACTCTGGAGAACTATATTGAATACAAAAGAATATGTGCCGAAACTAAAAAATTTCTTAAAATGAAAGCTCGTCAGAGTTGGGTGAATTATTGTGAAAGATTAAACGTAAATACCGAGGTCAAAAAAGTTTGGGGAACAAGTAAGAATCATGCAACATAAGTACCCGGTTAAAAGTACCTTTTCTGATGAAGTGCTGTTGGAAGTATTACAAGGGCTAACACCTGATACAGTAGTATTTGATATTGAGAAAGACGTTAGTCATAAGGATTTAGAACATGTACTCAGTCGCCCTTTCACAATACGTGAGTTTGATATTGCAGTTAAAAGTAATACAAATACGTCTCCAGGAATAGATAACGTCCTATATCCAATGATCAATCATTTGCCACTTACCGCTAAACAATTGTTGCTTGATTTGTACAATAAAATCTATCTAGAAGGTGATATGGTGCAAGAGTTAAAAGATACAGTTATTGTTCCACTACTGAAACCTAATAAATCAGGTGATAGGCCCGATAATATTCGCCCTATTTCTTTATTATCATGTATATTTAAAACCCTAGAGAGGCTTATAAAATTTCGTTTGGAATGGTGGATGGAAAGCAACAATTTGTTGACGAACCAACAGTATGGCTTTAGACCAGGTTTTAGCACACAGCATGCGCTTTCACAATTAATTACGGACATACAAATTAATCTTACTCAAAATCAGTATGTCGCCGCCCTTTTCTTAGATATTAAGGATGCTTACAATCACATAAATTTGCAACATTTGCAAGAAATGTTGGAAAAATGTAACATTCCAGATCACCTTTGTTGCAATATTGTAAACTTGTATAAGAGTAGGAAATTATATATAAGAGGGCGAAACAATTCACTCTTAGGGCCTAGGTATGTGTCTAGAGGTATTGCGCAGGGTTCGGTACTAAGTCCGCTTTTATTTAACATATATACACGTGATTTGTCAATACCACATATGAAAATCATTCAATATGCGGATGACTTTGTTCTATATGCGGAATGTAAAAAATATAATGAATGTGAAGTAATTCTCAAATCATGCAATGGCTATGTTCAGGCAATGGTGTGATAAGAAATGTTTTGAAATTTCTTACAATAAATGCAATTCGTTGATATTTACCCGTCATTGTACACCTGAAATCCAACAGTTATGCTTAGATAATATTAATGTTCCAGTTAGAAACCAGGTCAAGTACTTAGGAATGACTTTGGACACTAAGCTGAATTGGAGGAGTCATATAGAAACAACAGTTGCTAAAACAAGTAAAGCATGCAATATTTTAAAAATAGCAAGTAGAGTTTCGTTTGGTGCCGATAGGCAGACTTCTTTACTTATTTATAGAGCCTGCATTAGGTCTATAATGGATTATGGCAGTATGTTTTATGGTGCAGCCTCCTCAGCATTACTGAAACGCCTGGATATTGTACACAATAATGCACTAAGATCATGTTTGAGCGTAATGAGATCAACGCCAGTGCAAGCATTGTATGTAGAAGCCAGAGAACTACCTCTTGCCTTACTTCATCGTTTTTGTAGATTAAACATGTATGACTTAACGGGAAAATACTGGTCAAAGAAAACTTCACCGCCTATCGCTAAAGCGTTTGCGGATACTGCTAGTTTATCTTCAAATATAATGACCAGTAAATCGTCTGTAATCTTTGATTTTCCATTAGATCATGTTCTTTGCATACCAAAGGTAATATACCCACCATTCAGTAATAATTTCATTCAGAATAAAATCGTTTATTATGGAATAGTTGATAAATATAAAGATTACATACATATTTATACGGATGGCTCCAAAAATGACAGGTGTACAGGATGTGCAGTATATATACCAGTATCGCATACACAAATAAAAACCCCCTTACCAAAAGAAGCTAGTATATACACAGCAGAAGCTATCGCCATTATAACTGCGCTGGAAAATGTATTAACAAATAATAACAACAATTTCTTGGTCTTCACCGATGCAAAGAGTGTATTAGAAAGCATTGAAAATATTAATATGAAAGCCTCTCCGTATATTGGTGAGATAATCTCTTTATATAAAACTTTAACTGATATGGGTAAAAACATAAATTTCATCTGGATAAAAAGTCATTCCAATTTGGTATGTAACGAAATTGTTGATAATCTTGCAAAGAAGCTAGAATAGTGATAGGCCGTACCAGCACCGGGTACCATACACGGACGCCGTTTTAGAACTTAAGTCAAAATGCAAATTAAAGTGGGAAAGGCAATATCAGATGGCATACCAGGAAAGACCCACCAATTATTATCTTATTTATCCGAAAATTAAAAATAGGCATTGGACAGATGGTGTATATGTTAAGAGAAATATGTATGCTCAAATTACGAGATTAACATTTGATCATGGTAGATTTCCCGCACACCTTAAAAAGATTAAGATTGTAGATACAGACCTTTGCAAATTCTGCTCAGAACGGGCTGATACAAATCATATATTATTTGGCTGTCCAGAAACGATAATTAAAAGTAACATCTTATATAAAGATTTAATAAGGATGGAGTTCAGGCACCATAATGAATTAATCATATTTTAACAACACAAAATGTCAATATCTTCCAGCGTCTACATAGTTTTTTAAATGAGGCAGGTATTAAAATTTAGATTGAGTTTTCCTTTGTAATTGTTCCTTTGTGGGTATAATCCTTTTATCCTTAGGGGTCTACCTGTTTGTTTACTGTTAGTCACCCGATCGACCCCGGGTGTGAAAATTTTGTGTTTGTATATCCTTTTGTTCATTCGGGTTTTTAGGTAGCAGCAAGTGGCTAATGGGTGATACCAAGGCCATCAAATAATAATAATAATAATAATAATAATAATAATTATAATTGCAAAGAATAAACCAGAATGGAAATGAATATGCTCCATGGCTGAGAGACCTACGGAGCTGAATATATAATTACAGCGAAGATGTTATAATGGGGATGGGAATACATCGTAAGGGATGATACCTGCCAATACAATTATTATACAATAATTATATTCTGTAATTAATGAGTTAATATTAATATTATCAATTAATTAATAATTGATACAAAGGTGGTTGCGTTATTGTTTCCCATCTGGAATATATTCAAAGTTTGTGCGATCCAGATAAAAAAAAGTTGTGATGGGTGCAAACATGATTGAGCAAAGGTGAAGCTCAAGAACAAAAACAGCAATCACTCAACACTTTTTACCTGTTATAGTGGATGAGTCACCAATGAGTTATTGTTACGCCGGCGCTCGTAAAGCGATATAAGGTGTTCGTCTCTTACCCTCGCATTCATAATCGTTTGTCAGCATTTTGCTAATGCTTCACCATGTTATGTATGATGATAAAATGTAATGCTCTTATCCGGATCCGGATAATTTTGGATCAGAGTAGTTTACTATTCGGATGTATATGTTATTCGCATGCGCTATCTGAAACTTTGGATCCAGATCCACTATCGGAAATCTCAGACCTGGATCTGGCATCCGTAACCTCGGCTCCAGATCCACTATCTGAAATATCATATCTGGTTGCTATAAGCACTAATATTTGTATAACAGCTTTGTAATGCAAAGTGAATATGTAGATATGTAGTACGTACACTAATATTGAGTTGGTCGACAATCACGATCAGAGAACCTGATAGTAGATTCAGATAGTGGATCCGGATCCTAGGATTCGGGCATCCGGATATCTTAATCTTAATTTTATCGGATACCAACAGCACTAGTAAAATGTTAGAGATTCGCCACAGCGCGTGTTTATGAATATGGGCGTTAGTCTTCTTGGGAATGTGCAGTGCATTGACATGATAGAAAGATCTAACACTTTTCTGTTGTCTACGCTGGCAGCACCGATAATCTCATTTTCGCTTGTGTGACCTGTTTTCTGCCATGATTTATCCAAAGAGACACACCAAGACAACAAATTTCTATAGTGGATGCAAATGTTTATCTTTTCGTTACCGATAAATTCCGCGAAATTTTTGCTAATCCAATTAATAAGATCTAGTTTTGTCATTCCAGACAAGGTCGAATTTGTAATCTGATAATGAAATAATTATACTCCTCTAAATTATTTCGTATATTTCGAGGCTTGGAAAAAGAAGTAAAATCTGATCAAGCTGGAGTAACAATATTCAAGCTCGCAGCTATAGGCGTTTCATCAGATTTGCGTCTTGATGTCTTTTTACGCTATTTTTATTGCCGTGAAAACCTTCTATTTTTTTTTAAGTTTGTTGGGAAAACTAAGCATATTTAAAATAAATATAAACGGGAAACTATGAAAGAATACAATATAGACAACGCATCACAATACAATACCAATACAACACAATGATTTAGAGATTTTATGATTCAAATTGTGTATACCAAGAAACGTCAAATCTAACAGCTGATTGCAGAAAAGCTTCTTTGGTGCCGCCGAAAATAGGGGAGGCGGCCAACTACCGAGACAATTGCTCAGCGGATCCGCAAAAGAACTGCGCTGACTGTGTACCTAGTGTCAGTGGCTAAGTGTTTTGTATAAAATTTATATACTTATCGGAATAATTACACTAAGACAGAGTTAGTAACAATGAGTATTGCTAACTATGGTCATAACAACTACCAATTGTGGCTTTTTTTTTGTATTATCGCTTCTCCTGTAAAATCACATTTTTTACCCTTTAGGGTACATTTTTTGCGTCCGTGTTCAACTGAGGCAGTTATTATTTTTTTTGAGTGGATTCAGAATCGTCTAAAAAGTATACTGATTGAGGGATTTTACTAATACTAAATAAAGCGTAGTTTGTCTTAAAACAATCAAAACCCCGAAGTAAAAGAAATCCAAAAACTGCAACACAAGTAAATCCTAAATTCCTTATTGATTTTTTTTTTTTTGGAATCCCTCATTCAGTGTGTTCAAATAGTAGACAAACAAAAGTAACAAATGTTCCTGGTCTCTTGGCGATTAACCCTATGATTTTCCATTGAATTAAAATTATGTAGTGACCCCCTTAAGTAAAAACAAGCCATTTGCTTAAGTAAACAAACAAAGAAAATAAAAATTACGTGGAAAAGAAGTACTATAAGGTACTACGTTAGGATCAAGGTAAATTCAAGAAGATGGCAAATGTTGGAGGAAAATACCGAACGAGAAGTTGAGCACTCCTTTTATTTGTTTCTGTAGCTTTCAGAATTAAATTCATTTCATCAACTAATAACAAATTAAGGGTAGCGGACCACATTACCCTTAATTTGTTCTGCTAAAGATGAAATGAATTTATTTCGAAAGCTATACAAACACATAAAAGGAGTTTTCAATTTCTCGTTTGCTATTTTCCCCCAACATTCGATATCTTTTTGAATTTACCTTGAATAAAAAGTGCGTTTAACATTTTTCGTGACAAATAACTTCTGCTTACTGTAAATACCAAATAAGTTGGCCAGCGGTAGAGTCAGTCCGCACAGCATTAGAAATAGCGGGAAGCTACTTGCAAGAAACCATAGGCGTGTACCAGTAAGTGGGCGTGCGCGTTTTTAAAAACAACTACGCCGCATCCCCGCTCGCCATCTTATTTGGCGTTTGCAATACGCTTAGAATATTCGTAATAATATATAATTGACTAGCAATTATATCAAAATATTTATTTCTTTAGTCTTTCTGAATATATAAAAGAAAATTCATTGTTTGAGTTGTATTTTCAGATACATATTTTGCTTACTTATATCGCCATGGAGGATGACCCAATTCGGCGCGGTCGTTTCGGCGCAGTTAATTTCAAAATATATATTGAATAACACTGCGTAGGCTTTCACGGCCGGTGTAACTATAACTAACAGCTTCTTGCGGGTCTCGCCGTGTGTCAAAACTTTCGCTCGACGTTTCGCTCTTCATACTGACAGCTTCTTCAGGATAACTGAACTGTCAGTTTAGTTATATCTTGAATACATTATTTATTTCACACTTGATAAATATTTCATTGAAATAGAGAAGTAATGGGTTTTATTTGTTTATCTTAAGCATTCTAGAAATATACGTTTATGAATATTTGTCAAATACAAGAAAATGATATACAGGATGTTTCACTTGGAGGCAATCCCTCTATATGTACACGGTGTTTCATAGCTTCGGTACAGCCTTCAATTTTGTTTTCTTAAATACAATATCCCCATTATTATTGCATTTAAAAATATCAGCAAGTAAGCCTTAGGCTCAAACTTATTCATTTTCAAGATATCTTTGATTTTCCAAAACTTACGTCATTTAGTAAAAAGTGAAGTATTATAATAAGTACCTAGTTCCTAATTAGTTTAATTTAAAATTGCACTTTATTTACTAAAGATAAATAGCATTTTTGCTCATGATCAGGGGTGCTATTCTGAACTTCGTTCGCGTCCAGACGTATACCTGCGATTGCTAAGGGTTCGCAGGGTTCGCATGCGAAGTCGTGTATTCTAAACGGCACTCGTAAATGTATTCGCAGCTTTGCGAGCGGCATACTTGACGACACCGATAATTGCAGGCTTTAACTATGTTTCCAAAACCTTCCAAGGTATGGCGCACAGATCTGTTTATAAATTTTACAATTTTTCTGGCGGTAAATAGAAACGCTTTATGTAAATTTTTGCAAATTATTGGCAACAATAAAAGTATTTATTATTTTTCGCTTGTAAACGGTCTCAGACGATTCTCAAACGTTGTTCAGTGCATATTATACTTGAAAGAAACAATTGTTCAAGAACCAAAATAAAAATTATAGAAATTCGGTGATTGAATATAAAAAAATAAATCATAATTTAATATTGGGTAAATTTTCCAATACACTTACACAAAAGGATGCGGAAGAAAGATGGAAACATTTGGGTGATTTATTAAATAATATACCAGGAATTGCAAAGAATTGGAAAATGGGCGCAAGGTAAAATATATGTAATTTTGTTTGAAATAAAAAATATATATAGTATTTATATAATTATTAAAATTTACTTATAGTACAATTTTTTGGCATGATATGCGGTCACTAACAACGCTGATGTACAGTCAAAATCAGTAGCAAAGAAATCAGACTGGGGTGGTCCACCAAAGGAAGAAAGTTTCACAAAAATTATCCCAGATATCATAAAAAAGGTATCTGTGAATGGCCACGAGAATATTAGATGGTCTCTAGTCGATTTTAATCTATCAAGCACATCGTTAGATATGCTATTGATCATTTTTCATAGTATTTATAATATTTATAGGGTCCACAGCATGCATGCCTCTCTACAACATTGTCCTCTGCATTTCCCAAATCTCGTAGTGCAAAAAGCATATAGTTTTACATTAGTCTCTTTATTGCAATATTTAAAGCAGTAACGATATAAACCTAACCGTTCTATCAACGCGAAGATTAATAATTTGACAAATTTACTACCGTACCGTTTACCCTTACGCCCTTTCTTTTCGTCACGATCTTGAAGTTAACTTTTACCCGCTCGTTGCGAGGCGAATACTTTGCGAATTTCGAGTCGAAGCGAAGACGTCAGAATACGGCTTCAGTAACGCGAAGGCTGTCTGCGAGCGATCGAGATAGATTCATATTTTGCGAAAGGTGCAGAATAGCACCCCAGCATCGTTATATCGACTAGCCAACTATATCACCTAATTATATAAATAGCAAGTATATCAAAAAGATATTTAATATTTAGGATGTAATCTTTAAAATACTTTGCCTCGAAGAGAAAACAAATTTGAACTAAATTTGAATTTTTTTCACTGAATGATATTATGTTTTTCAATTAAATCTTGTTTTTCCTGAAGCACCGAAACGGCCAATGCCGAAATAGGTAGCACCTAAGTGTCTTTAACGCGGAGTCGGTTGCATCGAATCGTACCAAGCCCGTCGCCTATAGTACACTATTTCATAATATAGTTAATGAGCAAGTGAGCTTTATACATATACTTATGAAGTTCCTTCAAGAAAATATTCAACAATTTCGGGACGGTGTGATTTAATTGCAGATATGGGTGATATGCACAAAAATAAAGTAAATACTCATCCTTCGAAAAAAGTATATACAACGAATTCTTTACTTTAGACATTATGAAAAATCCTTTATACTGAGTAAAGACCACCTAATATACAGTACTGTGCATGCTGCTACGTTAATACATGGAACGGGGAACACGGGTGGAGGCATAACTAGCGTAGCTGCGTATGAAAGGCGGACTATTAACTAGCGCATCTCGGGCCTGTTGCCGTCCGATGGCCACTCCCCACTTATATTCTCCTCTCTCGATATTAACGTAGCCCTGTGAGCACTACTGTATACTCTTTTTTAGGGCTTTAGCTTTATTTTTATGCATACCACATAATACAATTATAGGTAGTTTTAAATTGTAACTGATTAAAGAGATTATAAATATTTTGTAGGACTTACAATCCTGTGCTGTACGATTCCAAACGGAGCTAATGGCTGTTGGCGAGTCATCTAAGACTGCGAAAAGTGCATATTGCTTGCGTTTGACGGCTTTTAACAAAGGCTGTTGCAGCAGGGCTTCTTTGCAGGAATCTCTCGAGGACACATTAACAATTTGTTCTATAGTCTGGAATGTTTCTCATGATAAGGGAATAGATACTTATATGGGCGTTTTTGACTTAAATCAATGGTATAAAGAACAAATGCCAAGTAAATACAAACAAATATCCATTTTAATGAGAATAATTGATATCTACTTTTATAGGTTCACCACAATCAAATTCCTATAACTTTTTTGCGCATATTTGCGTTAGCGATGTACTACATGTTACTGGTAACACGTCTTCCTTACTTGACGTTTTAATCGATGAGACTACTATAAATCAATTTATTGGTATACAGAAGCCAGAGGAGCATTATTATCCAACAGCTTTAGCATATGGTAATTTAATAAAATAGTGAATACAACATCCTTTATTGTGCTAACATTCTTTTTATTCAACATGTGTAGAATTTTCCGCATGTAGTGATAAAAATATTGCCATTATTTATAATAAAGGGCAACAAAGAGCGTTATTGGCATATTTTCGAAGTACTGGCCCTTTAGTATTACTAAAACCAAAGGAGATTTTTCAGCAAACCATCCAATTAGGTTTAACGCCTCTTTACACTGAACCCGTACTTTCCGACTTGGTAAGAATTTTTCTTTTGTTTTCATGGCGCACATATTAAGTTGCATATTTTTTTGCTTACAGAATTCACAGAGAGAATTTCTACTAAATGTCGCATTAGAACAACAAATGACGGGTTTCTTATATAATTGTGTTTCTACTTGGTCCAACGGTAGCTTTAGTAGTATGGGATGTTCCTTAGATTTTTTTTTGAACTGGTCTTGGAATCGTGCTATTGTTTTAAAAACAAATGCAGATAAATTATGTAAGCTAAAAAATTTATAAATAACGTTCAATCATAATGTGAAATTTAAAGGTGAAACGTTATTTGACTACTCAGATATTTCTTTGGATGCAAATAATCAAAGGATACTGAATTGTTGTATTACCCAACTTTCAAATTTGCATCAAGTTTATGCATATATCTGCAAAGAAAACCAACCGAGTGCTTCAACAGTTGGTAATAGCACTAATTGTTCTAATGCAATAGGTTTCAGTGATTTTTTATTCGCAGTTGTTGTCCAGCAACAAAAAACTTGGCTGCATATGATAGTTACATACCTAGAAGTATTGCAATGGCTGATGAATATAGGATTACTACCAGAGTTCTCGGAAAATTCAAGTAAAAAAACTTATCACAGAATGGGGTTAATTCATGCTCCGTATCCTATAGAATCTTTATTAGAATATTATAGACAAAGGTAAATATAATGGACTAATAAGTGTGTTTTAGGACTTAATTTTATATTTCTCACAGGCGATCATGTATAAAGGAATCCGTTTTGTATATTGATAGTTTATTAAAAAATGAATTTGGTGAAGCAATACAAAGGTATTCTTTTAGTTTATTTTTAATTATAACATATTTTAAATGCCTTATCATTATAGATTTTGGATGGAAGATGGCGGTAATGGTTATTATCCACCTCCATCATTGCAATCTTTGTTACGAACGTATTTGGTTGAAAATGTAGATATAATACATAAACATTGTGTTATTGTTTATTTATTTCTAGACTTAGCTATGGCTTTAGACCAGTCAAGGTAATTGCAACTACAGCTTCACCATTTTCTCGTGATAGTGGTGAGTCACAGTGCGCAACTTTCACGAGATATTGGTCTAGTAGTATTTAGGTAGATTTTTATTACATATTAGTTTGTTTTTCAGGTATAAACATATCATAACACATCTGATAAAGTTTCCGGCAGTGTTTAAAATAACACCGAGTATAACAAAAATTATACAAGCGTTTTGGCAGCTGGACCATGGAGATTTCGGTGTAAGTGAGAAATAGACTTGCTACTCCCGATCGCGTTATTTCGGGTGCTGTGATGACGAAGCCATCTATTAATTGCGCGAATAGTGGTGATTAACATGATTTCGATATAAACAACCAAATTAAAAATCTACCTACATTTCGCATGCGCGGATTCTAAAACTATTTTTTTTTTTTTTTTGCATTTGAGGGTGTGTTTACAGTGGACGGAGTTCACTCTGCAGGAATTCAAACGATTCATGTTATATGCTATACTGCTATAAAATACTCATCGTATTTCCATATTTACACATTATCAAGATCTATATTTTGCGTCATTTGTTTTAATTTGATGTTTGTTTTAATAATCAATAAAAATATAAAGAACATTACAATCGTTGAATTAAGAAACATATACTGAAGTATAAATAAAATGTAAAAAACAATATGTTCAAAATGTTTGTTTTATTGTAATTTTCTTCTCACGATATGTTTCGATAAATTAAGCATAATCTATATCAGGTGACAAAATGTCAATTGGATGTGTTAAAATATAAAATGATGAGTCTACATTAAACGTATAAACTTTATAATAAATATAAATAAAATAAATTATAATCATAATGAAGAGTGTAGTAATTAAAACAACAAAAGGCAAATACAAACACGTTAAAGTATAAGCGATGAAAGTTCGACCATTTTCGAAAGCTTGCTGTATAACAAGTTTTTCTGATTTAAAATTAAAATAGTTGACAAGGATTATTAGATTTGGAACTAGACAACCCAAACGTTGCTCTTTTTTCGATCATATGATGAATCACGCGGATAACTTTTTGTTAGTCTAAAGCAGAGTGCACACACGAGGGATACGAAAAGCGACACAATCGACAACATGACACGTACATAGTAGTATGTACATTTAGGCAGAGTGCACACCGGAGAGATACGACAAAGCCACACAACCAGCAACCCCTCCGTGTGCACTCTGCCTTACTATTGTATACTATAGCTATTTAATCATCAATTCTGAACAAAGTTTCAAGACTTAAATGCTGGATTCTGAAAAGTTTTGAATATTGAAAAATTTGCCTCCGCAAATAACACTAATTATTGCAATTTTGTGAATTTAGACAGCCATGGATCAAATATTGGATCCCCTCATTAATGCAACAGATTTGAAGTTATGGCACCATCAAACCATCTTCAATGCCCTTCTTCAACAGGAACAATATAATTTTGCTTTACTTTATTTTCAAGTTAGTTTTAAAGTTTATAATATGTATTTTTCTAATACAGCTCTTTTAGGTTCGAAAACCGCCGTTACAAAGTACGGAAGATATATTAAATATATTAAGTTTATATGTTTTTAACCATGCGATCGACGAGGCTATTAAGTTTTGTAGGCAACGTTCATCGCAGGATAACGATGCAGAATTAATGCGACATATATTTCAAGGTATGTTCTTTATTTAATATTAAGATGGTGCTTACAGCAGCTTAGTTGAAAATATATCACTAACGAGTAATCCTACCTTAACGCGCATAGCACAATCTGAATCATCAATTCGTTAACTAACTTTTCTTTTTAAATATTGTGTAATTGCCTAAACATAAATTGATTTTAATGCATCTTTAAAGACATGTAATTCTAAGTTTATAAACCGACCGATTAAACGGTAATCTTAATTTATTTGAATTGTTTATGCACATTGAAAATGAATTATATCACAGAGTCCTTGTTATCAATTTTATACTTACTCAAAATAAATATTGTATAAAATAATGCATATATGGAATTAATCCTCATCACATATTAAATCTATCAATATCTACAATAAAATATGTTTGAACCAAATTTGTATTTTACACATTTTTATACGAAAGTGAAAACATATCAGCTGGATTCAAAGAAACTATTTTTTGAAGGCGATGCAAGGCATTCAAATGAATGACATAAATTATTGGTATATATTTATTCCACTTTATTCATAAAACCATAATTTATAATGATATAAAGTGAATTGAAATAGTCCTAATGTGCTTTACATATGTAGCCCCAATTTTAAAAAAAACAGATATACAGGGCTCTCCATATTAACCAACCAAAAACTTTACGTAGTCCCATAAGATCTACAAACCAAGTCTTATAAGTAGGTGTAAGTTACTACTTAGCACCTTTCCACGTGAATTTGTTGTGTGGGCAGTTGTGTGACAGTAAATGTCGCAAGAAGAAATTGAGACGCTTTCCTGAGAAACCAGATAAATCCATTGTTAAGGGATTCAATTCAATAACGGGAAAAATTAATTTATCTGGTACTATAGGAAAGCTCCCGAATTGTAATTATAGACTTAATTAACTTACATGCTTCAAAGCAATGCTGAACAATTACCAGTCTTCCTCACAACTCTAAAACACTAATAATAAAAATACCCAGAAATTATAAGTTATTTACTTGTTTTAGAGTGTATAAAAACGGATCAAATACTAGAATTCATATATTTCCCGTTAAAGCAAAAGGAAGAAGCGATATTAATGAAATATTTGGAGGAAGTATCTTATGAGCATACAGAAGAATTTCGAGTATCCTATTATCTACATAGATCTCGTTACATAGACATTTATCAAATGAATAATAAAGACGGTGTACTTCAACCTTCTGGTTTGAAAGGACAAAAGGAGACCGGGTTTTGTGATGGTGCAATGAGAGCTATTACAAATTTGTTTCCAAAAGTAACCAAAGATATACTTAACATATGCCAACGTGATAAAAATATAATGCGAACTGAAGGTAATTAAATAATAAATTTCAATTTGTTTTATTTTAAGTTTGGTTTATAGCTTTAAGGCCGAAACCAATGTCTGTTTTTGTACATAACGCTAAAGAACAAGCTAAATACAAATCTACTTTAATACGCGCGGGAATTTTAAAAGCAAAAGAAATATGGACTCATCCTGTGTTGGATAAATCAATTAATAATGAAGTGCCTTTTATAAGAACTCCAATTATTTCTTCTTCAGGTGCAAGGTGTAAAATTTTAATGCGACTATTACATGATTATTACATCTTGCTACATTTCAGGAAACGATCATCTATAATTTGTCCAAAACTCATCAACAATGAAGATGTTTCTTCACCAACGAAAAAGATCAGGCTATCCGTCGATAGTAACGAACAACCCGATGTTCATGAAGAAAATATATTATCTATTCTGGATACAACTAAGCTCTTAACGCCAATTGTTAAACGAAAGGTTCCATTACAAACACATCATAATCAATTAGAAAATGAAAGATTTAATATAGGCACACCACAAAGTATTTTGAAGGTAAATTATATTCATACGTTAAGCAGATACAACAAAAGATCTTTTACTTTTTTCTTAAATATTTTGGTTCAATAACAAATAGTAAGTAACTGCATATTATAATTAACCCTTTGTTACCGTAATGTGCGCGCTACAATGTACAGCATTTGCATTTTGGGTGGAAAATCACCGGTTGTTGTTGATGAAGTGTCAGTGATATTTTTAGGGATAATAGTATTTTCAGAAATTTATTTTTAGGTAAAAAATTTGGTTATACCCGAATCGCAAAATTCAGTTACAACTGGCACTAATGTATTGGGAACATCAACAGAACATCTTTCTTCGCCTTTAAGTGCTTCAGCCAGTGTTAGTATTGCTTATTTATTAGTTTTTAGTGTATAGGTATATGTTTTTATCTATAGGTGTTACGATTGACTCCAAGAAGATCACTGTCACGTTCTGTTGTACGATTTGAAAAACTGAACGAATCACCTACGGATTCCTCCATAGATAAAACAGCTGAGGCAACCAACACTTCTAATTTATCCAAAACACCAGAGATTAATAAGAGTGGTTCTCATTCTACTGAGTCGTTTTATTCACCCAATACAAGTAATGAAGAAGAACATTTGGAACCCCTGGGAAAAGGTGCTGTGGAAGTGGAGACGCCACTTGTAGAAATCAAATTTAAGAAAGAATCTGATTCAAAAGAAATTACGCCATTACAAGAGAAGAGCATATCTTTAAGAGGAAGGTCAAGCTATAGAGGCATATCTTCCAGTTTTCCTAAAGGATCGCCTACAGAAGATATACGTGATAATCATTCGAAGATAGAGGAGACTAGCGACGACTTAGGTATGTTAGTTATTTACATTTTATATACTGAAATATACTACGGTAGTTAAACTAAAAGATACATTGATATCACCGCTGCAAAACCACACGTGTAAAAGATAATCTTTAGAGAGATAAAATCTTCGGCCTTGTGAACTGTAAGTGCAGCATTATCTGCCAGCCAACGTCACGTATATAGAGTCGTTTTATTCCCTTAAAGTTTGTTCATATCTGCAGACATGGACGTGATAGACACGCACCTCGGCGCACACACGATTTTTTTGCCTAGCGTGAATACTTCCCGTACATGTGCTGTGTCTGCGAGTATCTGCCCATCCACGAGACGTTATATATGAATATTGTCATAAACAACACAAATAAGATGTTTTGTCGTGTCGTTACGTTCAATGTCTGCAGATATGAACGAATTGCTTCACAAATTCATTTAAAATTCAGGGGTTTGTTTTTTAGAAAAGCGCTCAGCCACGTCAATTTTATTTTTGGCTGCAGGTTCTTTATGAAAAATTTATGTATACAGTGTGGCCTATAAGACAAGTGACGACGAACAACCTATTTTTTATTTCATTTTTAAATTCTGCATCGAATTCTAAGAATGTTTCATGTACCATGTTCTATACCCAAACTCAACAGTTTTCGAGAAATTTGCGATTGATTTCTTTCAAAATTTGTGAAGACGCGTGGGTTAGAACAATGTTTTTTAAAATTCAGGGTTTTTTTTTGGAAAAACGTTTGGACACGTTAATTTTCACCTCTGGCTGACTTTTTTTTTTTATAGTACATTCATGTAAACAGTGTGGTCCAAAAATAAAATACGAACTAAATTGAATGAAAATATCTATTTTTTATTTCTTTTTTGAATTCTGCATCCAATTCCAAGCATGCTTCATGTATTGGGTGCTATACCTAAATTCAATTATGGAGGAATTTGCGATTGATTTCTTCAAAATTTGTGAGCACGCGTGAGTTAGAGCAAATTCATTTAAAATTCGGGGGCTATTTTTTGTAAATTTATTTAAAAAAAACAAATCAAATTAAATGTTCAAATTGTTGACCATTAACTTATACGATATTTAATTTCTGGTAACACTTCAAATAAAGTTTGTGGCTGGATTTGTTGTATTTCGACTCTAATTCTATTCTTCAGTTCTTCAATATTTTCTGGTTTATTCAGGTGTACTTTGGATTTCAGATAAGCCCATAGATAAAAATCTATTGGGGTTAGGGCTGGAGACCTAGCCGGCCATTCGATATAACCTCTCCTTCCGAGTTGAGTTCTCACAATTTGGCTAAAGTGTAGTTAAAAGTTATTATGTAATTTTGTAGTAGATTTAATTTTTTTTCGGAATTAAGTGTTCTCTCAATAAAAAGGGGCCTACAATTGAGGTACCCACAATTCGGGCCCATACATTTACTTTTAGAGGGAATTGTGTACTACCTTCCATACTCCAGTGTGGGTTTTCTGGTGCCCAATATCGACAATTTTGCGTGTTTATCGAACCATTCAAATAAAATGTTACTTCTTCGGTAAAAACTATCTTACTTATAAATTGTGGGTTGGCATTCCATCTATCCATCATTATTTCGCAAAATTCTAATCTGCGGTTGAGATAATCTTCAATAAGTTCTTGAATTAAATGTATCTTGTACAGGCGCCGTTTGTGTTTGTGTAAATATTTAGAATAGAGATACAGACGACTGTCTACAGCTACTTGTCGAGGTTGCTTTTTGCGAATTTTCTCTTAAATCGAGCAAAATATTCATTGTGTGTCCTGTGGACTGGAAGATGATTGGTTTTATAATGGTGTCTTACGTGACCCAGTACTCTAAACATTTTTTTTCTATCTTACTAACTACCGATCGTGTAGTAGGCGTCTCTGGGTACTTATCATTAAATAATTCGTAAACTTGATCTTGTGTTCGCGTTCTGCGCATATTCTACCATCATCAAATTTATTCGTTGCTTCTCAGTTAAATGCGCCATTCTTTCAAACTTACAACTGCCACTTGACAATACTACTGAAGTGTCACAAAAACGTTGACAAGTGACAAATCAACTATCAAAAATATCAGAATTAAAAAAAAAAAAACAAAATAAACACATAATGGAAAGTTTTGCTCGATACAAAAAAAATCCCCAGAAATATGGTCTTAATTGACTCAATCCTGAATTTCTCGATAACTGTTAAGTTTAGGTATAAGACATGGTACACAAACCTACTTAGAATTCGATTGCAAAAAGAAAAGGATATAAAAAATATGTGTGTCCATTTGAAACAAAAATTAGTTGGTGGACGTGACTACATATCAAAAAACCTGCAGCCAAAAACAAAAATCGACGTACACCAGGTTTTAAAAAAAAAACAAATCCCAAAATTTAAATGAATTTGTTCCAACCCACGCGTCCTCACTGTATAACAAGTGTTAGTGGATTTATTGGCTTAATTGAAAGTCTGATTTAACAACGCTTCGACATTTAATGTCCATTTCAAGTTTTTTAAAATGTGAAATAATTAAAATAAAAAATAATGACTTTCGCTGTTATTACATCACATGATGTTGTTCTGTCAAATATTGATTAATAAGAGTTGTCAATATCAATATTTGATGGAACAACATCATGTCATGTTGCGATGTAATAACAGCGGAAGTCATTATTTTCCTTTTTAATAATTTTCACTTTAAAAAAAAAAGAAAAGTTGAAAAGGACAGCAAATGTCGAAATGTTGTTAAATTAGACTTTGCCTTTCAATTAAGCCAATAAATCGATTAATCGCTTTAATGATATTATATTATTATTATGATGATATGAACGAACCTTTCTGGCGGTAACGCACACTGCATTTTTTCTCATTTCACACTTCCTTCCTATATAAAGTATGTTTAAGTTTACGATCAAAAGATTTTTTAAAAAACATGTTTACGATATTTTTTTATTATTGTTTTAATTGTTATTGGTGAAAAATGACCATAATAAATCACTTTGACAAGCTGTTTTCGTTTTATACACATTCGTTAATTCACTTAGATTAGATTAGGATTAGGGTGGCCATACGGACGTGTTTCACCGTGATTTTTGCGGGCATATTGTGATACCTTTTCTCCTAAAAGGTGTTCTCTAATTTTGCCCTTTTAATTATACCTATCATCTTTGAGACCGCTTCCTTTATGTGGCTGTTAGTTGTGGAGTTCTCCACGCCCAGTACTAGTAACCTTGTCCTCGCCAGGCAATCGCATTGGCACAGCACGTGAACTGGTGTTTCTTCCTCCTCTTGACAAAATCTGCAAATAATGTCATCTGCCGCGCTTTTGATATACGTATACCTATTTAGTCTACAGTGACTAGACTAGTGAGAAGACCTACTATCATTTTCACAGTCTTCCTGTTTTTACTCAGTAGGTCTTTAGTAAATTCAGGTCTCTGTTCCCTTAGAAACTCTTCTGCCTGTCTCGCTCCTGGGCTCATTATCCATTCATTGACAGAAGTTTTAATTTGCCACTTGGTAGTGCGACATTAAGAAAAAAAGAACAAGTGACCAATTCACAGCGGTTAGCTTAGGTTAGGTTCCTACTTGGCTCGTTTGAACTGATTAAGGCTATGTACCGCGAATGATTTGAAGTAACCGCTACCGTGGTTTCGGTAAATATCTGGTAGTTACAGGTTCCCTGAAAATACGGTTATTCACGGAACAGAATAAAACAACAACAACAAACCATAACAGATTAGGTACCTGTAGATACCTGTAATAACGATACTTACCACAACAAACCGACTTCTAAATCTGGTAACTGCGGTTGCAAACCGTAACTCACCATTTTCAGTAACCGAGTTCCGTGAATTACAAATATTCAGGAACAGGTGATTTACGGTACGCAAAAACGGAGGTCACCGCAACCACGGTTGCTGCGGTTCGATTCACGGTACATACCTTAACTGACTCAGATTTTCGAGTGGTTACTAAAGGAGTAAACGAAGGTTTGATTAGTTCTGATTAATC
The DNA here is from genome assembly GCA_004143645.1 of Protaetia brevitarsis. Lineage (NCBI taxonomy): Eukaryota > Metazoa > Arthropoda > Insecta > Coleoptera > Scarabaeidae > Protaetia > Protaetia brevitarsis. The sequence continues at coordinate 2,845,735 of RXPK01000247.1, forward strand.
ACTTTATAAAAGAAAAAACAACATGAATTTTTATTGAAAACCGAAAAAATTTAAGTGACCGCAGCGGTGCCAATCCACATCTACCTACTGCAAAATTGGCATAATTCTTTTTTAAGATTTTCTAAACATTTCTCTGGGCCAAAAAAATCGAATTCAAATCTCGGTGCTCCTACTCATCAGGCATTCGCCTCCGGCTCGTGCCTGAAACCTGAAAGTTATTGCGGTGTGAATGATACCTACTGCACATTAATGCATTAGTAACTATCTACAATCAAAAACTATCTCTCAGAATTGATAATAATTTGTATATATAGAACTACAATTCTCTTTTTTTCTCACCATTATACTCATTTGTAAGAGCATAAGCATAAATATAATTTGTTATGTAGTATCTTTGTATTAGTGAAAAAAATTCTGGCATAGTTTGGTTTGAGATAAGAATCTCTCACTAATCTTGCACTAAACTCTAACTAAATGCAAAATATTGAAAAATTTGATTTGAAATAAACAAATTTTTACTTGACTTATTATGCCATTATGAAATTTCTAGCGTATATATTTTACTTACTTACATACGTTTATCTTTGTTATTGCAGCATGTCGTGGTCCTGTATGTCAAAACGCAGACAGGTTTTCAGAAAACATTTTTGACATATGCATGATCTTTTGCGATCTTGTAAATGCTTATATAAGTGTTAATAATCATCATTATATTAAATTGGTTCATTCCAAATAAATTAAAGAACTGTTTCATTACATACTTTAAAAGTATGTACCTAATACTGAAATAAATTAAATCAATAATTATAATTTTGTTTTTAATATGATGAAGAGGTTTCCAATAAAAGTTCTTTGAGCTTATGTGTATTGTTAGTGTTACAATCCGATTTGACTTAAATATGTACGTATAATATTCATCTTATAAATAGAAAAACTGAAAAGTTAGATAATATTTATGCATTAAGAAATAAATTGTTAATAGGTACATACATATTCACACGCATAATATTCTGTTCTTGATGTGAAAAAAAGTATATCATTTGAAAGAAATCATCCCTCACTATCATGACTTGTGTTTTAAAAAAAATCGCTTAAAATGTTTCTCATCCTTTTTCCCTCATTTCTACAATACACGACTAATAACAGCAACCTGAAGGGGTCCAGTATATACTCAACTGACAGCATAAATTAAACTAATAAAAAAAAATAGGAATTAAATTTCAGCTATACGTAGTTGCAGTAGTTTCAATCTATTTACATACCCCTAACAGATAATTGCGAAATACGTCTGTGTCTATGTCCATAATTCATATCTGATTCATATATTGCACTTCCGCCAACATGCGGTCAACCGCAATCGCAATGACAGAAATAGAAATATTCATAGACTGCGGTTAAGATTTTGAGTGAAACCGCAAAAAGACTTTCAGTTATTCAATGACAGCGACCTAACCGTCATAATGTCTGTACCAACACCAACCTACCTCATTCATATGCATATTACCCAATGCTACAGCAAACCCCGAATCACACGATTCGAGCTCGGTAGTTCGCGAGCATTTGTAGTGCTCGGCGAACTCCGATCGTGTGGACGCACTTTAAAACGAAATCCACATGCGAGTGCCATCTACATATGTTTCTACTTTTAATAGCTAATCTTCGATGGCCGTCTGACTCACACGTTTGCTTTATATTTTCCTACAGTGATAGTGGGAGAGTCGCTTCCTCTAAAGTGCCGATACTGAAAACAAAAGCCAATCTTGGTCCAACTACCGCCTCATCTACGCTTCCCCCCAAACTTATTAATTTTACAAAGCTTTGAATCAGTTCAGCTCAGCTTGCAGTGGTTCGTCTCATTCGTCTCTCAAACAACCACATACGTCAACGGTAATTTACAGTAAATAGTAAAAGGTTAAAATCCAATTTTATTCGCAACTATTAATTAATGTATTTCAAACGCAACTTTGCTTTAGAAAGCTTGTTTAGGTTTTTGTTTTCTTTATCTTTCTTGTCGCCATCTAATAACGTTCGCGTTTATTTCTACAATTTTTGCGATTTCGTGTGTTTACAAACTATTTTCACATTGTTCTAGAAAATCGAATCTTAAAAAGACATTAGCGCTTTTAAAATATGTTCCGTAGCCCCTCCAGGTTTTCTAAACCTATCTTTTCTATTAACAAAATCTTCACGGCCGAAATAGATTTTTGCCTGGCCAAAATACAATAATAATTACATTTGTGGCATAATTTTTCCATTTTTAATTAATAGGTGTTGAAACAACTCCAAGGATGAAAACTCGATCTACACGTGCAATAAGTCAGGAACCCTTACCTATTATCGCAGCAAAATCTTGTAATCGTAGGATACGAGGAAAGAGTGAAGAACCACCATCACTTGCTATTACTGAAAACTTGCCATCACATTTGCTCTCGCCTAGAAGAACTTCGCTTAGAATTAGCAGTAGAAAGTCTTTTAGTAAAAGTATTTCAGAAATTGCTCTTCAAACTCCAATGATGGAGCACTCAGAGTATCCGTGCAAGCAATCACACCATACTGATGTAAGTTCTACGAGTTCATTGCCTTCAGAGGAATTTGATCGTTTCCATGAGCAACAATCTTTCGATCTTCCTAGTATTTCACTTTCGCCTATGCAATATACCACAAGTTTTGAATCTAATGTATCCAACGTTAGCATTAAATTAGAACAGTCTATTTCAAAACCAACCATCACCACAGAAACGGAAAAGAAACAACCACGTAGAAGTTCCATCAGACTAAAAAGTCGGAAATCTCTTAGTAGAATGGTTCTAGAACGCAATGCCTGTTCTTTATACACAAGCACACCACATCATTCTTTCCTCGACGATTCAAACAAAGAAGTATCCGAGCAACCTAGTAAAGAATCTTCAATCTTTGAAGTTAGTGATATGCATTTATCGGAACAAGAAGCATTAAATCGTTTAATTGAAAACCATAACGTGGAAGTACCGAATTATTCACTTTCCGCAGACATGCTATCTGTAAATAGTGATATAACTTCAGGGAAAGATCTACTCGAGGCAGATGGTGCATCCATACATACGGTACCCAATGAAGTTTGTAGTAATCAACAGTCAATTGCAATGAATGAATTGTCATTAAATGAAGAATTTGAGGATTCTACAAATAGTCATGCAACAGAAGGCATTGTAATTGACGAACTAAACGATTTAAAAGCACCTGAACCATTATCACCCGAGACAAGTTGCTATTCAAGAGACATGAATCAGTCTGATATTCACGAAACTCTACCTCTAAAGCTTGATGAAGTAAATGAGAAGGCTGATGCGACGCATAACGCCAAGGAAGTTACTGAAATAATCGAAATTACTGCAATTAATGAAATACCTAAACCAGATAGAACTGCTTTACCGGAGTTGGAAAAAGAAAGTAATAATAGTTGCTTGCCCACACAAATCGAAAGTACAGGAGTATTAGAAGGTTTGTACTTAGACATATAAAATCTTTTCAAATATGTATTGTGAATTTTGTTTTCAGTAGCGGTTAGCACAACGAATATTTTAGCTGCGAATATAGATTCCTCTGAGGTAATCGAACAACCTGAAAATGAACAAACTGAAGGTAGGATATTTTTATTATATAATATTGCCTTTATAATAGCGGAATTTGTGTAATTGTAGAAAATGAAGGAAGCGAGAATTATGATTTTGATGAGTCAAATGAACTAAATTATGCTCAAATAGGTAGTGATGACGTTATAGAAATAGCAGACAGTAGCTCATGCAGTAACGAAAGTAATGCAGGAAGTATAAATTCCATTACAAATAGTACTATTAATAACGAAAACAGTATAACGACAATTCATACTGATTCGGAAGAGGACCTAGAATTTTCTTCTGAATCTATAGAGGCTAACAATTTTGAAGAATATGATCAGAATCTCGAATTAGTGCCTGATATTGAACAGGAACTACCATATCCTGACGATGAAAGAAATCCAGATATTCTCAGTGATCAAGTAGAAAACGAGGATGCTGAATTGCGTAATCAGTTGGAAGTAAATGCTGTGGCCGATAATACAAAAGAGGTGCCTTGTACGCTCTCAGAAAGGAGTAAATCTTGTGAAGAACTAAGTAGTGATGCTATATTGGAAAAAGTACAAAGTGATGTTGGTAGCGCAACCACTGAAGCAGAGAATATTACATTACCGCAATTGAAAACGACTACCGTAGGAAATTCATTAAATGTTCTTCAGGAATCTATTGAAATACCGTATTCTGATGAACAAAGAAATGAAGAAATTCTCAATGATGAAGACGAAAATATGAAGGATGAGTTATGTAATCAGTTTGAAGCAAACATTGAGGCAGATGACATAGAGGTCACTGTCTCAGAGAATAATAAATCTAGTGAAGAATTAAACAGTGACGTTGTACTGGAAAAAGTACAAAGTGATATCGGTCATAACACGAGCGTTGAAACAGAGAATATTACATTACCGCAACTCAAAACAACTTTATTAGCAAATCCATTAAATGTACTTAATGAAACTATTGTATCTTCGTCAAAGACGGTCGTATTTATGAATGCTAATGATGAAAAATCCCAGGTGAGTGAGGAAACACAAAAGTCGTATTGCTTTGACGGAAATTCTATAGAGGCAAGCAATTTTGAAGACGTGACAGCTAAAGATATATTTGATATTTTTGATATTGATAAAACAGCTTACGTTAGCATATCGGAGGCAAATATTTTAGATACAAGCTCAATTAATAAGCTGGATAGCGCAATAGATAAAAAAGAATTGTCGCTAAAGAATACACAATCAGATGACATCTTAACAACACAAGACTCCAACGCCGATAAATTAAACGACACTTCAAGAACAACTGCAAATAAAGATCCTAACAATGCACAAAGGAAAGATGAAAGCACAGTTATTGCGAGTAATGAACAATGTAAAGAAGATGTTAAGGGCACCCCTGAACCTTCACATAAAATGCAGTTAAGGAAAAAAAGAACGTTATCCACTACATCGGTAGAAAGTCCTATAATTCGCACACCTCGAAAAAGAAGCGCTAGCATGGACGAAACCAATACATCTTCGCAAAAAAGGCCGCAATCATCCGACGTACCTCAAGATCGATTGCAAGAATTAAAGACAGGTAAAACAGCGGAAGCCAGTCCTCGTTCTCTGCGAAATAGACGAGCTGCATCGGTATCCGAATGTGTGTCACATGAAAAATTAGCAACGTCACAAAAGGAACTTCAACCTAAAAAGAAGAGAGGCGGATCCGTTATGAACTTACCTGTTATATGTGAAGAATCTACAAAGTCTATTAGGCACGGAAAGATTGCTGAGGTAAGTCCATCTCCTACTCTCGCATTAAGAGAAATGCATGCTTACAGACTAATGTTGGAATGAACGCTGCGTTTAACTTTAATTTGCTTTATTTTATTGTTAAAAATTTCCTGCTATTTAGAATTGTAGACAGTTCGACATTTAAAGCTGCACGCAAATTAAACAATAACTATCAAATACCGCACAGAAAAAAAAACGGTATTACTTTCTGAGCTGTATAAAGCGGAAAAGGCTAAATTAGCTAACATCAGTGTATACATGTATGTATGTCTAAATTTAACGTTAATTCGAAATAAAACTGAAGTTTTATCTAATTTATATCCAAACCGCACTGCCTCGAGTAGATATGTAATGTTTAAATCAATCTATTTACAGGATTATAATCATTTTTTATTAGTAGATAAGATCATCAAACTAACAAATCCTAAATACGTAGTGTACGTAGAATACAATGATTCTTACACCCAAATAAATTCATAGACACAATTTTCAAAAAAAAAAGATTATGCAAGTATCAGAATAATTCTCACAGTTCATCACAAGAAATAGTAAACTCACAAATTAAATGTCATATACTATATACTAGTGCTGCGAATCGAAACCGGTTTTATGTAAAACCGGTTTTGGATGTGGCGATTAATCGTCTTCCAAACGAAACCGTAACCGGTAAAACCGGTTTTTAAAAAGCAAAACCGGTTTTTAAAATCGGGTTATTGCGTATTGAATATGTTTTTGAATTTAAAATACATAGCAACGCTAAAAATGCAACAGGTGTTTTTTTTTTAATTCGGAGCCCAGGTTTTAAAACCGGTTTTGAAAATCGATTTTTAAAACCGAATTTTAATAAACCGGTTTTTAAAACAGATTTGTGCTGAAAATCGGTTAACCGGTTTTAATTTGGAATTCGTAAACGAAATATCTGCACTATATGAAACAAATAGCAAAATTTATTTTAGTATGTCTGGGTGTCGTTAAGGCAGAATTTAGAATATCAAAAAGTTCTTAAGAGAATATCTATTTGTACCTTAAGTTACAAAAACTAACTCATTATTTGCATAAGTATTGGCTAGGAAAGGTACCCAAGTCGATCTCTCCGATTTTGATAAAATTTGGTATGAATGTACAACACCAGAAAATATTTGACACGTATTTTTTTTAGCGTGCCATATTTGGTTCTAGGGGTTTCAAAGTTTCCCTCAAAAACAGATTTTTTGCAACATTTCAGAAACCGGAAGAGATATCGAGATCGGGTAAAGATCAAATTGTTCCTTGTTGACAGCCGTGCATATTAGGTTGAAAAAAGAACAGTGGGGTACCCACGAGTTGGTTAGGGGTTTAAGAGGGGTTACCATTTTTTCTCACCCCCTGCTTTTGTGTATTATAAATTTCATTTTTTTTTTAATTTTTAAACTACATGAAACAATAAAGGTTTTGGAATTTTTTCTAAATGATCATTTTGGGAAGTCACACTATGTACACCTACAGAAGATTATTTCCCTTCATATTTTTGGAATTAAATTTAATGTCGCATGGAATTTCAATTAAGAATCGTTTGTTATATAATAAATTATTGGTTTGTTGCTCTTGATTAAAGCTTCAATGCACTTCATATGAATACCGTTATTATTTAAGCAATACTTGGTGAGTTTTTTTATCTTAAGACAACGGAATATCTCTAAAACACTGCATCAAATGAAAAGAAGATCTTAAGAAGATTTGTTATAATGTTTGGGGCTCACTGAATGGTGCCGAACTCGATATTTGAACAGTAATGGAGGCTATGGATGATATGATAAAGTGAAGTTCTTCGTTGTTGAATGGCTTTTTGAAATGTTATTTAATGTTAAAATAAAAAAACACAAAATCATGTTTGCTTGCTTCTCTTTTTTGTGTATTTTTTCTAGACGTTCACAATCATGTTTTTTGTGATTACAGCGCAATCTGTTACGAATCGAAAAAAAAGTTTCAAACAAAAACTACATACTTGATAGCGTAGAATTCGAATCTGCAACACAAAATGGGGGTTCCCTCATTGTTTCCCCTCCCACTCGGGGGGAGGGGGGGTGTGATCGAGTTTGGCACCATCCAGTGAGCCCTACGTTATAACAAATCTTATTAAGATCTTTTTTTTTTGATTTGATGCAGTGTTTTAGAGATATTCCGTTGTCTCAAGATAAAAAAAACTCACCCAGTATATTGGACCAGTACGGATTGTACTGTCACAAAAATCACAAACCCGCCATGTTTGAAAGCAAATTTAATAGCCAAGTATGTGTGTGTTCTGTTTTAGAAAGAAGAACAACAACTCAACGACGAGCTGGATAATTATTCAACAACTCGTCGTTTAACACGTAACCAAAAACACCTATTAGAAAAATCCCAGGAAAAACAACGGATTCATACGACCGCAAAGGATGAGAGAACTTCAATGCAAGGTATGTGCGCTAGCTATTCTTGGTATTTTCCTAGGTGCTACTGTTTATGTAGTGGACGTCTTTGGTGTGATTTAATAGGTTCTTTTTTTTCAAAAGAACTTCATAAAATCAAATGTTGTACTAGTAATATAAATATGGTCAAAGATGTAGTTCCGTTCGCGGAATATAGTGTACTTTCTTTGTAGTGGCAGCGAGACAAAGGATGTATACAGGTAAGCATGGACCAGCAAATTTCTCACAATTATTTTTAGTAACTTAAACATTTAACGAGGAATTACTAACGATTTTGAATTACGTTTCGTAGACAATTTACTATGGCTCTAGTAACTAAAAACAATCGTGAGAACTTTAATTCTGCTTGGTATGTAAATGTAAGTAAATGTGGATGCAATATTGTAGTTGTGCGGTTTATATCTTTCCAATTTATTTTTATGATTGTATAATATTGTATACCTATAGAGTTGCCGAACATTATGTTTAATCTGCGAGAGTAATATGAGACTTCTTAAAAGCAAAGAGTGAGAATGAAAAGAAAATCTTTACTAAAAATAAATGCGGGAATTTTGAATTCTGCTGATTCTCCTTTTTTTTGTAGGTTACAAATGTATAGTTTTACATCACTAACCATTATAAAGTAGTATTTCACAATTATATTTTCGATGTCGATTCTGCAAACTTATCATTTGACGCTAGCATTTTATTGGATGCTAATGTACAAATGAAAATTTCTTAAAAGTAAAATTGGATAGTAACAATGTTGCATACTCTGTTTTTGAAGATTCCTACGATTGAAACTTGTGCAGTAATGTGCCTATGTTTCAGGTTATATTGTAATGTTCTCGGGAAACTTGTTGGGAGTCTTCGTTCTATATCCGTTGACATTATGTCCCTCTTTTAATTCGTTGTTTTGCTTTGTTAGCCTCTTTTGTTTATCGTATTTTATTTTGAAAGTCTATATTTGACTTTTTAACTTTAAATTTCGATTTTTTTTTATTTTATTTTAATTTAATTTAATATATATAATTACAATTACAATTACAGGTTGGTTAACGTTATGGCTATGTCTGTATTACCTATATAATTATCGGTTACTGTTATTATAACATAATTTGCATGCAACAGAACAGATATGGTTATAAAAATGCTTAAGTACATTTATACATATTAAAATAATAAATCTAACACACAAAAACAATTTCGTATAACAACAAATTGTATATAGTAGAGGTAATGTATAAAATAAGTATGTATAATTACTATTTCGACGTTTTTAAGACTTGAAGCTTAACCTCGGCCAAAGCCGAAACATGCAGTCTTTTTGATGAATGTAAGGACTATTTTCTTCATGTTCACTTTCACACACCACATTAAATACATACAATCACACTTGTTATAGTTGGTAATCGAAGAAATGATACAGCAGTAATGGTTCTATTGTTTTATTCGTACTCATCTCTAAATTTCATACTGACTGACATTACTTAAGGTACTGCCAATGGAAAAAAAAACTACAAATATGACGTTGTACATTTGTGCTTGCGCACATTCTCATATTTTTACGAACGAAATTCAAAATTAAAATAAAGACAAAACTAGCAGTGCAATCTGTGTTTTGCATAAGGAACTACTCTTTATATATATTGCTTTGATACTTTTTATACCAATATTTAATTTACAGAAACTGCAGATACTGAAAATTTAGCTTCATCTTTCACAACTTGTGAGAGTGCAACTAGCGACCGGATTAGAACAAGAAGAATGAGCCAGGAATCTACGTCTTCTGTTGTTTCTACTGTAACTTCTGTTTCGGATACTGGTACACCCAGAAAGAGAAAAGCTCAGTCTCCAAAAGAGCACGGCGATAGTCCAGGGTCGCGAGGTAAACATTTGTTTTACTTTTACTTCGAAAACTGATTTGATTTTCTAAGGCTTAAGATTGAGAAGCGAGCGAAGTAGATCTACAGACGATGCTTCTGTTTCGAGCCAAATTTCGAGATCCACCAGGACAACGCGTAAGGTACACCTAGCAAAATAACCCGCTTAGTTTGATGAAAGAGAGAAGATAATGCACTATATCCTACGGTACGGTGTACATAGTGGCTACTTTCTTACTCAAACTGGACGGTTTGTTTTTTTTTTCTAACCGTATGATTATTTATGTTTTCGAACGCTAACTAATAATGGTTCATTTTTAATAGACTGAAGCCAGCGATAGTGATGACCAGTCGTCAACAGTTAGTTTGAGGAGATCCACGAGAAAGAAATCGAAAACCCCTGATCCAGGTTAGATACATTTATAGTATAGATTGATAGAATCGGTAATAGTGTAAATGTTACGACTGTTTTTTTTTTAGAACGAATGAGCAAACGCTCTGGCCGATCGAAAAAAACATTAAGTAAAATTCCTGAAGAGGGCGATGAGGAAGTAAGTTTGATATTACTTTTCACTTTTATATATAAGTAGATTGTACTTATCGGAAGATTATGTTTTTAGGTTAAAGAAGTGGTACCTGTGCAGAAAAGAAAACCCAAAAAGAAATAATTCTGCAAAATTAGAGCACCAGCATTGTAAAGGATTTGCTTTTATTTGAAATCACTCTATAATAAATATTTTATAGTACATTATCTTCTCATTTCCTATTTTACATAAACCCCATCGGCACACGTGGTGTTACATTGGTTATTTTATCACGAATATTTCTATTATCTGCTGGTTGACCACAGTTACACTGCAAATTCCAAAGCGATGTGTAACCGAATAGAGGCAGTTGCGTTATTACATTAGAAAACCTAATAATAATTAGAAATTTATTTTCTTTGATATTTTAACATTTTTTATAATCAGTGCAATCACATTGTGTTTTTTCTGTATTTAAATCGCATAAGTCATATCTATTTCTAAGACAGCGGTCTGGACCTTCAGCGAATTTAACAGTTTTTACTTTACAAGCGTCTTCTGGTAATTCCACCGGGTGCACCATAATTGGTTTTGGTTGAGGGGGTCCTCCTTGGCATTCATTTGTACTTTGTTCTCCAATCATTAGAGGTTCTTCGCATTCGATTGGCTTGTCGCCATTACATATCTCTTCGTGTCTTCTCAAAACGTCAGCATAGTATTTCTGCCTAATTTCTGTAGGAGTATCTATATGTTTAGGAGCTAATTCATAGTTGCCCTCTAAAGCTGAACATTCTGTACTCTTTACGTCTCCAACATGTACGGGATATGCGCAGGTTTTTTCGACAGCTTTTATACCGTATGGGGGTACAAAATTTTTATGCTCCAAAGATGCTTCATATTGTGCTAGAATTTCTTTCCTCTTTTGATCTTCGTATTCTTGATCAGGTTCTCTACCTCCTTGAACTTCCGCCAAACATTTCTCCATATCTGTTGGCTCTTCTTTGATTCCTTTACCTACAATTCATGCAAAAAGTATACCAAACTTCTTTTACGTCAACAAGCTTCTTACCTATGGCGTCTCTTCTTTCTTTCTTTTCTCTTTCCATATCCTCTTCAACACGATCATCTATGTCTTCGTTGAGGAGACCTTGATTAAACATGTAATTGCGTATATTTTCAATCACTTCACAAGGAAACTTTTCGGGATTGGTTTGCATATATCTATAAACGTAAAGATCGGCTCCTGTTATTATAAATCTTTGTTCAAAAACTGTAATAACAGCTCCTATGTAAAAGTCCGCTGGGGTATAATAATCTGGATCCAGTGGATTACAACCTGGCTTAATTAATAAACTGCTTCGCAAGTATTTCCCTCCTGAAATGAATGTTGTTTGATTCATTTTAGTTGCTTTGTTTTCATATAAATACGTTACAAAAATAGCACACAAATATAAGTAATACTTTTTACCTATGATTCCTGAGTTACGTATGGGGGGTTCGTGAATCCTGCATGTCCCATCACTTAAAGAATAATTTAAAAGGAATCGTCGAACAGAATCCTCAGGGTGAACAACATCCAACTTCATTTCGTATCTTAAATACTTATTGGCATTTAACACCTGTCTTAACACATCCTTTTTGGGAGCTTTTGGCATGAATGTTAAAGTATTTTGTAGAGAATCCTCTAAACTGCCAAGTCCATCATGAGGAGGCATTGGTCGCTCTGGCATTGGTTTTTTCTTCTTCTCAATCGATATTGTAGGTTTTTGTTCGATACACAATACTTTTCTAAAGTAATTTCTTGTGAAGTCGTCGCAATCGTATAAAAACATCCTTCTACCGAGCACGAAAACTGTATCACCTACTAAGAAATCTTTAGGCTGATAGTATTCAGTCACTTCAGCATCGGATCGTTCTAAATAAATAGAGGCAAATGTGGCTGGCATATCGGTCCACACTTTTGGTAGTTTCGTTTTGCGCAAAAGCTGTGGAAAGGGATCTCTACCATCGTTACGGTCGTGAACTTCTTTCACTGATACAGTATCATCAGCTAAGAAATAGAGAATCTCGTATGGTCTTATATCTCCGTATTCAGAATCTCTGTCATCCCAAAGAGCTTTAAATCTGTTAATAAAAAATGTTTTTTGAAACTAGTATAACTAGTTACAAGACAAGAGTGCGACAGAATTAATTCATATTGCTGTTCATATATCTAATCACTTAAAGAGTAAATATAGAAAATATTTGCTTTACAATCAAAATATCGAATAATGCGAAGGTATTTATGGTGGCGAATATAGGCGAAGAATATTTACAATGAATATATCCTACACAAAATTGCCCTTTACTACTTACGTTCTTATGTGATACGTGTTATAGGCATAATGTAATCGTTATTGAAGCTACATCACTTTATAAATGCATTCTTCTTATCAATACTTTCATAACTATAAGTGTAGGTATGTATAAGAAAATCAATTTGCGTAAATACATTTCTATTTATACTTCTTTCCTATGTTTATGTCGCCTTTTTGTTTTCACCGCATTTCAGCAGCGCTTCGACCTGCAAGTTTAACAATTCATTCAGATTTACTTTTTGCTTTAACGCTTTTGAACTCGGGTTGTAGGTAGACATACTTGGTTCTTTTTTTTTAATAAAAAAGACAAGTAAAAATATTTCTATTTTTAGTTCCACTGTAAATGAAAAGTATCTTATGCAATAACATAACAAAAACAATTTCTTAAAAACACCTAGCCATTTTTGTTGTTATTATATATGTATTTAACATATATGTGGGGGATAGGGAATATTTTATGGGATATGTGTATTTTTTGTAAATATTTACCGAATATATTCCCCATAATAAATACCGTCGCACTATTCGTTATATCGATTGTAAATTTTCTATACTCACTAGATACTCTTTATGCAATCGCTAGACGTACTGGATATTCGAAGATTTCTACTCTATTCGTTAAAATAATCGTAGGTATGAGTGTAAAGTAATGAATACTCAGCGAGTATAAAAGTAACGAATATTCTGCGAAAGTAGTGGATATTTTGAGAATAGTAGCGATTATGAATACAAGATTTAGCACAATATTCGCTATTCAATATCCGCTACATTCAAGAAAGTAACGAATATCCCCAAGTATTAAAAAATACTCACAGTTCGTAACCGTTTTTTTTTTTGGCGGGCCGAAATGATTATTGATATTTGACTCAACGGGGCGCTTGACAAATAATAATTGTTTGAGCTTACCGACCCCTTGCAAAAAAAGGGATTCATTAGAAAGAAATGCTGATACATCTTAGTACATTAGAAATTAAAAACTAAGTGAATGTTGCCAGTCATTTCTGAGGAGTGAACACAAATAATTAAGTGGTAATATTATTGTTCCAAGAATTGTTGCACTAGCGTTTTAGAAGAAATTTTGACTTTTCATAATTATTTTTTTTTTATTATTTTTAGAAAGTGTCTTTCATCAGTATCAATTTTATCTTTTTCATTTTCTCAAGTATTATATGTATACAGTGTGTCCCCAGATTGACGCATGAATGGGAAGGTCTGAAAATTTTTAAGTTTAAATTTCATCTTGTGGGGTTTAGCCCTGCTTGGATAGAAAGTAATTTGTCATATACTTTTACTTTTGAAAAATCAAGCACGCCTTGGAAATTTATAAAAAGGTAGTTTTTTTTCACGAATAAAGTGCCTTCTTTGTATGTGAAATCCTGTACTCCAAGGCAGAGTTCACACCGGAATGATACGATATGAATACGACAAGCGACAACCAGTAACACGGCACGTACCATATAAATTTAATTTAATTGTCGTGTTACTAGTTGTGTGGCTTGTTATGTTGCGTGTCGTGATCTCCAGTGTGCATTCCGTTAAATTTATACGGTACGTGTCCTGTTGCTGATTGTATCGCTTGTCGTATTGCGGTCGTATAACTCCGGTGTGAACTCTGCCTAACGGTAATAGATTGCGAAGCAAAGATAATGTAAAACATGTTGTATCTTCGCAACTGAACAAAATTTATCCAGCTACTGCCTTTGTTGTTTTTAGTCTTTAAAATATGCTTTATGCGAACAAAGTTTGAACAAAACGATATGGTACGATAGTATAATAAAATGGTATATTTTTGATTTACGCAACATTGAATTTGCATAAGGCTCTTTAAGACGTTAGTTTTTTTGATAGAATAGCGGCATCTATCCACACTATATCAATTTGGAATATCTTGCTTTCAGATAGAAACAGGAACAACAAACAAAGTTAGTTTTTGCTGTGGTTGCCATTTGTCCTTTTAGTTGAGATCTAATTTTCTACAATTCGCCGTAGGGGCGAGCAGGGTTCGTTAAATATGTAATTCCAGAATAGCTGTTAAGGGAGGAGAACATGAATGATAAAACTTACTTCAATATTTTCCCATCATACTCTAGAAAACGCCTCAGTTTGTCATCCGCTGTTGGTGTTTTGGATATATGACTTTGATGTTCAAATATTCTTTTCTGGGTACATGGATCTGGGGGCATTTGTTCTGCGTCACCCATCACTAAACCTTGACTCGCCATATATTCCTGCAATAAATTATGTAACTTCGGGGTTAATACTTGTTGACCAACTACATACTTTTGTAAATGTATCACAATCAACAATATGAAATACCATCCCATAGAAACAAACGTCTTTGCCCACATCAAAATCTTTCCAGTGCCAAAAATCTCCTAATTCGGTTTTTGGTATTCTATGGCGTCGGATTAGTCGTCCTTGAACAAGGCCACTATTCTACATACAAGATTCAGATACAAGTAAATTTCATTAGATTCTTTTTACAAATTGCAATTTGCTTACCTCTATTACTGGTTCCATTACAGTAATAGTATCATTCTCTAAAAAATATATAATGTTGACTTGCCGTACACGGTAATGTTCAGCTGGTGATTCCACAACGGACTGCTTAAAAAATGCTTTGAAAGTCAAGCACTTTTGGTCATACAAAGCAAAGTGGGGAATAAATTGTGGTAGTGCTACAGATCGCGTTCTGCCGTACGTAAGAGACGGATCATAACGCACAGTGTCTATTTTATCTATGTATCCCACTGAATTGATATCTAAGGGTTTACCACCAATTCCAGGGCCAGGATGTCTTGGAATTTTATACCCATTACAAAAATCGAAAGTATGTGATAAATGATAGCTGGTAATCTAAAATAACCGTTAAGTTTTAATAAATTTATTTTTTATATACTTAATTATTTATGTATAATAATATAAGTATAGTCGGCACAGATCAGTTACAAATTTACGTACGATTGTCCACATAAGGTGTCTTGGCGGTTTATTTACTTATAACGGAAAATCGTTATGTATATGTAAACTTCTAATCTAATTGACAACGAAAAACACCTTAGTATAACTCCAAAAAATAAATCACCTAGTTCGAATTTGACTTTGTACCACAATAGTATATAGTACCCCAAAAAGTACATCTGGACGAATAGCAAGTGATAAATGGACGGGATATTATTAGCAGATAAACTATAAGCGAAGTTGACCCTTAAATAATTCCTTAAGCGTGTCGTATTTATATAATATGAAAGAAATCTTTCTTTTTTCGTATTGGCGTAATATCCACCACATTTGCATTCGTGTAAGCGGGATTGATAAGTTAAGTATGTGTCTATCTATTATTATAATATTTGTATTTATCATGGAAAAATACGTACTGTGGGATCTGTAAAATTGTATCCTGGTAGTTTTGGGAGGCCAGCCATTCTGGGATATTATTTTAAAAACTTTTACTTTAATTCATAAAAAGAACCAACGACAATTATTGACAAAACGTTTGAAATGTCACAAGCGTTGCCATGATATGGTAGCCTAATCAATTTAATTATAGTACCGACACTTTATTTTTATGAATGTAATAAAATTAATTATCATGCACAGGGTATCTGTGAAGCTATAATGAAATTTGAATGAATCTTATTTTTACCAAACCTGGTTAAGAGTTAAAGCAAAGTGTACCCATTCTTAACTCAGTATATAGTGGTCGTTGTGTGAGATATATAAGGTAAGTCTGGGAGGGATGATTCAGGGGTGAAATGGCCCCTGCCAATAAATTATACAGGTGATTCTCAACCTATACGCGTAAATTTGGGGATTTATTCCTTATAACAAATAATGGCTAATAGGTGAAAAAAAAATGTATTAAAAGTTTTTTGGTTTCGTAGATATTCGTGAAATTTACTTTGGAATCAAGAACACATAGAACATTTAAAATAACATCACAGCAAGTGTTCGAAGTTATTTCCCATTTTTTCTATACACAATCGGGTTCGCACAATTCTCGCTCAGTATTAACTTCGGCGCGTACACTATGCTTTTTAAGCGACCCTAAAAATAAAAAGCAAGAGGATTGAGGTCGGGCGATCGAGGTATCACTCCGGTTAGACTATTAGACCACCTCTAAAAATGTGGTGGAGCATCATCTTGGAGAAATCTTATTCGGAAATTCAGACATACAACCTATTAGAACATATATCAGACAAGAAGCATTGGAAGAAAGACGTTCAGTAAAAGGCGAATCGATCTGGTGTACTGACGGCTCTAAAACTGACAAGAGAGTAGGAGCTAGAATATATATAGAAAGAAGCCAGAATGGACCTTTAGGTTAGCTTCAACAAAGACACGATAGTGTGTAAAAGAAGTGGAAAAATGGACGGATGAGTTAAGAAAAATCGTAGCTCTTTTCTCTCACAGCCAGGCAAAATTTAAAGCGATCGGTTTTATAAATGTTAATTTTAAGCTGATTTGGGGCTATGTAAGTGCCCTAAACCAGGTGGACACCCAACGGAAATTAAAATTGACCTGGGTTTCCAGCTACAAGAGTGTGAAGGGAAATGAGGCGATGCCCCTTCGGCATTACCAAATCGCGAATGGAGACATAATAAGTTCAAGGAGTAACAGCAAAAATCACTAAGACAAAAAACAGACAAAACAGTTCTTAAAGAAATAAGGACCTGAAACCAGGGCTGGGACTCTGTGTACAATAGAATTCTATTATAGTTTTCTATAGTAGAATTTTATGTTTGAAGTCGATAACATGGTGAATTGCTACTCTGTGTGTCTCTAAATAGTGCAATGAATTTAGGAATAGAAATATAATTCCTTAAATGGGCGAAAACCAACCGTTTAGAATTTATTGGCGTGACGTCCTAGTAATTATTAATAATAATATTAATTAATTATGAAAAATACAACACATAGGCGGCATTAAGTGAGAATAAAGAAGTTGTTTAGGTTAGGACTGCGAAAAATATTTGTATATTTTATTCGCTAATCCTTATTTATTGATTTAAATGTGCCCAATACACTAATTATGGGTGTGGATAAAGAAGAAGCGTTAGAAGGAACGCGCATCTTTAATATAAAACGACGTATTCTATGCGAAAAAGGCGATCTGTTTATACATTCCAAACTGATTCCAAATATTTCACACCTCTTTTAAACTCAAACAAGTAAGTTGTGAAGTACGCCATCAACTACTAAATGCTATCCTTTTCTAAGCGATCTATCTATCCTCAAAACGAGGTGTGTGGACGTATCGTCTTTAGGCGACAATATGGCGGCATATAGAAATCGACTATTGCCACACAAAGTACAAATGATGTAGAAATGAAGCGATAAATAGAATTCTATTGTACACAGAGACCCAGCCCTGAATTTACTAAAGACCTACTGAGTAAACACAGAAGCCAGTCAAAATGATAGTAGGTCTGGTCATTGTAAACAAAATAGCCATGTGAAAATATAAACAAACCTGCCTTTCTTCTTATTACAAATTCTGCCAAGAGGCAAAAATATCAACTCATGTTTGCTGCTACTGCGAGAATAAGATTGCTAGTACTGGCAAAAGAGAACTGTAGAACAAATATTTACATAAAGGCGCTGCTCTCGAAAATGATAGGTCTAATTAAAAAGGCAAAGTTAGGGAGCCATCTAGGACAAAGAAAATCACAATAGACCTGCAAAAGTTGCGATGAAACATCCCAACCATAATCTAAAAGCCGAGACTTTTGTGGAAGGGTATTAAAAAAATAAACAGCTGTAACGCAACTCATTAAAACTCGAGGAGCGTCTCTTCCTTATATTAAGGCTGAGCTGACCAAGAGAATATTTTTTTAATATCAAAACTATATGCTTGGATTTTTCGCTAAATAAACATTTGAAGCATATAAAACTACTATCGTGTTAAATAAATTAGATGTATGAGAAAAGCTTACAAGCAATATTGTAAATTCTTTATTGTAAAATGTACAAACACATAAAGCAATATACATACTTATTAGGTATAAACATATACAAAAAGTGCATACAATTCGAACATGCCCATAATCTCACAATATAAATATCTATAAATTTTAACAAAAAAAATAATATTAAAAACAATGTAAATCAGTGCCAGTGAACTTAATATGTATAAATTTCTTAATTAGTAATTGGTGACTATTTTCTTATATACTACTTAAATTAAGGCTGTAAGTCTCACTATCAAAAACGATATTTACTTAGGGATAAACGCTTGAAGCTCGCAATGCAACTTGTTTCAAAAATGCATTTCTCTTTCTACTTAACGATAAAATACATAAGTGTTATACATACGGATAAATACAATACAATATTAAGTACATCTTCATCATTTGGTTTTTCACTGTTGTGTATTATTACAGCACTGTTACAGATTTTTAACTTTTAAGTAGAAAGAGATATACAACAGAACACAAAAAGTAATTAATAAAGAGATCTTCCTAATACTCCACGCTAAGAAATAAAAAATGAAATTAAATAAATAAGAAAATGATACTGAGGAATGTAATTTTCATTTAAGCTCGTAATCAGAGGTAAATATTAGTTAGTGTATGTTTAATAATGTGGTCCAAAAAGGCAAAGTTTCTTAAACGAATATGGTGTATAAAAATAAAACCAAATCAGTTTGGTTATCAAGGCATGGTTAATTTTGGAAGATTATTTAGTGCGTGAGATCTTTCTCGGGTTCATCTTCATTGAGCAATTGCAATAAAAGTTCATAACCGGGTTCAAACGCTTTTCTACAGCCGGCATTTGTTAAAAGTAGATAATCGTACATATCGTGATGACTTATAGTACCATCTGGTTGAACAAAGCCTTTATCAATAGTTACAACTTCTACTTTAGGCATTGGTGATATTTGTTTCCTTATTAAATCATTTATTTGAGATAGTCTTTCCCTTATCGGATTTGGATATTGGCCTCTTGGGAGTAATGTCTGCAATGCAAATTGGAACACAAAATAATATTTATACATTATTTGGTGGAATTGAATTTAAATTTATTAAATTGTGCATATATAAAGCTGTGAAGTTACATCTAATACTTACAGGGACAACTATGTAGGTATTTTTATGTTTTTCATTAATTGTATTTATTATTTCTATAAGACCATTCACAACTTCTTCGGGACTGTTACTATGGTTGTTAGTGCCAACATGCAACACAATAACCTGTAAATTTATTGAAAAAAAATACAGTTAACGAATTTTAGTAGATGCCGTGTTTACCAATTAAGTTTAAACACAAAATATTACAATTAAATGTAATTTTAGTTTGCATTTAAGTAACTATTCAACGATGATTTGCAATTAATTATATGCTCATGAAAGCAGGGTACAGTAGAAAGAACACCCAATGTTGGTGAAACATAGTCGAGGGTGCAAGTAAAGCAATAGACAATAGGCCATCGAATCATTGCTTTTTAATATTGATATAAATTATATCCATTCAGCTTTCTGAATTACAATTTGTTTAGAGTACGCTGATCATCTGAGAATATACTTTAATATAGTCAGTACGCGATTGTCAAAATTTACAAAAAATTTAAACAATTATGTTCAGTATAAATCTTCTTTAAGTTCCTTTTACATATTAACCTGACAGGAACCTTAAGGAGCTTTACCAGCTAGCAATATTTTCTTGCCACTGCCTTTCCCCGTATGCGGGAATATGCTATATTAAATATCCGAAAGTCTTATACAAAAAGGTCAGCAATTCTTCCTTTTACTAAAGTCAGCACTAGTAGTATCTAGAGCGGAACCTGTATGGTGACCCGCCATACCACCAGATTTTACTAAACTACTACCAATTATCTTTGCAACTACGTCTAAATCTAGGTTATTCATAAACGTTACAAGTACTTATTTTAAGAAGGCAATTAGCCAGAGATGAGTTGCTGCTATTGTACCCATAAGTCTCATAGGATTACAGAAAATTGTTAAGAGACTTAAGCAATGCATCCACAATTACAGCTACCACTCAAATAACATAATATTTCAAACTCATGGAGGTAAAGGGGGAATTTTATTCGATAAATGGGAATAAAAATGTTGTTATTTTAATCTGGTTTGATTAACTTTCTAAATCAGAGGAATTGATTGTACCTTACTTTGTACTAATGTTTACAATACTCACTCTAGGTAATTATAAAATTATACGCAAATTTTTCCAATTATTGACTTGGAGATTGCATACATACATTGAGCTTAACTATAGTGAAGTTATGTAGTAGTTGTGAGAGTTAGGCTGGTTGTTTTCATTTTCTTAGCTACAGCAGCTGTAGGTATTTAGTTTGTCTGTTGCTTTCATTTGGTCATTAAACTTTTAATTACTGAAACAACAGTGGCCCTCACAACCACAACTACTGTGATAACTACTCTTGTTTGACTGTCTTAGGGATTTAAACATTTGAAACCAAAATGGCAACATCTTCAGAAATTGATAATAATCTTAGAATAATAGACAAATTACATCATGTTCTATGAAATAAGTGTGTCAAACTATTGTTCAGTGATTTCTAAGGATACAATAGTGGAATGATTTAAATTATTAAAGGTTTTATTTATTATTTTGTTGTCATATTTCCATGTACTATTTAATATTAAGATACTAGAGATCAACAAAAGAAAAGCTATATATATTGTTAGCAAACTACAATGAAAACTTATTTGTTAATGCATTGCAGCACAGTAGGGAATTGTCACAGCAAAAGTTGTATTTTGAATAAATACCTTTGGTTTAACATGATCTAATTCACCATTTTGTATTCGCCACAAAACATTTTGTACTTGATCTCTGTGTATTCCGAAGTTTAAACAATGCAATGGAGCAAACCATTCATTCCATACATCAGTATGTTGAAGGGCTTGAACTATGGAGTCTCCAATAAATATAACATCTGCATCTTTTTCCCTTGTTTCTGACAAAAAACGATTGTGCTAAAAACATATATCTTTTGTTAAAATATGGTACAAAATTTTATTTAGCTCTTACTATACTCATCCACCTTTGATCACCGTCAGGATCTTCAACTGCCATAGGTATAGTACATAAATTCATTATCAGCGAATAATTGCGAAAGTGGCTTTATAATATCCAAGAATGTTTGAATTAACCTAGAAATCATGAAATGATGTATGTCAACTCCAATTCGGTCAAGTCAATTCAAAGGCGAGTGAAGTTAGACACACGAGATATCAACTCTCTACTCATATGACATTTATAGAGGTTAGTTATGACAAAGGACACCGGACGTTGTATCGAAATGGATTATGGCAGGGTATATTCAAATTTAATTATTTGAAAATATGCTATAAGTTGTGGAAATTAGTTATTTATTATTTTTTCATTTCCTTGGTTATGCCGGTTTTTGTTTAATTATAAAGATGTTCTTTTTACGTTTCGGAACATTTATTGTTTGCTTTTTCATATTTTATTTTTTATCCTACAAATATTTACAAACAATTAAAACTTTCAAATTTAACATTTTACTTATTAATATCTAAAGTGATAATTAAACAAAAAGAAAAAAGTACATGATTAAAAACTTACATTAGTTATTTCCATCTTTTTGTTTTCACCTTTGAGGTGTTGTTAATATTTTTTTAAATTCATTTAAACTTAAAATTGTAAAACACGATTGTACATTATACAAGTCGACTAACAAATATATTAAATTAAAATTAATAAAGGAAATTAGTTATTTAAGTAAAATCATCAGCAGTTTCTACTGTACTATATGTCTGAATAGTAAAAACTACTGATGATTTTACATAAATAACTAATTTCCACGACAGTAAACTTAAAAAGTGTAATAGTAAAGGTGATTAAAAGACAAATTAGAAATGGCACTATATTAGTTTGATTGAATTACACATCATGAGGTATATAAATAATTTAAACAAATCTGAAAAGGTATTAATTTTCAATACATATATAATATTCATAATACAAGGTATCAGTAAAAAAATAGACATATTGATAAGCAAATAAATATATTTATCTGCATATCTTAAATCATTTGTAATTTAAACAGTATCTGTTCTGTTGAAGCAGAAAAAGTATCCTCTTCGTCGTTCTGCAAGTGCGAATATGTGATTTTACACATTCGCGAATGCGAATATGTGCACTAGACATTCGCGAATGCGACTGCGAATGCGAATATTAACTTTTTAACTTTACTGGCGTCATCTATTAGTTTTCAGTTTACAACTATACGAACACTTGCATTAAGCACACGCAGAGAATTTTTTCTCTAAATTATCCATTTTAATAGATAAAAATTATCTGTTAAAATGGATAATTCGATATTCGCAATATTCGCATATTTATTGCGAATGCGAATATTCGTTGCATCACTAAAGTGCGGTAAAGGCTCAATGCTTTCTATAATATTTGGGGTTCGTACATATATATTGTTTTAATGAAGTCAAAGCTCCATCGTTTTAATCAGTTTAATCAGAGGGGGATAGTGAATTGCGATGTTGTCGCTCTCGAGGAATTCGAGCAATTGTCTCCCAAAAGAATTGGAGGACCTACAACCCCAACTAGAGTGTTTGGCGTTGAGGTCTCCCGCCACCACGGCTGGACCAGAGGAGACAAAGAGCGCTCGGTAATTGTCCGCACAAAAATCCCTCGAGGGCGGAGCATAAACCTAGATGACCTTGATGGAGCCTCTGACGTTGAGAAATATTGCTGCTGCCTCAAGCGAGCGGAGAGCAAGAGGCGGAATCAAAGTGTGGCGAAGAGAATGGTGGACCGCAATAGCGGTTCCGCCGCCACCAACACCGACCCTGTTAGATCTATAGAACCGGTAGTTAAGGATATTAAACTTGTCAGAGGACCTCAGTCATGTTTCCTCCAGTAGCAAGACGTCTATGCCGTACCGGTTTAGAGCTTCCGAAATCTCGCTCTTTTTATGTTCAAACCATGAGCGTTCCACAACATTATTTTAATCCCTCGACTATTAAGGTAGTTATTCATGGGCGGGAGCTAGCGGAGGAATGACTTTTAATTGTCTGACCGCCGAATTGGGCGAGGCTGCTATAATGTCTGGAGGGCGTCGAGCATCGAGACGATGTCTACGCCTCCAGGCAGCCGACTTGACCCCGCCCCCGACACCTTGGAACCGTGGGTCTTTTTTCCTTGTATCCCCGCCGACTTTGCGGGAGTCTTTGTACCAGATGGTGTTGGTTGGGATTTTAATGTCTTTGACGCAGCCTAGGCAAAAGTCAGGCTAAGCTTGGTGTTTGCATTTTTATTGATGTTGGCTTGATTTGGGGCTCTGGTCTATCAGACTTAAGGGCACTGCTTTGGGCTTCGGTAATTGCAGACACCCTCTATAATTTGCCGGGTGCTCACCATTGCAGTTGGCACAGGTGGGAGGGGCGTGGGAGCCTTGGGGCACTCCCTGGCTCGATGGCCCTGTCCGCACTTGACACATCGTTCCGGAGCAGTACAGCGACTCTGTGCGTGTCCGAAACGTAAGCACCTGTAACACTGACCAACCATGGATCTGGACTTTAGGGGCTTAGCAGAAATGTCGATGTGAAAGACTTTTGGTGATTTCATAAATATGTTTTTGCTCTCGAGATATTTATTATGATGACCATAGGCATCGGAAATCCTGTGTTAAACCGACGCGTACGCGTGACCCCTTCAGGGTTAAAACCCTGTTTCTGTAAGTCGCGCATTATGTCCTCCTCGCTTAATTCTTGAGGAACTCTCCTCAGAACTACCTTTAGTAGCTTTTCTGAAGGGAAGTGATATGTATGATAAGGAATGTCATTAGATGAAAAAAAGTTTGATAATGCCCCTATAATTGGACTCGAAGTTAGGGTATAGCCTAATGCCGTCCGTTATGTTTTGGACTTTAATGAATCTGTGCCCAGACTGATTGATAAGTTGGCGCACCATAGGCCATTGATTATATATAATATAGATAAACCACGTCCATAAGAGCAATGGCAACGCTTAAATTTGAGCTTTTGGACCACGCCGCTATAGTGCCGCCACCGTTTCCTGGTCCAAAATATAAGTGGGATATCTAAGATCTCAACCTATGTTAACTCATTAGCTTGAACAGTGTTACGCTTTTAAATAACAGATGGTGCTGTTTATCACGCATATACATTGTCCGCGCCTTATATGAAATATTTAAATTTTAAAACTTGATAATTGCAAGAAAATGCAGACAAACTATCGATACATTCATGCCTTAATTGTTATTCTATTATATTGTTATCATGCTACAGCTATCTACAATATAAAATAAATCGTACAGGACATATAATCGTAAGGTGAAAAATCAGTATGATATTAATAATAAGTCTATGTTTACGTTCGATTTCGACCAATATAGAAATACTTTAATTTTTATTTTTTATTGTAAGTTGAATAAACAGTATTAGTAAACGTTTATTTATATAACATTAATAAGTTCTCACTCCCGTTTTTCCTCCTAAAAAAGTATGTGTAGATTTTAAGACATAATAGCTTATTGAATCAAGAACATGTGTTTTCATAACTTCCACTTTTTCCTAGGTGACGATATTCCGCATGTTGTGATAACGTAGGTATTTGTAAAAAAATATTTTTTCCTATTTGTTCAAAGTAAGCAGAGGGGTGAATGTCTTTTCTCCTCTCTCGATCTAAGATTTAAGGGTCTGTTATTTATGAAGTAACTCTTTATAATTTAATTAGATATATTATTTTGTTTTATTTGAAAGCAAAACATATTATTTTGAAGTATTACTTTTTCAAAGCTATAACATTTTGAAACTAACTAATTATGTATTGTACGCATATGATTCCCTCTCAGGATGGGATATGACGCTGTATGATCAGGATCAATTTTGTATACAGGAATTCGAAAAAAGCGATATTTTTTTTTGCTCAAATTAAAAGAATCTTCATAATTGGACATAGCGTTAAATTTGAAACAAAATTTTCTCATAAAAGAATCTTCTAAACCAAAAAATGAGATACTTTAACTCTTAGCGTAGTTTCATATTTTTGACCTTCCCTGGTTATACAATTAAATTTAGCAGATTTGATGAGGGTTATTTAGTTTCTAGACATGTAGAGGCATTCGTAAGAAAAAAGATTTACTAAATTCAAAGACAAACAAATTTGCACATGTGATGCGCACGTTCTACCGATCACTGTATGTTATATATCCCTTCTTTTTTTATATTATTATTTATATATTTATTATATTATATTTATTTATAAAGTTATGTAAAATAATTAGTACTTCAAACTTTTATTCACAACTTTTTCTCCTAAAACTACATAAAAAGCTCCAGCATAAATGTTTGTTTGCGCTTCACGCTGTATATTATTATAAAGGTATTTAGCTAAGCCATTATTTGGTTTTACTTTAATTTATGTACCAGAATAAAAAATAATGTTAGGTATATAAAATTTTGATTAAAATTATTTAGTTGAACACAATTTTACTCGATATATTTACCGGCATATATACAGTTTTAACATCTGGTTTATTACTTTTATCGTATCCAGATTTAGCACGCAAAAAAAATGACCTTTTGTTTTTTTGTTCCGTAGATATACAAGTTGTAATTCAATTGAATGTGCCACTCTCCACTAAAGTACGCCTACGTAGTTAGGTTCATAAATGCGAAAAATAAATCTCAACGAAAAAAATTAATTTAATAAATAGATAATACAGTGACATCTAGTGACACTTTAATGATATTTGGTAAAATGGCTGTTGTATTATCTATATATAATAATAATCAATGCCCTAGGCCAACGAGTCTTGTTCCACATCACAATTGGTGGTATATTAGCTGCAGGCAAGAAACCCTCGCCGGTTAATGGAGGTTTGGTTTTGGAGCTCCCTGGGGGCGTAAAATAGGCGGTACCTGATCCCCAACCGTGCTACCAGCGGCCCGCACAAGAGGCGGGTCAGTGGCGACCACTTCGATGTTATCAAGATTTTGCTCGACTTTGGTTTTAGTTTTATTGTCTTTTCTCCCTTTAGGAGTATTGAGGACAGAAAAACCGGTCCCTTGTCTCGTCTTAGAAGAATCAGTCAAGGTGGAATTTGACTCGTTTATCTATGATATTCCGCTTTTCTCTGGAGAATCAGCGCGTCTCTTTCTAAGAGTAGACGGTGGTTGTATATCCACCATAACCGCCTCCACTAGTGATGCAGTGGAAGCGAGGGAGGAATCTGAGTCAGCCAGTAAAGGAACCGTGGAAATTACAAACTAATTATTAAGGAGTTTTTATTTGCTGTAAAAATACTGATAAATATACTGCTGTGTACTGATTGACTTGAAAATGCAAAATGAATTTTAAAATGAAAAAGAGAAATAAAATTAACTAGCTCAACGGATAAAATTTTAAAAGGCGCAAAAGAACAATTAACCTCAGAGTTACTCTCGTGAATTAAAACTTGAATCTAACCACGAAAAGTAAATTGTGATTGAAAGAAATCTGACTTTCTTAAATACCCGAAAAATTGAAAAGGTTTAATTTAAAATAAAAGAACAGAATTTTTTAACCCAAAAAGGGGTTAAATTACAATTTGTGCAGAAAAAAAAAACGTGAACTGAAGGTTCTGGCCTAAAATAAAAACTGCACTTGATTCTAAATTAAAATAGGACAATGCTATTTCCTATGCAAAGCAAAAGATTCGTTTGTTCAGGAAGATCATCCTAAATATTTCAATTTCAATCTACGTGGTTTCAAATTAAACTAAACTGAGCGTGGACAATTTCTAGAAAATTACTAAAAATAACTAAAAGCAAGAACAATGCTTCTACTCACCCAAACGAGGTGATTGATAAAATAAAAATGAATCAGAAAAATTAATAACGGAAAAATTAACTCTTTAAAATAAAACTGAGAGAATAAAAACTAAAACAATATCTTCCCGAACAAAAATAATAAATGATCTATAATGTGCACACTTCAATATACTAACAACTATTACGAAAAGAATTCCTTGGTTGGCTATCTTTTACAGAAATCAATTCTCAATATTAAATGAATTACAAAATGGCAAACAATGATTTACAAAAATACGTCTACTCACGTTAATAGTCGAACAAAGAACTGCCTGACAAAACTCTACAATCGTTTTTCCTACAAAAACCCAAAATTTATAAACAATGCCTGAACGGAGTAAACAAAACAAAATATGCAACTCAAAATACACTCAGCAAACATGGGTTGCTTATCCATAGCAATACGTACACACTCACTCATACATTTAAGTACAGAGCGAACGCCGCGATTTCCCATGATTTGATGCGACCAAACGCGCTTTGTAGTTATCTATGCAGACAATGGCGAACTGGGACCACGTCTGGATTGGCTCTTGATTCCAGACGTTTGTAGGTATCCGCGCAGAGATAGCGGAAGAGGGTTAGGCGCAGTATATGCAAATATTACTTTGAAATGGGGCTATCCGTTTCGTGGGCCGTTGCCCGCTGGTTGATCGAATCATCTCGTCAGTGTTCGGCACTGTGCGGGAAGGGGCTCCCACTGTCACGGTGGGCAAGCGTGTTAGTCGCAAGGCCATTCACATACGGGTTTGGGTTTAGACGCTTCCCCGCAATGAAAATTGGCTTCAAGAATATTTAATATTTATTAATTATAGTAATAAAGGTGGTATTATTCTAGGATGACATCGCAAATTAATAACTATAGTATTTCAAATTAAAATGAACTACCATTATTATCTTTTTTAGGGTAAACACTACATCATAATAGTGTTTTAAGTAAAAAAAAAATAAACCATTTGCTTAGGTAAACAAACAAAGAAAATAAAAGTTGTGTTTCATTTCTTTGTAAGAAATACGTGGGGTTGTGCATAAAATATCCATTATATTTTACTCGACGATGAAAGAGCAGTTGTTATAAATTAAAATGGTTAGCTTTACAAAAGATTTAATTGTTTATTATTTAGTTTGTTCAATAAGCATGGATGCATATATAGATGAGGATTTCAATAAATTTATTCAATATGTTGATGTTAGTTGAAAATACCCATAGTGCCCACCACTAATTATATTCATTTTCTTATTCTGTCGTGCATTATCTTAGTCTGTCGTGCATTGTTTTATTTTGTCGATAGTTGACTATCGACATCGATAATGCCCACCACTTTACCCACCTAATATGTCCCCAGAAATACATTTTGTTTTGTTTCTTGTTATTTATTATTTGTGTTTTTTTATTCCAGACTAATAAGAACTCTGAAACTAGTATTTTTGGTTTCACCAATACTAGCTACTATAGATATTACTAAAGAACGGACAAACTCGTTCGGAGAAGCGGGGAAGCGGGGACTCAGTGGCGTTGCCTACAGCAGTCTATGCCTAGGAACTTGCATATGTAACTACACACTATACTATATATGTACCTACCTACATAGTTTTGCGAAGTCAGTAGAGAATATTATGTAAGGTTCTGTATTCACATGTAAGAGAACTTCATATTTACAAAAGAAAATCTAGAAAGTGGTTACAAATTTTAAAAACTTATTAAATTACAATAAAAAGTAACAATAATTAAAATAATTTTTTTGGCTAGCTTCCTCAATATTTTGAATAGAAGTCTTGAGGTAGGAGCGTATGATTTGATGTATTGAGTAGAGGCATGATTGATTATTAACATTTAATACATTTTGTTGATAATTTTGTAAAATTAACGTGCCGTCTAGATAAAACAAACTTATCACATTTTCCAATGTATTGTTGTGGAAAATTACAATTGCTTTGATATTAAGTAATATGTAAATTATTCTAATCAATGATAAAAAGACTACCAAGTTTTTTGTTTATTACTTTAAATAGTTAGTGACTCTTTATTGCTGCTGTTTTTATTTTTTTTTTAAATAAAATACAAGAAATTAAAGAAAATGTCGCTGTTACCTATTTATAATAAGTAAACAATTATATATTTTATCTTGTTACGGTGTTTAAAACGTATTCAAAATATAAATATTTTAGCAATCCTTTATTTTTCAATGAAAGCCTGAACGGAAGATATTGAGTGCTGCACATATATAAATAAACAGCTACATCTAAGCAGACCGCCAATGCGTAGAATACTTGCAAAACACAGCTGCTTCGTGGTTGTGTCGAACAAACAAGTTAATGTATATACGCGTCATCACCGTGCATTGAAATATTCCACGTGATTTACGGGCGCATGTAGTTTTATACAACGGGTGTGTTTTTCTTACTCGGTCAAACACAACTAGAGGATTTTATACGGGCAATCGGGTGCTTTCTATCAACACCGTAGTGGTGTTTTCTTCGATACGCGAAACCAACGTTGCTTTAGGATATTACAAAAGAAAGAATTAGTTCCACTCAATAATAGTTGATGATGATAACACAAACGTTTCTAAAACTAACAAGACAATACATAAATAAACCTTTAAGCTACTCAGAAAGGGAAAATAAATAGCACTTTAAAATGATACTAGAGTCGTATATACATTGAATTTGAGCATCTCTCTGCGTTGTAAACTATATATAAATATAATACTGGTGAGCATTATCGATATTTTCAACTATCAACAGTTATCGATAGTCGACTATCGATAGTTATCAATAGTCAATTATCGATAGTGTCCACCACTAAATATAATAGAATATCGTTCCTAATACGAATATGTATTAACGTTGACTTTATTGTTCCGACAGGAAAAAGTAAACTAACGACAAAAAAGGTGTTAGGAACCAGACGTGGGTCGGATTCGTATAGATTCATCAGCATATTCGATTGTCATATATGATTCGTACGGTACGAATCTTTACTATTTATATATGGATCCGTATCAGTCTATAGGAACCATATATATCAACTAGTATATACTAGAGATGGTTAAAACTACTTTTTTCTCGGAACTGATCTTTCTGCTCCGTTTAGTTGTTCCGAGGAGCAAATGTATAATACCACTTATAAAAGCAAGTGAGCAAGTTATGTTGAAGTGAACGATTTAAGTGGCGTTCTTACTTTATAGGAAGCTGTTTTTGTTTCTAAGTAATATTGGTTGCCTATAATCCTATAACATTTACGTAAAATGAATTTTAAGGAGGGTTTACGTTATAGCTAGTACTTGCTATTTCGTGAATTTGCGGAAATGAAAGATTATATAATATAGGTAATTCAAAAATATATTGTTTTACCTGCGGAAAAGTGCGGAACATAACCTATTGTATATAAATGTGCGTCTTTGGATACTGTGGATTGAACTATCTCTCAATGTTAATATATAAAAAGCAATAATATACTAATGTATGACAAGATTAGCTATATTTATAAGAAAGAGCAGTGCGCATGCGCTACAACCTGTATGGTTTGATCGTGTTTGACGCTATTCAAAAAGAGGTTGCTGTTTTGGCGTACTTACGCACTACGCGCCAAGCTGAAATTTAATCGTTCGGCGTTAAAACGAAAGCATGCGCAGAGCATCTTAGCATCAACTGTATCTATCTCCTTTCGATCACCTTAGTCCATCCGTCTCTGTCTCAAAGTAAATCATAAAGTAGTATTATATAACAACTGTTGTTGAGCGCGCAGGACGTATCTTGTCTTTGAAGATATCAGGTGTAGTGTTGTGAGTATCCGAATTAAAATATTCGTTGATTCCAATTATTGAAATATTCGGATAATTCCGATTCTTAGAAACCGATTCGGAATCGGATGATTTCGAATCGGATGATTGCGACCCGGATGATTCCAAATCTGTAAAATTTATACAATAATTTTATATCGAATGAATCTACCGAAACTTTTGGATAGGTGTCCATATACGTATTCGTATAAATTGTGTGATTTTCGAAATTCTCAACTTTCCGGTTTTGACTCAATCATCCGAAGTTTATTATGTGGACTGACGGGCGGTGTTTGTTGTGCACATTTAAATCACACAGTCACATCGACTCAATATATTAGTAATGTGCAGAATTTTTTATTAAGAAAAAATAGTAAACTTTTGTTTTGGATAACTTTAATAGAGATTTAGTTATGTATAAAATAAACACGAAATATGATCCCATATTCCATTGCGCTTATTGAATTCCACTTGAAATCATCCGAATACGTGCAGCTTATACGAGTATGTCTGGTGGAATATAGAATCGGAATATTATTCCGATTATTGAAATCATCCAAATACGTGGAACTTATACGGGAATGCCTGGTGGAATATGGAATCGGAATATTATTTCGAATATCATGGCCTTCAGATTGGCATATTCCGATTATTGAAATCATCCGAATATTTACAACACTAATCAGGTGCAGTCCTAAGTTTAGTTTATCATTTTGTTGGTGCTCTTAGAAAACTTAATTTAACATTATCGTTTCTTTAGTTAGAGTTTAATCAGTTTTAGTTAGTTTATAGCTAGTGAATTTGGTGTTCGGTTAGTGTTTTTGTTCGCGTTTCGTTACTATGGCAATTACACATCTAGATTTACATCAGAAAATGATGGAAACATCTGGCCAAGATTTTTCTGTTAAGAAAATTCGTATTTTGGACTTTCTCATAAAACATTTTCGAACAAATTCGAATAAAATTGCAACTAGTGCGCTCGAGAATTTTATGAGACAATCGCTTTTCCCACAATATCTTTCAAAGTGGAAATCTGCTGGAAGGAAGGAGAGCTACTTCTTGTCGAAGTATGAAACTTGGCTGAGAAATAAAATTATTTTCCCAAATGAAGTATTTCGTCATCAACGAGGCTATGCGACTCCTAGAAGTTCTGCATCTACAAGTGGTAAGACTGTACATATTAGTTCATTTATAGAGGCAAATAGTAAAATTTTACATTTTCATCATAGCGGGTCGCCCATCAATATCATTTCAAAATAGTTCAAATGGTATTAAACGTAGGAAGACTAGAAATTCGCCAACAAAAGACAGCAGCGGAACTAGCATTCGCTAGTTACAGAAAATTGCGATCTATATTGGACATACCAACTGCAAACTGTGCAATGAGAGGACAGAGAAGGTTTACGCAAGAAGACCGCTAATTTTTGGTAAGCCAAAAATGAATCGAGATGATTACTTCGTTCAACCAGAAAGAGACTTGTACAGATTAGTGCGGTAGTAGGCATCCTGAATGACGATAATGATGCGGTAAAAGAAATGGAGAGATAAATACTTGAAAGCCAGAGGCTGCAGTGCTTTCCATTAAACTCTATGTCCAGACGGCCCACAACAAAAAAAAAAGTATCAGGACGAAGGCAAAATTAATAGGGAAGAAGCAAGTGAAGATTCGGGTGATTAGTCTTATATCTGTTTTCAACTTATTTGTGATAAAACAATGTTCTGAAAATTTGGTAAAATATGTCAACCACCTCCTACTCCTTACAACAATATCTCCACCTCTTTATAACTAAATCTTAATAATCATTTATTAATAAATAAATATTTATGTGTCATATATCACAGGAAGTAAAGATCGTTGAGATTGTGACGTTTTTAAGTAGATACCTATTCATCTCCTAAGGGGTTGAAACGAATGAGAGTTTATCCATTCGTTTATATATATGTAGTGCATAAAATTAATTCAACATAATTGAATTTTTCAGCTAAATTACTTTTACAGTTTGAGTGTGATTAATTTCGATCACGAATTCCCTCATTTTGAACACCGTGCGATGGTGTAAACCGCTAGGTCGTAACACGCCGGTAAAGCGTCGGAGATCGTAGATGTTAACGATCGGGACAAATAGCAGATGACCTTTTCACCGTCGTAACTGTCTTACGTGTAAGATTTGATAGTGGAGCGATTATAGTTAAAAATTGTGGCACAAAACGTCGGTACCATAAACCTGTGCCAATGAATCTCCGCATTTCACGAACGTTTTTAGGAGGTGGTACGTTCAAGATAGCCTGGACTTTCCCCGAGTCAGGTTTTAGTCCTAATTCGTCAACAATATAACACAAATATTGCAATTGAAGCCTACAAAACTGACTTTTCTCGAAATTCAAGGCTAATCCTGCATCTTTAAGTCCTGTAAATATCTTTAACGTGTCTAAGAAAGACTGAAAGTCTTTCAAGATAATAACTATCGTCTAAATACATAAACCAATACAGAGAGGATTGTAAATCTGCACCTAAGATGGAATCAATTAACCGTTGCCAGGTTACAGGCGTGTTTGTCAGACCAAACGGCATTACATTAAATGTAAAATACATTACTTGGGGTACATAAAAAGCAGTACAATGCTTAGAATTTTCGGCAATAGGAATTTGCCAGTACGAGCTTAAATATTTGACGTCTCGAAGCTTGTCCAATCTAGAAGAAATAACGGGTACGAATAGTGGTGGGCACTATTGATATTTAACTATCGATAGTACTATTGATAGTCGGACCAACTATCGATAGTTATCGATAGTACTATCGATAACTATGGATAGTTGACTATCGATAACTATCGATACTTGATTATCGATAACTATCGATAGTTGAATATCGATAACTATGGATAGTTGATTATCGATAACTATCGATAGTGACCACAGTCTGAGGACATGTCATATCAGTAGAGAAATAACATGTCCTCAGAATTACATTGTATTTTGTTTCTTGCTATTTATTATTGGTGTTTTTATTGCATCCTAATGATTATTTATATATTTCGTTTCATGGTTTCATCAATACTAGCTACTATAGATATTGCAAAAGAAAGAATTAGTTCCATTCAGTAAATAGTTGATGACTGATAATCCAAACGTTTTTAATTAGCACAAACCTTTAGCTTATTTTTAAAAAAAAATAAACCATTAAGACGGACGATGCTTGTAGTGTTTCTATTGAATGTGGGCATCCTATGGGCATATATTCGTGGTGGGGACGACGACGTTCAACTATCGATAGTTATCGATAGTCAACAATTGATAGTCAAGACTATCGATAGTTATCAATAGTCGCTATTGATAGTGCCTCAAGGTTCGATGATACAGTCCTTCAACATTTTTGGAATTTCCTTCTCAATTACTTCCTGTTTTATCGGAGATACCGGGTAGTATCGTTGTTTAATGGGATGTGTTTCGGGTAATAATTCTATTTCGTGGGAAACGAGGTGAATACGGCCTAAAGAAGTTATAAAGACGGGTTTGTTCGTCTATTAGTTGTGAAAGTGCCAGCAAAATATAGCTTGTCTATTAATTTACAGATCGTTTAAAAAGAGAGAATGGATGAATTTTACTTTAGCGTTGTATATATCAAAAAAAAAAAACATTAGTAAAGTCCTTAAACTGTTTCAAAAATACATGCGTAATTTTTTACTTAAATGAAGAAACAGCGTAACTATACCTTATTTTTTCCAGTTACTTTTTTTGGCAATTTTATGACTGTGTGGAAGAATACTTTTGAAATTTATGGAATATATCTACTATAAATATTATATGGCATTCCGTCAATAACTGTTTAACTGACAAGACATGGAAGTACAAAGTAAATAATTTAGGCATAAATGAATTTGAATAGACTTTTTAGACAATGAAAATAAATACGATAGCATAAGGATATAAATTACGTTATAGGAAAATCATGCACTAAGTCATAACAAGTATACTACCGCAGACAATCATTATTGTACCTTACAGGAATGGTTTGTATTGAATGGATGAGTAAGTATTTTACCTACTCGCATTGTTTTGGGTATAGTACTCGCCGATTATTGACAGAATACATTTTTATTTACTTGCGAAGTGTCGAGTACAGTACATTTATAACGTATGGATTTTGTTCCAATCAATAGATTGCTTCAAACTGCTTATCGCTAACACGTAGCTATTTAAATATTGAAAGGGAAATGTGTTTGCTTGTTATAACAAAATGGAGATTCAGAAAATCGGTAAGAAAAAAAATACTGCTAAATAAAAAATAACGCTAAGAAAAGTGGCTTTTTTTATAAGTAAGCACCGTAAAAAAAAATAGAAATGGATATCACCAGTGATCTCTTTTCGATAAGTTTCAATGAAGTGCGATGCTTTTTTAGAATATAGCAATTTTCATATTTATTATAATAGCATTTTGCGAATTTACCTATTTTATTTTAGGCGTGTATGTCATTTAATATTTCCATTGCATGATTTTTTCAATTTAAAATCATTCCTGTCCCAAACATGATTTGTTTACTTCAATCTTTGATTTAAGTGATTTTTATAAGTTACCTACATGTTATTGTGTAATTATTTTAAATTAATAAAATAATAAATAGCTAAGGTACTTCTCCATTTATTATTTCACACAATACATTATTTTGTTTTCTTTTTTAAAGGTGGCTCTTAGCTGATAAAGTTATCATCGACTATTTTTATCAATAATGCAGTGTTGTTTATTTTCAATAGAATATGAGCCATATTTATTTACATATTCAAACCTTATTGTTAGTTAATTCTGCAGACCGTGAGAACATACATACATATATGTCAGCGACTTCTTTCAACTATACAAACTTGAATTTGTATTCGTGACTACGACAACTGCATGACAATAGCAGAAAAGTTGGAGGTGTCTACCGTTAGTTGTGAAGATAAACCGAGAGCTCCTATCGCGGACCAAATTCAAAAACGACCAGTATACCAGTTAAACCAGTCTGGTCGAGAACACTAATATTTGTATTTTAAAAGTAATACAATCATAGGCATTATAGGTAAGTTGTAGATATGTATAACTAACATACTAACTAATAATTTAGAAAGCACGAACAGAGCGTAATGTGTGATGTTAATGAGATAATAAAAATGCGAATTAACCGAAATTAGTAAAGTAAATTTTGTGACAAATCACATACCTAGTGCAACGACGACAACGATGTCGAAATTAAAATTCTATCCCTCATGATGTTTCATAAAATATCAACGAGAATTTGATTGTGATTGATGCCTATCGACAATTAGTAGAAATGTACAAAATTAATCTTTTAGTAGCTACTAGTTCTTAGTAGGTTTTGTATTACTCACAAAGAAATGAATGAAATGAATTGTAATATCAATTTATTTGTATTCAGCAGTTCTAGCTTTAATAATAGCGGTGTATCGTAGCAAATATCGCAGTTTGTTAAGGATTTATCAGTCTACAATCACAATTAACCCAATGGCATAACTGAATATTCAAGTGTTTGTGGTAAGAAAAAAAATCAATGTCAACTGAGAATTAATATTTTATTGGTGATATAGCTTAGATTTTCTCAGAGCTCATATGACCTCCTGCATCTGTACATATAATTAAACGTAAATAGGTATATGTGTATTGAATGTAATATGATAGTGGGTGTTGGCGTATAAGTATTTTTATTACTCGTTGATATTCTATCAACCATATGCATACCTCTACATATGTCTACAGCGGTTCTTTCATTTCAATATTTTGAGGGACAGGGAAGGGATAACAAGGACTCGTCTCATGACTTACAATCTTATTTCTTCTTTTGATCCAGTTCTCAATATATTTGACCACTAATAGTAAAGTAGAGAACTCACTATTCTCAAGTCTCAAGCTCATTACAGCTATATTCAAGTGCCGCGCAGTTCATTTGAGAGTAGGGGTTCGCAATTTGGCGCCTTATTTACTATAACCGGCAATGCCTATAAGATATTAAAAGCATCCTAAAATCGGAATTCCAATATAGCTGAGGTATTTGCGATAGGTATTTTGAGTGACCTTTTTTTTATGCCCTTTTTTGTAAACCCTTTAATAGTAACATCATATAAAAACGCATTTTAATTTTTATCACTTTAAAGGTAAATATCTATTCCAATTTTATCAAATTTAACAAATAGTTCTTTTGTAAATTTCAAGTGATTTATGCAAATCGAAAGGTTAAATAGTTTTATTAACAAACATTATTATTTTTTAATTAAAATAAGGCAGCGTTTTAAAAAATCCGGTTTAATTAAATAAGTAGCAAAACAACACTTTTTGTTCAAGTTTGTCATCCAGAGGGAAAAAATTAAGAAAAAATTAAATTAACGGGTAGAGGGAAGTGATTCGGGATTTGTTAACATTTCATTTAATGTGGTTTTTATTAATTTTTGCTACAAAATGATAGAAAAATATCTGGTTCTATTTTTCAAGTTGATCGTGAAAAATAAGATTTTAGGTTAGCTATACTTGACATCTGTCCTACATAAACATTGAAATCTGAAATTAAAACAAAAGTATTAGAAACTTTGCGAGTTGTGAGATCGTATATGTACATGTATGGTTATTTGGAAGGGCGCGATGAAGTTTTTGAGCAGCTAATTAAGAGAACCGAAAAAATGTATTTTTGAAGCAAAACATTTATTAAAAGAAATGTAGCAAACCAACATTACTCATATAGCACAAAATGCCTACCATACATCCATTAGATGTCATAGATATTCTATGGATGTCTCATACATCTCCAAATGTCCGCCTATTAGATATCCAAATAGTACATCTAATGATTCAACATTGAAGTTACTGAAAATAATTGTGGGAAATTTAAATTTGGTTGCCTGGGTTAGCGTAAAATACTTTCAGCACAGTGTTCACTGCTAAGTACGTCTCCCAAGAGCTTCGATTTTTAAGGAAAAGAAAACAGGTATAATAGTACAAAAAGTAGTTCGTAAGTGAGAGTATATATTTCAACAAGTTTACTAACAACAAATTATTACAAATTATTCTTGTTAATCTACTTAACTTCCGTTTCATCTCTTGACTTCCTGCAAAGAAAAAGAAACCATGACAGCTAGATATACCTATAACGGTAATCTTAAGGTAATATAAAAATAATCAATTATGTTTAGATACAGATTGATTAATACTTCTATTTTTAATTTTTTTCTGGAAGTACAGGTACCTGGTTATCGGAGCATTCATAAGTAATTCAATAATGTGGATAATCAACATTGGAAATGTCATCTTAGATTTTAATAATCAATATTAAAGGGTTCAGAAATTCACTTAAAATTTACAGAAAGTAAACAAGACTTCAAAAGCAAACACATTTTACGTACTGATTTATGTTTCTAATCTATCTAACTTGCTAGGGTTAGATATTCTGTTATGTTATAAATTAAATTACTAGTAACGTTTTAAAAACCGTGGGGATATTGTACTACTAGGTACACCTACGTAACTGCAAATGTATACAGCGCAACGCCACTTTTTAACTTGTTTACCGACTCTCGACGTCACATGTACGATTGAGTATAAACATGGTAAATAAACACAGCGCACGTGAACAAGCAAATTCGGGATTGGTTGATCTCATTCGGCTCGGAATTTTCGACCTTACTGTTTCGACCTAAAGTTGATTATAAGTACAAATACTTTCAGGCTTTCAGCACATGCTTAGTACAGCTATTCAATTTTACTTTATATTCATACCAGTAATAAATACAACCGTCTTTTATTAGAAATACCGTTAATTCTATAACGAATCTGAAATTTAACATTATTGTAAAATCTATAACATCGGATAGATCTCCACAAGATATTGCTCAGGGATCAGTTTTGGGTGCTCTACTTTTTTCAATCTATACTTGTGCCTTGAGTCACTAACGCAATGTACAGTTCATATGTATGCCGATGACACTCAAATATATTATTCTTTCCCTAAATATACAAATATAGGAGCAAATTAAAAATTAGAGATAGTCAAACTGAAGGTGTA
This sequence comes from Protaetia brevitarsis, assembly GCA_004143645.1. Lineage (NCBI taxonomy): Eukaryota > Metazoa > Arthropoda > Insecta > Coleoptera > Scarabaeidae > Protaetia > Protaetia brevitarsis. Next base: position 2,884,958 of record RXPK01000247.1, read on the forward strand.
CATGTAACTTCAAACAAAACACAATAAGCAAAATCAAAGTTTATTATTTGCCTCATTTGTGTAGACCTATGCGTTTTACATAATATGCATCTACATAACTACATACAAATATTTTGCGATATTTTTACATTAATAGTTAGTACTGCTGGTTATTCTTAATCCTCTGAGTGTCGTCAGCGCGACGTAAGCAATTATTTCGATAACGAAATATTTTTATTTGTATCGCACGCACATATATGTGGTTAGTGGTGTGGCAAGTTTCATTTTTTGTATTCCCAGTGCACGGTTTTCAAATAAAAGTTATGTAACCGTAATTCGGTCGAAATATGCTGCGGTTTACGTCTACTAATATATAAATTTCATCAATTATTTACAGCATGTTTCTGCTTTTATTGCTTCTTTGTTGCCTCACGTTATATGCACTCAATAATGGATTAGCATTGACACCTCCGATGGGATGGATGACTTGGCAAAGATTTCGGTGCATAACCGATTGCACGGTATATCCCAGTGAATGTATAAGGTTTGATATGGCAGTAATAAGCAACGATTCAATTAGATTGTAGGTATATACATATATAGCATACGCATACAGAGAACTTTAGCTTATTGCAATAACAGATAGTGAAGTGTAGAGCTGGGCAATTGTCCGGAGGAACAGATACGTATTGCGACGCGGGCCTCAAATGATGTAATATAAATAAAGCAGATCAATCGTGTTATTGAAATTTAGTATGTATTTATAAAACAGAAGTGATATCAATAGAGTTGTGCAAATTTTCCTTGGAGACAAAATCGGACAAAGCGCGCGAACAAATGAGCCACCTTTTTCGCATTTTATAGTCACTATATATTTAGATAAAAATTTTTACATTTTATAAGAAAAATGGTTCATCTGCTTTATTGGAGTACATGAGTTGGAGCGCACGTTCTCAATACGTACCTGCCGCGCCGGAAAATTTGCACAACTTTACTGATGTGTGATAACCGTCGTCTCGTGTACCCTCCTTTCTCATCGCTGTATACCAATGCACATTAGCGCACTTACTCTCTATTATCGCAATAAGGGATGGTATACGTTATATCATTGATAAATTGATAGTTTATTCTTATGGAGAATGTTGTCACCATGTACGTTTGGTTGCAAACTAATATTTTCCCAAAATATTCAATTCAGCACCACCCCTTTTCTCTTCTATAATCATATTCCAGCCCATAAAATTTAAGTATAGTTCTGAGCTCGTCAGATGGGCACATGTGTTCGCAATAGTGTTTTTTTAAGGTTTAACAATCCTTAAGATTTAAATCTAAAGAAAAATAAGTACTAGAAATAAAACAGACCTCTCGCTTATCAACTAGGATGTTTAATTTGAAACCTGTTGGCTTGTCTTTTACCAAGTAATATTATATTAATAGTGATTAAAGTAAAAGCAAAGCTTGATGGATATTTAAATGCTCGTTACACGCAGTGTCATAGGTATACTGCATTCTTTGATACGTTGGCGGTTATTTTCTTTTACTACGTCTCTCGAAATATTTTTTAAACATCAAATATCATAACATACTTTACCACAATAACAGTTGTAATTAATATAAAGCAGAAAATACCATCATAGGCTAGAGAACAGAACTAGGCAATGTTAAAATTTTCATTCAAAATAAGTAATATCTGTCCTCACTTTGTGTAGTAGTCTGCGGTAACATATTTGTTATTACATAATTTGTGTTACTTTTTTGAATTTCAGTTTGGTATGTCAATGTGTCTAATGGCTTTTAAATGCTCCCACTTTTTTATATACATAAGTACATATTTACTTCAAAATTAAAACGAAGACCAATTCCTAGAATAATTGCATATAACGGTTTATTAACACACTCATTAAGATGGAATATTTTTTTAAAAATCTGGTAGATATAATTTCAATTATCTTTATAAATTCAAATTTTTAGATTTCGCCTTTTTTATATACAGTATCTATTTGTTATTTATTATTATTGAAGTATTCTTAATTAGGCCAATACTATAGGTATTTCAATTAAATTTAAGATACTATGTTTCAAATGGACAATGTCCAAAAACCAAAACACGAGCTAAACATTATAATGTTGTTGCTAAAAATTGGCAGTTTATAAAAAAAAGGAGTTCTCAAAGTTTTTAGGCAGATTTTAACGTGTAATAAAAGAATATCCAATAAAAATGCATAATAATTTTCTACACGAAGAGGAATTTTTAATTAGCTTGGGTAATGGGATTGGTAATATCAAGTTTGATTGCATAATTTATACTTGAGCAACTTGAGGGAACGGTTATATCTAATTTCAACTTAAACTTAATTTTGATCAAAGATATAATATACATGATTGTTTACTCAATTTACGTTCAGAAAATATAAATTATACTTATTATAATTTAATAGAGCTATCATTCTGAAATACAATTTTCTTTACGAATAGAAAAGAATATACACTTAATTTATGACATTACAGACCATGGCAACAACAATATTATGTCCACAAGGTGGTATAATAAAACAGTATCTTCAGGGAGATGCCTAAATTGCTATTTTAATTGCTAAATTAATGCTGTTACCAAAAAAAAAATGCGTTGGTCATTAACACGTCCAAAAAACAGATCAACAGTCAAAAAAAAATAATCAATATTTAATAATTATCGGTTATATTTACAATATGAAAACGAACTCAGTTTTAATAATTATTAATTAATAAGACAAAAATCGTAGCACCCTACCCTATTTATTGTGTTATTAACCCATAATCGAACCAAAAAGTATAGCGAACCAAAGATAAAATACTATTTAAGAAGATCGACCAGACACCATATTTTTACACTTTCAACGCCTTTTACTAATAAATAAATAAACAAACAAATAAAACGTTTGGGTGAGGCGGAACGAAACTCGGCTCTAAGAGCCGTTTTACACGTACGAGAATTCTTACGCAAATTATAACAAAATTTATTCCGAAAATTTTTGTGACAATTTTCGTAAGAATTTTTGTCGCGACACTTTCAGGTCGTCTTACACAGGAATAAGGTTACTTCCATTTGCACTTCTCAGTTGTAACCTAAATCTAAACAATTATGATCCATATGTTGCTGGTTTATCGGTTAACTGGTATTTATTTAGGATTTATATGATAACCATAATCAAATTACAATTTAATTTAACAAATGGGCCTGCTTATAACAACAAATATTGTGAAAATTCCGGTTAAAATTTATTCCTGTGTAAAATGACCTGAAAGTGTCGCGACAAAATTTCTTAGAAAAATTCTCACCAAAATTTTCGGGATAATTTTTGTTATAATTTATGTAAAAATTCTCGTGCGTGTAAAACGGTTCTAAGCCAATAGGCTTTCTGGATCTTATAGAACGCATGGGTGTTAGCTATAAGAGTAAAATTGGTGCGAAAAATAATATATTGAATAGTTTATCAATTTATCAATGATTATATGTATACACTCTAATTAACAGTCGGTCCGCATATGGATATGCGTTTGCAAACATTTTGTCAACACAAATATGTAATACTTGTTTCTGGAAACGGTAAAGGCCTTTTACAAAAATCACTCCTTTTATAAATGTACGTAAAATTAGTACAAGGTCCAGTCTCAATATTTGGCAATACCTACATATGCTTACATTCTAGTCGAATTGTGACTTATGGCAGAACTCTCACAATATACAATTACAAAACTACATTTTCTTCAGTGAGCAATTAATTAAAGAAATGGCAGACCTAATGGTATCTGAAGGATATTTAGCAGCAGGGTATGAGTATATTGTGGTAGATGATTGCTGGATGGCAAAGGAGAGAGACGAAAACGGCAGGTTAAAACCTGATCCTGAAAGATTTCCTGGTGGTATTAAGGCGTTAGCAGATTATGTGAGTATCCAGGATTTCAGTTTCAACAAACCAATTTCCTTTCAGCATTCATTGATTATTTTAAACCAATTAATAATTCTACCGCTTCCTTTTATTTTCGTAATGTCGTTCAAAGTTTGTAATGTATTTTCCGTGATATAAAATATATAGGTAGCTACGTGAACATCATAATATATATTTCTGCGGTTAGGTTCACAGCTTGGGATTGAAATTTGGTATTTATGAAGACTATGGGACACATACGTGCGCCGGATATCCTGGAATTATAGGCCATCTGAAAACTGACGCACAGACATTTGCGGACTGGGAAGTTGACTACTTAAAGCTGGATGGATGTTACAATAATAGAAGTACTATGGTAGAAGGTGAGTTTTTGTCTTTTATGCAATATATATAGCCACAAACTGCAGGTGTTTGTAAAAGTATACAATAACTAAGTTACTCGTAGTCTGCGGCAGATGTTGTCTGTACTGTTTGGCTTCCAGTTTGAAACCCGTGCCTGGGACTCCTGGCCAACATTTCCTTGTCATTCACAAGACCAAGCATTGTATATAGTAATCGTGAGGCACACTAATAAAAGGTAGTGATACTACATTATAAAATATAAAAACGTAGAGTCCGTTGCAATAGAGGTGGTACATGTCGTCATAAAAATCTATGAGTGAGAATGTCTGACATCAATTATGACCCGTTGCCGGCTATCACTATATGTTACCTAGCAATGATGAATCAGCTAGAAATATTTGTTCATTGCGCCTGTTATGTCATCTACCATCCTTTATTGCAACGGACTCTATGAAACACATGAACAAACAATTTAAACAATGAGCAAAATTGAATTGTTTTCCCCTGAAGAAGTTTTGGCCAAGATATAAAAGAGTGAAAAATGCTTTCATCGCAGTCATTTTCAATTTTGTTCGGCCACTGTACCTGTAGGTTCTTCACCGAAGTCTGGATCTTTGATTTTAGCTCTATTTTTTGATGTTAGAAAGAAGCTGTTGTAAGAATTTAATACTGCCACAAAAGCAGACACACGAATACTTAATTCGTTATTTTAAATGAAACATCCTATATGTTATTTCATTTTTGCGTATAAAAATAATATGATTTTCCATAATCTGCTATATCTGTAATAACAACGTTGTTATTTAAAAAATAGCCCAAAAAAATCTCTTTACTATCGACAATGAATAAGGTACTAGAAAAAACAATTCACCAACAAATAATGAAACGCGTAAAAGAAAATGACATAATAAATTACAGTCAATATGCCAATTTAACCAAAATCAAGTGCAATATCTGCAGTATACGACCTAACAAGCACTATTCAAAAAGAACTAGATCATAAAAAAATAGCAATTTGTATGTATACAGTATATTGATATGAATAAAGCTTTTGATATTGTATCAAAAAAAGTTATTAAAAAACTCCAGCATTACGGTTTTAAAAAAAGGAATTGAACATAATAAAGTCTTATGTTTCCAACAGGCAACAAATGATAAAAGTAAACAACTTCGTGAGTGAATCGATGTCAAAATTGGATTACCATAAGGAGGAAATCTTCCACTAGTCCTCTATACCACTATACGTTCAACGATCTTTTGAACCAAACCTTTCCACGGAAAGCTAGACGCATACGCAGATGACAACTGTATTCTTTATTCTAGACACAGCACAAAAAAATAAGGAAACAAAAATCAAAAAAGATATAAAATTTTTAGAAGAATGGTGTTTCAATAACTTAGTTACCATCAATGAAACAAAAACTGTGTAGGTATATGATATATAGTCATAAAAAAGACAAGCAGGAAATAAATAGGGGAGGGTGGACAAGGATGGCCAGGGAGGCATGATGGGACATCGTCTTATCTACAAAAAACCGGTCAGTAAGCATCTGTCAAATAATAGCAGTCCTAATAATTGACAAGTGCTGTTTTATGTTTGTTGTAATGTAGAAAACTTTACTAGTCGTAATAACAAAGTTATTGCTGTTGTGCGTGAACTTGCAATTTCCAGAATTTCGTTATTATTTTGATGGTGAGTTCAACGGCCAGTATCGGAAGCATAAGTAAATTATTTACAACTACACTTTTTTGTGCTTATTAATTAACATGTATTGCATGTATTTTCTTAAATGTAAATTCGCCAAATATTTAATATGTTATTATAACATAACCAGAAAATGTCCCAAGAGGCAAGATGGGGCTATTGGTATGGGGCAACATGGGGACATCATTATCTCACTCTTCAGTCTGGTCCGTTATGCCTGGATATGCCATTATGCTTTCTGGAAGACATAATGCTAGTTCTCATGTTAGGAATAAAGACAGGTTCAATCAAAGCGTAACAACGGAAAGACAAACAATCCTTACAAGCACTACGTATAAAAATCTGCAACAAAAAAAAATAAAGTCTGGAGAATCCCTAAGGCAACTGAAGTGCGAGGGAGAGTTAAGGAAAAAAATGACAAAGAAGAAACAGAAGAGATGAAGAAGCCGAATTTTGTAAGGAAAGCAAAGAGAAGATTTTTAGAAAACGTCAAGGAAATAATCAAGTTCTTCTGTTGAGAAGAATGACGCCTCAATGTAGTATGTAAGGGAAGTATTGATACAATGCATGGATGGCGAGGTTGGGTACATGGAGGGTGTGCGAATAACGTGGATGAGTTCGTCTTCTATTGTCTCAATTGTGAAGATTAAGATTAATATTCTTATCGTTATTGTATTTTTTTACTTTAAGTATTTCCGATCCTTTAGATTCTCTCTCTTTAAGTTTAAGCTTTGTTCCTGCATGTTTTTAAGAATATTTTAAGAATCTATTTTTTTTTTATCTATTACCTAGATTTATGGTACGACCCATTCTTAACTGGAACCCCATTCTTGCCCCCATGGTGGGGCAAGATGGTGTATTTACACATTTCTTTTCAAAATTTTCTCACAACATCAAGAGTACCTATCGAAAAATTGTAAATTCATCCATCAGCAGATAAATACTTAAAGATTATAACAAGCGTACTTAGAACCTTGTATATCAATTTGCAATCCTGATGCAGTGTTCTAAAGCTTAATGTTCCCGTCTTGCCCCACCTTCCCCTATATAGAAATAAATAATCAGAAACTAAAACAAGTGACTGAAACAACATACTTAGAATTACAACTACAAAACACTATGAAATGGGATAAACATACACAGCAATTGATTGAGCAAAATACGAAACTTATTGCAGCTCTGAATAAAATTAAGCATATAATACCGTTCGCTTATATAAAAAAAAATAACTGTATCATGTTCTATTTACCGCCAAAAATAGTTATCTAAGAAGCATTTGGGGAAATACGTCAGAAAGGAAACTATCCAAGATACAAGGATAGCAAAACAACGTGCTAAAAATAATGTACAAGTTACACTATAGAACCCCAACAACGTCTATTTATGAAAAGACAACTGAATTAAAGATACATGAAGTAATAAGCTTAAATAATATATTATTTTTACACAAAATAAGAACAATGAAATCAAAATTAATTTAAAATTACAAACCAACAGAAAAATACACAATTACAAAACTCGTAGAATATCGCACTTGAGAAGTGAACAATATAGCTACCATAAGTACAGTTAAACACTAACAACAACAGCAATAGACATGTACAACAAAATACCAAGATACATAAGAGAATATCCATGCAACAAATTCAAAACGAAGCTAAAACAATTGCTAAAAATATGTCCAAGTTGATCCCATGAACTCGACTGCAGCATAAAAACGCCCTCAACACCGTTAGCCCGAGATAGCTTCCGTGGCGTGGATGAGGGATGGTGATCAGCAGCGTGGGAACCTACATATATTTGTTATTTGTGTGTAATATGTATCTAATTCTTTTTGTAACGCTGTTTCTGTAAAATGGAAAATAGGGCTATAATAAAAGATCCAGTCTTCGTTGGGACACTCTGTATATAGGTTGAGTTTTCGTTGGTTCTTAATCATAAAACTAATTATAATTAATTTTAGGATATGTCGAATTCGGTAAATTGTTAAATAAAACTGGGCGACCTATTGTATATTCCTGTAGTTGGCCCGCCTACGAAGAACCTCTAGGCATTAAGGTAGGTCAAATCATTCGCGATTTTGTGAAATTATTTTACATATGATAAGTCGATTTAGTCAGATTACAAGCTATTGGTAGAAACTTGTAACTTATGGAGGAATTGGGATGATATTGAGGATACTGGTCAAATGTGAACTATATTTTGAAATGGTTTAGTGATAATCAAGATCGTATAGCCAAATATTCTGGCCCCGGTCACTGGAATGATCCAGATATGGTAAACATACTTCCAGCGATATTGTCACCGCATAAAGCTTACGTTCGCTTTAGTTACTTAATAGTAATTATGGCTAAGTGATGAACAAAGTAAAAGTCAAATGGCGATTTGGTCTATTATGGCTGCCCCGCTTTTGATGTCCGTAGACTTGCGAACAATAAGCGTGCAACATAAACAGATTCTTCTCAACCCGGATGCTATCGCTATTAATCAAGATTCATTGGGTATAATGGGTACATTAGTATATACAGTGCGTAAAACTGAAATTGTAAAATTGTTATACCTACTTTTCGTGAATTCCGTTGTTTTATAGGTTAAAAAAATAGATGTTTGGACAAAACCAATATCACCTATTATTAAAGGCGAACATTCTCTTGCTGTTGGATTTATAAGTAACCGAATAGACGGTTATCCACATCTCGTTGAAGTTCCTTTGGAGCTTTAGGATTGGGTAAGTAGTAAATGGTTATCATGTCAAGTAGTGTTATCGTAAGGTTTGTTCTTTGCGTGCTACACGTCTACACTCCTCCTAGTTAAAACAGGATAGAAGATCCGCGATTGCGTATATGAGAACGATAAAAATATGCACCGGTGTAATTGGAGTAACCTCCAGCGAACAAACCTGTAAGGTAATCTTTTCTGATTTCAAATAATTCACACAGGTGATGTGTTAAGTATATTTCTACATTTAAGTCTAATTATTAAGATAAAATAACACATCCATAAATAACTAAAGCACTACTAAAACTCACTTAATGAACTAAATTCACATAAATACTTTTATTTAACGCGTATGAATTCTTGTTCTCAGGTCATACCTATTATGATATGGGTGGTTAAAATTGATATGCTATGTGTTAATACATACCGTGTATACTGTGTTAGTAACTAGTGGTGCATCCACCTAAATCAAGTATCAGTATCTTACATAGTATCTGTTGCCAGACAATTGCTAAGCAACTATTTATTAAGTATTTTACTGGTAAAATATCAGTATGTGTACGCGTACTCATACACGTTTTGTTGCATTTGGCCATTTGAGTATGAGATAACAGGTATATATTAAATCGTGTACCTCTTCTATATACAAACCTGTATTTTGTACCATCTCTGCAAAGAACTCTCCGATAGAGATATATTGCCTTCCTCCTCGGATGGCTCGGGCGTATTTATATTTTTAACGCTTCAGGTTTTCTGGAGCGGTCCATATTTTCCTGAATATACTTAGTATATTCGCATTAGAAATTTCGATCACTTATCGATGAAGCATACATACTGCAGCACCCTTTATGGGCGGCTTGACATGTGATCTCCGTGTTATATAGACACCGCCATCTCCTGGCGCAATTACAAAATCAAATTTAAAATTCAAATAATCGCATGTAACAGTAATTAGATTTTTTCTAATCATGGCAGATAATGTTTTATTTTTTTTTGTTTCAGAATGTATTTGAACCAACTTATAACAACGTATTAAATGCCACTCATATTTTTGTGAGAGTTAAACCATCTGGTAAGAGTTCATTATTGTTATTTGTTTAAATTATTTCCTAACCTAACCTAAATATTCATTTTTACAGGGACAGTTTTCTTGAAGCTAGTACCAAGAGATTAAGCAGCGATTTAAATTTGTGTGCAGTAAATTGTAAAAGTAAATATAATTATCTTGTTACGTGTGCTGAATATTTATAATTAAATACAATTGACTTTTAAACTTCTTTCATTTATACTGTATTCACTGCGTTGTATTGGGACAGCACTGCCAATTAGAAATATGCTTACACTTATGCAGATGAGCAGCTGATAGTCGAAAGCCGACGAGAAGAGAGAAAACATTGCTTCAAAAGAAAACATTGCTTGTAAAATTTAGTTAAACTTAGAAATCAGTCAAAACATTTCAAATACGTAGAAATAACCTTTAGTCAACCTCTTCCACGTACAGTTAAGCGGCGTACGTATGCAGGAAAGATGGAGTCAGAAAATGCGTCCTCGAGAAATGGATATATGGTGGAATTATTACGTCAGTAGCGGCTCATCTGGAGATGTAAGGAAGTTAACGCCTATACGTGTAGTATCTATTCTGTATTAACGTATGGTTAACCATCGGCTGAGTATTAAAAATGAAATCATGTTTACATTGTAAAAAAACTACAAACAAACTTCCAATATGCGCAAAATTTTACTGCACGCACCGTTGTAATGTACACATTGTACACGCTCCACCGAAAGCATCGAGCGAGAATCAGTCATGTAAGATATGCCTGGAGATAGACGACCAAACCATAGTAGAGGCAACCTCTCTTTAGTTTAATCATAGATAAGGTAATAGGTTGGTATAAATGGCTCTCTATTAAGAAATTCGTGAAGCTGTGCTGCTCGCGCCATCTTGTGATACGAATCCCCGCTTAGCAGGCATTTAGCGCGGTTATTTAAAAATTATTTAAATTTCAGGGTATTAAAGAAAGATTGTGTTATATGTTACCATTTTGTTGTTATAATACGAAAAGAAAAAAATAACACATTCTATAATTGCACATATATTTTAATAAAAATATAACATTTACAAAAAGTATGGACACGTATTTTCTTGATTTAGAAGCGTATAGAAGCAAAATTAGGGCGTTTTTTTTTTTTTTTTAAGAAAATACAAAGTAATCACATTGTTTTGCAGAACTACGTGTGGTTGCAAAAAAAAAAAATAAAGCAGGATGTATGTTACGAACAATGAGAGGAAGGGAAGTGCTCTTAGTTAAGATAGAGGGACACAATGGGCAAGTGTCAATATTCCGGGGATTGATATCAGCAAGAATCAAAAAACTCCTTTTCTTTGTCTCTAGAGCTTTCGAAGTAAAGTTATTTCATCATCGGTAGAACAAAATTACAGTAAGGTGGTGGCAATAATATCAAACAATACATACATACAACAGTCCAATTTAAAATAAAAAAAACATTATAAAAGTTTAAAAATTTCAGCAAAAACACTGAGATTAATAAATTTAAAATAATGTAGAAGATATGAGTAACAACAACCGCCATATTGTGTGAGTCAGCTAGTTGTAAGTCCTACGGATAGGTATTTCAATACCTATTCTATTGAAAAACAAGCTCAACTCCAAATTGGACGAATTACTCCAAGCTGATATAATAATATATATAATAGTAAGTTCAAGGACCCTTCCCGTGGGTATCTTCGATGGTTCCGGTCTTCAAAGAAAAGGGAGAAGTTCGTATTTGCGTAAATGTGCGAAGAGCAAATAAAGCCATAAAGCAAGGAAAGACCAGGGAGTCGAAACCGTTTCAAAAACCGTAATATAAGCGGTCATTATTTCGATTTTTGTTCGGGTACTCTAATTTTAAAGGTACCCTAAATCTGACCTTATTTCTGACCGTATTTATTCGGCATCATTATTCTAACCGAGTATTCCCTGGCCGTATTTATATGTCTGCTATTCCTAACCATATTTGAATTACGGTTAGACTTTCAATGATCGTTTAGTGACCGTATTGAGACCATAGTTGACCGTATATAAATACGGTTGAGCTTTTTTATCTTGAGACAACGGAATATCTCTAAAACACTGCATCAAATCAAAAAAAGATCTTAATAAGAATTTATTATAATGTAGGGGCTCATGAATGGTGCCAAACTCGATCCCCCACCTCATCCCCCCAGAGTGGGAGGGGGGACAACTTTGAAATCTTAAACCGGAACCCCCATTTTGTATTACAGATTCGGATTCTACGCCATCAAGTATGTAGCTTTTGTTAGAACTTTTTTTTTGAATTCGTAACAGATTTGCTATAATCGCAAAAAACATGATTTGAACGTCTAGAAAAAATAACAAAAAAGAGAGCAAGCAAACATGATTTGTTTATTTTATTTTAACATAATAACATTCAAAATGCCTCACAACGAAAACTTTACTTTATCATCCATTTCAAAATGTGTTCGAAAATGTGCCCTTCCACTCGATACAATATTTAATTGCGCAATTGGAGTGTTATTCAACGATACAAAACCGTACTTTATGCAGTACTTGACAAGCTGTTAACACTTACACATTGTCCGACCTCATTTAGATTATTAATTATTAGTCCAATACAAATTAGTTAGTGTTGAATATTTAAACCAGTAATGTAGGCTACAAGAATTGAAATGATTAAATCTATGGAGGAAAGGTAAGAATATACAGATGATGCTGTAAATCTTTATTTCACAGCGTTTTCCTGACAAGGTGCGATCAACGCGCTTCTTTTTACCGAAGTCGTTCAACAGTCTCTATAGCGAAGGAACTGTCAAACAAAGAAAACGTAATCGCCGAAAAACAATTGCTGGAAAAAATAATGAAATCGCCGTATTAGCTGCAATAGCAATACGCACATTAGTACTCGTAATTAGTACTCCGAGAAGTAGCTCGCGATCAGGAATTTCTCAGTCCACTATTGCCAAATATTGAAGCGTAGGAAATATTATCCATTAGAGTTTCCTTGAATCAAGAACTTCATGGCAACGATTCAAAATCGAGTGCGATTTGTCAATGGGCGCTCAACGGATACAAGATAACCAAGTTTTTTGGTCGAGTATTATTTTCTGACGGGGGGTAGCGACATGCACCAATCACGGTCCGGTAAATCGGCACCACATGCATTACTGGAATATCGCAAAATACCCATTGGTGCGCCAATTGAACATCAACATCCTTGGAACGTAAATGTTTGGTGGGAAAATTGGCACTAAAGCTTATTGGTCCATATTTAATCGATTTGGAATGTATGTATGTATTTATGTAATGAAGCGGTGGTGTTACACTGCCGACCAAAAGATCTAATTGTGTCCCCTAATTTTTGCTGCATTACCAGCTGGCCTTCCAATCGCTATTCCTTTATAGAAAGTGTAGGAATGTCAGAGGGCCCAGTCTAGGTAAGATCTCCCTCTTCGATTTCCACATGCACCCAGGTACAATGCCCTCGGGTTGCACATGCTATGCCAGTTTGAGAGGAGGTGGATAGGATGTTTTCATCCTGTTCCCCACAAAATCTGCATTCAGGATCTTATTCCAATCCAAGCTTACTCAGGTGTCCCTTCAGTCTACAATGGCCCCTAAAGTATTCCTGTTAATATGCGAACATGTTCTTAACAGGATCTTTTGAAAACGTCCTGGAGATAACGGCGGAAGCTCCTTGGCGTGGTGACGTTCACTAGGGCAATATTTATGCCCGCCATCTCGCCGTTAATTTTCGGTGAGTCCTCACCGTAAGGGCTTGTCCCCCTCCTTCTTCTTCTCCCGCTGCGGTGACGTCAACCTCCATCGTAGATTCGGATGACGATTCTCCGCGATAGAGGGCTGCAATGTGGAAACTACCAGTACTTTCCAACATCGCTTTCGGGTTGGTCCTCCTTGGATGCGCCAGGAGTGGGTTGGTCCCCTTGGATGCGCCAGGAAGTCGGTTGGTCCTCCTTGGAGGTGCTCGGAGTGGGTTCGTCCTCCTTCGGCTGCTTCTTGAGCCCATGCACAGGGATCTCCCAAACCGATAGTGGATGTGTACCCTTTGCTTCTGATGGGGTTTGGTAGAAGCTTCCGTCGATTCCCACCCTCAGCAGCCGGCACTTGCCTTCGTCCCCCTTCAGGCTATAGGACATTCCAAAGGTTTGTCCTAAGCCCTTCATTTTGTGCTTCTATCAATGATAGAAGCCTCTCAGGGGTTTCTCCCTGACATCTGGGGAGGTATAGGTGGCCGACGTGTGATTTTGGAATTTCGCTTCCCCCGCACGGTGATCAGGTCCACGCCCTTCCAAGCTTTCAGCTTGGGTACCTTTAGGCGGAGCCACTCGGCGGAATGTGGTGTTTCACATTCAACCAGGATCAGCCCCGGCCTTAAAATGGATGCCTTCGATTTGGATCTTATGCTCCCATGCCACGTACATCTCCTCCACTAAAGCGCTCCAACGCCGTGTGTCGTCACACTGAGGGTGACCTCAAGGAAACCAATTTGGCAGGCGATCCGCAAACTTTCTCCACATTATTTGACAGCCATCGCATAGCTGAACTTTCGTGGAGCAGGGATGGTGCTTTTACCCACTTCTTCTTATTCTTCTTAAGCGGCTTTTGAGTTGAAGTAGTCTGCTTCTCCCCTTTGAGTCGTTTCGGCCTTGTGATCTAAGGCCTTCTTACCTCGCTTCCTCGGCGCAAGCCCTTCACTGAGGTAGCGCAGGTACCATTTGCACCCTGCTCCGCTGAGACCACGTCGCAACGGATCGTCCCTACCTCCAAGTTGTCCTAGTTCGGGTAGGGGGCGTTGCGTTTTTCTGCTCTTTCTTTCAAGAGCCAAAGAGGTTTGTGGTTTGGCTCCTCCCTTCGTTCCTTCCTTGTGAGTGATATTCATCCACTCTGGAAGTAGGAAGCTTCTTATGGAGGCTTGCTCCACTTTTTGTTGTTAGCGGTGTCGTCCCCCTTAGGTAAGTTTATTAAATTTGCTTTACCTCCATGGTTGATCCCACGAGTAGCTAGGGAAGAAAAGGTCCGCCTCCACAGAGCCCCCGCATGCAGAGGTAAGGCTAGATACAATGGGGCTGCGCCAGGTGCCCAAAGGTTGGACTAGTAGAGACGGGTCTTCTATCCAGCCACGCATCCCATCAGCCTAGTCCGCCGCCTTAGGATTTAGGTTTTTGTTGAGATTGTCTCCTCTCGGTCGTGCAGTTAAGCCAAGACTCCCCATCCCTTTCGGACCTGGTTTAACAGTTGGGCTTTCGGTAGCCGAAGGCAACAACTGGCATCGTAATGGAACTCGTGAAAGCCCTTAGCCACGATACAGAAATCAGCTCGGATGGGAAATCGATGTGAACTAAATGTTAAATAATATCGAAACATCTTGCAGAAAACGACTTCACATGTGTCACTTGGAGACCTTCCCTTGGACGTACGACAAACAAGTGGTTCCAAACATGACGGTTTATCCAGCACATTATTCAAAGAATAGCACGAGAAGTATTCAGATCGAGCCACAAACGTCGATGGATCGGAAGAGGTGGTCCAGTGTCCTTGGCATGCAAGATCGCCAGATCTTACTTCCCTTGACTTCTTGTTGTGGGGCCACTTAAAGTCTGAAGTTTATACAGAAAGTGCAACCACGAGGAAAAAACATGATAAAGCGAAATCAACAACACTTGTTCAAGGATTATGCCGGAAACACTTCTCAGTTGTGTGCAATCATTGCGAATAAAAAAATGTATCAAAGTGGAAGAGCACATTTTCTGATATGGGTATGATAAACAAAAGTTCTTCGTTGGCGTAGAATCGGAATCTGTAATACAAAATGGGGGTTCCCATTTAAGATTTCAAAGTTGCCCTCGCCTCACACTCTGGGAGGGGGAGGAGGGGGCAGGGGGATCGAGTTCGGGACCATATAGTGAGCCCCCTACATCATAACAAATCTTATTAAGATCTTTTTTTGATTTGATGCAGTGTTTTAGAGATATTCCGTTATCTCAAGATAAAAAACTTACCCTGTATGTAATTATGCCTGCTATTTCGAACGGGTCGAGCAGTCCCGTCCGACTGCAATATGTTCTGGGACAGCGTTAACCGTATCGCAACATGAGGGGCGGTGCCAGGGAGCAGTTAAAATTTTGTATTTGACCGTATTTATATACGGCCAAATACGGTCAATAAACGGTAAACAAAAATTCGACCAGAATTCAAATACGGTCTAGAGTATTGGTTTGACCGTGATCGAAATTAATCCATTGAATTGCGTTTACTGTCAGACCGTATCTCTCTCTGCCACTCTGCTTTCGACGGATGAACTTATTGCTAATTTCGACAAGCAAGTATTTCCCGTTTGGACATCACGTTTTGTCAATTGAAGTCGAACCGAAATTACGACATATCACAACTTTTAGCACCAAGAAAGGATTATTTCTGTGCAAGAAACTCCCTTTTGATGCGTAACATGTGCTCCAGAAATACTTCCAAAGACAAAATATTATTTCGATATGATGGCTTCGCAATTCATAGAACGATATATTATTTACGGTACTAATGATCAAGAGCTCCATGAACGTCTTAAGAAGGTGCTCGAGTCCACTAGCCTAATATACTTTTAATGAGAGGAAAACCCTAGAATTCGTAGACACACTATCATGGGAAAGGTATTAAAGCTCAGGACAAAATATACCTATACATGTCATGGAAACAAGTCGACAGCAAAAACTGTTGAAGAAATTTAGGGTTTCGTAGGTTTAGGTATCCCGTTACTTATTACGTTACATGTGACAGCAGGAATCAATTCATCAGCGACTTATTTAAACCATATTGTTTACAAACTTCAATCCCGTTAAACATACTGTAATGCATATTAATGGAAGAGACTTCAGGGTAAGGAACTACGTTAATAGGAAAGAGAATAAACGAAATGTGATTTGAAGCAGGTGAAGGGGTCATCATGGGAAGTTGTATATGAAAAAGAAAAGAGGGCAAAGTAAATAGTTTAGTGAGGGGTCTAGGAGAAGTTTGCAATAGTGTTGTTTAGTATTAAAGATGAGGAAAGGATGAAGTGCATACGCCCCACGAATACACCGAGCGGAGAATTAATCGTCTAAGATGCGGGGTGGAGGGTAGAGGACATACCACAATAGAGGAAAGCTCTGTTTAATTTAATCTTATCCGAATAAGTATGCTACAATAGTAAGCGAAGAGGCTAACCATAAATCTGGCTCCGCACCGTTCACCCTCCCTGTGAATTGTCGTTCACATGCGTTCTAAATGCATGTGTACCATAGATAAATAGATTGGTAGAGATGGGTAACTACTTCTAATTTTTTGATACCTGCTTAACAACGTCCCTTGCCAATAATGATCTGAGAACTAAGTACATAGTTATGTATTCAACCGCGCCTTGTTTGAATATATGAGTAGGTTATTGAAAAAAGATTGGTAAAGAGGAGAGAAAGCAAAGTTTTACATTTCAAATATTTGAATTTTACCTGCGCCCAGCCCTGATGATAATTCTTATGCGTTGAGTATATTGTGTAAGATTGAAAATAAGTTCAGTGTGATGCAAGTATTTTAGCTGTTAACACGGCCAAATCACAACATAAAATGGTTATATACTAATGTAATAATATTGTTGGTTACATAAGGAAGATAACGTGCATATGTAAGTATTCTATGAAAAGAGTAACAAACATGACACAAAAGATTTTATGTTTACGTCCAAACTAACTACCATAATGTTGTTACCTTCTAAGTCTAAATTCAATCCAGTGGGTTCGATACCGGTAACCATTCTTATGTAATAAAAATTATTGCGAGATAAGGATATTCTTTTTTTTGTTATTGCTATATTCCTGATATATTATGTGTCCATTGTGTCATTTACCCACAACATCTAGTTGCCAAAAAAACTTAGCGAAACGCATGCATGCCTCACTAGATTGTACCATAAAAGCAGTTAATAAGATCAAAACCGATACCCTGAATTGATAAGATTATATTGCTCAGTTCTGCATGAAAACTGATGTAGATTATAATCGGAAGTTATTTGCTTTTAACCCCTAAGCGTTTATGGCGTATACATTCGTCTTACGATCATCTAGTAACATGTATCAAGCCACTTAAGAGGTTAAAGAAACTCATTTGAAGTCTCAAGCTCATAGATTAGATTTAATCAAAACTAAAAGTGTAATTTCTGTGTTTATTATGAAACTTATCCTGTACAAACAAAACTTGGCGAGATGGGAATGCTCTCAGTTCTCAATCCTTTCAAAACTATCTATTTACCAACGCCAGATGAAGATTTTCTTCCCTTTTGTCAAGACTTAACGACTTTTCATACTGACCTCAATTAAAAATTTAAAGAAATTCTTTTGAGGATCCCCAACTGAGTATTGGGCACTTTAGCAAGTACCCAAAACCTATAAACTCATAATCAGATGAGTCGATAGTAATACAGAACCAGCTTATTCATTTATTAACAAATAAAAAGCTAAAATGTTGAATGTGGATTTAGCGCAGTGACGAATTTCTTCACGAAAACAAAAGAAGAAAATGTTACTCACAAATATCATCCCGATCTCAGTAATAATATTGGAAAAGGAGGCGTGTTTATGTTTTTATTTTATTTTTTATATTTCTTTGAAACACAAATTATAATTTCAATAAACATTACTTTAAATATCAAAATGTTAATTATTATATAAAGATGTTAATATATATCAGTCTTCTACCCAGAAAAAAAATTATAGTTATTTCTTCCTATATTGTCGACATAATATCAACTTTGATTTTAGTAGAACATTAAAAAAAAACCGCGTGTTGCCCGCTTTTGTAAAAATACCAAAGATAGCTTGAAGTGTCTGTAAAAATCATATAAATTTTTTACGTGCTACTACTTGCTCAATTGTGAAAGTTATTTATTTTATTGCGAATCTCGACAATACACAGTGGTCTCAAGTGAAGGGAACGAATTATTTATCTTTCACTAAATTGATAACTTATTTTTTTTTACATTTTTTCCATGATCTACAATTGATCTAGAGTCGATTTAGTCAAAAAAAAAATAAATTAGTCCTCACTTGAGACCACTGTTGTGCTTTCTGAAGATTCGCATATAAAATTAAATTATATTTCAAATGAGCAAGTAGTAGCACGTAAAAAAATTATATGTTTTTACAGACACTTCAAGCTATCTTTGGTAATTTTTGCAAAGCGGAGACTCGCGAGTTTTTTTAAATGTCTCACTAAAGCCAAAGTTGATATTATCGACAAATTAGGGGAGAAATAACTAAAAATAATGTATTTTGCAATGTTGTAAACCGCAGAGAAGTTTTTCTATTTTTCCTCTCTAAAAAGTAACTCTAAAGAACCTATTTTTTTTTATATTTTTTCCAAGATCTACAACTAATCAAGAGTCGATTTAATGAAACAAGTTCCGTTTACAATTAAATTCCGACTTCACGACCACTATGTATCGGTTTAGATTTGTAGGTTTGCTACTGTGTATAAAATTATTAAAGTTGGGAGTATGATCAGGAAAGAGTGGTCCGTAAACACAGTAAGTTTGGGAACCACTGCTATAAATGCTACCTTCAAGCATAAACACTAAAAATAAATGTTTTCAAAATGTATAATGTACACATAAATGTTATTTATATTTTGTGATCACGAATTCTGTTTATTTTCTAATATATTTGTATATTTTTTTTTGTAAAATCACGATTTCGTGAAACCACCAGAATACGATGAGAAGTAACTATAAGATTTTTAATTGTAGTGACCGAAAAAGAGCAAGCTTGTTATTGAAAGTAAGTCACTGAATACAAAACTTTTAGACGAAAGTAAGTAATTTTAAGTTTCGTTTGTTTCTTGTTTGTTGTTTTGCTATGTATTATAAGCGTTCCCGTTAAAAGTTTGGATGATGGCGTGAGTGTAATATCGGTTATGCATAACCAGCTGTCAAATATATCCAAACGAGTGTACCAGGTATGCTATATGCTATTGATTTCGTTCGTTATTAAGTTTTCTCGAACTTCTAGTATATATCTCGTTTTGAAACTTGCAGTGTAGTCATGGCCTACCACGGTCTATTTTAAAGAAAATATTCTCAGCTTGGTAGTAGAGTTGTTAACCGATTTAGAAAATTTACTATCTGGAATACCCGGAATCTGATGGTATCCTGATCCCCTATCCGAAAACTTAGATGCTGATTTGAATATCGAATCTGGAATTTGAATATCGATTTGAGCCGGATACCTCTGCGGCTGCTAATACTTCCTAAAATATGGCTTATCCCGAGAAAAATAAGAATAGTGCTAACAATATTCAGTTCCCCCATATAAAAATTATGCTTAAATACGGCACAGGTATTCTAAGTTTTTAAGGTAAATAACACAAGATTTCTCAGTTAAAATATTTGCTACAATATTTCGTTTACCTAAACCAAATATTCAAATAATATTACTATTAATAAATGATACATTGGTACGATGAAATTGATAACCCTGGTAATTGCCTTTAATATACTTGTAAGAGTGCCAATAAAGTCGAATACTTATCACGAAAATACTTCTATTATCTATAGATACATAATGAGTAGTCATAAGCAGGGTTGAAATTTCTAGCTTTGTATTGCTAGAAACTTCTATAAAAGAAAACCAAAAATAGAATTTTGACCTTCAAAATATAAAATAAGAAAGAAAATCTCAGATAAAAAATGACAGTAAAAACAATGCTAAAGTACACTCAAAGAATATAAAGAAACATAAAAAACACTGCTTATTTATTGGGTAGTTTTAAAAGAAATATTTTCATAATAAAATTTAAACTAAGAATAGAAACTTTATTCTTCAAAATATAAAGAAAAAAAGAATTTCTTATAAAAACTTGAAATAACTAAAGGCAACTCAAATTATTAAATGAAAACAAAAACCAATCCTTCTGGTATGCACATGGTACCGTCTGTACGCATTGATAGATTACTGTAGTATCTTTTATCTCTGGATTATTGCCACGATCCACGATCATCGCCTGCTGAACCACCTAGTCGCATCGAGAAATTGGTGGGGACGCGCGAGACTGTGGAGGGACACTCCGGTAATAAAATTTTGTAAGGCAGATGATCGAACGGGACCGAAATTACAAGCCTGGTCATAAGCAATCCTTAATGATGTTCATAATTCTTTGTTAAAAACTCCAACGTATTATTCAAGTCCTCAATCTTTAAATTCTCTATAAATTCCATTGTAGCTTTACAGCAAACATTAACACCGTTCATCGGTTATACAATAAAAGACAAAACTGCCAATACCTGCGAACATGGGAAGTAGATAACGTACTATACGTACACAGATGTGTGCAAGGCAAGGGCGCCCACGACGCAGAATGTAACGACTTTAACCGAGTCAATGCATTAAACTCCCGAAGTTATGGAAATAAAAACATTTGTGATCCCAATAACTAAATTAATTGCCAAAAACACTAAAACTACCTTGCTACAATTAATAATTTGCTTGTTACTGGTAAAAACACATAGATAGTATTTTTTTGCATCAAGACAGTTGTAAAATAGCATTGAATAATATATTTAGAACAAGTTAGAGCGCGAGTTTAGAGAATCCTTGGTTTGGTTATTCTAAATTAAAAGTCCATCGTTCATCTCGCTATTATATTTTGACGTGAGTAAAGGTAGTTTTCTATATTGTGATGTACTAAGTACTAGAATATTAACAGCCATTAAATATTTCATATTCAAATTACAAACCGTATCTGGAACAAACTCGATTATTTGGGATACTACTAATCAGTGTAGTTAGTAAATAAAAACTAAGGTCAGTGAGTTAGTGCAACTACTAAAATTTTCAATTGTTAGTGTTCGGATACAATCGATTGGGATCGCCTTCGCTTCTAGTGCATATTGGTTACGTTGTACTTGCCGCTGGTTCGTATAAGTACATGTCTAATTGTTTTAGAAAAGTGATACTACTGTCTATTTATCTCATTCATGGAAGTGAGAAGGTGAAACAATTAATCTGCGTTGACAATCGTCGGTGTTGTAGTTATTTTTTATCCCAATAATAAATTATAATTTATTGCAAGTTAAAGTTTTATAAAAATGGTAGCTATAACTCATTTTTAGGATATTTAGTTCTTTGTAATATTTGTAGAACATAGCAATATGTTGTGCAAGTATAAATGTACACCACCGCCCATATTACGGGTTTTACCGAGTGTCCGAACCCGATAAAATTTTGTAAACTCGACTAAAAGATAATATAATTGCATTTATATAAAAATAACATTTATATGAATCTTTTATGAAGTTTTTAACCAATTGCATAGGGAAACACATCAAACAATATCAATTAGACAATCATTAAAAACCTATTATTATATTTTATGACCCATTATGGTAATTTCCAGCATGAGCCTCACGGTCACAAGTGAGATTAATTTTTGAGAAAATATTGCAAATAATAAATTTACGCCTGGGACTAGGCCACCTGAAAGAGTATTCTGTGTTGATAAGTTCCTAAATTAATTTGTTTGTGCGTGCCTTAGTGTTTTTGTGCAAACCTGATTAAAGCTATTAAAATGCCGAGAGGAAAACCGACAAGTTTAGAAAAGCGCTTCCTAATTGTTGTTTTTCATAAAGAAGGTTACTCAGTGCAGTAAATTTCCGGAAAGACAAGGTTAATAAATAGAGTTGGGCAATTGTCCGGTGTAGCAGATACGTATTGCGACCTATGGCCTTAATTATGAATATTTTATTAAATAAAGCAATCGATCGTATTATTGTAATTTAATATGTATTTATAAAACATAAGTCATACTAATAGAGTTGTGCAAATTTTTTCTTTCGCACTTTCGCACCGCGTCAATCGTTGGCCTCCTTTTTCCTTTCTGCACGTCCGTCATATTTGATAATTATACGTCCGCTTTATATAAAGGTTTCTTGGATACTGACTTGCAACTCTACGGTTCATCTGCTTTATTGGAGTACATGAGTTGGAACGCACGTTCTGAATACGTACCTGCCGCGCCGAAAAAAATGCCGAACTCTATTAATATATCGACTGTTTGTGAAGCAAAGCTTCACGGCCGCATTGCAGTAAAAAAACACTACTTCGACTGGGAAATAGGCAAACGACCACTGTAACCGCAAATACATAGAAATTGGATAGTGGATGATTGGAAAAGGGCCTGATGTATCAAGGTTTTAGGTGTTCTAACAATCAAGGGGGGTTTTTGTAAGAAGCTGGAAAGCCCAGAGAATATTGCAGAATTATGTGTGCCAACTGTTGCAAGTAAGGCAAGGAAGTAGTTCCGTGCTTGTTTGGAGTTGTTTTTCTTGTGTCGGTACAGGAGACTTGAAGCAAATCGAAGGTATTTTTGATTATTTAGAAATACTGCAAGAAATGCAATACCATCGGGACAAGGTCTAATCGGCGAAAATTTTGTATTCATACAGGACCACGATCCCAAACACTCAGCAGTGGTATGTAAGCATTTCTTAAATGAAGAAAAACATAACGGCACTTTACAAATAATGCCACCGCAAAGCCCCGATCTGAATCCCATCGAGCTGTTATGATATGAATTAGATAGCAGGGTCCCTATCTTCGTAGCCCACCTGTGGAACATTTTATAGGAGGAATCGAACTAATATGCCAAATAGAGTCCTTGAAAAACTAGTGGAGCAGATGCTTCAGATTGAAAACTGTTCTTCGCCCAAAGAGGATTTATTTGATGCTATTAATAAAATGCAATAAAAATTTCAATTTTCGGAAAGTATGGATGGTAGTGTATATACAAATAATAAAATACGTTGTTTAATAATTTTATATTAATTTTATAACATACTCACCTCTGATGAAATATTAGTGCTTCTTGAGGTATATAATAAGACAAGTTCATCAAACAAAACTTGTTACTGAAACTGTATTTGATTGAAGTAATAAAAACAAATATTTTGTTTGTAACATAATTATATCTTGAAAACGGTTATCTAACTTTAGGGGTGAGTACTTTAATATGAGTACTAAATTTGTAGCAAATGATTAGAGAAATTCATTATATCGATTTGCTGAAAATAAGAAAAATCGATATCAATACTTTCTATGTCGAAAGTGCTATGGATCGGAAAATACTTTCTGGAAGTTTCAAAATCGAATTTCTAATAAAAGAGAGGCATCTGTATAGATAGCAATTAAATGGGTATTTATGTCATATTTGGCTGGTTTCTCTATGTTGACTAAAATAGTTATCTGAAGCACTTCACCTCAAAATTTACTAGAAAATACACGTGCTACCTAATTTAAAACATTTTCTATAGATAAGCATACTTAACTTCTATCAATAGCATAACAAATATGTAGTAATAGTACTTTCATTATTTATATTAATCCAATAACAATTACAATAATATACATAGTAGTATGGTATAAATTTATTATAAGCAAATTATAATATGCACACAATCAAATTTAGGTATATGAAATTTAAGTAAATATATTCATCGACAATCGTTTTTGTCAGAATGCTAAAAATCCTATAAAAATATCTGTACAAATTATAAGGTGATTGTATGTAAGTTCGGTTGTGTGTTGTATGTATGATTATTAGATATTACTTGATTTTTTTATATTACTTAACATATAATAAACTTTATCTGATAAAATGAAATATTGGAACTATGTATAATCAAAAACAAATTGGGAGGATTTCGGCCAATTTTCATCACTAATAGATTTTATATGGATGTGGTAAAGCAAAATCAGGAAGAAGCTAAAGTTATTATATCAAATAGTCATCGGCATAATTAAGTAACTTACTAGACGCATAATTCTTTAAAACACCTGTAATGTCGAAAATGGTCAAGTATTTACAGTGAGTGCTAAAAAAGAAATAATTGTGTCCACGTTTAAGTATGGCGGTCTTCACACATTAAAGGATACTCTAATAAGAACATAACCAGCCAAATTCCTTATATTTTCGGTTCGCAAATTCTGTTTACCTTCTACGTTTTTTAAAATCACGATTTTCTATTGTGGCTAGATTTGATGCTGCTTTCTTTCATCTGCGTAAAATCAAATTACGTTATTAAACTAGGCATATAATGATATTTTTGGTATTTGTTTCGTTATACTGACCTGATTTTTGCTAGATTGGATCTTAAGATAACACATTTAATTTAATAAAAAAATAATAATAATAACAGAGATAAGGTATTGAGAACTATATAAATACAGGGTTTTTAGATTCGGTAGACTGAAAAAGAGTAAGAACTTATTATTGAAGGTAAGTGACCAAATACTAAACTTTTAGACAACACAAAGCAGAAATAAATTTTAGATGATCACTTTATGCTTTCTTGTTATATTGCCCTTTATTATAACGGTTAAAGGTTTGGATAATGGCGTGGCATTAACACCGCCATGGGTTTTATGACTTGCAGAGGTTTCGATGCATACCAACTGCCAATTGTACCCAAATGAATGTATAAGGTATGCAATTATTTCTAGATTCATAATATTATTGTATTCAGTCGCATTATTTTACCTTTTGTTTTACCTTATAGCACATGTCCACTAAAGCTAGGCTACATAAGTAAAAATTTAATATTTTCAGTGAAAATTTAATAAAGAACATGGCTGATTTAATGGTAAGTGAAGGCTATTTGGCAGCAGGATACGAAACATATTTATCGATGATTGCTGGTCTGAATTTGAACGAGATGCTAATGATGAATTGCAACCCAATCATGAAAGATTTCCAAGTGGAATCCCTGCATTATCAAATTATGTGAGTAAGCAAGTATATTATTCCATAATTATATTTATATTAGGTATAGGTTCACAGCTTGGGCTTGAAGTTTGGAATGTATGGCGATTTTGGAACACTAACATGTGCAGGTTATCCAGGTAGTATCCATCATTTGGAAAAGGATGCTCAAACATTTGCTAATTGGGGCGTAGACTATATAAAATTAGATGGATGCTATGCGGACCTACATGATATGGAAGATGGTATGGTTCGTTTACCTGTTATTTTTGTTGAAGCAGTTAGTTATATCTGCTAGGGTTGTCAGATTTTTAGAAAATAATCGGTTATCGGTTAATCAGGTTTATTTATCGCTTTAATCCACCGAGTATCATCGCATATAATAATCGGTTATTAAAATAACCCGTTTATAACCGACCTTTTTTAAAAAATAATGAAATCTTTTTTTAACATTCTTGCTTTTGCTTCTGACAGAGCTAGACAAATAAGCTTCAAAACAGTTAGCAAGATACATTTTATGTTGACAAAATTATTAATTAATAAATTATTATTAGATTAAATTAGATTAAGATTGGGGTAACCTATGGACCTGTTTCAGCGCGACCTTTTCAGATCTATTGTAATCCCCTTTTTCCTAGAACACGCTCTCTAATTTTTCCCTCTTAATTAAGATTACCGTCTTTGGGAGCGGCATCTTTATGTAGCTGCTAGCTGTGGTTCTCCACGCCCATTACTAGAAACCTTGTCCCGCCGTGCCTTGTCACATTGGCACAGCACATGAACTGGTGTTTCTTCCTTCTCTTGGCAAAATCTGCAAGTTGTGTCATCTACCACATCTATGTTATACATATGCCTATTTAGTCTACAGTCACCAGTCAGCAGACTTCCTGTCATGTTGACAGTCTTCCTATCTTTATTCAGTAGATCCATCATAGTAAATTCAGGCTTTGTTCCTTTAGCAACTCTTTTGCCTGTCTCTGTTTCCGGTGATTTTGGCCACCAGTCTCTGGACTGATTATGTATCCATTCATTGATGGATTTTTAATTTGCTATTTGGTAGTGCCGAAAGAAGGTCGGCTCCAACGAATGGCCTTGACGAACCTCGCCTGGCCAGCTCGTCCGCCGCCTCATTTTCCTCTCACGCCCGAATGGCTAGAAACCCAGGTTAAAGTTAATTCCCTTTGGGTGCCTACCTCAGCTAGGGCACTTACGCAATTTCAAATCAGCTTAGAGTACACAATTACGGAACTAATCGCTTTAGGTGTGGATTGACTATCAGAGAAGATAGCGACGCTTTTACTTAGCTAGTCCATCTTTCTATTTTTGGAACACGGTGGTGAATTACAGCAACCTCAGCTTGGAACACTGTAGTGTCTTTCTTGAAGCTTACCGAAAGAACCTTTTTGGGCATCTTTGCGTATATTCCAGTCCCAACGCCGCAGCCCGTTTTAGAGCCGTTTGCGTCTGTATACCAGTTAGAGTCCGCTATTACTGGAGTACATGTCTCTCAGTCCTTCTTATATGGTATTATAATATGATATTTTCTATCTAGGTTAATTCTGAAACCATGGCATCACATGGCATTCCTAAAAGGGGTGCCTCTTGAGTTCATTTTGTTTTTTGATAGTCAGCGCTATGCGATTACTTATTGTACTTGACTATGTAAGAGTCTATGTACTGTGGACCTTGCGGCTCCTCGCATTAAATATGTATCGGTGCAGGTTTAGAATTACCTCTATTGCAGTGATAGGGGTCAATCTCATCGCACCCGTGGCGCACAGATACGCCAGTCTTTGTATGCCACTTAGCGTTTTGGCCGCCCCCACCTGCCGCACTTTTGGCCACCATACTGTCGCTCCTATCGTGGGTCTAATTATCCTTATGTATAACCACCGAGTCATGTTGGGGCTAAGTCCCCAATTTCTCCCACGCAGCCTCCTGCACATACCCAAGGCGATAGTTGCCTTGTTGGTTGCGTTCAGGATATATGAATTCCATGTATGTCTTTGATCAAACCATACCTCCAGGTATTTCGCCTCTTTGACATATGGAATCCTTTCGCCTCCTATCACTAGTGGTTGTAAGCCCTCTAGCGTTCTCGTTCTTGGGAAAGTGACAACTTGCGTTTTCTGGGAAATGACTGGTTGACATGGTCGCTCTTGTTTACACGATTTGACAACCGTATTTAAAGCAGTTTGTGTACGTTTCACCAGATCATTTGGTAATCGCCTTCTAATAACCATCGTAAGATCGTTAGCATACTCCAGGGTATAAAATCCTTTTCCAGTCAGCTTTCGGATTAGGTCGTCCACTAGGATAGGTCACAGCAAGGGAGACATAACTCCGCCCTGTTAGCACCCCCTCTCGCCTCTACTTCGACGGTAGCCTCACCAATTGTAATTGTGATTATCCGTCTTTCCAGGCTGGCTCTTACCCATTGTAGAAGCTTTGGCGCGACGCCTTTTCTCCGTAAAGCTTCGATAATTGAATTCGTGGTAGCATTGTTAAATGCTCTCTCGATGACCAGGAAAGTCATCATGGCTATCTCTTTATCTTCTATTGACTTTGTAATTAACCTGTCGAAGTCATCTAATGCGGCCTCCGCAGACTTTCCCGGTTAATATGCATATCGTCTATCACTGAGCGGCTCTTCTCTCTGCGCGGTATCTCTAATGTACCTGTCCACCAACCTTCAGACAGTTTTAAGTAGAAAGGAGGATACGCTTATTGGGCTGTATGACTTCGGCGTTTGATTGGCTACTTTACCTATAGGCAGGTAGGTAGGTAGATTTAAAGGTCGAAAATCTGCTTAGCGCTCACTTGACTCTCATGGGTCTTGTGATTTCTGTGACCAGCCTCCAGTCTTTTCATCTTGGTCTGTCTGGCGCTCAAACTGCTACGGCCGGCCCACGAGCACCCGTCGGAATTTCGCGGACGGAAAAAAATATTATTAAGAAAATGTTTTACACTATATGTCACCTAATGAACCTAATATTTTTAGTCCAATCTTGACATAAATAGCTGCTCCGTGATGAATGGTGAAGTGGTTGGGCACCTTGTACGTTATAGATTATCTTGCAAGTATTATCAATTTACAATCTAAAAATCATTTTTTTTTTCTGAAATCCATTATTTCCGTTTTACCCAGTTTAGTTTTGTATTTTTTCCCGTTATTTTTCGATTATTGGATAAAAAAAAAACATAATAACCGATTAACCGAAAAAAGAAGACCTGTTTCAATTATAACCGATCGGTTATTGACATCCTTAATGTCTAGGTTATGCTGCATTTGGAAGGTATCTTAACGAAACGGTAGGCCCAATTGTTGTACTCGTGTAGTTGGCCTGCATATCACGAGTGGAACGGTATACAGGAAAGTATTACTAGGAATATGGCGTTTACAAGTCTTACATTTCTTGTAATTTAGGCAAATTATGAAAAGCTACAGCAAACTTGCAATCTATGGAGAAATTGGGGCGATATTGATGATTCGTGGGTTAGCGTTAACCACAATTCTGGAGTGGTTCGGTGAAAATCAACACAGGTTTCAAACTTTCTGGACCTGGTCATTGGGAATGATCCAGATATGGTATGAAGCACGTGAAATATTTATTATTAATTTAAAATATTTAACTTATATTTGTGCTTTAGCTGGTTATAGGAAATTTTGGTTTGAGTTTATATCAAAGCCAAGCGCAAATGGCCATTTGGTCGATAATGGCAGCTCCTCTTCTAATGTCTGTCGATCTAAGAACAATTACATTCCCCTTCAAACAAATTTTACAAAATAAAGATGCAATAGCCATAAATCAAGATCCCTTAGGTATTATGGGTAATCTGGTTTACAGTGTAAGTACCACTGAAATAAACTAACATTTTCAAAACATGATTTTTTGATAGGTTGATAACATACACGTTTGGACTAAACCGATATTACCAATTATCGATTCTTACCATACTATAGCTATTGGATTCATTAGCACCAGAAGTGATGGATATGCGCGATCTGTTACCGTTTCTTTGGCAGATTTAGGGTTATTTGCTAAGAATGGGTATGAAATTGAGGTACATAGTAAAACAAATAACACAAACTGTTGTAATTTATGACAATATAAGTATTTATTTATAGAATATATTTGAACGCGGAAATGTGGATATTATTAAAGAGGGCTTTCTGACTGTTAGAGTAGTACCTTCAGGTAAACATATAAAGTATTAGGATATTTATAATACGATAACAAATAACGTTTTTCATTAGGTACTGTATTCCTGAGGTTAACACCAAAAATCCATTCATCAAATCATTCATTTCGCTAAATTCAATTTTTTCATGTAAACTTTGTTTAGAATATATGTACATATATAGAATATGTATACAGAATGTGTGTATTGTAGCAAATAAAAAAAAATTAATTGTTTTTGTTATTATTAGTAAAGAAACGAATGTTACCAAAGATATTAAAACATGTAGGAAATCGAAATCTAGGTTAACCTGTGAAAAGTATCCCCACAAAACAAAAAAGAGATTTGGTTTAAGCCAATACTGAGAAAGATGTATAAAGGAGATTATTAGAAATAAAATAGAGAAATATTATATAGGACAGCAAAAAAATATTTAGTATTATAGGAATTTAATACATGTAATTATAATGGCTAGTACTTTATTATTATTTATTACCACCATTATATATTACCACGTAAAATTATTTATAATTAATGTATGTAAATATATGTATTGTAAAGTTTCAATTGCCAATGAAACATTGAAGACCTCCTATATTTTGGTTAAAAAATTAAAAAAGAAACATCTACCCACTAAACATGAAATATGCATGAAACATTAAATTTATTTTTAACTTGTAAATAATGTAACATCGCAAAAGAATGTCTCGTTGATGTGTATGAAACATTCAATTTGAGATTGTCATTTTGCTATGTTTCAGCAACATTTTTAATTGTACAAAATTAAACGTGTATGCGACTTTAGCATTTGGCAGAAGAAGAAAAGATTATGATCAGATCATCCGATTTTCTGCGTAGTGACTGTGGTCGCAAAAGTTACAAGTTTGTTTGTCTGAATATGGAGAGGACGTGAACCTACGGCCAGTATGTTTTAATGCTTTATAAATAGTTATAACTCGTCTTTGTTTGGTAAATTTGGCAAATTTTGAACATATGGAGCGAACAATAGCAGTTTCAAGGATGTTGCAGCTACCTACGCAAAAAGTTTATTTCTGAATTAAATATGTTTACTTGGTGCTAGCTGACAGATTCGTATGTTAAAAATGTTGTGTGCTGTTGCTTATAATTATGAAAAATTCAATCTTTCACTCTTTTTTTGTATACACAAACAATGCTAACATCAGCCAACATAGTGACACAAACTGCATAATGGTATCTGTTTATTCGTTGTCAACAGGACATCTGATTTTAATAAAATTACCATTTATCAGAAAGCGTCAACTTTGCGCTGTCAACTAGAAGGGCCTTTTGGGTAGCGATTGTAAAAAAACACCAATTTTTAACTACACAGCTCTGAATATAATAATTTATAATAGGTCTGATAATGAGGACAGGGGCTTGTTGCATAAAAGTACAATTACAATTTACAGGTGATATTTTTTTACAATCTGTCAAAATTTGACTTATATAATATATTTTTGCAACGCCTGTAAGTCAAATTTTGACAGATTGTAAAACAATATCACCTGTAAATTGTAATTGTACTTTTATGCAACAGGCCCCAGGTCGTCAAATTAGTCATATCAATGAATTTAGTTATGTCAAACTGACAGATTGGTATTTTAATTTTTTGTTTGTTGTGTGTTTCCTTTTATATTTTATTTTACGTATTATATTATTTAAAAGT
Organism: Protaetia brevitarsis; assembly: GCA_004143645.1. Classification (NCBI taxonomy): domain Eukaryota; kingdom Metazoa; phylum Arthropoda; class Insecta; order Coleoptera; family Scarabaeidae; genus Protaetia; species Protaetia brevitarsis. The sequence continues at coordinate 2,916,335 of RXPK01000247.1, forward strand.
GAATATTTGTTAATATACTGGAGTTCGAAATATTCGTAAAATCTTAAATATGTCGAAATTTAAATTGAAGTCTTCAAGATCGACCACCAAAGAAGAAAAGATCGATTGGAGGCAACGTCTAGAACTTATAGATCTTAATAAAATTCGTGAAGATCGTACTGTATTTTTTATAATACTCAATGAATGCCTTCCAAAGTACTTCGACGATATTGCAAAGTTTCAAAAGTACACTTACACACTGAATGTGGCGCCCATTAAACCCATTATATACGAAGAAATACTTTACATTGTAAAACATTATCCGGGTTGGGATAGACCATATCTTGAGAGTGATTTCGAGGACATGCTTAAAGAAACGTGTGCGGAAGCCAGAAAATATTTAAAACAGAAGAAGCCTATCCCTTTAGAGCTAATGGCGCATCTAATTAAATTGAGGGCTATACTATTAATACGGGAAGACGTTTACAATGAAAACCTGCTGAAGATGGATGCTCTAAGTAAAGAAATGTCTGAGGAGGAATTATCATCTAATACTTGTGAAAGTAGTATTAGTAATGTAAGTGAGGACGATGATGAAAAAAGAGCAGAAGAAAGAAAAGTAGACGATAAAAGAATATTTGGAGCGAGAGGCAGCAGTGGTTTGTTGGACAGAGAACATAAGAGCCAGGGCCATCCATCGGCAACAGATGTTACCGAGGGTTACGACTATACTGATTACGTTCGCGACTTCGATACGGTGGATGTATTTTTTAGTTCTGGATCGTTAATTCTACAGGTAAATTAATTCTTAAACAAATATTCTTTAGGCAACTAAATTATGCTTAATTAAAACAATACTGTAAAAAAAATATTGTGCAAATTTACACAGTGGGTGCTTAGCAATAAAACAAGCATATACCCACAGTGTATTTTTACATAGACTATAGTAGCTTTACATAAGTAAATGTAAATTGGCATAAATAATTGTCTATATATTTTACGTGAAATAATTAAAATTTCCGTATATTAATACACAATGAAGACATGGAAACTCTTCCGCGTTCTTCTTGTAATTTATTTAAGATAGAAATGTCGGCAATAAACAATTCTATTGTATTCACACTGTGAGGTGTAAGGTGTGCATATAGTTAGATTCACTTTTGCAACGTCTGTGCCTATGTATATTTACCGAAATAGTATAGATTATTCATGCTATTTTCCATGATGAGTTTCTAGGGACAAAAGCGCAGCTGATTTGCTACTGTAAATAAGCGAAAAATGTACTTGTATGCATCTGCTAAAAAAAATTAGTTGGGTTAACAATCACTTAATAAATGAACTTTTCCATATAAAAAATCCTATACATACATAAATATCTCTAGTGTGTTTACTTATTTACAATTATTATATTTTCATCATTAGTGCGTACATAAGCACATGGATATTTTGCAAGACTGATGTACGGTTGCCTAAATTCTGTATATATTTGCATAAACCTATGTAAAAGTTCTTAGTTTCAATTGGTAATTAATACAAAATTATGTAAAAAGTATTCATCTAGATTAGATTACGATTGGGGTGGCTTATGGATTTGTTTTACCGCGATCTTTTCAGATCTATCGTGATCCCCTCTTTCCTAGAAGGTGTTCTCTAATTTAGCCCTCTTAATTAGATCTACCATATTTGAGAGCTGCTTCTTTGTGTAGCTACTAGCTGTGGGGATCGCCACGCCCATCAGTAGAAACATTGTCCTCGCCAGGTCTTCACATTAGGACAGCACATGAATTGTTGTTTCTTTCTCCTCTTGGCAGAATCTGCAGGTAACACCATTTATCAGGCTTATGTTGTACATATGCCTATTTAGTCTAGAGTGACCAGTCAGCAGATCTTTCATTTGTGATGTGGTAGTGCTGAAAGAATTGCCAGCGCCAACGAATCACCTTCACAAACCTCGCCTTGCCAGATCGTCCGCCGCCTCATTTCTCCCATGCCATACTGTTTTGGCGGCTTAGGTATCTCAACGAAACGGGTTATAGCGTGTTATACTTTCTGACAGTTTTCCATGTATGCTGCCATTATGGCATCATGCATCTGCCGCTAGTTCTAACCCTTCTATTTCCCCCACCGGTGCCGTACCTCCCTCTAGAGACTCCCTGGGGGATGTTACATGTCTTTGCCAGTTTGTCTTTCTTGGATTTCTGTACTTGACCTTGGTGAGAGTGACATTCAGGTTAAATCTTATGTGTCGATGGTCTGAACACGATGGTTCTTCCGACACATGCCATCCCTTCGCCAATCATTAACCTGAGCGTAGCGTAACGTTTAGCACTTCCGTCCTGGATGTTGTGACGAACATTGGTTTCTTGACTATATTGGCAACAAAACCTGAAAAAATAAATTGCATAAGTGACTCACCTCGTGCGTTGGTGTTCAGCTTCTGCTTCCTTCCGCCGCCTTGGCTATAAAGATACCTGTAATCACGTCTGCGGTACAGAGCACCGGGATTAGTGTACATGTAACCCTTGAACTGTGTACGAGGCACGCTCTTCGCCTTATGGACTTAGAATTTTATAATACTTTACCTTGTTGTGGTGTTAAATCTGCAACTTTTCCTTTTATTAGCCACGGTTCCTGCAGTAATGCCACATCAAGACTTTCGCTGTCGAACCTCCTAACCCGCGTTGCTGACGTAGCTTTCGCGTGCTGGAAGTTCGCCTGCAGGACCTGAACCTCTCTCTTTCTTCCTATGAAGAAGGTTCTGCGACAGCTTTATCCTCTACAGCCTTGTCTACGTCCATTAGATCAACCACCCTCTGGGCAAGATGCCGTCCGAAGGGGCCAATTCCACTTTCGAGAAACTCTCTGGAGGGGTAGCGTCCGCTATCCTCGCCTATCTGTTCTATTCCAGACTGCCCTTCTTTTACACGGAGCTTAAATCTCTAGGTCAAAGTACGGCTGATTATGTAATTTCTTTAACTCTTCTGCTGACTCTTTATCTGCAGAGAAAGTCCATAGCGTGCCTTTGTCCCCTTTGTCGGAATTCCAAACGGTTCAAAAGTTTGTATTAAGGTGTCAATTATCCACCTTTAAAAGGCGTAGAATCTTCTCTGCCGGTATTTTTTCGCCTTTTTAGTCAGGCACAAAAGTCGCGCAGATTCACGGTCTTGGAGCGTCCTTGCCTTCCAGGGCCTTGAGGGTTGCACCCTCCCAAGGCCTGAGCGTAAGAACTACTTCCTTGAGCCATTGCACATCTTGGTCTGCACAGATCACAATAAGATGACCTGGTCTTTGTCTGCATCTCACGAAAAGGACTTGGGGTTATTGTTTCGGGATGTCATCATGTGCTGCCAATAGGGAGTCTTGGACTGCTCTAAGCTTGTCCGGTTCTAAGTGGCTAACTGAGTAGCTATCACTGGTTACCGCCACTTTCACCGAGGAGATCACCTCTCTGAAGGTTAACTTTCAGTTTTGGGCTTTTTACTTTTTTGTGCATTAGGTGGGGCATTTCCTTCCGACCGTGGTCATTTTTCGGATCCCACCCGTGCTTTATCCGTTCGCTTAACCTTCTCTAGCTCTTTGGACTTGGTTGCCTTCTTGGCTATCCCTGCTTCATCAGCTTTTGCACTTTGGCTCTAGATATCCGAAAGTCTGGCTTGATACATCCTCTTTTGTATTTCTTCCTAGCTTACAACTTGCGAAAGGGTTCTTTTAAAAGATTTTAGGTCATCCATGAATGATCCCTCGAGTAGTTAAGGAAGGGTTGGTTCACTTCAGCAGAGCGCCGCAGTGCTGGAGTAAGGCATTTATACAATGGGGTGCGCCCGGTGCCCCAAGGTTGAACTAGTTGAGACTGGCCTTCTACCTAGCCAGATATTCCGTTGGCCTAGTCCGCCACCTTGGGATTTAGGTTATTTATTGAGATTGTCTCCTCTTGGTCCGTGCAGTTAAGCGTAGGCTCTCATTGGTATATCATAGGTAAGGGGGATGGTTTAACAGCCGCATGTGAAGTAGCTTCACTCTACGACCGGCGCCGTTGCTCCTAGTGCAGATCATTAGCCCACACGACAGTTTGTCAGATTTTTTTTTTACACCCTTACTGGTTTAGACCGTAGCGTTCTGCTTACACAGTGGTACCTCGAGTAGAATGGAGTAATTATACTCCGCACTGCGATCGGCTGCAGGAGGAAGCTATGCCTAAAAGAACTAAGTTGAGCTTAGCTTGCTGCTGGGTCTGTCCATAGGGTGTCTATGGATTGCCCCCTAACACGTATCTAATTATGTAACATTCTATAATGATCCACTTTCTTTTAGATTTGACTAGCTTTGAACTAGTGCACTATGTACTTTGGTAATTTTTTATACAGAACATCTGAGTAAAATTAAATAATTGTTATCAGTGCAACTATATTTTGCGTTTTACTTGAACAGACTGTTGCCGTAGTATCACTTTTTTAATTTCTTACTCCGTACGGAATATAACAGGTCGACATTGATTTTCAGGAATATGTAAGAACAATGGAAATGAGGAAAAGCGAAATTCAAGGAAAAAGACGTGCTTCTAGAGGATTTACTCCATTGGTGCTGGAATCGGATTTGCATAGTGGTTCAAGGGAGCAGTACAAGCCACCTTGGTTTCATAGGCGTTGCAAATGGTTAAAGCAAAAGACGGTAACATCTGCCAATGTTCAAGATAATGGAATGGACGCAGAAAATAAAAAAGCATTGTATATCATTTTAACTGGTTTCTATGACCCTTATCTTATTCTTTCTTTATACAAAATCGCTGTGCCCATAAGTTGCATAATACGTATTGCGATTAAGGATGATAAACCAATTGATCCTACAGTACCATTTAATATCAAAACGACAAGTTTGGCTTCTCCTTTTAGCGTTGTGCCTGTTTATCATTATTCCCTACAAAACTTATACACCCAGCCAGGAGTTGTAATTAAACTTGGTGATCTAAATTACGATGATATGAAAGATCAATTAGTGTACCATTTTTGGAGTACTCTGGATGAGTTGTTTTTGATATATAATGAAACGCTAAAAGATACCATTTGTATTTTATGCCCTCCAGTAGATTATAGGGGAAGGTATATTAGTCCTACTAGTAATGTTTACAAAGAACAAGGAGAAACGATATTCAAAAATATCTTAAACCTTCTGGAGCAGTTACCATACTTTTGGAATTTGCATACCAAGTATTTAAATTGTCTGAAAATTTTTGATTTAGGTAGCGCACCTGAATGTATTCCAGCAAGCGAAATGTTTTACTACAATGAAGTTATTAATAAATTACCGTCGAATTGTTATAGCGTCGGTTTAAGTATGGAAGGTTTGCTACAAGAAGTAGAGCAAACGTAAGTTAACGGGCTCCTATTTCTGTAATTCGTTTTCATATAGCACCCTTTACAGATCCTTTAGTGAGCAGCGTAGGATTTCTTTCGAAGAAAACGAAAAAAAGAAAAATAATTTCCGAAAATTTTTAAAAATTAAAAAGCTTTGGAATAAGATACTTGAAGCTTATCACTTCACACAACCGCCTCTAAATTTTATATTATTTCTGCAAAAATATCGTACATGTTTTCCTGGCTTAAAATATAAGGTGTGTCTGCCAGAAAGATTTGAAATAAACGACGGTGACATTTTGGAACTCCAAGCAAAATACTACCCGCAGTGCGCGGAGAAAATTCGCAACTGGAATTTAAATGACATAAAGAAATCTATACCGTACTCATTATCGAAATTGTACAACCATATCCAGAATTTAGAAAACACGTCAACGTTTAATTCCAATCAGTACCACACTTGGTCAAGTTTGTTAGGACTTTCCCCGTATGAGATTACGGAACGTTTGAAAATATATATGTTTAACATGTTGGCATGTAAACAAAAAGAAAAACGCCAGGAGCCATATTTCGAACTGTTAGAGCATTTTGCGGACGATCGCTTAGACAATACGATATTCCTAGATCGTGAAGTTAACCCTTCGAAAATATTTCAAATATCAAATCGTAATTTATATGAGGATTACGACGAAAATAAATTTAAGTGGGAAGAAAATTTAAAATCCAACATCCTTTTACAAAAATTTCACGCTTATAAAACGTTTTTTAAATGCATGGATTGTGCATACATACCTTTCATAGATTCTATTGCGGTAAGGTTCCATGATCGATTAGATAAATTTGGTGTCTCGTCTGAAACATGGATAGAGGTAAATGCGAATTTACGTTTTTTATACCTTTGAATATTAAACCTTTTGTTAGTTTATTAGTTTATCCAAGATAATTCGAATTTTATAAGCGTTCAGGTATTTAGATCTGGAGTATTTGCATAAATCTTAAAATTTTAAAAGTTATGATCATCTCAAAAAGTATAACAGATAAGTTTATAGTACTCATGTAAATAAAGTTATCACAAATGCGCCACAGACTCCAAAAATCGAATAAGAAGTGGGAGCCACACACTTAAATTTCACTACACTGCACAGTGGTCTGAATATAGTTGAAAAGGGAACTATTTATTTTTTTTTTCACTAAATCGATCAATTGTAGATCATGGAAAAAATATAAAAAAAAAATTAGGTTGTTTAGAGTTACTTTTTAGAGAGGAATGATGAAATTATATAAAATTAATCGATTTCTATTAATACTTTTTATTCATTTATCATAGTTTAAAATAATACAGTGAAATGTAGGTAACTACGGAGATAATTAGGAAATTGCCGGTACATTGTGGTTATTTTAAAGGACAAATTCTCTAAATACGTACTATTTATTTTATTTATTTGCTGCATTTTCTTCTATTCCAAAAGTGCTTTGAAACAGAGGAAACGGAATAGATGAAATCAGTGCGAACGAGGTAGTTAAAAAGATGTTCGGTATGTAAATGCGCCTTTCTCCAAATTTTTCTCGTAGTATATCGAAATATGTTTCCTTGGTAACATTTTAATGGACTTTCCTGGTATAAAGTAAATTATTAGTTAACAGTGTTATTAAATCTATTGTTATAGTTACTTAAATCCAACGGTTGTAATTCGTAGTATAAAAAAACTATGCTGCCACACGAAAAAGATATTTTAACAATAATCCAGTTTATATTTCCACTAAACAAAGGGGAGCTTTTCATTACACACACTATCAACATTACCATATAAATAATCATACGATAAGGGTGCGGGCTATATGTATTTATTTATACATATGCTTGTTATTGGAGTATTATCGAGATCTGCAATAAAATAAATAACTTTCAAATAAGCAAGTGGTCCCACGTAAAAAAATATGTTTTTTACAGACACTTCAAGCTATCTTTGGTAATTTTTGCAAAGCGGGGACTCGCGGGGGTCTGTTTTAATGTTTCACTAAAACCAATTGATATTACGTCGACAAATAATAGGAGAAATAACTAATAATATTTAATTATATTAACACACGTCTAGCGTACTGTATAAAATAATTGAAAAAATAATGTATTTTGCAAGCTTGTAAAATGCAGAGAAGTTTTTATATTTTACCTCTCTAAAAAGTAACTACACAACCTATTTTTTTCCAAGATCTGCAACTAATCAAGAGTCGATTTAATGAAAAAAATAATTCAACTAAATTCGGACCACTTGACGGACGATTCAGTAGTAATAATTAAATGACCACACAAAAGTTATCTTTATTCATACCTAAAAGTAACACAGTAATGACTTTGGTCATAGTAGATTGCCATCATGGTTAAAGTAATCCCTAATCCAAACTTTTCTTTCTCCAGACTTACATACATATATAGTGTTTCACATTTCATGACTCCCATATTGTATGTCTGTTATTATTAGTACGATTTTAATGAAACTTTGGTTGGGGATCCCTATCCATCAGGTGATTAAAAGGCAAAAAAGGAAATGGATTTTTACTAGCGGCGTCCGTCGTTATAATTTAACAAGTGCTATTTGTTTTTAGAAAAATATATTAGGCAATTTTGTAACTGTTAGGGAACATCATAATCTCCTCATCATCACCAAAAACCCTCCCATACAAAATTTACAACCTTGCAGCTTGTTCACACAATAAAATAATAAATTCTGATGTTTTAAAGCTTTTTAAATTTGTTGTTTAGAACGGGGTTCGGGGTTTCAGGATATTTACGTTATAATATTTTTTTTAGAAGTTTATTAAATAATAAGTACACAGTAAAAAGTTTCTGTAATAATGCAGTAATAATCCTGTTTTATTTTTTTACAGGAAAATTACTGAAGCTTTATAGTTTCTCAGTAAATAAGCAAACAATTAATGTAAAAGTCAAAAACATTGATGTAAATTTCTGGCATCGCTTAAATATGTATATCAGAAATGATCCTTAAATTTACAGCGATCTTACTGTGATATTAAGGATAAGTGGGGGAAACATGATGACGCGATACTGTAAATTTACAGTTATACTGAAATTTTCACTCTCATCTGTAAAATTACAGTAGCTTTCCTGACTGACAATTACCAGGAATACTACTGTGTAGCTTTTTTACTGTATATAATGTGTAATGCCAATACGATGCCAATATCGTTGGGTAATAAAGATTATTATTATTATTATTATTATTTATTATACGAACAATTTTAACTTTTTCATTAGTTGTTATTTCATCTCTGTACTTATTTACATTTACTTTGCACTGAATCAAAATAAAAACAAATTTTTTGGTTGTTCTATTGTTTTTGAATGCTGTAGCGATAATAGCACACCCGTAATTTTTGTATATTGGCAAATCAAAAGAAACGACGTATGTATTTCACTGGTAAGGATCAAACAGTCATAACAAAGAATTCCAAATGAGAAAATGACGTTTCTAGAATCAGTTGATGTCAATTAAGCTAAAATAAAATAAAGCTAGTGTTAATTAAATATAGAATTTTAAATCGTTTTAAAATTAACACATGTGAGTTTAAAATTTTGTATAGGAGAGTTTTGGTGATGCTAAACGAGATTATGATATTCCTTAACAATTAAAAAATTGCATAATATACATTTCTAAAAAAATGGCCCTTGTTTTAATTATAAGAACGTACGTCACTAGTGAAAATCCCATTTCGCTGTTGCCATTTAATCGCCTGGTGCATAGGTATCTCCAATCAAAGTTTCATTAAGATGATGCTACAACATGGGGGTAAAACGTGAAACAAACTGTTTATTTATTACTTCTTATGCCTACTGCACTTGTCTGCTTTCACTACCTCAACTAGCATTTTCTTTGATCTTCCTGTACTCCTTTTCGCGTGTTTCTCTTCATGATACACGTTTTTAACAATTCTTCGTTCGGACATTTGAATAATATGTGCTAACCACCTCGTTCTTTGTGCTCTCGCCTTTTGTGCTATTTTGACTTTTTTTTTGTACAGCTCCATCACCCTTCTATTTGTGTGTTTTCTTCATTCACCTTCTGTTGTCTTTATACCTTTAAGTAGTTTCCTTAAACATTTCCTTTCCTAAATTTCCAAATTTTGTTGTCGTATTTTTTTTGTCATTACCCGTGTTTCGCTGGGATATAATACAACTGGTTTTATGGTTGTCTTGTAAGCTTTCATATTTTTGATCCTAGCCCCCCTAGCCTCCCAACTTTTTTCGTAATCTAAATTTTGTTGCTTCTTCTTCGAATTGGCTAAAGGCCTTTTCGAGTTCTTTTTTGGATCTTGTTACCAGGACATCGTTTGCGTATGTAATACTCTGTACTTTATTATGATAAATCGAACCTGATGTTTGAAACTTTATTTCTTATAACAAGTCTATTTAATTTAGTAATGGACTAATACCATTACTAAATTAAATAGACTTGTTGGGAAGGGATCGCTTTGTCTTAAACCTTTTCCACTTACTTTTAACAATGACCGCCTATAAATAAATTGTATTTTGGAAGAATTCGTGCCTAAACGTGATCTTGAACGCATACTTGCACTTAGCGCATTGGGAGCTGTTGCATACGTCACCGAGAGGGCTTTGACAATGATCGAACTTCCTCGTATACTATATCGTGTAATATACGCGATACGACGAAGTTGTACGAAAAACTTACTGTAGAGAACGTACTAAGGAGTATTATACACAACAAACACTGCAATTTTAACAAAAAGTATTAGTAGTATATTAGTGTATTCTTACATTTAATTATTGTCCTTAATCATAAAATTCTAAATTTACAACTGATGTAAACTTCTTTAACGCCATGCAACTACAGTAATATTCCAGGCGTAAGAAATACCTGGAATGTTACTATAGTCTCCTTTTATTGTGAAATACCTGTCAAACTATTGCAAACCCCAAATTTTTAAAATATTTAAATTTGTGTTAAGGTCGAAAACTTCTAACTATCCACTTCCATGGAAAACCCTGAATATTATATTTCGAGTACGTCTCTTTAAAATTTAAAATAATACTTGGTTTACACAAATTATTTTGTGTATCCATAGTTTACCTCTTACAATCGCCAGAAATATCGGAGCAATATTACATTGAAAAAGAATAATGTTAAATCACAATATTGTATTATAAAAAATGTGTATCGGATTTACTTGACGTACCCGAAATATAAGATATAATATGTACCTTATAAAGTATATAATACTAAACGATACCTAAAATCATTTTAATGTAGGTACTCTGAAATAAATCAAAAAACTGAGAAAACAATATTTTCATGGCTCTTTAAATAACAATACGAGTAAATAAATAATAATAAACTTACTGCAATTATTTCATATATTTTGCACACTACAATATATATTATGTATACTTATCTTAAACTTTTACAGACGATTCGATCACCAGTTAATTTGCATGATTTCTTCAAATCTGTAATTTTCAACGATCCTGCTACCTTGGTTCATCTGCTGAGTAATACAGACAATCTAGCAGAAAAAACACATCCTCCAACTGAACCAGCGGCAAAATGCAAAACTGCAAGTGCAGCTTCAAAAACTGTAAATGAACCGGACACTGGATCTATTCAAAGCCATTTTAACGCATATAATTTAAATAGTCGAAAAGAAGCCAGTGGTGTAACAACGCTCTTCCGTAGTTTAGATGGATTAAAGATAACAGTAGAAAAAATGTTCTTATTTAGTGCCAAACCTAATCTCAAAATAACACTTGAAGCAAGTCGCAACACAGTGTATATGCATATTCAGCAATTTAAAAGCTCAAAATTTTCATTCCACATTGACGCACCAAACGGTGCTCGGATTGTTTTTTCTAAACCAGAACCTTACGAGCTCCATTCTACAGCAAATAAAATTCTAAGGATGAAAGGACCTGAACCCAAAAAAACACGTTATTATTCAATCAAGGAAATAAAAACTATCGGATTTGGTGCCAGATTATCCTTGCATAGAATGCATTTTCTCAATGAAATTTCACTAGTTAAAGTTTTGAGCTCACTTTTACCACTCCAGCACTGTTCCTCTACAGAGACGTTACAATTGCTGGATTCTAGAAGAAGTATTTTTTTTAAATCTACTACGAGCATGACGGACGTGAGATGGCGGAATAAGATACCGAAAACGTATATAGGTGTTATAAGAGCGATCAAAAGGGTGAAACAAGAGGCTATTCCTCATTTTAAAATAATTTCTACAGCTTTGCATAAAACCAAATATGTTAACGTTATCCCCCTCAAACTCAAACTAACTTTTGCTGATGGAGTTAGAGTCATACGGTATATTCCAAACTTAGAAACGAAAAAGAAAATCGAAATAACGAAGTGTATTCCATTTACGCCCAAAACCAAAGGAAGGTAATTTAATTTTACATCATTCTTAGTAGTTACTGGTAGCTGTACCTACAGATTTCAAGTACAGTCGCCGATGTTATTATTTATCACTTGAACGAACGGCTTGACGCTTTTGTTAAAGTTTTTAATGTATCTGTCTACTTGCCATTCTTCTTGAATAATAAACCCCTCTTTATTTTCTATTAGTTTAATTTCAACTTAGGAACACACAAACATTCTCTCTTACAAAAGTCATACATTAGCAAAAGCTACCCACTACTTTTAATAACTGTACTACTCCCTAACAAATTGTGTTGCAATTTTTCACAGTAGTTACCAATATTCTTATAATAAAATCACTATTCTTACAGCTTTGATGGTGTTAAATATTAATGTCGATGACTGTACATGCATATCTAAACTTCTGTTTAAAATTAACACACCACCACAAGAGTTTTCCTCCTTTTTTCAACGTCCTTGGACTTTTTTCTCTTTTTTTTACTTTATTTCTGCGTGATTCTTTCCCTCTTCCCCCCTGGCACTATGTTATGTTACTAGACACTTTTTGTACGTTAATACGTTTTGATAATTCAGAACTAATCGGGAACTTTCAGGAACCTTTACAAGCAAATGCAATCCAATTCCAACTTGTTTATTAACTTACTTTCCTCCCCACCCACGATTTGGTTTGGGGGTTTATTTAAAAACATTAATACATTACAAGCTACTTCCAATATAAAATATGCATACTTACCTTTAATTTAGTTAAAAAAAAACACATATACCGTTACTGTCAATGTTGTTTTAACCGTTATTGATGGAAAATGAAATGAGTGTGCTTTTTACTACGCGAAAACTCAGTTTCAGGCGAAAATATTTAGAAAATCTAATAAAAAAATACGCTAATGCAATAGTCGATACACTCAGAAGAGTATCTGCATTGAGCTAACCAAAATTTAGTTAATTTAACAATAATGTTTGGTTATATATGGCGTAGCATTTTTTTTTCGTTGCAGGAACAAAAAAAATTGTTAGATATTTGTTGTTAGTATATTGTTATGGTAATCCTAGCAAGAAGTCAATCGAACCTTTTAAAACATATCACATGAAAAATATTTTGTTGTTAACACAACTCCCTCTATATACGGCAAGAAAAAAAGATTTGGTTGCGTCAAGCAAATTTGACCTCATTCAAGAAAATTATTAGCTTAGATAGTGGCTAGCACAGTCTTATTTCAGAACACAAAATAATTTTATTGGAATAAATTATTTATGATAACCAAAATTGTCAAATTAACCAAATCCTATTATATAGTTAATTCAAATGTATATTATGCTTCAACAAATCAAATTTCGAATATTCAATTTCAATTAATATTTAATTGAACGAATTGTAGCCTTGTTTTAACAACGCACTTATTTGAGTTAATAATATGGGGCACATGCAGGTGATATTGTAGACACACAAAGTGTTTGTTTCAGGTATTGGGAGTTGATCGCAATTTATTGGATGTGTATACCAGAATACCTTACAATCGCATTTGCCTTGCTATTTATGCTAAATATGTTCTGTTACTATATAGAATGAAATACGAGAAGTGCCATCTATGGGACAATTTCTGTAATACATATACGCCTTTTAATGTATTTGCTGTATCATATAGGAAGAAAACTGCTAGCTGTGATACTACTAAATGGAAAGAAAGCGTGTTAACTTTCTAGTAATATTAACTAATAAATGACTAAACTTAACTAAACAATTAACTATAAAACTTTAATTTAACTAAACAGATTCAAGCTTTTTTTTTATAGAACTTGAGAAATTGCTTAGGCTTAACTCAAATATTGGTCATAATAATGCAACAAAGAGCATTTTGTTAATTTAACATCTTTACTTTTCTGAGTGTAGATGCACCACTGCATTTCCATAGATCAACTCAAGCTTATAAACATGTGAAAGCGTTTTTTGGGATGATGATTTTTCGTCAACAGCGGATTAAAACAAGAATAAAATAAGGGTGAATAGTTTTCGTTAATTAAATTAAAGGAAATTATGCGTATTTTAAATTGGAAGTAAGTGTGAATTGAGAAAAAATGCAGTGCGCGTTACCGTGGTAGGGCAGTAAAATTATGGATGGCAAAAATATATTGATCGAAAATATCTATGTTTTGCGTCCGGTATTTTGATACTTTTTTTTATTAAACAAAAGCTCCTACCGTAGGCACCACCTGTAAGTCTGTGCTGCACCATGAACAGGGAAAAGTAAAAATGTTGGCACAACAACAATTATTGTATGTAACACTTATAATTATTGTATGTATTGGTGGCAATTGAATATTGTTTAATAACAATATCGTATAGTCACATATACTATATATTCATTATAATGAAATATAATATAATATGCATATTATACATACAATATGACACACACGTTTAGCAAACACTTAATAACCAATTTACATTTCTTTTTGAAGCATATTTGAGAACCTAATATTTTCAAAATATTTGACAATCAATATTAAACACATATTGGTTATATATTGAATAGAAATATTATTTCGAAACATTTGCCTTAAGATATTCTATAATTACTCCTATATTTTTTGTCTTCGAAATATTTTTGAAATATGATATTTACATTTGTTTACATATTCAATAAATATTTGATGCTACTTGGAGATATTAAATTCACTATATTTCGTTCATTATTGATTTTACTCCTGTAAACAATTGTTATTTCGGTATTATTTTATCTTGTAATTCTTTACAGTTTTCGCTAATCCATTATTAAATTTCTAGTTCATGTGGGTTCAAAGGAAACCTTGCAGCTACTCCTGCTTATGATACCAGGTTATCTTTACCAAATGGATTGCAGGTAGCTTCAGAACCTAGTATAGAGCCTGGAACAATCAACATCGTCCAGTATTACATTCCTAACAATCCAAATTTGCCGGATGAGGTTTCCAGGACGTTCACCTGTACAGGACAGATTCAAATCAAATATCGCGACGGTACCATCAAAATGATTGCAAGTTATGGAAGACGTGTAATTGGGTCATTGCCATGCGTATCTACTGTCAAAACAAGTATAAAAAAACCACAAACTAGGAAAGTTGAACGCGTAAGATCTATTGAAAGTATCACGACAAGAAAGTTTATGAAGTTGCAAAAAAGTATATGCAGAAAGATCTCCCGCTATCAATCAAAATTCATACACGCACCTGTGAAAAGTTACTCGCAAAATAAAAGCAACAGAAGTATTAATAAGAAAAATTCAATTAATCTTAAGAAAAGTTGCATAAGTGGATTAAGCCTCCCTATATCGAGAAGTCATTTCTACAATGCTTTAGAATACCATGCACCAGAACAATTTTTTTATGATTTTTATACGATAGATAGTGCCACCGTAGATTCTCATTCTTCGATCAATGACGAAGGAGAATTAGTAACAATTTATGTCGATGGCACCAAAATAACTTCCTGGTTCAAAATAGATCAAGATATGATTTTATTGGACGACGACAATGATGCTAATACATGGGAAGTAGACATCGACGATTACACTTGTAACTTTTTAATACCGCGAGTTGGTGGATGGATTTCTGTGCAAGTTTTTTATCAATATGAACATCCCGAATACGCAACTGTTGTATGTTGTGGTAAGAATGAAACTTATATTCGTTTGCCTGGTGTGGAATATCAAGCCAGAGCGGATGGCAGTTTTTTCATTAATTCAAATGACGACATGTATGCTCATATTGACCGCGATAACATAAGATTTTCAACACATTTTTGCAAAAGCTGTTATGATTATTGTCAGACTACAATAAACGTTAAATATTTGAGAAATGGAGAAGCTGAAGTTAAAGATGATGAAATTTTACTAGAGGCAAGAGATACTTTCAGAAAAGTATTTAAAGTTAGTTATAGTGGAACCTGCTATCGAAATGACAACTATGAAGCAGGTTAGTGCTTTGAATTAAAACTATTAAGGACATTTTAGGAGATATAATTCATACCTTCTAATATTTTACATTTATTAAGTTGCATCGTATATTGAAGCTATAACCGTGTTCAGATTATTAAAATTAGATTAGAGTCGTCCTTCGACATTCAAAGGAATAACGTTCCTATAGATTCCTTGCAACTAAGTATAACATTTTATGTTTGCCAGTAAAGATAATTGGAAGTGTTGTTAATCATATCTTAACTAAGCGGCGGAAATGATCTGTGGTTATCCTCAGTTGCAACAGAGGTAGACTGAACGGGGGAGAGAGAAAATATTGACTTACGAAAAAACATTGTTATTTCAGTTTCCCGCATCTTCCTTATTTGTTCAATATTGGTTTATGCTACAAAAACTTTATCTACACATTCTTTGGCATTCAGTACACGTAGGATAAAAGGATTAATGAAGTAATTCGTTGTTGACTTCAACTTATGTAGACCTATTGCAACACTATCCAAGATGGATCTATCTAGTACACTGTTCTCTTGATCATCTTCAATTACAGTTTCTGCATATCGACTGTTAGGGCATCTGGTGTGCTGCCAATTAATCTTTCATTTGTGTTAATATCTAGATCGTCTCCTCTACCAATTTTCTTTACCAGTTTTACAATATTCTATATACTTTCATTACCTGGTTCTGTTGAAATAAATATTCGCGCACACACACATTGTATCCAAAGGTCATTCCTATCTAAAGTTATTGTTTCGACTTTTATAGACGATAGTGTAATTTTTCCATATTTTCATTGCGTTTTCTGCACTCATGGAGAGCTTCCGTAATCCTCCGCGTTGAGTAACGTGTGTAATAAGCCTTAAACACTTGTATCACCCCTTGTTCCAGCAATGTGAAGAGTGGACGTTGTATTACAACCTCAATTTTGAATTTATTGACATTTGCATGTCCAAGCCCTTTGCCTAGTATTAATAATAACTTAAATCACCCCTATAGAATGATGAAGTATATACCAAATCGTAATTTTGAAGGCACCCTGTACAACTATCTAATCACTTTTGCAGTGGCGGCTCGTGAGTTATGAAAGAGTGTGGGCACAAAATAAAAAGTTACCTATTTTTCATGCTGGAAAAGACGTCTATGACTTTGTTATCAAAATCCGGGATAGACTGAATTAACTTCTCTTTTATTGATAGGATCGCCAATGCGTTCAGTCGATCTTCTGACATTGTGCTTCTCAGAAAAGTTTTAATGCATTTGAAAACATCGTTCGCATTCTGCTGTCGACATGGGCGTTGTACAAACAATATCCAACAGCGTGTTTGTTTCCGTCAAAACCTTTTTTAGGTTGTTGTCTTTTATAAACACTTAAAGGCCGGTTTACAGTTCGCAATTTTTTATTGCGTGCAATAAAAATCTGCTGCTCTATTCCGTGTACTGCATGTGCAATACAAGTAAGTAGTAGTTCACTTTTCGATTTTACAATGTCCAACATAGGATTAGATTTCACAGTTTTTTATACACTAATTAACCGGTGCATATCACGATTTTTTTTCACATATTCGTTGTACTTAATTTTATATCGCAAATAAGCACTGTCTAACTGTTCACATATGTCCACTTTGCCACTACATACTAAAATCCACGCATGTGAGAAACGGAATTTTTGTGTTTCTTTGCCCTCTCTGCGATATGCTTTAAATCATTCAACCCTTGTTTATTCCACGCACTAATGTCTTTCTTAAAAATTAAACAGATAAAAACAAAATAGTTTATTTGTTAGTGAATTTTTTATATTGAATACTCTATATAAGTTCGAGTTTTACTTGTGGAAGTGTAGTTTATTTGAAGATCAGGAATAGGCTTTCCTTTCTCCTTAATTAAAAGTTTTTCCTCAAATGATAGTGGGTTTTTTAAAAGATTATTTTGCACACAATTAACTTTCATTATTAATAATAAACGTCAGTTCAAGCCTTTGAAATCACACATGTGCGGTATGGGTCGAAAACAATGCAGTCACAAAGAATGCAAGACGTTAACTGGAGACACGAAATCGTGTGCCCCAAAGTGACGGTATAAGCGCACATGGCGAAGATAAGCGGAGCCGGCCGATTCATACTCGAGATAGGTACATCGGAAATAGTGCCCCGGGACATAGTTTTGAGCGTTGGTATATGCGCTAATATCTGTGGCGCGGAAGGAAACTTTGTTACCATCGTTATAAAAATACGTAAAAATAATAAAATAAAATAATGCAGTGAATTACATGCGAATTTCTTTCTGTGTTTATCTTGGTGGTTGCGTGGGCACGTGCTCTTGTGCTCTTTAGTACCAGCCGCCAATGCACTTTTGTATACAGTAACATTTTGCATCTGTATGAATAGCTAGTAATTATAACGTAATATATCAAACAAAAGTGTTAGAGAAACATCATTATAATAGATTATCATTATTGATATCTCACCGGTATATCACGACAATATTACTAATACTTACAACATTCACGTATTACAGAAAGAGATGCAGCAATACTAGAGCAATATTGCGATGTTGTATATCCCTTCTGGATTTCACAGAAATATTGTTGCAATATCACAGCTCGTTTGCAATATTTCTGTGCTGTTTTTGTGATACTGAATGCTATGTGGAAAGTTCTGCACAATTAAATATAAGAACATTATCAGACCCGAAATATTTAGAAAATACAATCAGGTAAATCCAAATTACTGTTGGATTTGCAGCACTGGACAGCAAAGTAAGCAATTAAGTTAAGCTTCAATCGACAATTAATTTGTATACATACATATACAAAAGTGTACGAGATTGTTTATCATTTCTTCGTCTTTCGGGTCATCAATCAAAACTGTTTGCGTAGAATTTCTGCAGTAAATCTTTAATTCTCAGTCGATGCAATCGTTGAAATAATGACAACTTTTTTTATTTGATAATTAATAATTTAATAAATATATTGTACTCAATACTTTCAGGTGATAAAAAAGAAGATTGCCATAATCATAAGATGGCCGACACACAAAAGTTTTTTGTTTTTAATAAAAATTTTGATGGAAAACTATACTGGGACAGTAATAAACTTCAGAATAAATTAATTGATTCACAAGTTAGGAAAGGATTTTATAAAAAACCTTATTTAGATGAAACTGATAATATAAGGGCATACGACTTCTCGCAGCACCATTATGTTCATTATTCAGAACGCTTTCTAATGAAATATCGCCATCCTAGTCCTCCCATTTTTCAATATTTACCTCAGAAGGAAATTTCAAGAGTAATATACCGCACGAAAAGGCAAGTAAGTATCGTCCCAGATTGTACTCAGGTGCTCCCGCTTGTTACCCTAATTCAAGACTTACGGGTAAACCATCCGCAAGAGCTCCCTCTACCAACATTTGAAAATATTTTTCAACTAGAAGAATATTTGCATCCCAAAGCAATGGAGATTAAATCCAGTGCAGACTCGATTAATATGAAACTTTCGCCGGTTTTTGCCGAAGTGGTTGCAGATAATTTTACGAAATTAATGAAAACAATAAATAAATTTGAAGTGACCACAATGAGACCCTCCGAAAATTTTGAAAAAAGACTGGAATTCTCTGAAGAATCATCGTGTTATGATATGATAGACGAGTCTCCTGAAATATTTTTTAAAGCTGAGAGTGGAGAAACAAGTATGCACCCAAAATTGCTATATGATAGGATATTAGAGCATAAGCGGGATTTATATTTTAATAAGAGACGAATGCCAAACCATGAAAAGAGCAGAAGGTCCAAAAATAGCGAGGAAATTCCCCTTGTACCGAAAAATTCGAATATGACAGTCGATTTTGATGACATTCCACAAGGTATTAGAAATTTAGCCTTGTTTACTTCTTTAGTAGAAATAATAAAAAAATAGAAAAGTGAAAACAGCCGCTGTTAAGAGTTTAAAATCGTGCCGTAGCTGGTTAATTAAAGTTAATTTCTTTTATGATTACTTAATAAAGCATAATATAATTAATTAGTCTGCAATTTTAGTTGCAGGTCTTGTGGAAACAATGGTGTCCCATTCTAACTTTCAAAAGAAATCAGAGAAACTGGCAGAATCAAGTCAATCAAAAAATCTTGTAAGTCAAGAAGATGTTAAAGCCATTCCATTATTAGCAGAGGTGGACGAATGGAGAAAACCAATATGCACGTTAGAAACAGATTCTTCTGTAAGTCTTTCGTTAAAAGAAAGTAAAAGGGTAAATGTCAAAACAAAAGACAAACAAGTAAATACAGGAACACCATTTGATTTATTTGAGAATGACCACAAATTTCTTCAACATGACGAATTGTCGAAAATTAGTAATAGTTTCTCGAAAAAAACACAAGCGACGGGTAGACAGTCAGGATTTGTGGCAAAAATTTGATAATTACAGCGTATCCAAAAGACCTGAGCCATCAAAAGTAGAAAGTAAGCAGAGCAAGCTAATGACGGGCGTTCAAGCAATTGAAAGTTATAATCAAGTGTATGATAAGTTTATTAGTTTATATAAAGATATTCCAAAAAATATGAAAAGATTCACTGAAGTCCACAGATACGTTGGTGATAAGCGCATATCTTCGCAGAATTTAGTGAAGGAGGAACGCTCATTGCCATTAATCTTGCCACCTAGTCAAAAAACACGGGATATACGACCTGAATCTAAAACACAAACATCTTCTCAAACAAGTACTACATCACCAAAAACCGAATTGAAGATTGCAGTTATCAGCAGTTTTTCGGAAAGACGCGGTATACAATCAACAACCTAGACTCTTTCTATCAGAGGAATGTCTCAGTAGTCCTTTAAAATCGTTGAGACAAGTGCCAGCAGATATTGATCAGAAAGTACAATCTATGTTTTATGCGAATTCATGTAGTCGCAAAGAAATTAACACATGTTGTTCTGAAAGTGATAAACCATCTTCAACTAGATTATTCCAGAAAGATGATACTTGTATATGTATTCCATCAGCCTTAGCCACTAGTAAACGTGATTCATGTGATAGTACAAATAGTTTAAAAGCAGTTTCCAGGTGCAGTAGCAAGGTTTTGGAATACGGGAAACCATTGGGGAATGTAAAAAAAACTGGGAAAAAGAGTGTAGAATAATAGTCAAACAAAATAAAAATATTTAATATATTAACTTGTTTCCGTATATTATAAAATAACAGAAAAGTAAGTATTTACACTACCCACTATAGAAAGCATTGCTAGATATTTTTCAGTATTGGAAGACAATGTGATTTATGATATAAAAGTGTTCTAGTTTAAGTCAAGTCTCATATTTCCTATATTAAAACCGCAGTAGGCGTGCATTACCGCAGAAGAGAACAAAGTACAACAAACAACCAACATTTTCATGTTGAATTTTTTTCACCAAGTTAGCAAACAAAACTAGATCTTAAATTTTCCAATTCTTAAGAAGTAATAATATAAAACTGTAATTTAGTCGATTGTTATTGCAATCTCATCGAGCTTCAAATAATTTACAAAAGCGATATATTAGATAAAAAGTATTTATTTCTACACTTAATCTAATTAAAATTGAATAACACGAATAAGAACTAAATCGGGCACTACTAAAACACTTGAAAAACTTCACTTAAACACTACTTATTCAGGCTGCGTGAAGTGAAAGGTTTGACTAACTGCGACAGGGGCGGCTCCTCTTCCACAGGGCCATGGCCGATAGCCCCACCATTGCAAATCACAAATTAATCACTAAAGAGCTTTTATTTTCTGTAAAAATACCGATAAATACACGTACACACATACAGACACATTTAAGTACAGAACGAACGTTGCGATTACAATGGTTTGATGCGACTAAACGCGCTTTATAGTTATTTATGCGGACAAACGGCGAACTGGAGTCACTTCTAGATTGGCCCCGATTTTAGACGTTTGTAGATCTCCGTGTGGAGCTAGCGGAGGAGAGAGTGGTCGCAGTATACGCAATCAATTACATTGAAATGGGGCCAGCCGTATTTTGGCCCGTTGCCCGCTGGTTGATCGAGTCACGCATCATCAGTATAGTCAGTGCTAGACACTGTGGGGGAACGGTCTCTCACTATCACGGTAGGGCGTGAGTCAGACCCAGACGTGGCCGTTGAAGATTGAAAGTAGAAACTTATGTAGAGTGCCGTCGCATACGGTCTTTGGTTTAGATACTTCCCCCGCAATAAAAATTGGGTTTGAGAATATTAATATTTAATATTGTTGGGTTTAACCATAGACAAGGACCTAAAATGGGACATTCACATTAGTTCAGTTATTTCTAAGTTAAATAAGTCTCTATATGTATTAAGAAAAATGAAAGCAAATAACTGCGATATTAGTACACTAAAAACAATATATTTTGCATATTTCAATTCGCATTTGAGTTATGGTCTTCTATTTTGGGGAAGTAATTCCAAGACAAAAACAATACTTATGTTGCAGAAAAAAGCTCTTCGTATTATCTACAATCTGCAAAGGAGAGATTCTTGCAGAGACTATTTCATTGAGTTGGCTATCCCGACTGTTTACAGCCTTTTTATACATGCAGCTGCCTGCTACGTTCGAAATAACATAAACAAATTTCAATTGAATTCTACAGCACATTCCTACAGCACCCGACGCGCAGATTTTGTTCGCTGTGATGTTTCTAGATCAAGTAAGTTTTACACATCTTACATTCGACACCGTATTCAAATTTACAATGCTCTGCCTGAGGCACTGAAACTGTGTACACGCGCACAGTTTGCGTCAAAACTAAGATTATATCTAAAAACTAAAAATTACTATTCATTGGATGAATTCTTCACTCAAGAATGATGGATTTGGCTCTGGATG
Organism: Protaetia brevitarsis; assembly: GCA_004143645.1. NCBI lineage: Eukaryota > Metazoa > Arthropoda > Insecta > Coleoptera > Scarabaeidae > Protaetia > Protaetia brevitarsis. Next base: position 2,938,893 of record RXPK01000247.1, read on the forward strand.
TTGATATATGTAGATATGTGGAGCATAATTATAGATATAAATGTGATTGTTTTATGTATGTGTATCTTTGTGATAGTTATCATTTCATTAATTATTTATCATATCATTAATTATTTGTTATTACTGTTATCATTAGCATTATTATTATTATCATCATCATTATTGTCATTATAGTTAATTTTAATTATTCATTATTATGTGCCATTTTAATTGTTATTGTTTATAATTATTGTTATTTATTATGCAACACCACTGGTACAATACATGATCTATCTATCTATCTATTAATTATTGTAATAAAGTGTAGTATTATTCTAGGATGACATCGCAAATTTAAGAACTTAGGTAAAAATATAAATGAAATAATAAATATGGTAAGGGAGTTATTCTTGAAAAATACATCATAATAGTGTTTTAAGTAAAAAACAAGCCATTTTGCTTAGGTAAATAAACAAAGAAAATAAAAATTGTGTTTCCCATTCTTTGTAAGAAGTACGTGGGGTGGTGCATAAAATATCCATTATATTTTACTCGACGATCTTCGCTTAAATAACTCATGTGCTCCGTGTTGTATTATGTTTTCGTCGATATAAAATCACAAAAACACCTGAACAATTTGGCGTTAGTTAGGTGGGGGAATGGAAATAAGTGATTCATGTATGTACGTGCTAAATTCTAGCTAGAAATTAAATATACTGCGTGTTATTGTAATATGTATAATATTACAATATATTGTATAATTATTATACAACTTTGTTAATACAACAGCGCTAACAAAGACCTAAGGACGCCACTGACTTTTGCATGTAATTGTAGTTCACCGTCTATCATACGATAGTACGTTGCGCTGCTATTGGAGTATCGCCTGTAATGTTCTTTCCCTTCTGTCAGCTAGTCACACAAATAGTCAAGTGCCCGTTTATATATACCCTTATCAAGAGAGAAACATGCTTTCCTTGTATGTCGCCGCCTGAAACTATCCTCGCTTTGCCCATGAGCAACATTTTCACTACCGAGAAAAACGATTCACTCGCATCGAAATATCTCAATGATGTCTTATTCGTAAATATTTTTTGTTCATAACGATAAAAATACGATTCTTTTGAAGTTTTGTTAAGATAGGTTTTCAATAGCGCGTATGTACGACTGTAGTCAACTAATCAGAACGCGACTAAGCGACTACCAATGATGTTCCAATATTAATATTGCAGTGCTTTCTTGGTATTTTGATTTGTTTTTCATCCAACATTTTTGTATTTTAATAATATTAATTAACATTTACTGTTAATACTATTGAAATTGTCCCTTTAATCTCTAATATTGCAATTATAGCAATGTTATTGTTCACTCGCGATGCTAGTGGAAATGCAATTTTAACACTGTGAAAGACAATAGTAAACTAAATACTTCTACAATACCACCCTTATTAAAAGTTATAATGAAATTTAAATGTTTGAACCACGCGAAAGGCAAAATATTGCAGTTCACTATGCTGCTTACTTTTCTTCAGTAACGAGATGGCTTACCCGCTTACTACTAAATACGAAGGTAACTTAATGTTGGAAATGTGCGACAATATTGGAGCATGTAGTTCGCAGCGGAGGAATCAGAGTGCGTTAATTTCGGTGTTTTGCGCGAAATTTAAAATCAACTATAAGAAGATATTTTTGTAAATATAAATCACGATTGTGATTACGTGTGCAATTATAAATCATATCGTTGAAAATGTATGTAGTCCGTATGCTACGGTTCTCTATGTATGTTTCTACTTTCAATAGTCGATCCTCGACACCTGTCTGCGTCTGGCTAACACGCTTGCCTATCGTGATAGTGGGAGACCCTTCCCGCACAGTGCCGAGCACTGATGAGATGACTCGATTAACCAGCGGACAGCGCGCCACGAAACGGCTGGCCCCACTTCAATGGAATTTTTGCATATACCGCGACCACTTCGTCTTCCGCACGCATACCTACAAACGTCTGAAATCAGGGGCCAATATAGGCGTGGCCCAACTAACCGCTTATCTGCATAAGTAACTACAAAACGCGTTTGGTCGCATCAAATCATGGGAATCGCAACGTTAGTTTTCTACCTAAATGTGTGTGTGTGTGTACGCATATTTATCGGTATTTTTATAGAAAATAAAAGCTCCTTAATGATTAATTTGTAATTTGCAATGGCGAAGCCACTGCCCCATGGCTCTTTAAGAGGGACCGCCCCTGAGATATAGTAACGTGATACTTTTAGTAATTGTAGATTTTCTAGTATAAATAAATTACTAGTAATGCAATTTAAAATAAAGTAAATAATATTAAAAGCATATGCATGTGTAATTACAGACGTTATTTTAATAAAAGGGAAGCGTTTACTTTATTTTCATTGGTGACGTCCAGATATTATTCGATATAAAAACAAAAATTTAAAATCTTTAGCAAAAAAAAAATTGAAAAAGGGGATACATAATCTTTAACCTACGCAAATAAAATCTACTGTTCATGGATCAAAAGAATTATAACTAAAAATGCACTTTGGAACACAAATAATAAGGAATCTACGAAGTAGAAAAAGTAAGAAACGTCTAAGAATATATATAAATAATAATCGCAAGGAAAGAAATAAGAAACAACTAAAGATTTACACTTATTTTAAACAGCAGGCAATATAGAGACTGGTCGATAATTAGTCATTATACCTGTATGGATGTATATATGTAGTATATGAAACAATTCTTAACAAAAAACAAAATGCAGCAACGGTCACCCGTATGTACGCGTCGTGCTGACGCAGACCAAGTCAAGTCGGCACTAGTGATGGTAAGACCCGGTTCTTTTTGGTAACCTGGATCATCCAGGTCAATAATTGAAATTACCCGTTCATGAAGATTCGTTCAATGATGATGAACGAGTGTAAAAAAGAAGCACCTTACATATCTGGATCACCTGACCTGATCGAATTGCCCCGCTCACTATAAATTGTTGATTAATGTAGTAAACCAGGGGTCGGCAAACTTTTTTAGGACAGGGCCAAATCGTAACGAAAATTAAGTTCAGCGGGCCAAGTTGTAAACTCTAACGTGTATATTTTTAATAAGTGTTCCTCTGTGTTTTATTGAACCGAAAACAATTTACCAAAAAGTTTCAGTCGTATCATACAGGGTGTTTAAAAATTACTGACTTGTCAAAGAATCTTAAAGTTACAAAACTTTTTCTTTCAAAAACACCCTGTATATTCTTATATTTTTCTGCAACATTCCCTATAGGCTTCAGTGGTTTTATTTTAAATTATTCCTATTATTTATTAACTTTTCCAAATGGTCAAATAATTTTTACCTGGTGGATTGTAAATAACATTACAATAACTTATTATTGCTAGTGAATATTATAATAATCATTGTTTTCTATATGTTAGTACCCAGGAAAGTACGCAATATATAAACCAAACAGTAAATATTAAATATTAAAAGTTTATCTTCATCTGGTTCGCATTTTGCAAAGTGAGGCAAAATGCGAACAAAAAGTTAATAACTAAGTGTTTGTGTGATATAAGAATTTACAGAGGATTGAAGTAGCTACATAATGGAATCTTTGCAGACGATGTGGTAATAATAACAGACAGTGAAAAACAAAGAAAATTTGAACATGTGGAAAGGAAACATGGAAGAAGAGGGCATGACAATAAACATATAAAAAGGTGAAATCCTCGGAAACCAGAATGTTGAAACTAAAATTGAAATAAATGATACTAAAATAGAGCAAATGAGAAATTTAAATATTTAAGAGTAACATTGGAAGAAACAGGAAAACAAGATGCTGGAGTAAACGATTGATAAAACAATCAAGTACTACGCAATAAACCAAAAATTAATTAATAAAAAAGACAAAAAAGACAATCCTATATTAGTGCTATGAAGAAAGCCAAGAAAAATAAGATTCCACTATTTTAGGGCATTTGGAAACACATCTCAGTAGTTCAATACCTGCTACTTCTGAAGATTTGAGCACCTTGAAAACATCTGAAAAATTTTGAAGTAAAATAGCATCCATTTTTAAGAATTCTAATCCAATCTAGATCACAAGAAATGAATTGCGACATATTTTTTTTGTAATATTTCAACGAATGTTAGTATCTTTTTATTTAAAATAATTTAAAGGGACGAAAGTTCAGTTGAGAGGGCATAAGAAACAGAAGCAATAAGTACTATTAATGGACGCAACGATTGGAGACATTCTTTCTCGCTTAAAAAAATATTAATAATTTCTCTGAGTTCCAAAAATCTCAATCAAACTTTTCCACTATTGCACCATCGAACTGGCGATAACTCGCCGAGAGCCAATAAAGTTAACCACTGCCACGACTGGTTCAATAATGCAAAATAGATAGAGGTGTTTGATGAATTATACAATGACTTATTGAAAGCTTTGCACAAAACAAAAATACTTGGGCAGTATCAACAATGACTGTTGACTCATCAAGAACTAACAAAAACCACTAGACATTTTTTGCCTTCTCCATTAAGAAGCGTATTGTGATAGTCCCAATTTATCTGACAGTCGCTTGAGCTGAGAGGTCAACAAAAAAAAACAAACCCTCTTCTTTGGACACACTTCTTCAGCTTTATCTCAAATCTATTCATGAATATTTCAAATTTAATTCTAAATAAGGTTAGAAATATTATTGCGAAGTACGCCGAAAGCGTTCATAGTAAATGAATTAACCGCACTTATTTACTGCGACATCAGTTGACTATCAGTAGGTGAATAGTAGATGTAGATACCTCCCGGTACAATAATTTTCGTAAACCCTTATTATGGGTGAGAAAAACTATCGGCAACAGGTGAATTAACCGCTTGGTACTTACAACTTGCGCGGGCCGGATTGAAATACGCAGCGGGCCGGATTTGGCCCGCGAGCCGTAGTTTGGCGACCCCTGTAGTAGACAATCGATCTTACGAAAAGTATACGTTAATTTATAAAACTGAATTTGAACAATGTAAGAGTGCTCCTGAAAAACAGCTCGTGTATTCAGCTTTGTTCGCTTGGATCAAAATCGAAAAGTGCAGAAATGAGTTGTTTTCTTAATAATCGACTCATTTCACTTACGAAAGACGATTTCTCGCATGCGCAATGTAAAATCTAAATCATTCAAATATCAAGTGACTAACAGCTCACTTCTGTATGTGCACTGCCCACCATTCATATGAAAGATGGGCTCACGGAGCGTGATTGAAACAATCACGGGTCTTCAAACAGATTCGGTCTTTATGAACGCGTCGTTCGTGACCTCCACATCACTAGTCGGCACGATGCAGGCACATTACTGGCGTCCGCCTCTGTCTTGGATGATCTCATGCCAGCTCGCCCGGAATTGTCCTTGCACTCCTCATTAGCGATAATAATACGATTTTTAAGTATATCCGCCGACACCTTCGACATCGTAGTGTCGCTACTAAATAACTAATCTAACCATCAAACTGATAAAAATTACATTTATTTTTTTCCTCTAAAAGTTTGTTCGTTGGTGCTACATTTTCTACACTGGCTTGTGATTAAAACAGGGTAGAAGATGTAATCTGAAAAAGATAAAATATGTACCCGTGTAATTGGTCTAACACTAACGAACAAACCTCTAATATCCTCCAAAATATGCGCTAACACACGCCTATTTAATTAGTTTTCGTGAACAATTAAAACAACAAATTGTTTGCGGGTGATAAGGTGACTGAGATTTATATTTTAAAACGAGAATGATAAATAAGATTTTGCTAACACAAGAAATAATTAGAACAAAGTCTCGATTGGATTCTAAGTTATCAGACTGATTTGCAATTACTTACAATTAGTCTTTGTTTTATTTTACCAAAAAAAATCAAACTTAAAATGGAACATTATGGATCTTAGCAACTTGGATTCAAATAAAACCACTATTGTGTGGATTTAAAAAAATCAGTCTTTATTTTGGTTTATGAATTTTCATATGTGTCGCAAGGGTGCCGTTTTGGGCGAACGCTTGTCCGCAAACTTTACAAACATAAGGCTTCTCTCCAGTGTGGGTCCTAATATGCTTTTTTAGTGTACTATTCACCGCGAATCTTCGTCCACAGTCTTTGCATGAGTAGGGTTTCTCCCCACTATGCATCCTCATGTGTACATTTAAACGCCCGCGTTGATTAAACCGCCTATGGCATACCTTACACTCTATCGGTTTTTCGCCGGTATGCATCCTAATATGCGACCTTAAATAACCAGACTGGGGAAAATCTTTTCCGCAAATCTTACAAACATGAGGTCGTTCCCCAGTGTGAGTTCTGATGTGTGTTACTAATGTTCCCGGAGCGGAAAACGATTTGTCGCAGGTTTCGCATTTGTAGGGTTTCTCTCCGCTGTGTATAAAGGAATGGATTTTCAGATATGACAATTGAGCGAACCCTTTACCACACACGTTGCACAAATATGGTTTTTCCCCTGTATGAATCAACTTATGCCGTTCTAGGTTACTGTGAAATCGGAATGTTTTGTTGCAAATTGCGCAGGTTTTTGGTAAATTCGGTTCTTTTTTTATGCTGTTTTTATTGTTCATTGTTTTTCTTTGTAGACATTCTGTTTCTTTGGGATCCCCAAGCTTGTGTGATAATTTGTGATGTCGTGTGAATGCCTTTTCAGTCTTAAACCTTAAAAAAATAAATTTTATTAAAAGCACATATAGAGTTTACAAGAGTGATTTATGTAAAGTTAGTTAAGGTTTCATTTTTAATTTTACAGATTTATGATATCGACAGTACTCGTAATTTTTATGTATACTTAAATGTTTTAGTATCTTTACAACGGTTAACATACATTTGTTAACGTTACCACGTCACCTATAGCCGTTTTCAAACATTAGTTTTAAGTTTAGAAGTTTGAAGTTAAAATGCACCTAGAATAAGAGCCTGTGCAAGTGGCACAGGCAACTCTACAAAAATAAACCAGAGTGCTAGACAGAGAGAATTGGAGGAGACCTGGTTATATTTTATTCCCACTAACAGCAAGTGCATATACCGGTTTGGTCCTTCCACGCCTTCAAATAGGGACGCAATGTTAATATTGCCGCTTCTATGGATTAGATTAGGATGGGGTGGCCTATAGACCTGTTTTACCGCGATCTTTTCAGATCTATTGTGATCCCCTTTTTCCTAGAGGACACTCTCTAATTTTGTCCTCTTAATTAAGCCTGCCATCTTTGAGAGCGCCTTCTTTATGTAACTACTAGCTGTAGGGTTCTCCTCCCCCATTATTACAAACCTTGTCCTCGCCAGGCCTTCACATTGGCACAGCACATGAACTGGTGTTTCTTCCTCCTTTTGGCAGTATCTGCAAGGCCTATGTTGTACATCTGCCTATTCCATCTACAATGACCAGTCAGCGAACCTACAATCATTTTGACAGTTCTATCTTATCAATAGATCTCTTGTGAATTCAGGCCTCTGCTCCTTTAGGAACTCTCTGGACTAATTATGTATCCATTCATTGATGGATTTTTTAATTTGCGATTTGGTAGTGCCGAAAGAGGGGTCAGCTTCAACGAATGCCCTTCACGAACCTCGCCTGGCCAGCTCGTCCGCTGTTTCATTTCCTCTCACGCCCGAGTGGCTAGGGACCCTGGCCAAGGTTAGTTTCCTTTGAGTGTCCACCTCATTTACGGCGCTTACACAGTCCCGAATCAGCTTAGAGTCCACGCTCGTGGAGCTAATCGCGTTAAGTGTGGACTGACTGTCAGACTGTCAAAGAAGATATAGAGTAGGATCATTTCAATTGTTATGGAGCCCTTATAGTACTTAGAATAGGTAGCCTCGTGTAGTACCTTTTTTAGGTGGAGCACGGGGTTGGGATGATTTGTAATAATTTAGTTTTCATAAATAAAGTGTCAGAGCGACGCTTTTACCTGGCTCGGTACATCTTTCTATCTCCCGGACACAGTGATGGATTGCAGCAACCTCCGCTTGGAACACAGTCGCGTCTTTGCTGAAGCTTACCGAAAGAGCCATTTTAGGCTTCTTAGCGTATATTCCCACTCCAACGCCGTAGTCCGTTTTAGAGCGGCCAATATGCCAGTTTGAGTCCACTCGTACCGGAGTACCTGTCTACCAGTCCTTCTTTTCTGGCATTATAACCTGATATTTTCTATGTAGGTTAAATTTCTGAACCATGGCGTCACATGGCATTCCTAAAAGGGGTGCGTCCTTGAGTTCGTCTAACAGTTTTTTTTGGCCGGCGCCGTGCGATTTACTTATCGGTACTTGCTACTACTATGCAAAAGTCTGTGTACTGTGGACCTTGCGGCTCCTTGTATATAAATATGTATTGGTGGCAGATTCAGAATTACCTCAATCGCGATGGTAGGGGCCGATCTCATCGCCCCCGTGGCGCACAGGCACGCCAACATCTGCACGCCACCCCGCGTTTTAGTCGCTCCCACCTGCCATGCCTTTGGTCACCATACTAATGCTCCATACGTTATTATGGGTCTAATTACCCTTGTGTATAACCAAAAAGTCATCTTGAGGCTAAGTGCCCAATTCTTTTCGCACAGCCTCCTGCACCTACCTAGGGCGATGTTGGCTTTGCTGGTCACTTTCTGGATATGTGAATTTCATGTATGCCTTTGATCAAACCATACTCCCAGATATTTCGCCTCTTTGGCATACGGAATCCTTTCGCCTCCTATCACTAGTGCCTGTAAGCCTTCTAGCGTTCTTTTTTTTTGTGAACGTGACAGCCTGTGTTTTTTGAGGATTGGCTGATAGTCGCTCTTGGTTACACCATTTGTCAAACGAGATTGGAGCGGTTTGCATACGCTCCACCAGAACCTTTGGAAACCGCTCTCTGACGACTATTGTAATGTCGTCAGCATATCCGAGGCAATGGTATCCCTTTCCGGTCAGCTTCCGGATTAGGTCTTCTACTAGGATAGCCCACAGCAAGGGAGAAAGAACTCCACCCTGCCTGCGATTTTAGCACTCGGTTATATCAAATAAATCGGAAATTGGCAAGGCAAAGACTGTGAAATACGCGCTTGTACAATACATACATATGTAATACTTGAGCGAGCGATGAATAGATTGCAAACAATTTTTTGCTAGTAGATCATAAAGAAATATCGAAAAGATATAAATTTTCGGCCGCATGTTACACAAAAACTTTCGCATTATTTATCGCGCAAAAAGTTTATATACAATGCTTCCTATTCATTCATTCGCTCAAGTACATACTATGTACACAGGTATTATATAGACGGTCTATTAGTTTTCGGAATGTTCGCTTTGCCGAGTTCCGAGTTCTCGGTAAGCTAATGAACGATCGATTGTTCATTTGATATGATCGGGTGCAAGAATCACTTATTAAGTACATCACTAATGTATAGCATTGGAAGGCGGGACTTAATTGGTATTGCGGCGAGTTTTTATATTTTAGGTTTATGTCCCTATTGAGAAGTATCTGCGTTCCGAACCAGTATACTTACGTAATGTTGGAGGTTTCTGTTTTACTTCATTGCTACGTTCGAATTCCCTCTCCCTAGAGCGAGCAGAACAGGAAGTTTTCTTCACCACGTGATATCAGAGACAAAGGAGCTATACATTTTAAAAGAAATCACCAAAAGACAACTTACAAAAATAAAGAATTGTAGCAAATCAAGGTTTGCTCGAGTTAGGTTACCTTCCCCCATCATTCAAAACCTGTGCGCTCCCGATCATAATCCCGAGCAGAAAAAATTTAGCGTAAAGCATCTCAGAGCTAATATAAGAACGCCGCAAGAGTTTGCCCTATTTGCTCTAATGGAAATAAAAGAATACTTCAGAGCTAAAAAAGCAAATTGATTGGATATTCGAATGTAGCACATACTAAACGTATTTCGATTAAAATGGTTAAAAGTCAAAACTTTCACAGAAATTGTAATATCTTAGAAACCGCTAAAGATAGGTATAGGATTCAAAAATGTAATAATATACAGGTTGTTATGTTTAAAATAACAAAAGGCGACTTCCAGTTAACCGGAAGTGCAACAAAAAAAAGGAGGTAAGGAGGGGCAAACCCCAAACTTTCAAAACTGAAAGTTTTTGTTAAGCCCTAAAACTTCTAACTAGCTACTTCCAGGAAAACAGTTGCTTAATATGACAAACATAATCACATTAAAACTACTAAAGGTGAAATCAAATTTACATAATGTTTGATGGATAACTTACTGCTTGTTACAAAACTTGCAAGCAAACATCTGCTTATGAAAACTCATTCTGTGGCTCCTATATGCTTCTAACTCAGCAAAAATTTGTCACACAATTTGCAACAGTAAGTTTCTTGCTGTTGATTACTAACTCTATTTTCATGTTCCTAAAAAAAATAATATATATAGAAACTTTAAATTACCTAAAAAGAAATTTGTAGTAAGTAACTCAACAATCTCTTTGAATTGTTGGATGTACTGATAGCTTTCCATAAGTTATCTGCAACAAATTAAATGAAATAATTTATAGTCATATTTATTAGCATTAACCGGACTCAAAACAATAGCATTATATTTATTAATACTTGTTTGATCCTTTGACAAGAATTTTTCAGTACCGGTTTCATTCGGTGGAACATTATCTTGTGCGGACATATAAAGGTTTTGCTGTACATTTGCTGATGATGTTGATTGATGCAAATAATATCTTAATGTAGCATCTGATTTTTCACACAATTTGCGAAATAAATAAGCTCTAGTTATTTCCTGAATACAATTAAGACATATTTGCTCTGGTAAACCATCTCCTTGTGCAATCTAAAAATGACAATGAAGATGACTGTTACAATTATTGATTATTTCCACTGAAAAAAATTACACTTCAAATATATGAGTACCTGTATAGACGCACATGTAGGTAACATTTCATACAACATTGCAGAAGAGTCCGTGAATTCTTGAGTATTAAATATTGATTTCATATAATAATTTTGAGTTAAACAAGTACGACACACATTACTGTAGTAATCGCTTAAAGGCATTATTAGATAAAATTAAAATTTTCAGCAAAGAATTGTTTAAATTTCTTCATATAACCTAAACCACCCTTAACCTCTGTTACTAATAAAAATAGTGAAATGAGTGAAATCGCGAAATCCAAACCAAAAATTTAGGAAGGGTATATGCAACTCCGTATGCTTATTCGTTGGATATACCGTGTGTGGGTCAGTACGTAGTCACCTGAACAGCCAAACTATAAACTATTTTATATGAGCCAAACTAAGGCTAATATGAAAGTAAGTAATAGTCAAAGAATTTACACAGAGATAGATACTTAAATTACCATGTCCTTAAGAACAATAATTTAGGAAGAACGTGGAATTTTTCTATAAATAACAAGATAACTTAGGAAAAAAAAGTATTTTCAAACTAAAAAGGAAATAAAATTGTTAGTAATAAGAATTTTAATTTAAAATGTTCGTTAGGATGAGGTATAATGGTATAAAGTTTGTCGCACGTTTGTCGCGTTGTGACCCTGGAAGCGGAAACGGGTTTATATTTGGCACTTAATACTTTGCTATAAGGTCCATAGAGCACCCATATATTTTATGTAAGTGATAGGGTCAAAGCTGACACAGTGACTATGATTTTGGTAAGTTGTTCCCCACCAATTATTTTCGCCCGTTTTTTTTTATAATTTTTGAAAATATGAAAAATGTAAATGATTGAATGTTAATTGGTATTTACTTTTATATTTCTTCAGATGTTTAGATTGTTTAGGTGTTAATTTTTGATGTGTTACTTTTCTATTAAAATATTATTATGTTTATATTAATCCTCAAGCCTTTCAAGTATTAAAATATTTCTTCTATTTTTTTTTGTTTCATTAGTTTAAATCCCATAAAAATGATAAGGATATTTTTTTTCAATATTACTATATAAGAAACACCGGTTTTGTATGTATGCATCATTTTTGGCACAAAAAGAATTCTCAACGGTTGGCACAAAATTGATTGTATCAACCGCCGCACTGATTCGGTTAAGTGTGGTTAAGTTACAACTATTTTGTTGTATGAAGCCGATTAGTGTTTGATTCATGAAACAATCTTCCAATATTTAGTTTTTTTTTTTTAAGATGAAAAATGTATTATAAACTACTTATCAAGGGTTTGTTCTTAATAATGATACTTAATTTGTATATATGTATACTGTTTTTATAATCTTTCTTCTATAAAAAAAAAAGAATGGTAAATAAATTATACTAATGGCAAATGACACTATGAAGAAATTGTCTTCTTATTAGTTCTTTTTTACACTTTAGTGTAAAATAACACTATTTGATTACTGAATAAATATTTATTTACAAATATTAGCAGAACAATATATATTAACTAATGATAAATAAAATAAAAACATATTCACTCATTAATATAATTATGACCGCCTTGAAAAGTTTTTATGCATATCACTCTTCGATCTTTGAATATTGTTGATATTACTTTTAATTCTTTTCTCCACACTTGCACTGGTTGTAGATTTCATCAACTCTCTATGAATAAATTCTGGATTATATTCTCCATCAGGTTTTGATTCTTTGGCGTCTTCCTCCCTGTATCGTTTCACATTACTAGATCTTTCAGTTTCCCGCCATACAGCATTTTCCATCATTTCCCTCCTTCTTCGTTCTTTTTCTTCCATTGTCAAATTATCGCCTTTGTTGTTTCTCATATACTGCCCTCTATTTTGATAATCCGGTTTTGTATATTTCTTTTTATCTTGATTGGACCTTACTTCTCGTTTTACACTTTTAGATTTATTTCTCTCAATAAAATTATCATCTTCATTATCTGATTCCTTGCTGTTGGTGCATTTCTTGTCTGATGGTTTGGTATGCAAAATATCTTTTAAATCATTTTCTGATAAATAATTCTTATATTTACGCAATTTTTTCAAAAGTATTTTATCCAAATTATTTTCATTTAAAATATCTGCAGAATTATTAAGAACGCTTAAATTTAATGGGTAATTTTTTAGAGTTTGCAACTTTTCAGCAATTAAAGCATTGATATTAATGTTTTTTTGTTTCTTTGACTTTTTCTTTTTCTTTTTTAACTGTTGGTCCAATGTGGATTGTAACTTTTTTAATTGTATTGGATTCTGGAGAAACTGCTTTCTAGTTTCCTCTTCACGTTTCTTTATTGCAACTAATGGATCTTCTTGTAATTTTGTAGCTAAGTCTACCTAAAATAATAATTTCCAAACATCACAATGAAATAAGTTGAATTACGACATAATAATAGTAATTAACACGTTGACTGCCGTGTGCATATATATTATGCACGGAAGTCGGGCTTTCAAGGCTCTCAAAATTTGGCTCGGCAGTCAACGTGTTAAATATGTTGTTATTTAATTTATTATATAGGTAATATTTACCTGCTGCTCGCCAATTTGAATTTTATTATAATCTCGAATTGACGGTGGTATACATTCATGTTCGACATGATTTTTTGGTTGTGAAATTCCTAACTCACTGTGCTTTTCTTCTTCATTCAAAAGTTCCAAAGTTTTGTCTATTTTCCGTCCAAGTAAATAGTCTTCTCTATCTACTAAACTTGTAACACCCTGAAAAAGTGTATACCATTATCATGCACTACAATAGCAAATTAAGTAAACATACCTTATACATCCAATCCAGTTTGTTTTCTTCATTTTGGAAAGTCATTTTATGCACTTTAAATTATTAATATTTACGTATCGTGCTTAAGTTAATGTCTAAACTTAGATTACAAATAAATAATAAAAAGGTTGTGGTCATAAAATACGGTAAATCATAAACATCCAAACGTCAGTAATTCCTATCAGCTGTCGAGGAACTTCGTGGAAGCTCGCGGCACAGAACAACAACACAAGCAACTGGCAACGGATTTAGTTACTCATACTGTCAGTACCATAGATGAAATGGAAGGCTATTTCTCGGAGTAGGGATAAATTCGTATTTCCGCGCCATCTATGAACTAAATTTTTAAGTTTTAGGCTAGCTAACACGCGGGCCGCATCCTATTCGAATTTATTTGAATTTAATTTTATGATACACAGAAGAGTGTTCAAGTCAAAAATTTAAAGTTGTTGATTTTTTTTAGAAAAGTAAATGAAAATATATTTATGATTAAAAAAAATGTGCTTTTTAATATACTTTTCATTTGTTTTTCTTAAAGAATCGACATCTTTAAATTTTGGACTTGGACACTTTCTTCTGTTTATCAACGATTTAAAGGCTAAAAGGGTTGGTTTTTATAGTAACTTGCAATTTGTTTGTTTAATTTTATTACCATCACAGAAAACATCATGATAAAGTACATTTCAAGAAAAGTTATCATCCGTCATAGAATTACACTAGTTTTTACTTGATTGCACTTTTACAGAAAAAATAATTTTACATATTTTAACATTAATAAATATAAACTTCGTGCGTGACATGATAAATTTGAAATTAATAATTTAAATATTACAAGTTAATAATTATAAGGTTTGCATACCTGTTGATTTTTCTCGTTTGTGCCAACAATTGCCAAAATGCATTTTCCTTTAGATGACTCTTCAAGCATCTCTAAAATTATTCCCTTTATTTGTGTATTGTATATAATGACAAATCTAACATACTAGATTAATTTAAGGTAAGCAGCGAATTTCATCCCAGTAAACCAAATCAAATTTCCCTCAATTATATTCAGTAACTTCAACTAAAGGTATTCAAATCACTATTAATCTAATACAAAATCGTAGGTAATTTCATGCTTTAATATTGAAGTTACTAAAATTATTGGGGGAAATTTGAATTTGGTTCACTGGGATATTAAGCAATTGTTAACCTTACATTCCTGGATAAAAAGGGAAAACAAAAAAAAACAAAATTATTAACTGTTGGAGATCATATTCCTAAAATTCTGAACCTTTACTGTATCCCTATATTTGCGAATACTCTTACTGCTTTACAAGCTGCGTCTGCGATAGCTCTTTTATATACTTATATACTTATATTATTCTTATGTTTGATAGATATAAATACCAGAGTACAATATCTAGTCACAATCTAGTTGGCCAAGTATTGTCCTAGTATTGTCACATACTTCCACGCTGTGCTTCCACGTAATACTTTGTCATCCAATGTAAAGGAAATATGTTTGATGTTGAAGGAAATCCTCACCATAGAGAGGGTACCTGTTTAACAAATTAAAAGATATGTTCTACATATTTTTATTTTTTAAAACACCACAATAAAAACTTATCTGAACATAGACATTCTTTTTATTTGGTAAGTCTATTGTGAGCAAATAATTAGGTATTATTTTCATATTTAATTATGGAAATATAGAAAACAATTACTTAATGATAATTATTTAATGATACAGTAAACAATATATGTATAATGTTATTTCATTCAAATTCTCAAGCGCACTTTTAGTAAAGAAATAATCAGCAATAGTTTCAGGTTTTATTCAATCTATTTTCCTGGTACATTTAAATATTTGTGACAGTCTGAATTATATTATCACAAATAATACCACTAAAAGATGCACAGTACATTACAAAGTCTATTGTTGGTATTAATTACATTGCATTTGCACTAATCTTCGAATAGCGTAATTAACCAGACGATAGGCAAAATTATATTTACATAATAATGCTGCTCTTATTATATATAAGATTATAAGTACTTATAGTTCATATTAATTCAGGTTGATTGACAATACGTTAATTATAGATGTAATTATTTGAAAAATCCAGTAATAGGATGAAGGTGTTGTTCTAATTCTGGAGAGCTAGCTTATATATCGGCAGTTGTATCAACAAATCCTGCATGTAATACGTTAACATATATATTTCTACATTTTAGCATATTAAGTAAGTACATATTGCAATATATGTATCTATTTTACACAGGTTAATACGGTATATAATACTATATAATAATATAAACACAGCTTTATTTATTCACCCAGAAAGACACTTTACAAAACAAAAATTTTATTTATTTCCAAAGCAAGCAAGTTAATGTATTCATAATCCAAAGAAATATAATAAATTCATTATTTCTTAAAGGATATTATTCGTATTAAAATTTAATAAAAACAATATTTTGCAATAGGTACATACTAAATAATGTTATACACTCAAACCGCACAATCAATACGCTATCACGCAATAGTAGACGCTAGACACAAACTTAATGAATATTACGGTCATATCTTTCGGACTGGCTGTACATGCAAGAAGCATATCGTGGCATATCTGTCCGCTCGTTTGGGTCATTTGGTCATACTTTTGTTTTTTTTTGTTGATATTTTGGTTTCTGCGCTGGTGCTTTCCGAAGCGATATATCTACATCTACCACCGTGCTCGCCACAGGTGCTCGCTCTACCAATGCGCTACCTATGGACCTTGCATCTAAACGGTTATATTAAGCGCGGGAAATTCCAAATTTAATTTCTATTATTTTTTTTTGTCAGAGAATTAAAGAAATATCGTGTTGCCATTTTTGCGTGTTATTTTTTTTTCTAAAAATCTAGTATTTATGGTATTTTGCATATCAACATGATTTTTTTAATACTTAATTACGAATTGATTTAAT
Source organism: Protaetia brevitarsis (assembly GCA_004143645.1). NCBI lineage: Eukaryota > Metazoa > Arthropoda > Insecta > Coleoptera > Scarabaeidae > Protaetia > Protaetia brevitarsis. Next base: position 2,955,498 of record RXPK01000247.1, read on the forward strand.
CAATAAATTATTTACTTAACCTCAGATGTATTGAGTAGATAATATTTTAAATATTTTATAAGCACATTGTGTTATATTTTTCTAACATTGATTTAATATGATTTTCTAATATGTTTGTATTTTTATATAGGGTTATTCGCGCTTATAGGCGACGGAATATTGTAGCCAAAATACACGACATTCAAAAAGTTCCGCTTTTAGATATAGGGGTCTATATGGTTAAAATTATGTTCATATTACACAGGGTGTTGCAAAACCCCCGAAGGTATTAAAGTTGTATTTTTTTAGAAAAAGATACAAGAATTGATTTCAGGCATATTTCATGAATGTGATTAATAGAGATATCCCTATTACTGTTTTGTTTAACTACAATATTTAAAATAGTGCACAGTTTCCGGTTTCCATTACGACAGTTGTCAGTTATTAAATCTAATCTATAGCATTTTTAATTTGTGTATTTGGCTTATTATTAGTTATTTCTCCCTTTCTTTCTATATTTTCCAAGAACAAAATGTTCCTTTTAGAACACCAGAGCCTTCTGTAAAGTTTTCAATTCGTAAGTTATTTTGATTAAAGGGAATGTAAGTAAAAGCAAATTTAAACTAATAGGAAAAACCGCGTATATTATATTGTGTTTATACGGTTTTTAATTTGACTCAGAGTATCGATTTGATTCATATGGACAAAAATCGATGACGTTGGTTAAAAGATGAAATAGACAGAGAGTATTTACTATCTGTCTTTCTCTATCTATCTTTTGTTTTTTTTAAATGTGTAGTACCAACTATAAGATATTTAGTACCAACTATAAGATATTTAGTAGCATCAATGTCAGAACTCAAACATGCAAATCAGAAACTTTAGTGGTGATATGCCCAGTTAAATTATCAACTGTGCTCACCAGGGACCGGACAGACGCCGGCAGTATTGCGTCACGCAGGCGGTCGAACAGGGTCGCCCGTGCATTATACGGCTCCGATAAGCGAGCTGCAAGTTAGTATGCCAACGACAGTCAGTAGTTGTGCACGTCCGATCTTGCCTTATGTCGCGTCTATCGTTGAATACACAACATTACATTTTATATTAGGGTTACTTTCAATTTCTTGTCTCGTTTTTTTTAGTATAAAATCTATATATAGGGGCAAAATTTAGAATTAGTTGTATCCGCATATATATTTCTTTGTTTTTTCTTGGAAAATCGTTAGTGTGGTTACTATTTGTATTTTTTCTTGTTTATTTTATATTTATATTTATTTATCCTTATGTAAACAAAAATGGCCGGCTCATCCCTTACCTCCATCTCCAGTGGTAACGAGGTGAGGAACGTGGTTAGATGCATGCTCATTTTATTTTGATAACGTGGAAAAACTTGTAAGTGTAATGGATATTCTAGATGACGATGCACAAAGTGTAACCAAATACAATGCAGCTTTAAAAGATTCGTCTTTACAAAGTAATTTAAATTTTATTCACGAACACTTTCGCAATTTATCTAAAAAGATAAAATTTTTCAAAGCGCAAGGTATAAAATTAAAAGGAGGAACAAAAAGTTTAAATGAATATCTAATTGTAAGTGAATTATGAAGCATTCCTGGGGATTTTCGAGCTCGTTTGAACAAAAAAATCGACGCAGTTTTTGCTCGAAATCCTGATTTCAGTATACTTCAAATTTTTACAATGGCAAAGTGGAAGATAATGAAAGTATTAATAAATATAGTAACAATAAATTAGGTCTCATGTTCGTTACGCATCTCTCACCAGTTGCGATCTCAAGAGAAGTTGCGCTATATTTAAAGATATATTAAAAAACAAGCACACAAATTTCACTGAGGAAAATTTAGGATATGTTTTAGTAATCAATATAAATAAATTATGCCTATAATATAAGTATATACAAAAGAATGGGTGCTGTATTAATTTGTAATTTAGTTTATACGTATTTAATATCTTGATTCCATTTTACAAAGTACACCAAAAAGTACACAAAAATGTTTATTCAAATTTGGACATTAAGACATCGCAGACTTTTTTTGTAGATAACACGAAGTTGTAGCGATAACTTTCGTATACGATAGGTTCAGTAGTTTTGCGATTTTTTCCACGTGCTGTAGTTTTTGTTCCAGCATATAGCAGCCTTCCCGCAGATTTTATTAAAATATAGCATATTAACTCTCAGAAAGGTTCAAGCATTCCAACGGTAAAAGAATTTTTTTAATAATAATTTCATTTTTGAGATATTGAATTTTATTTATAACGCGCGAGAGCGAACCGATTTTATTCTTTGGCATAATACCGTTACGCTACTGGTGAGTTAATCTTTGTCGCGGCATCGTTCACGTCGAAATTTGAAACAGTTAGTCAAACACATACATACAATGCAAACGCATACTCGGGCCGCTCTCGATTCAATCAATGCGCGCGCAATAGTGCCTGGCGTCTGTCCGATGCCTAGTGCTCACAGATGGCGCTACCTGGAAAGTGGCAGCATCTCTAACTGCAACCCGAAAAATGGAAAATTTATGCGGCCCTATATGAGATTTACAAAGCAGCTAAGCTGGCTGTGATGATACTAGTAGTATTATATTAGTTATTAATTTAAAGCGGCGCAAAGCATTGCCTGACTTTACCACCTGGCAAAAATTTGAGACAACACTGTTCTAAATAGTTCATCCGCCCAGAGAGTTCACTGTGTAGTGACGGACATAATCGAATGATTTCGATGATCGAATGATTCATAATCGAATGATCGTAATAATCGAATGATCATTCGATTATCACTCATTGGAAGAAGAATGGTTTTTTAGGTCCTGACTTCTTTTTTTTTTCAATTGTTCATATAATGACCTTTTCTTAGGTCGTCACTTCATTTTCTTTTCAATGTATTATTCCTCATTATTCCGATCAAATTCATTCGTGCAAATCGTTCATAATCGATCGATTATTACTCATAATCGAATGATCATTCATAATCAAACGTCATAATCGAATGATGCCTTTTTTGTCATTCGATTATGCCCATTACTACACTGTAGCAATATTTGCATAAACGATGTCAAAGACCCATTAATTGCGCTGTATTGAACTATTTTAATACTGTGAGAGACACGTCGTTGTATCTACATAACTTTGTTTGGATAGTTCTACTTCTATAAATAAAGTACCTTTATTTATTAAAGTATTTCATGACTATTCAAGTAATTCCTTACTTGCTGCTGCAAAGTTTTGACCATTGTCTGAGAATATGCGCGCTGGAATTCCTATGCGTGAAATGAATCTGTTGAAAGTGGCTATGAATGCATCTTTGGACAATTCTGATACTAATGCTAGATGAACTGCTTTGGTGGAAAGCAATCAAACAAGCAGATATAACATTTAGATATTTTGCATCCTCTTCCTGTTCTGTTCTGAATTTGGAAAGGTCCAGCATAGTCGACTCCGGTGGTAGTGAATGGCGGTGTTGGCGTTAATGGGACTACTTTGGAAGCATTCCCCATTGGAGATGTATCAACTGAATTTGCCTTAAAACATTTTATGCAACGGTGTATTACTTTCCTTACTAAAGATCGCCCTCTAATTGGACAAAACTTGTTCCTGATACTAGACAATAAGAATTGCGGCCCCGCATGACATAATCTCATATGCTCATTACGAAATATCAACATTGTCAGTTGATGATTAGGTGGAAGAATTACCGGGTGCTTATTTTCGTAATTTAACTGAAACACTTATAGTATTCACTGGCGGCTGGTACTAAAGGGCACAAGGGCACGTGCCCACCAACCACCAAGATAAACACAGAAAGAAATTCGCATGTAATTTAGTGCACTATTTTAATTTATTATTTTTACGTGTTTCTATAACGTTGGTATCAAAGTTTCCTTTCGCACCGCAGACGCTAGCGTATATGCGAACGCTGTGCGAAGCGAACTATGTTCCGAGGCACTCTTTCCGATGTACCTATTTCAAGTATGAATCGGACGGCTCCGTTTATCTTCGCTATATGCGCTTATACGATCGCTTCGGGGCACGCAAGGCCGTGTCCCCCGTTAACGTCTTACATTCGTTGCGATTGCATTGTTTCCAACGCGTACCGCGCATGTGTGATTTCAAAGGCTTGAAGTGGCGTTTATTATTAATGATTGAAGTCAATTGAGTGCAAAATCTTAAAAAAAGAAACCCGCTTTCATTTGAGGAAAAAGTTTTAATTAAAGAAAAAGGAAGGCCTATTCCTGATCTTTAAATAAACTACACTTCCACAAGTAAAACTAGAACTTATAATAAAGTATTAAATGTAAGAGTATTTAATAAAATAGGAGTGGATGTGCGTATGTTCACTAACAAATAAACTATTTTGTTTTATCTGCTTAATTTTTAAGAAAGAGGTCAGTGCGTGGAATAAACAAGGGTTAAATGATTTAAAGCATATCGCAGAGAGGCCAATGAAACACGAAAATTCCGTTCCTCACATGAATGCATGCGTGGATTTTAATGTTCTAGGCAAAGTGGATATACGTGAATAGTTAGACAGTGCTTATTTGCGACATAAAATTAAGTACAACGAAGATGTGGAAAAAAATCGTCATATTTTGCGTCGGTTAATTATGTGTATAAAAAATCTTATCCTATGTTGGATAGCGTAAAGTTGAAAAGTGAACTTTCAGTAATTTATGAGCGCGAGGACGTGTGATGCAGATGTAGGTGGTGTTTTGCCGCTTTTAGTGTTCATAACACACAACAACTTATAAAAAAGGTTTGACGGAAACATATAAACTGTTGGATATTATTTGTGCAACGCCCATGTCGACAGCAGTATGTGAGCGATATTTTTCCACCCTCAAACGCATTAAAACTTTTCTGAGAAGCAATGTCAGAAGATCCACTGAACCCATTTTTACAACCAAGTCATAGATGTCTTTTCCAGCATGAAAAATAGGAGCATGCAGTTTATGTGCAAAAAATAGGCAAGTTCTTATATTGTGCCCACCCTCTTTGATAACTCACGAGCCGCCACTGATAGTATTCCTTCTATCTTTATAAGGTCGTCAGAATCTAAAAACGGTAACAATCTTTTCAATGCATTTCTTTGTTGAAGTTGCTTAGTTTTTCTTCAGAAAATATCCTCTTTGATACATTTTGAGTAGAATTTTTAGTGTATTCTGTTGTTAATGAACCCATTCTTCTTCTTTTGACCTTTGCAATTTTTTGCGAACCTGCAAGAGCATGTTGTGACTCGTAGTTTTCTTGTTTGAGTATTGTGATTGAAGATTCCATGATGTGGCAAGTAGAAGCTTGGTTCGTCTTTTGCTTCACCTTCCCCAATCGTCATGTATCCCAAATCTTTGTACTCTGCCCTGAACCCAGTGTATGCTTCACTCAATAACCGATTCGGGTGCAGCTTCTTCTCGGGACTGACCAATCTATTCAATGCTGTTATTTTGAAGTTACTAAGGTTGAATGGAGATTTCTTTAGCGATAGGTTTGTGGTAGCACACAAACCTTCCATTGTCATCTCGTTGAACGGTGTTGACGAAAATCTCTTCACATTGCTTGCATTCTAACGACATTGTTATGGTACTTGAAACCTCTTCAATTTTCCAAAACTTTTCTAATTGATTTTCTATGTATTCGTGTAAAATTGCAATCTATTTTCGAATGACAATTGCCTAGGTTCCAGCTACAGTCCATCCCTGTTTGGTCTTTTGTAAAATGGGCTTATCTGGTCCAATATGTTTTTGGCCTAGGCACAGCAAATCCCAAAAATCTGGCACCAATATTTCTACTTTCTACGAACTTTATAAACTTTGCTTCTTTTTTTTTTACTTGTAGTTATACTTAATCGTAGGTATTGAAAATGAAATTGTACGAATGAGTACAAATATCTAATTGCGTAACCCGCGTTACTGCTATGGCGCGCATTGAAATTTCCAGAAGATTTTTTTTTAATAGTTATTTGCAATGGTTATATGTAAAGTACAACGATATACGTCTGTGTATGACTAATGCCCTGTTCATAGTAAGCCTTTCGTATCGTTTCTGTTTATGTCTCGTGTTCGCAATAACTACATTCTTTGTAAAGTAATGATATATACGTATACTCATATACTAAATAAGCAGCGTGACAAGGTTGATTTCCACCTGGAGGTGGACTTAGTCAAGAAAGTAGGTGTTGCAAGTTACTTGGTACACCGGCAACAGAATCCGCGAGAATAGTAGTAGCCTTTCTGTGATGAGTTAGAAAAGCAATATTCGCGTCTTTCCTCTATGTGTCTATTAAAAATATCTGTGATATGATACGTGTAAAATCGTGTTTTTTCTCTTAAGTTATATCTATCTGTTGTTATATTTTTGAACAAGTTTATATATCCATGTTTGATCGATTGTTTATAAAAATGTTGTTATCGAGAAGTTTTAAATCCCTGTACCTATTATTGTGCATATTATTCTTGACCATTGTGTTCGTATTTTCCGAAGGAAACACAACGGATGGGTATGAATCTTATATTAAGTATTAAGTTAATGTATATTAATGAGATCACGTAATCGCGCAAGAGAAATTCTCTTTCACTCTTAAAATGAAAGTGCTTTATATTTATCTGCATCTGCATGTCAAATAGTAGTACCTATACAAGTATTGGGGCAGGTTATACAAATGTATAGCTAGATAATATGGATGAGATCATTAGTATTTTTATTTTAGTTACTAGAGTACTGACACAAATGTTAATAAATGCAATTTTGATTCTAAATGAATGCATTTATAAATTCATAGGTAGTTTATATTTTAGTTTAATCATATATAGATTCGATAGGTCGTAGTACACGTAACGCGTTTTGAATATATCAAAGGTTATTTATATGTATATATAGCATCTGTTATTAGCCAAGGCTATTTTTTTCTTAATAGTTATGCATGTTAATTACGGTTTAGTTTTATTTATTTACTTTGTTCATTTCTTTTTAAGAAATGCGTTTCAAAGCAAAGCCACTGTAGTAGATAGTAGGTATATATTGTGTGAAGTTTAATTGCAAATCTCCTAGTTCCTCCTATATATCAACTGATATATAAGGTGTCTTTAAACAAACCTAGCTTTTGTTAGTACGATTGGAGAAAAAGAATTCTAACGACGCGATCTGCGCGAGCAAGACGCTTACCTTTCCACGAATCGGTATCTTCTCTCTTGTGCTTGTATTGTTCAGATACTTTTTTCTCTAAGCCACAAAGTTGAATATACCACACGCTATGCAGCATTCAAACGGATCATCGGATTTTGTTAAAATTCGGCACTTTGATAGAGGTCTATTGAAAAACAAAACACTAAACAACAAAATTATGTTTAATGTTAATGAAACGTAAGTTTCATGATCATTGCGCATTTTAAATTTCTACGCGAGTGTAAGAAAAGAGATCTAAGTATAAAGTTTAGATTGTGTAACCTATTCACCAAAAAAAAAAGTAAGGTAAACTGATACACGTTGAACACACTTTTCACTTTTTAGTTTTTTAAAATTTTCATAATGCTTTGAATGGGACAAACGTTTTCACACGAAATTATAACCTTTTAGCCATCTAATCTGATAAATAATCAGAGGAGAGGACCGTTCAAGTTTTTGGCAATAAGTGTTTTGTTTATTCCCAGTTTATAGGTAGTTGGTTCAGGAAGACGCGCGAGTTACTATTCAGTTCGATGTAAAGTAGTGCCACACATGCACAAAATGTGTACCATACATCCATTAAAAAATTAAAGCGAAAATTCGTATTCCAATATTTATTTTAGTTTTATTTATTTAAAAACATGTCGCATAAAATATTAAAATAAATAGGATTGGAATACGAATTTTCGCTTTAATTTCAATTACTCACACTAATCCTCTGGGACACCGTACATCCATTCATTAGATATCCTTTATGGATATTCAGAACCTCCATTAGACGTCATAGACATTATACACTGAGAAAAGAGATTGCATTAAATGACAAGTTTGATAACTTTTGGTTTTTATCATGTTCAACGAAAATAATACCTTTTCTCAGAAAACTGTTTATTTTAATTGAATGTAGAGTGCTGTTTTGTTGGAAGACTATTTTAAAATAATCGTAATTAAATGGAATGCACCTTAGTTTTGATTAATATTTTATAATGTATAGTATAATATAATGTAACTTCTGTTTAAGTAAGACAATACACATTACATATTATATTTTTATTATTATGTATATATGTAACGCATATTTTAGTTTCTTTTAAGTTCGTTATCATATTATTGAATTATAAACAGTATTTTAAATAAAAAAGCCGGACGTTTTGGTTTATTTGCGTGGATACGCATGTATACATTGATTTAAGACTTTTGCCTTTTAACAGAAAATGCAAGCACCTGTAGTGTTAGTTGCAGTTAGTTTTATTCATGTTCCCGCGTGCATAAGTCTCAGATGCACAAATAATAATGAACAAAAATAAATATTTTTCGCGCGATGTTAAAGAAATTTCAGAGGTAATTTGAATCTTTTCAGTTAATGCCCATTTACTTATAAGCCAAGGAACCTTACAGCAGTATATAGTGTCTGAAGGTTTTAAAACTGTTATACACGGGAAAAACGATCTTGTTGCTTTCAACCATTTTTCATGCATTCAAACAAATAATTTGGTTAGTATAGATTTATTTGAAGCTAGCGCAGTATTTATTAGTTTAACTAAATATTTACATGGATGTAAAAATAAATATCGCATTTTATTTTCGTATAGCAGTTTTCTCCCCATATAGTACAGCAGATGAGCAGATATACTTATGTGTAGTAGAGAAATTGTCGCATAGATGGTGCGTCTCCTATTTCATTCCAGTAACAGATAATATTTCTGGTAACTACGATTGTAACATACTAATCTGCTATAATTGCCAGATCAACACCTGATAGGAGTCATCGCCATTGAAAGAACAATTTCTTTAACGGCACACTAGAGTGCTAGGATGGTCACTGCGATAAATTCCCAAAATACCACTAGGATTTAAACATTCTAACGGCAAATCCCTCCTTAATACATGGGCTTTTGAAGATAATTTATTTTCATTTCCATTAAAAATGATAACGGCATTTTGTTGTGTTTACGCTTAGGTCTAAAATGAATAAATGTTATAAGAAAAGGAAAAACCTCTTGAATCAAAATGCCAATCTGCACAGTTTTCAAGTTCAAAATAAAGAGGTCTTGAATAAATTGTCAATATCTTTCACTTAAAAGAATAAACTGTTTCAACGAAAAATATATGATTTCCGAAGAAATGTGTGAATTTAAAATTATATTCCTTTTCAAAGAAACACCAAATCATGTTGGCCATATAGAAAATGCAAAAACTTTTGGTTTAATGCAATTCCTTTTAAATGAAAAGGATATTTCTCTCAGTGTAGGGATGTCTCATACATCTCCAAATATCCGCCTTTTAGATATCCAAATAGTACATCGCATATTCATTAGATGCAACACATCCCACAGAGTACAAAATGTCTACCATATATCCATTAGATATTATTTATGGGTATCCATAACCTCCATTAGACGTTACAGACATTCTATGGATGTCTCTTACATCACCAAATGTCCGCCTATTAGATATCCAAATAGTACATCTGATGGATATGCTATGTAACACATCTAATTAATATCGCATGCGATACATACATTGGATATGTTATGTATATATTCACTAGATATGGTACATAATACGTCTAATGGATATGATATCTACGATACTGGCCTCTTTGAATTCATAACAAACATGTTCATCAGTGCACACAGTATTGGAAATAATTATTTGTACCAGACGAACTAACACAGAGAAGTAAAGAACAAAATTTCTTTAGTCGCGTTTGTGGAATATCGAAAACATATAACAGAAAGTTAATGCTTAAATGAAAATAATATTTTAGTTTAGTATCTATGCCTTAGTCTTAAGTATTCATATTATTTCTTCCACAAAAAAAGCCCGTTAGTCGTCAAAATAACAATGAATATCGTCCAAAATTTTGGTTGTAAGTTCTCTGGCTAGAACAATTGTTCAGGTGAAGACTATGGCATGTGAAGTAACATTAGGTAATGTAGCTGTACTAGGGCCCAACACCACTCCTATAGGTAAATGCTGTAATTTCGTTTCTTAGCCAGTTTTTTAGCTTAAATACTAGTGACGGGTTGTTACGAAGCAAACTGCTATTTTGTAGCAGCTAACAACCGTTAGTTGCTACGAAGCAAACTGCTATTTTGGAGCAGTTAACACCGTTAGTAGTTTGCAGCAGCTATTCAATATCAAAAGAAGCTGCTACTTTTTATCGCAGTTTCCTGACGTAGTAGACAAGTGCAAATGTTGTGACACATATATGTATATTCGTAGCAGTGTATAAAATGTAGTAATGTATACAACTGCTTCTTTACGTTAGCAGCTACAACCTGCTTCTGTAAATGTTTCTAAATATGTTGTGTAAAGGGAGTATCGTGCGTCGGTTTGGATGGGAGTCGCGCGCTCTCGAGCGTGCAAATTTTGTCTTATAGGGGTATTTAGATCGTCTTGATGACTTTAGAAGGCGCGTGGCGCAGAAGGGATTATTGTTTTTTCAATGATTAAATTAATTATTTTTTTACAACACCGGTGAGGAATGGAGGTAATAATAATTTAAATGAGTAAATTAATTTTTAATTTATTAATTTGTTGCACTTTGTAGTTGCAACTTCAGCGCTTTTGCAATAACAACACATTATTTTTATGTGATTGTTAAATTGAAGAATTTGGTAGGTTTTGTCAAATAGATTTGAATAGCTTCTCTTATTGAGATCACATTGATATTATAATAATTGGCACGAAACTATTGCAATATCTGTTGGTTGTATTTTATTCTAGTAGTAAGCTTTGATGGTAACTTGTAACTGAAAGACTAACAATAATTTGTGTATGATGTTGTAATTCATATGAATTTGGCTGGTGATAATAATGCAAGGAACAAAGAAATACATAAAGGCTATTTTTATTTGATATTATAAATTTATGAAACGTTTTATTGTAAGAAACAGTTCATGTTTATTTTGTGGCACTATCTATGTATCATTTTTTTACCGTAAAAAAATGTAAAAATGAACTAACAAACATAATAAACAAGATATTTCTAAAAATACTTATGTTTTAGTGGCATATTAAATAAATGATAAGCGAACGCGGTAAAAAAAAACATTGAAATAGCGAATATATATACGAACACCGCATCCGCTTAAGTAAATAAGAGAATAAAAAGTAAACAGAATTCTCTAACAACTTCATAGAAATATTGTTTTTGTCAAGCCCAAGTCAAGACAATTTTATTCCAAGTAATAATAGTTATTTTTTGTAACAACCCCACACAATGTAAGTTTCGCTGATTAGTTTTCTTAGTTTTTAAATCGATTTTGGTTAATAAATACCTATGCAAAAATACATAATACTTTATCATTATAGAAACTCGATCATTATGAAACGTAACCCCTCAGAATCTACCACTAGTTATTATTGTTACTTGTTCCAATCACCGTTTTATAATTGATAGAAAATCCCAATTTATACTTTTCCGTTCAAGAAACTATACTTTTTCATTTATTAATCAATTATTTACATTAGATCATTATTACTTACGAAAATAAATACAATACTTAGGTGTACATATATAAAGCTATTCACATACGTCTGTATGTAAGTCATCCCCAATATAAATGCATATAATATTGAGTGAATAGCGGTAACAAAAGACACTTTGGGGGCGGTGTGCAAAGTTGTAGTAACAGTTTATCTATTTAACGTATACCGGTATTTAAGGAAAACTGCTAGTAAAAGTAGCAGCTTTTTTAAACTGCTAACCAAAAGTAGCAGAAGCAGGTTGTAGCTGCTAACGTAAAGAACCGGTTTTATACATCACTACCAAATACCAGTCTGTACGTAGGTGTGTTAATACGTTATGGTAAGTTCTAATCCCTGATATTGCTCCGCAACACTCTTTCTCGCAAAGATGTCTGCTCTCTCACTTTCCCGCATGACTAAATGCCCAGGTAAAATTAATGTCGTTGTCCACAGCGAATTTTTGTATTTTTTCTGTCTGATTTTTATAATTGTAAAATAAATCTTTTACCTGCATAAGCCGATGGCAGCTAAATGCGCATCATCTGTTCAAATAATGAGAAATTTTCATAGTCACTGAGCTATAGATATTACAATATTAATTTTGTTAAAACATTGTACCCAGATTAGGAATAGATTATTAGTCATCCTCAATATATTTAGAATATTTTTACAGCTCTAAATCAGCCTCGAGTTGCATATACGCGCATCTCGTGCTTTCAGTACCGTTTGACTATCCCAGAAATTTTTTATTGATGTGTGTCTGCTACTTTTATTCAAAATTTCTCAACGCACATGTCACGGTTAAAAGATCGTTGTGTGTTGCTCAAGGTTATGGTATTCCTTGACTACGGAACTGCGATAAAAAATTCCTGATGCAGCCGCACCCTTCTCTATTTTCAAGTTGTCCGTAAATTAGCAGCTGTCTGTTCTATTCGCCTCTGTCTGGAAAGGAGGTAGTGATGTACACTGGCCGACAAAATTAAGGCCATTTTGACTAACAAAACTGCTCATCATTTGGAAAGGCGCGCGTACGGCTGGTATCGACTTATGCAGGAGGTTTATCAGGGTAAATAAGGGTAAAACATCTGGCTATCATAAAAATCAGGTAATTTTCAAATGTAGTTTTGACAGCCGCTGCTGCTGTGGATGGCAACATTAATTTTGTCGGGCAATGTACACTGAAATACAAAATTCACGTCTCCCTAAAATTTCGTGAGCGAATAATATATCTAATTTAAATGTAAACATACATATCTGAGGTGGCACTCTACGAAAACTTGAGCGTTTAATGAAACAAAGGCCACATTTTAAGCATACACAGAGAAATATTATATTTACAACAAAGAAAGAAATAACATTTTGGGAAGACATGAGCTCTGAATTTCACTGACGCATCGATCGTGGGTCGGGTGTCATGGCTTCTGTTAATTTTTTTCCGAATTTAAACCCTATAAATGCATAAACAATTGCTTTGAGACTTTTGCGGTCAAGTTTAAGTATTTCTTAGGTTCTGACATGATTTGATAAAATCCACTCCTTCGCATGCTGCAAAGCAATACAATTATTCCAATATTGGATAGATTTTTGTTTTGCCCAGATATTAATTTGTTGTTCAGCATCGTAGGTGTTATGCCAATCGTAGGTTTTGGTCCTTGAAATTGCTCCACAGCACCCTTTCTCACAAGGTTGTTTGCTTCCTCATTCCTCCGAATGAGTGAATGCCCGGGCACCCAGATTAGGGATAGATTATTAAATTAGCCATCCCCGATATATTCAAAATGTTTTTACAACCTACAGGTGAAAATAGAAACGTCAAAGATCGAAGGAAAAAGTAGCAATTCATTATTATGTGATTGAATTGCACTAGATCTATACATTTTTCTATTAATTTCATTTCACTTATGATATATTTTAGCACAATTTTAGTTTTTTTTGTGAATATTGTTTCGTCTATTTTTCTTCTATTTTGGACGTTTTTTGTACCCATTAAGATAACCTGAGACCGAAATATATCGTGATGGAAGATATTTCATAATTATTGATTGGATTTTAATATAGCGACTTTTTCCTAATTTTACTTATTACTTTAGTGTACATTACCTCAGTAAACGAGGAGCTGTAACAAATCAAGAATATCACCCATTACGAGCTATTGCGGAATTCCAAGGTCTGCGTGGAAGAGATGGCATAGCTGCTGAGAGATGGAGGGAAGACGCTTTGAACTTCCCTTTAACTTTTATCTTTCTTTATTCACAAATTACGTTATACACCCTATTAATGAAGTATCAATGCAATAAAATTTGAGAAGGACAACATAGTGCAAGCTTGTGAGTCGTTTGATGTCAGTATAATATACGGAGTTGCACAACGTTGTTCTAGGGCCGGTTTTCGATTTACGTAAACGATTTGTTCGCTCATTTGTCATCCTATACATTGTCACAATACTATGATAATACAAGCTGTATCATATCTCACTCTACCCGCGACGGCGCGGCGTATCTGTCTTACGATTAATTGATTTAGTTGCGGTAGGAATAACGGTCTTGTTTTGAATGGTGGAAAAACTAGTTTCATAAGATTCAGAAGTAGGCTTAATAAAACTAAATCAATGGCTTTGCACATCGATGGGGAAGTGAAACCGGAAGCAAAATTTTTAGGAGTAATGATGGATTCTACTTTTACGGTTTGAATCACACGGTTGGAAGGTAGGATATCGTCGGCAATATGTGCTATACGTTGGTATGGAATTGCTTTCTAGAACAACTAATGCCAGACAATTGTTTCTTTTGCAAAATAAGATTATTAGATCTATGGTTGGGGCATCATTTTCTGAATCATGTCATCCTTTATTTAAAGAAGTAAATATTTTAACATTAACAGCGCTATACATTTATAAAATTACATTTTTTTTTATAAAACAAACGAATTAACCTTTACCAAAAATAGGGATATCTACAATAAAATGGAACACGTCAGGCGCATGATCTTACTTAAGGTAAAGTCAGGTAAGTGTGTAGTAAAAATTGCATAGTGCGAAAAAAATGTAGCACTGTTCACATAGTAAGACATTTTGATAAATTTTACACATAGAAATACGTAATATATGCTCAGTTGAAAGTCTTCAATAGATACACCTTTTACAATTATCAACGGTTTACTAGAAAAAAAAAGAAATTTTAAACACTGTCAATACTACACACTTACCCAGCAAAATGGGGCAAGTGTGTAATCGCTCCGTATTTTATATATTAATAGCATTATCCTTTAGTTCAGCCAAGAGTGTAATTCTAAACTGATGCCTTTTTAATAAGGTGTAATATATTCACAAGATATTCAAGTTATTACACGTTAGGAGATGCGAACTTTTGTGTGTAAAACTAGTATGAAGTCTAGTACATTAGTATTATAACAAGAGGACGTCCGTATTTCAATTTTAAAAATAAATATAGCCAAACTACACACTTGCCCCGGTTACACACTTACCTGACTTCACCTTATTCCAATATAGAACAAAGTTGTTTGAGGCTAGTCCGCGATATAAGGCGATAGTACTGTGCAATAAGTTACCAATAAATTTAAAAACCCTGTCAACTTTATCTTAATTCAAAGTTAAACTTAAGTCAACCTTAAATAATTATTCACTTTACATTTTCGACGAGTACT
The DNA here is from genome assembly GCA_004143645.1 of Protaetia brevitarsis. Classification (NCBI taxonomy): domain Eukaryota; kingdom Metazoa; phylum Arthropoda; class Insecta; order Coleoptera; family Scarabaeidae; genus Protaetia; species Protaetia brevitarsis. The sequence goes on from RXPK01000247.1 coordinate 2,970,789, forward strand.
TGAATATGTAATTTTATATGTAACATCTATTATTTTTATATTATGCACTGTTTTAATTTTAAGTTTCTTTTATAATTATTAACAATTGTGTAATTTTTTTAACAATGGCAATGTTCCTAGGAATCACGGCAATAAACTCTTATTATTATTATTATTATTATTATTATTATTATTGAGGGAAAGAATGGAAAATAGTCAGTCAAAGATTTTAACATGTGACATCCACGTTTCATTTTATTAATTTTAAATTGTTTTGTGTTTTGTTTAAATTTCGATTAATGTAATTAAGTGTAATTTGATGTACTTTTCCGATTGCTCCAATGGATATACCTTATTAACTCTACTTTCTTCTCCTGATGAAGCCGACAAACAATTTGCGAAATGTAGAGAATTGTAACAAATGAGTTGCTGATTTGCATAATTACACAGACCACATACCTGACTATTTTCCATTCTTTCCCTACGTTGTACGGTCGAGTACTTCCCTTCAAATTATTTATTATTATCATTTACATGTCAAATTCGTTTAGATTAATGATTTTACCGCACTTTGGGGAAACAGAATAAAACAACATTTCTTGCGGAATATGGAAATATTTAGTTTAGTATTTACCTAGGTGTGGGTTTATATTTCTTAATAAGATATACGAGTGCCTATTAGATTAGCATGTAGTTTTACTTTATGTTTAATAGACCGTACTAGAATGGTGAAAAACATCAAACATTTCAATAGTTTACGACTATTGAATTTGTTAAGAATTTATAGTCGTTACTAACTACATTTAGGTCTAGTGATTGTAAGAAACTATATTGTATTAAAATATGAATATAACGAAAATAATATGATCAACTGCTTTCGTTGAATATTACAATACTTGTATAGGACAAAATATCAAGCAGTATGGTAGCAACATAAAGCAGTTTCAAAAAGTATATATACAATTTAAACACATCTAGGTATGTTCCTGTTTTTAAGAATTAAGTCGTAGTATATTTTTTCTTATACAAACATGAACACAATGAATGTGGACCTGTTGATGTATATTATTTTCTTTTTCTTTTGCGTAGGTATTACAAGGTTGTAGCTCCAAATACGATACGCCCAAATACCGAATTTCATGTGGCCGTCAGCACTCAGTATACGTCCCAAAACACTTTTGTCAGTATATCTGTCAGTGGGTTGTCGTATGTTGGCAGAAACTTTTCAGTTTACGAGCGGCTTGCGGTACAACCATTTGCTACAAGTATAGCAAAATTAGAGGTAATAAATAAATGAAATAAGGGGTTATGGATAAATAGTTTTTATTTTTTTAGTCATAGAAATACTACTATCGCTCATGTTTATTAATTTAAAGTAAAATAAAAATGAAATGTGGTTTCCAATTATGTAATTCATTTCTATTACTACCTTTTTGACATTTGCTTTATCATATAATATATGTATACGTTTATGTTATTGTATTATGTCACCACAAATCTGTATACATAATTCAGATAGTACAATTACTAGCAGTTTTATTCCCAGATGATTTACACAAAACATTTTATTAAGGAGAATTATTTTGATTACATATAATGCCTAGACAATTTATAAAATCCCTAGAATTTTTATATAATTATTAATTTGGTACTGAAAAGTATATAAATGAAGATATGAAAAGATAAACACAGTTAAGGGAATCTATATGTGAATAGTTAAACAATTCGATGCATTAGAATGTCTTATTATTATTCAAACGACTAGTTTTAAATAAAAAAAAAAGAAACAGGATCATTTTTACCTTTTTCTTTTTTAACGTTTCAATTTTGAAATTTGTAATGAAAATGTACATGGCGAATTAATTGTTTTTAGTTACTTATAGTTAAATTTAATCGATAATTATTAGTCGGAGTCATTTATATGTTTTTGCAGGCTGTGTTTAAGCGACATTTATATAGATCTTATAGACATCTTATGTCGACCGAAATTGTGAAAATCGAAAAATTGGAATATCGAGCCATCATCAGGCTAAGAATTTTTCAATACATCCTCGTATATGTTATTTTCACAGAAGTATAGCTAGTTAAATGTTTTTGGACTTAATGAAAATTTTCATTTCTAAAAATTTGGGATGCAATAGCTTGATACGTTCTTTTTATTATTTTTTGTTTACTCGGACATGAATGAGAATCAAGATGAACATCTTACTAATTTTTCATAGGTATATAGGTATGTCCTTTGGTTTAGAGCTTCATAATTATGGTAGGTCGACCTATACCCATCATCAATAGTTTTTAGTGGAACTGGTTTTTGTTTATTAACGCTTTCAAATGGCGAAATAATTTTTGCCTGGTTTTGTTACATGTTATATTTGAAAAAGTTTTTGCACGTTTCATTATTCTATGATGTTATTAATTTTTAGACACCCTGTATAATACGACGAGAATTTCTTACTACATTTTGGTGAAACAATGTTAAGTAATACTTAGTAGTTTCAAAATAGGAGACCTCTAGCATTAAAGCAAGTGAAAATTAAACAATTACGTACAACAGGCTAAATGTCACATAAAACTTTAGATACAAAAATCGGAAAACTTATCTTAGAAACAGTTGAATATAGGAACCCCAGTTGGAAATATCATAGACTTTTGTGTTAAATTCAAAAATATAATAACATAAAATCACAATTTAAAATTTAAAATCACAAAGTTCATGGTGGTGAGGTGCCACAAATTATCTGAGAGAACGATAACTTTCTAATTATTACAAACTCAATAAGACGAAAAGTTTCACTAAGCTCGAAAATTCTTAACTTTTAGCAAATTACGTGGAAAATCCTTTATAAATGTAATATAATTGATTATAGGGCGAACAATTTATGCGTACTCTCATAAACTTATCAGCGGATATTATCATATTTTATTAACAACAGCATGGATTTGTTGGAAGCAGCTCTACTGTAACCAACGAACTATAAAAAACATCGGCCGGCAGCCATCTTTGATTACGGTATAATGCCAACCGCGAAATTGCATCTTATACCTGCAAAAGAAATTGGAGTTAAGCTTAACTATTTTACATGCGGCGAATATCATTTTGGAAACCTCTAATCCAATTCTCGTTACATTTTCATTTGATATTCTATAATGATATTTTTTTCCCACAGCCTTTGCTCCTAATGCAATTTAACTATTAACCACTTGCAAAACTTTCTTTCATTTAGTTTTAAGCTGATTTTCCACCACTAATAGATATTAACACATGTATTAATTTATTTATTTTAAACTAGAAACTTTAATAATACTCAAAAAAAGGTGTTTTATATATACCATTTGTTTTAGATTGGAAATTTACAACCAGGTATTTACAAGTTGAACGTTAAAGGGGAAGGTGGCGTGGACTTTGAAAGACAAACGAATCTAATGTACGTTAAAAAAAGCTACGCCGTTTTCATACAGACGGATAAACCTGTTTATAAACCTGGCGATGTGATCTTATTCAGGGCAATAGTTCTGAATCCGAATCTAAAACCTTCCACCGAAGTTACCGAGAAACCGATTCATGTACATATATTGGTCAGTAACATTGTTAAAATAGACTTACTTGGTTCCTATAGTTTAACGTAAAATTTAGGATGGGAAAGGAAATAGAGTCAAGGAATGGAATGACGTATCTATTCCGAGAGGTGTATTTTCAGGAGAATTGGATTTAAGTGATTCACCTGTTCTTGGAACCTGGACAATTACACTGGTCACTAATGAGCAAAAATTCAATAAGACTATTGAAGTGGCCCAATATATATTACCGCAATTTATGATCAAAATCAATGCTCCAAAACATATAACATTTTTGGAAAACATAATTACTGCACAAATATCGACATAGTAAGTATATCCACAAATCCACAGAAAAATTGAAGTTTTATATTGTTTTTTCACTGAGAATAAGTGCATTTTATGCAGTTTGTTAAAAAAAAAAACTTGATTATGTAATTTCATCCATAGCCAATAAATGTGAGAATTGTGGGCGAGTAGCAACGATGAGATCAGTGAACTTATGCAAAAATTATTAGGTTAACACGTAAATTCCTAGAATATTTTGCCTACATTTAAACTTTTTATAGCAATATCCATTTGAAAAAAAATTATAAACGAACCAACTTCACATTTATATGCGCTCTGTAATGGAATGTTTACGACTATGCTTATTATTTGTTTCAATGGTTGTACCTTAGGTTTTTCAACATCAAAATCGTTTTGATAAATTGACTTTTGTCATTGTTTTTTGTTTTCTGCTTTCAATAGCTACGATTACGGAAGAAAAGTAAAAGGAGATGCTACTGTAACCGTTTACCCAACAATCTATTCAGATGTAATACAACCTTTCCTAAGTAATCATGTACGCAAAGTAATACCAATTGATGGAACGGCTACTGTTAATTTCGATATCGACAAGGAACTGAATCTGAACGATGAATATGAACGGAGAGTCGTTATTGACGTTGTAATAGAAGAAGCTTTAACTGGCAGAAGGCAAAATAGTAGTGTCGAAGTTCAAGTTCATAAGTACGACTACAAAATGGAATTGATAAAAACGGCCGATTACTACAAACCAGGATTACCTTATATAGCTTATGTGAGTGGTGTTATATTGGTACGTAGGTATTAAAAGAATCTCAACCTATTTTTTTCAGATAAAAGTCAATAATCATGATTTAACTCCTTTGAGAAGCGATCAGAATAAAGTAAAAATAAAGTATGGATATTCGCGAGCAGATGAAATTTATATGGAAAGGATTATAAATTTGGATAAATATGGTTTGTCTAAGCTGGAACTGCATACTCCTGCGGATTCTACAAATGGGACAGCGTTGAGGATTGAGGTATGGTACATAGCCAACGTATCAGATTTACAGCTTTCTATACCTTTATTTAGCTGCATTTTTCTTATGCTGTGGATATTATTCACGTTTTTGTACTTACGTTAGCAAATTTCATGTGCAATTATTTTTTTTATTAAGGCCGCTTTACAGTTCGCAATTTTTCGTATTGTGTGCAATAAAATTGCGTGAAATACAAATAGCGCATGCGCATTCAATGGATTTCGATCAGCTGTGTGCAATCTTATTGGTATTGCGAGAATAGAACGTGTTCTAATATTTATTGGGCGCAATTTTATTGCTTCAGTGAGGTCTTTGACATGATCGATCATCTGTTCATCACATATTACTAAATTATTAGTATAGCATTGGATTAATTTTGAAATCAAAGAATCATAGAGCTAAATACAAATTTATTTGAGGTAATCTACGTGAGGTAATTATGCATGTAATGTCAGTCACCATTTCAACATTAATGAGAGGGCTGGCACTGTTTGTCTTTTACAAGCTTTTGAATATTTGGTTGTAATTGTGACAGTGCGCATCTCAGGTCATTTTCTATGTCCAGCCTTGCTCGATATTTTGGTTTTATGTATGCTAAGGTAGAAAATCCAAATTCACAGAGATACGTGGATGGAAATTGTATTAACAACTTTGCAGCTTCCAAAACAACTTGTGGGTACACAGGAAAATAGCTTAACTAAAAACTTTTAATATCCATGTTGGTGAATTCTACGTTTGCTTGGAGAATCACATTTTAAGGTCAATTGCCTGTTCCTGAATATAATGAGGAAGTATATCCACGTCGATTTTAAAGGGATCTCTTGTCAACTTAAATTCCCAGTTCTCTGAATTAATATCTGGAAAATAGTTTATAATTTCATTTCTCAGTGCTACCAAATGCCGTGATATAGGGTCCTTAAATTCATTTATTAGGTGTAATGGGAGTTTTTTTTTTGTATCATCGAATAGATCGTTCAATCTTGGAAGGTGGCGTCGCCAGAGAGCTATCGTTTCTGTGAAACCTTTAACTGTATCATAAGTCTTTAGAATGTTTCTTTGACCTTGTAGCTTCAGATTGAGAGAGTTAAGTGTTTAGAAAAAGTACAGACCTTCTTGTTTTGAAGTCATCAAGAATATTTCAACTTCCGATTTTAAGTTAAATAATCTAGCAAGCATATTTCCTTTGGACAGCCAACGAACTTCTGTGTGAAATATTAGAGTTTCTTGGTCAATGTTCAATTCTTGACACAAAGCTTCAAAGAGTCTAGTGTTGAAAGCGCTGGATTTGACATGGTTTACTATATTAATTTTATACGATATATCATAATGTAACGTAGACTAGTGTAGGTTCTCCAACTTCATATACTACTATTCTTGTAGAATATAGTTTAAAGGACATTATGATACTTTCTCAAAAATTTAATTTCGCGGTAAACATAAAGAAAAAAGACATTATTTAACATGAGAAAAAGGGGTCATAATAAATTACAATCTAATTTATGCATTATTAAATGAAAGTGCATAATTTGAATTTTAGAATAAACCATGATTTATATGTATTTTGTTTTACTCTTTTAATTTATGCATAACCAAACAATATAACTTCTGCAATTATTTTATCGATTTTGCAAATTTTGTTATAGATACTGTAGTAAGTTTAGGCAAAAACTTCAAATTTAAAATATAAAAAGAATCAAAAACATCAATTTTTTTAGGTGTTCCGGTTGATATGGAATGACCCATATATGAAGCGGATCATCCCTTTCTTGTTAGATCATCGGTTTTTTTTTTTTGTTTCCTTCGATTGCTAAATATCCGATCACTCATAGGAAAGTGACTTTAGAGCGGCTTCTCAGGCTATTCAGTACTTGAATACATTCTCAAACCAGTCTTGATTTTATCTTGGGGTTCACTAGTATCCTCAGTATCGCCTGGCTGTCTGTCGGAATATAGATCCGCTTATTTTCATAAGTCCTCCGATTGATTTCATTTGCACGATACAATATTGCTTATGCCTCTGCTTGAAAGATTGCGGCTTATTTTCCTAGTGGAAATCAGATCAATTTTCCGAACCTGTCTCTGTAGTTGGATTGACTTCAGCTTGCCCGATTCGTGATTCCCACATAGGAATTTCTATTAAAAAGGTGTGTCGAAATCATATGGTCTGATCTCATTCCTAAAAGATTGTCTTCTACACGATAGACAATATTAGGTGTCTCAGCCTTGCGTATCTGCCACTTAGTAACTCTTACAATCACAGATTCTCCATTCTTGCCTTGCCTCTTATCAGTGTTAAATGGAGAGGAAGAAGCATTTCATTACTGCTGTAAGAGCAAGCAGTTTGCTGTTGCACCTTTGTCCACCATACTAGAGATGCATAAGTGATCATGGGTCTAATTACCGTGATATACTTTACATATAGTCAATCTTGTTACTGTAAGATTAAAACTAGTTATTTATGTATTTATCTATATATTCTTAATCGGGCTGTATTGTTTGTGGTTTGACGACATAGCAAAGTGGTTCGTTCTCAATAAAAGACCTTAACGATTTTTGTCTATTCCATTTACCTGCCTCCTTAATTCCTCTTGCATCCATGTGGTTAGGTACTCAGGCCAAATCAAGTAACTTCAGTGATTTATTTTTTTTCTTCTTCTTTTAAATTAAGACGTTGAATTACGTATTTTATTTGGAAATGCTATCCTCGTTGTTTATAACCGGAATGTAAATCACGTTTCTTAAATATAGGCAGAATATCTAGAACTAAAGGAAAGGATGTCTCCCGTACCAGCCGCCGTGTCACCGAGTAAGACCTATCTGCAAGTATCTTTAGAGACAACCCCATCAAAAGTAGATTTGGATGTTAACGTGCTTGTGAATGCACAGGAACAATGAAATATATTTCATATGAGTTATTAGGCAGAGGAGACGTTATAAAAGCAGCTACGCTCCAAGTGGAAAATTCGAAAGTAGATATTTGTTAGAATTACAATTTTCGTGTTCTCAAGAATTTCTTCCTAGGTTTACAGATTTAGGTTTCGAGCAGTATATGCTATGGTGCCAATTTCGCATTTGTTAGTGAGTTACGTTAAGGAGGGTGGTGAATTGGTGTCCGATTCTTTGGATATTGAAACGGAAGACAGACGCGACTCTCAGGTTAGTAGATACAATAAATAGTATTGCTGGTATGAAAGCTAATTTCTTTCATAATTTTCTTTGCTTGTTCTTTTAGAACGACATAATGCTTAGCACAGAAGAAACAGAGCCAGAAAACGATGTTGAATTGACAGTAGTATCTAAACCAAATTCGTACGTTGGCATATTAGCAGTTGACGAAAATATCAATCAATTGAAGCGCGATTATGATATCAGACCAAATAATATAATTGAAGAATTACAACGGTTTGATGGTGCAAAGCCGTCTCCTTATTCTGTAATTATGAATAAAGAACGATCGAACTTTTTCTGGAAACCTGGCGGTAGCAATACCAATGATATGTTTACAGTAAGTAAAAATAGATTTAGAATGAGGGAAGTCTTAAGTTCCTAGATAGTTTATAATATTCAATTTACTAGATGGTTTACATGTTCATTTACGTGCATGTAATAATTTAAAATCTTACTTTTTTTGGGTGTATAGATCAAATGTTGATAATTTGGGATGCCAGGTACATTGAAAGAAATTGATTGTTACATGAACTTAAAACTGCTTTATAAGCAAATTTCTAGGTATAGGTTTTATACCAGTAATGAATTTGCAATTTAAAAATGTAAAAAAATTGAAATTGTTGTGATTAAGTCGCAAATATGTATTGGTATTTTTTAAAGGGATATGATAAGGCTCAAGCATTTATATGATAGCCCCAGGCACTTCCGCTGAGCCAAATTTCTCCGCTAATCATTATCATGACTAGAGTGGTGAGACGTGTTTGCTTACATGGGCCGCACTCGCCTGGCGTTATGCAGAACGTTCAGCCATGATATATCTTCAAGGTAGTCCCTCTCTCCGATCTGTGTGTCTAGTATCTATTATCAGTGTTAGTCGAGTCTTGATGCGAGATAGTGCAATTCTCTAGTTAACTTTCACGCATTGTAGATGTAATACAATATCGGGCGTAGAAAATCCCAGAAAACGACCATTGTTATATAATGTAGAAAAGTATATCGATGAATTCTAGGATTTACATTATGGTGGTGCCAAAATAGTTTGTACAGTGTGCAATAGTTATTGTGCTGGCACAAATCGGACTGCGCATTGGTGGTATTGTATTTGATCCGTTATCTACCTATAAAGATTATTTTAATTATGCGTGTGTTACATACGTAGATGTTGAACGGCCTTTTTTAAAATATAAACATGTTTTATCATCGCGACGAAAGCGTTTTAGCAAGAAAAAGCTTGAAACGCTTAATGCTACAAACTCTTCAGCAATCCATACCATTTCTGCTACTTAAATAAGCAAAGGGACTTATACCTATATAATATTTATAGTTACATAAATAAATAAATAATTTTGCTCTTTCCCGACACTGTATTATATACTTGTGTTAAGCTTTAATGTCACATATATGAAACTCATGGTCTGGCGCGCAGACGAAAGTTGACTACTCTAATTGTGACCTCGAAAAAATCCGGTTATCACAATTGACCGGAGCGGGATTCGAACCCGCAGCACACAGCATAGTTAAAAACCTAAGCCGTCTTTCCATCATAGGTACAAATTTAAATGGAGATATGTGCTATAGTTTATTCCACTACTCCCATAATGTCAACTTTACAAAGAAAGTAACGTACTGCATATTGCTCAACGTTACCACATTTTATTTATAGCATTATTCTCGGCAAATGTAACGAGTGAAGATTAATGGTGTAGGTATCCAATAAAATTGGATGAAAAGTAAAAAAAAATAACTCTTTTAAAATCAGAAAGTATAGTCTCTTGTTGTTTTCGGAGTACTTCTCTCAACATATAGAAGCGGAATAATAAAAAACATAACTGTAATATAGGACGCTTTAAATAATCAGCAGAAAGATCTTACAAAAATGATCTGAAGACGAAACCATAAGCTTAACTGAAGAGATGCTATAATTACCAGCTAATTCAAACATCGGAATAAGAGAAATGTGTGTTAAAACAAGAACTTATTATGGAGGCTTGCGACCATATTCTATCACTGAAATCACATAAATTAAGATTAATTTTCAAGGCTCTTTATTCTGGAAAATATGAAAGGAAAAATAACATGGATGCAGCGTTTGTTATTCGCGAGAGTAAAAAGTAAGAACATATTATCATCTGCTGGTCTTCTGGGCTGGAACCGCGTCCTGGATCTTCCTCTGGCCGACGTTTCGTCCACACTCGCAAGGGACATCTACCGGGCTGCTGCTCCTGCTGTTGACCTGAAACTGTCAGATTCAGTACAGATGAAGATCCAGGACGCGGTTCCAGCCAGAGAATCCCGCACAGTATAGTATGAACAATGATCGCTGAAGTCTACGTGTTGGTTTAAAAGTAAGGGCATTTTGGCAGTTCACCAGTCAGCCATTGTTTTACCTCTTCATATTTTCTATTTTATTTATTGCATTTGCTTCAGTCTCGAAATATTTTTATAGGATTATTAAGTTTTCCGAAGTTAAGCTGCTCTATCTTTATAGACGGAAAAACCATAAAAAATAGATTCTCTAAAAGTTTTCTGGTCCAAAGGATGTTTAGCTTTTTTCTCCAATATGGTCATGATTTTAATCATATAGAAATACATAGAAAAGAGTGCTGAATAAGGGTTTTAATTTGAAATAAAGTTTCCTATAAAAGAAATTTAGGAGTTTATCGAGTCGTTTCATTTAAACTGTTGATGTAATACTAGATGACGTATAAAATTTTAATAAAATATATATAAATAATAAAATTTTAATTAAAAAAAAAAACATTAAATGCCGTGTGTACAAAATTTTAATGACAGCGGACGTAAGAAATGCTTTTTTTTGTAAAAAAAATGATTGTGGGCACAACTTTAACTCAAGAGTTGAATGAGATTTCTGAGAAAAATTATATAGAATCACGTAACGCCTATACTTTGTGAATATCAGAGACTGATCGGAAAATGTTGTTGCGTAAAAAAATTCAATCCGTTCAGTAGAAATTAAGAAAATTTATTATACTTAAGGCAACAAAGCGTTAACGAGGCTATGTCAATGTTATAGACCCCCTTAAATGTTGAAAATACCCATTAATTTTTTTACACGTATAATCCAAATAAATCATTTGTACATGTAACTTATATATTTGTGTGTAATTTTAAGGATTCAGGAGCTGCTTTGATAACCAACAGCATGATAAGTAAAACAAGACCCTCATGTAAGTTACTTATTTCTTTTTTATTTTGTTATTTACAACAAAAAGTCACACGTTTGTTTTTTCAATTCTTAGTAGAAGACATTNAGTAAACGTAAGGAGCTTAAGAAAAATGGCAAAATTAGAAAAAAACCGTAACACAAGTATTTTCCGTGAATATTAATGAGAAACTTTCTGTTTCTGAAAAAAATCTCCAACATTTTAATATTACTAAGAAGAATATAAATATCTCCCAGAAAAATCTTAAAACTTCCTACAATTTGGAAAATTGCAGTCACAAGTAAAGTAATTTTCAAGTCGTAAGGAACTAACAAGGGAACACCGGCGGGTGTCCCCCTCCGATTTCGATGAAACTTAACAGATCGAAAGAGTACCTTAAAATAAGAACACGTATTTCTTTTTATCGGCGTATCCACACGATTCTAGGATATAGCACCCTCCAAAGTTTGGACGATTTTTCAATTTTTGCAAATATTTCTAAATTATAACAGATATTAAATTTCTTTCTTAACATAATTTTCAGCATATTGCATGGCCCTAAGGGTGGCGTCGTCCGTATTCGCAAAAAGTTAATAACGAGGGACGGGGTACCCCGTACTCCCCATTTTTTTACATTTTTTTCTTTTTCTTATTCATCAAAAGAAGGCCGATTTTACATAGAATACGATGATGTATAACAAGTTTAGAAAATTAATAATTGTAAAAATAGAAAAATAATTTTATTATTATTTTTCTATTTTTCAAAATTAATAATCTTGTCTATTGATATAAATCAAATGAACTATAACAGAAATAAGTTTTTATCCTTAACATAATTTCCAGCATAATACATGGTCTCAAGGTAGATATCTTCATAAAAAGCTAATAACGGGAGACGGGTACCCCATACCCCCGCATTTTTTTAATAAAAAGTTTATTTATTATTCATCAAAAAAAGATCGCTTTTACATAGAAAACGGTGATGTATAATAAATTTAGAAAATTAATAATAGTAATAATAACTCAAAATAAATATATGTACGTGTCTATTGTGATGAATTTGATATGCCTGTAAATCTGTATATTTCTTCTTCGTATCTGGTAAGCTCACTTCAAATCATTTCAAAACCTGGCTAGCGGATGTTTTTCTCTCGAATACCGGGCAAGAGTGTCCTTTGATTGATTCTTGGAGTGGGCATTGTGTTGCCGAACTTCAGCAATTAGTGCCAAAAGACAAAAATTTGAACATTTTAAATATACCAAAAAAAACGACAGCGATGGTACAACCTCTAGATGTATATGGTTTTATATTGTGGAAAAATTTGGTAGAACTTTTTCGGATATAGTAATTCTTATGAACTACGACATAGATTTACATCAGAGAAATAATATTTTAGTTACAATCCCTAACCCATAATTAGTTTTCTTCCCAAGATTTTTCGACGTATTCAAGTACTCGTGGTATAAGAGTGGATACGTTGAGGAAAAACCTGGGCCCTTTAAAAATCTGTAGAGTTTGTTTTAACAAAGATGCGCAGTCTACACCCTTGTTTATTATTTGCAATAAACCAGCTATTGTGCGGTGTTCATGGTGCAAACAAAATCTGTGTTTTAAACACTTTTACACAGACTATCATTACTGTAATACTTACATAGCTTAATTACTGTATGTATATTAATCTTGTTCGCTATTGCAATACATATATACCAATAATCGCATTACAGTATGTCATGTATTTAAACATTTATAAGCATTATAATGTTTTTCTAATTCTGTTCTATTGTTTCCGAAATGTTATAATCGTTACAAACACATTAGTTATACTTATGCTCCATTGAATACTTACATTGTACACCTACATTGCACGAAAAACTTGAAATAAATTAAAAATATATATGTATGTATTATTAATCCTTCGTCCTGTGTAGCAAATTTGTTCATATATACGCACTAAAGGATTATGGTATTCTAAGAATGAATAACATTTATTAAGGAAATATATAAAACGCAGTCACTAACTGCAATTGATAAACGATTTATATGCTACCACCGATAAAAGTTTTGTATAGTATATAGTATAAGTTAGTAGGCATGGAAAGGTTTGACCGTAGCTTGTCGAGTAGATACAATTCTAAATTAAGAAATATTTAAGTAAGGAGAGCAGCGGAGTAACGATAACAAATAATGTTGTTAATGTACTATATTATTATTATTACAATTATTTTATTATTAATCCTCCAAATTTATTACCATTGTTTTCTATGTAAAAGCGATCTTTTTTGATGAATAATGAATAAACTTATTATTAAAAAAATGCAGGGGTATAGGGTACCCGTCCCCGTTATTAGCTTTTATGAAGATATCTACCTTGAGACCATGTATTATGCTGGAAATTATATTAAGGATAAAAACTTATTTCTGTTATAGTTCATTTGATTTATATCAATAGACAAGTTTATTAATTTTGAAGCTTTATTATTATTTTTTCTATTTTTACAATTATTAATTTTCTAAACTTGTTATACATCATCGTATTGTATGTAAAATCGGCCTTCTTTTGATGAATAAGAAAAAGAAAAAATGTAAAAAAAATGGGTACGGGGTACCCCGTCCCCGTTATTAACTTTTGCGAATACGACGACGCCACCCTTAGGGCCATGCAATATGCTGCAAATTATGTTAAGAAAAAAATCAATATCTGTTATAATTTAGGAAATATTTGCAAAATTGAAAAATCGTCCAAACTTTGGAGGGGCTGTACCCCAAAATCGTGCGGATACGCCGATAAAAAAAATACGTGTCTCTTATTTTAAGGTACTCTTTCGATCTGTTAAGTTTCATCGAAATCGGAGGGGGACACCTGCCGGTGTTCCCTTGTAAGTAAGCCCTGCATGTGTAAACTTAGAACGTTCTGGTTTAAGTAAGAAGCAGGCGGAACTGACGTGGTGTTCGACCACATGTGGTTCTAGTTTCTTGGTGTTTGTAACTATTATACTGATTACCAGAAGGTGGTATTAACTAATAGTAGAAAATCTGTTTGCTCTTTTAAAATCTCTTACGCATTCTGCTACAATTTGAACATGGAATATCTGAAACAACTTGCATCCACGTTGGAATTAATTCAGCGTTATCTGTTAAAATCGCAGCCAGACGTTGGAACAAAAAGCTGAAAAGAAAAAGGTTATTACATCCATGAAAATAGTTCGCTTCTACAGAGGATAGCTAAGATAAATAGCAACAGTTACCTTAATAAATATAATATACAACAAGAGCGTGAAAATGTGCAGAATAAGTACTTTAAACAAGACCATTAAATAGTACTTCCTTTTATTTGTTTATCAATTATTTAAACAACACATGTATAATTATTACTTTTGCTTCCCTTTTCTTTCAAATCTGTGAAGTCAACAACTTATTATTATATTGTATCTTATACATGAACGTATTATAAAGATAACAAATACAGAAAACACAAAGAACATATTTCTAAAGGCGTGGCTTCATTCATTCATTCATTCAAGTTAGGGTGGGCACTTGATGTCCGGGCACTTGAGCAAGGTGCTCATTGTACCATCCCTATTAATTCTCTTATTTCCACTCGAGCAGCTTGGTGCTCTCTATAAAGCCCAGTATCTTGCTCAGTGGAAACTTGAGGACCTTCGAGGGCTCCAATAGATCTCTCTCGAAGTACTTCTGCCTAAGTACCTTAAGTTCCTGACCTGTGCAGATTACATGTAAACTCGTTTCCTTCTGTAGTCCGCATCTTCTACACCACGGTTCGCTTACTCAGCCTGTGTTGTATAGATGCTCTTTCAGGGACAGTGTCCAGATTACCAACCAGTAATGGTCTTAACTTCTTTCTTACTGCGCCTGAATAGGTTAACAGAGAACTACCATCCCCATCCCCATCAGCGTTTTGGTATGGAGTTGACCTTCAGTCGACCTCCATTTCTTTGTAGTTTCTTTATCTAACCAGGTCCAGATCTCCCTTCTTGCGGAATCCTTAGTGATCCCACATACGGGCTCTGGGCCCATGAAGTGTCTCTTAGAGCCCTCCTTGGCTAGTTCGTTTGCTAGTCGGCTATTTATATCCTCATATCCCGGCACCCAAATCAGAGACACCGTGTTGTCTCGTGCCAGTGTATTGAGGGATAGTTTGCATTCTCTAACTAGTTTTGACTTAGTTAGTGGGTTCGAGACAGCCTTAATGACAGCCTGGCTGTCAGTCATTATATTAACTTTCTCCTCATGCAGCCCCCTTTTGCAATCATTTCTGCACAGGCTCAAGGGCGGATACCTCTGCCTGAAAGACCTTGTATGTTTCCCAGGCTTATAGATATCCTTTGATTAGACTGGCCCCAAATACCGGCTCTTGTGCCTTGGCTGGATTTGAATCCGTCCGTGAACCAGTTATCATTAGCGGTGATCTCACTGCGTGCCTGGTCTCTGTTCGGTATGGAGATTTCACCTTTTCACTGAAATAATTTCGGGTGCCATGCTGTCCGTGGGCGTGGCAACAATGGTCCGTCCAGCACCATGCCCGTAGTATAAGTGTGCCCTCCCACCCTGAAGTTGGGATGCCACAAAGCCTGCTTAATTATTTCAAACACGCGATTACTTAAATACTCTTAGTAATGTATAAATGTAACAATTTAATTTTGTGTTAAAATAATTGATGCCAATTTATGTTTTGTTGTTTTTATACAATAAATATATATTTATAATAAATTGAAATAAATTACTTTGTGATTATTGGGCAATTAATTAACATCTGTTTCGCACTTGCTTGCTTTTTATGAAATGCCAATCTTCCTTCTGTCTCATAATATTTCGTATACTTAGATTAGGTATGTTTTGACTATCATATAAATTTTAGACTTTGGAAAATACTTTCGCACAAAATGAGATGTTGTTTACAATGACATTGTAATTGTAATGTAATCGAATCCATTTATGGTAGAGCATTCTTTTAAATTTAAAAGAGATTCTGATGGTCAAATCAAAATCATTGAAGTAATCTTAGCTTACTGCTATCTATTTTTGAAAACTTTTTTTCACTTTTATTGGTTGATGATTATTAATCTCTCGATGTAATGTGTGTATGTTAAAATGAAAAGATTCTTTAGGTTATGTAGTTATAGTAGTTAACTAAAAAGGCAAAACTAATAATGTTTAAGTAATCAAAAAATTAAAAGTTTGAAAAAGGTGAAAACAACTTAATACAAAAATGTGTAAAACATAAAAAATTATTAAAAGGAAGAAAAAAGCAATGTGCCTACGAGTTGAGGATAAACAATTTTTCACTTTTTCCATATTTTCATATCATTCATTAATTAATTTCCGATTACTAAATATTCTTAACTTTGCCATTTTAATTTACAAAATTCGATTTTACTACATAACTTAAGAATGACATTTTACTATTTTAAAGTACACTGAGAGACGACTATAGCTGAAAATGGCCTAATGACAGAAACTACTTCTAATAATAATAATAATAATTCATGTCTTGGGATCCCCCAAGGGTTTTCACCAATTACAGGGGGCATCGGCCCAGCCATGAGTTATTATTACGCATGCGCCCGTGGAGCGCAGTAAAGTAATAATCGAACCAACAAGGATATAAGAAAAGATTTCTAACATTTCATCAGATTCAATAAAAGTAAAAAGTCCAGATAAATGAGCTTTTCTAGGGAACTTCTATTTTGACGATATTTTCCTTTTTGTTAGGAAAAAAATCAGAATTTAGCCTCTCGGATGTGAGAGGAAATGAGGCGGCGTACGAGCTGGCCAGGCGATCTTCGTCAAAGCAATTTGTTGGAGCTGACCCTTCTTTCGGAACTACCAAATCACAAATTAAAAAATCCATCAATGAATGAACACATAATCAGTACAGAGAGTGGTAGTAAAAAGCACCTGGACAGGGACAGGTAAAATTGTTTTTAAAGGAACAGAGACCTGAAGTTACTATGCATCTATTGAATAAAGATAGTAAGGCTGTCAAACTGATAGTAGGTCTGTTGACTGGTCACTCTAGATCAAATATGCATATGTATGCACAACATATTCTGATTTTGCCAAGAGGAGGAAGAAACACCAGTTCATGTGCTGTGCCAATGTGATGGGCTGGCAAGGACCAGGATTCTAGTAATGAGCGTGGAGAACCCCACAGCCAGCAGCTACACAAAGAAGCCGCTCTTAAAGATGATAGGTCTAATTAAGAGGGCAAAATTAGAGAGCATCTTCTAGGAAAAAAGGGATTACACTAAGATTTGAAAAGATAGCGGTGAAACAGGTCTGTAGGCCACCACAGTTAATCTAATTTAATCCATTCTTTTAATATCTTTAAACCTGAACTATTGATACAAATTCTTTACTGGTGCTAAGTATTTAGCTCAAGCGATCTTTAATTTTTGCTGCTCTTTTTATGCTTCTTGCGTCTTCCTCTTCATATAACACCTTTTAACAACACTTTGTTCAGGCATTCGGATGACAATAGATCTGAAAAGGTCGCAGTGAAGCAGGTCTATAGCCACCTCAATCTTATCTAATCCTAATCCAATCACTATTTTTAAAAATACGTGAAATACATACATGAAAAATTACCTATAGCTAGACTTCTAGCTATGACTTCTAAAAGTTTTAGGCATAAAATTGCTCCAATTTCCTGTAGCAATCTTATCAAAAAAATGTTTAGTGTGCATACTTAAAATTAAAGTAATTGTTGAGTATGTGTTTTCCGTTAGCAGAAATATTTTTCTCAAACTAAATTAGTGGGTATCAACCCTAGGTTTGTGTAAAATGATAATAATAATACTAAAACCTGGTTGTCGCTACAATTTTAGCGTGATAACTTGATTCCATTTTTGGCATATCTATTCCGATTCGACGGTGATCAAATTATTAAGTTTCAGACAGTATGTGTCGTCTATCATTGATGACAGGAGCAAAGTGAATGTGATTTACACCGATTATGTGAAAGCATATTATTGTGTTGACCACAATATACTGATCCGGAAAGTGTACATTTTTTGGAAGTTGTAATTTATTATTGAAGCTTTTGCAATCGTGTCTATCCGGTAGATCCTTCTACGTAGCTTTCTATAGATATACATCAGAGCTGTACTATAACATCTGATGTACCGCAGCGGTCCAATTTAGGACCCCTGCTTTTCTTCGCGTTATTAAGACTAACGATTAACGATTGACTGTAAGGTCTTAGTGTTTGCTGACGATGTGAATTTATTTACAGAAATTTCTACCGTTTGGTACTACAGCTACTTGCAATTGTGTTTGGATAGCGCTTGTCGGTGAAGTAACGTTAATAAACTAGACCCGAATCCGAGTAACAAGGGAATACAGGTAAATGTGTGTCAGTCATTTAAGTGAAATATGGATTTGGGTTAATATGAAACTATGGATAGTTTCATAATACTCCACATATATGTAGTACACTACATATAATTGTCGCCAAGTAACACTGAAGAGTCTATTGCAAACTCATTTACGTATAAAGCATTAATATGAGGTACTATGACTACCATATCAAAAAATCGAAAAAATACAGTAATAACACTAAAATGCACAACTTCCCGGTAGTGCTTTCTTTTCCCAGCCATACCTGTAACCCAGGGCGTTGGAGTTGAGCGAAATTTACGAGCCAAGATGCAACGATACGAAGCCATAAATATCTATTTTCGCATAAAAATAAGCTATCCGACACTTTTATGTCTGCTATCAAACACTTGCCGATAAAACGGCGTAAATAAATATGAAACGATAGCGAAGAGAACTATTGAAACTTGAAATTTTAGGTGTCGCTCTGCACTTTGAGTAATAAAATATACCACTTCTGCATCGTGTTATCTGAGTTATATTCGATCAGATAAGATATGCATAATCTTGACGTTTACGTCGTAGATTATTGGACTGATGTGGGAAAGCTCGCTATTCATGAAGCGATCTACCTACTAAATTTCAGTGAAAATGGAGGAGTAATAAAGCATGGGTATAAAATTGTACCTATCAGAATTGTTACTACCAATAAAGCATTAATAGCCATCGCTGAAAATGAAGAGAGTAAAGTAAGCATAAATGAAAGTACATTAAATGCTTAAAGCAAATCGATCAATGAACAGAAGCATCAGCATTGTTTGTATATGTACAGTACGTTTCTTCTCTAATGTCTCCCCCATACGACCATGTAGCTATACTTTCTACCACACTCTATAAGCCGTGCGCTTCGGCTATTTTCGGACTCGCAGGTGGTAGATATGAATATTGTATTATATATTTACTTACCTTCGGTTTAATTTACGATTCACAAGTAAGTATACTCGATAAAACCGATGGTTGTGTGATTTCATTACATATTACTAATAAAAGTAACCGCAATTATATACAACGTGCATTGAAATCGATGCACCTCGAGTGCGGTCAGAAATCGTTTGCCTCATAATGAGGTCCATCCAACTTCCAACTGCGGTTAGAAGTTTCGTCGATATATATAAGCAGATGATAGAACAGTCGTGTCTTTAAGAGGGGCCGCTCCTATTTATATTTAGGAAGCATTTCACCTGCTTTTTCATAACCTACAAATCCCATTTCTCCATTTTCAATTTTACAAGCATTGTTTCCATAGAAGTTTAAATATATAAAATAATCGAATATGAATCTGTTACAAATCTCTATGCTTCCTCCTGGTAGAATGCTAGCAAACATGGGGCAGATGGGAATTTATGTATAGAATGTAAATATAGAAAAAGAATTGTGAATAAACAAGCAAAGATAAATTCTATGAAACAGTGGATGCAACCATCACTTTAATGAATATATTCAGTAATGCGGTTGGGGATTGAAGTAATGAAATTCGATTTTGTCACCTGGGATATTCCCTCTTATGATTCATCGACTTGGTGCCAAAATTTTTCGATATTTTGCTTTTACAATTTCATACGAAATGCTGCGGCAAACTTATCTCGCATGCTAGAATATGTATTATCCAACACAACGATGAGACGAATCACGAGTAAAAATCCTTCCAGAACTGATTAATGATAGTATTGGTTTATCCTCATTACCCATTCAGGTAAATTTTCCAACACTCGGTTACAATGGGGAAGAGATTCGCCGTGTTTATATTCCAAATATGAAAATCTTACGCCAAAGGTACAGTGCCCTCCAGATCTAATGTCACCCTCTTACTTCGGTTCAGCTCAGATTCCCATACAAGGCTATTATTATTGTTGACAAGGGTGTAATTATATTTTCTTAACATATTTAAAGACAAAGGTTTTTTTTATCATTTGCATATATTAATCTGTTGGCCGTTATCGCCAACTATTCACAAAACGTAATTTGTTTTTGTCATGGTATTTTTCGCTCTTAACTGTTTTTATTGTATACATTTATTGCTCATTCATATTATATATATGTTGCTAATACTATTATATCTACATCAGCCACGAGCCATGTCCCCACCATTGCAAATTACAAATTAATCATTAAGGACCTTTTATTTTTAGTAAAAATACCGATAAATATACGTACACACACACATTTAAATGCAGAGAGAACGTTGCGATTCCCATGATTTGATGCGACCAAACGCACTTTGTAGTTGTTTATGCAGAAAGCGGCGAACTGAGGCCACGTTTAGATTGGCCCGGACGTTTAGACTTTTGTAGGTATCGGCGCGGAGCTAGCAGAACAGGCGGTGGTCGCAGTATATGCAAAAATTATATTGAAGTGGGGCCAGCCGTTTCGTGGCTGATCGAGTCATCGCGTCAGTGCCCGTGCTGTGCGGGAACGGTCTCCCACTATTACGGTAGGCAAGTGTGTTAGTCAGCCGCAGACGGCCGTCGAAGATCGACTATTGAAAGTAGAAACATGTAGAGAACCGTCGCATACGGATTTCGGTTTAGCACTTCCCGTAATAAAAATTGAGTTCAAGAATATTTAATATTATTAAGTTAGTAATACAAGTGTAGTATATTCTAGGATGACATCGCAAATTAATAGCTATAATATTTCAAATCAAAATGAACTACTATTCATATCTTTCTTAAGTAAAAATTATGAAAATAAAATAATAAATATAACAAGGGAGTTATTGCCGAAAAATGCATCATAATAGTGTTTCAGGTAAAAAAGAAGCCATTTGCTTAGGTAAGCATTATATTTTACTAGCTTTACTTGCACAAAGTATGTGCAAGTTCGAAGGAATTAGTTAGTTAACATTTATATTTAAGTAGATAAGTATTCAAGATAAGAACTTAATGTATTTTTCATTGTAAAATGTCTTCTAAATTTATTTGCATTAAATTTTTTGTGTCGGTATTATAGTTAGTTAGCAAGCAGTATA
This sequence comes from Protaetia brevitarsis, assembly GCA_004143645.1. Taxonomy (NCBI): domain Eukaryota; kingdom Metazoa; phylum Arthropoda; class Insecta; order Coleoptera; family Scarabaeidae; genus Protaetia; species Protaetia brevitarsis. The sequence goes on from RXPK01000247.1 coordinate 2,992,347, forward strand.
GTTAGCAATAAGCGTGGTAATAAATTACTGAACAAAACAAAAATGGTTCAAAATTTTGTAAAATTAATACAAAAACACGGAGGGAAGGGGAGGAGAGTTGGTCAGAGATTGACCGCACTACTCAATATTGTCACGGGCCGCCACTGAATATAAATGTGCTAATTGCTCTTGTAAACATCAAGCAGATTTAGACGGTACTAGCCAACGCCAATGGAATATTGAATTAAATCGTCTTGGTTAAACCATTCAGTCTACAGTTTTTTTCATTAGATTTTCCACGGCCAATGACTAGTTATTGGCCCTTTGAATGCTTTTGTGAATTATTTGTTCGTTTCTGGTTTCATGGTTAACTTTCGTTTCTTTTCTGTCCTTAAATATGAAAGCTCTCGTTAAACAAGTTTTAAACTATGTGCTAATTAATATTAATAATTTTAAAATTTTCGTCTATTAAACGTGGTAGCCATCTTCAACCCTTCTATAGTGTAAGCAACCACATGAAGCGATGTAGCGCTGCTTTAGAGCGGAGTGGCAGCTGTTCTGCAATACTAAACATTGCCAGTGCACTCGCTCCTAAGTGATCACGAGTGAGCCTTTCCTTTTGGATCGAAAATGGAGAGTTTTTTCAAACTTTTTGAATGAGATAGCTAACAATTGCGTCTTTCTTATAGATAGATAAGAAGAGACTGAACTTGTTTTACAATTTACAAGGATGGTTTGCGAATTGTTATTACTGTAACGGAACCGGGTTTTCTTATCTGGGAACTTTTGGGGATGGCCAGCCCAATTTCAAATAAGACAAAGCCAAACTCCGTCTCACAGATAACCCACACCTGCTCTTTTGAGCGACCAGCCACTGCTAGAAAGCCATCTTTTTGTTCGGTAGCGATTGATTTTAGAAAATCTAGCCAAAGATGCTCTCCAACAGTGTTTTCCTCCGTCAGTCGAAGCAGGGCCGTTAGTTAGCCTAAAGCTCGTCGGCTTTCTCTTACCGATGATAACTTCCTCTCCAGGTCTTTACCAAGGGTTCAAACTGATCTTTTTTTAACGGCGAAATAATAGAACGAACTAAATATTTTTACAATTATATATTGAATATTTAAGACATTGGAAAGAATCTAACAAACTACACAAATAAATAAAATAACAAGTGAACAAAAGAAACAAAACATGTAAAAAATTAATTTAGCATTCATTATTTCTTTTGTTATTCTACAAGGTATACAACTTTTGTTTAGTTGTATTTTTCAATGCGATTTTTATTTATTGTTAATACTTCAAGTGCCATCTTGTGAGTCGGCTGAGAACTGACGTTGTTTGTAAACAGGCAACTGTAATCTTTGCTATTATAATTTTATTTAATTCAAAATTAAACTTTCTTAATCTCAATCAACGTATTAGGTAATGTTTCTTTATTTGATGTAATAATATCCTTTTAATTCGCGTTTTTTATGAATTTACCTTGTTCGTAACTTCAGAACTAATTTCTGCGCATGCGTGACTTAAGGGCGCGGACGGTTGGCAGTAACTCGCTAAACTACGAAGAAGATCCACGTATAAGGTCAATTAGCGCTCGGTGTCGAGAAATAAAAATTTGGAATTTGGGTTCAACTAAGAAAAAGTTCTTTGGGAAGTTTAACCTGACCTATTAAATTGGGATTAATTCTCGCACCAGGACGATAACCCACGGTTATTACGGAAATATTAATCCGGATTTGAAGCGCAAAATGGCCGCCCACGTGCTCTGCCTATACTAACTAAGGATTTTTTTAACTTTCAAATTTCATTTAACTTTATTCAGTTTTAAATCATTATTCATTTCAACGAATTTCCCCAGGCAAATTTAGTACGGATCCATTCAGTACACTAACTAAGGCAACTTAGTACGGGATCCCTTCAGTACACTAACTAAGGCGATTTAGTACGGGATCCATTCCATCAATTAGCTATAGAGCGTGATGCCCCGTATAGACCTGGTTTCATACCGAAAACTGTGAACCTCAGCCGCCGCTGCAGTTTGATTTGAAATCACACCCACACCGTCGACTAAATTGACGGACGACCACAGATAAGTCGGACCAAATTATTTAAGTTAATTCAGTCAATCAAGCTCTCAGAAGCGTTACATTTGTTGTTCTTTTTTTTTTTTGTTTGAAAGATAAGTCACCTAAATTCATGTAGATTCACTATTTAATTGCGTATAATTACTATCTAATTTTCCTTTTATATATATATATATATATAGTATAAATATACCTATGAATTTCTTTTTAATTATTAAGGATTAAATTTTATATTTGTTAATAAGTTATATGTAAACGAGGGTTTGGCCAAACGTTTCGGATCATCTCTCCTTGGGGAGCAAGGTTGTATTCTTTTTTACAATTTACATTTTTGTTATCAATCATTTATCAAATATTTCATTTATCAACTTTTTTTTATTTATTAAATATATATATAGACTTTTTTTTTTGCTAAAGCACTTTCTTTTATTTCACTTCTTTTCTTTTGTGTGGCTCGGAACGTATGCCGCTTATGTAACTTTCACCGTTTTGGGTCGGGGCATAAGAGGAGGAAACAAACGGTTGTGGCGCCTTTTTTTTTTTTATTAATTGATGATATTGTATTTATTTGGAAGAACTCAACCCACCCCACTCTCCCTAGCTGCGGGGCCCTCTTATGTAATTTTTTTTATATTATCAGCGAGCATAGCGGTTCCCTCTAGTTTGGCTATTGTAATTTGTTGGAAAAGGGCTAAGTATTATTATTTATTATTTTTTTTGTCCCCCTACCTATGCAATCAACGATCGAAGCATTGCATAGGTAAGAGGAAATTTGGCACCCAACGTGTGGGGCTCGACGAAACGTGGTGAAGTTTGACGTGAGGTTCAAAGTAGAAACGTACGGAATCGGTTGATACGCGTATCGGTACGGGTAATCGTTAGGCTACGGGAAGAAGGAAATATTGGTTCGGTTTGATTAATTAGATTTTGGTCACTGTTAATTTATAATCATGGAGGGTCGTTTAGAAGTCAATAGATTAGAACGCGATGAGCTTGGCTATGAATTATCAGTTCGGGGGATGAAAGGCGTGGATACGGTTGCGGACATGAGGAGATGCTTACGGAACTTGTTACGTTTAGAAAGGATGGGTTCCGATTTGAAATGTCCTGCGCATCCGTGTACCTTCGCTGAGGACTCGGTGTGTATCGAATCGAAAATTAAAGATCTCAAACAGTTAATCAATTCTTTTGCGGATACCGATAGCAGCAGTTCATTTTTAAAAATTCAGACGAAAATTGATTCATACTTTTCAACGTGCTAAAAGGTCCCAGTCGATGAATGATACCGAACATTCGAAACGCACTAGTTATTTGGCTGAGGTAATGGAATTGCACGCGTTGGTCAAGTCCAAAGCCAAACAATTTAAAAGACTCTCGAGTCAAGGTCAATCTCCTCTCGACATAAGCGTACTCCTGTCGTCAACCAGTATCCCGGACGATGAATCGGACACTCAAAGTTCGGAGGATGAGCACATTACTCCTACGCCTAGTAATAATAACGCCATCACGTCTAATATTAAATCTATCCCGGTATTCAAATGGAATATTGATAAATTCAGAGGCGACAATAAAGTATCGTTGAGCGCTTTTTTAGAGAATGTTGAAGAACTATGTAAGTCACGTAATATTAGTCAGGATCAATTATTTGCGTCAGCGCGCGATATTTTTGCGGGTCAAGCACTGATATGGTATAGGGCTATTAAAGATAGAATTCATTCGTGGACGGACTTAGTAAGTGAGTTGCGGTTACAATTCCAACCCGCTGATTATAACGAAAAGTTATTTCAAGAAATTAAACAACGGACTCAGGGTAAGGATGAGCCAATCGGATATTTTAGCGGTGATCACCAATATGTTCAATCGTCTTACGACACCCATTACAGAATCAGTTAAACTTAAAATAGTCATGCAAAACATATTACCATACTATCAAGATCATTTAAGTTTAATTGACATCAAATCACTTGATCATTTGTTAGAGTTGGGGAGAAGATTAGAAACTCGGAAGATTGCAATCGAGTCTTATACACCCCCACCTAGAGGTAAAATTAACTTAATGGAACCTGATTTGGCTTATGTTTACTCTCCTATTAACTCGCGTACTGGAAGTAGTTTTAAATGTGTCTGAGGTTGGTGCTACTGCTACCAATTTGTCAAAACATTTTCCGGATAAACGTTGTTGGAATTGTGACGGCACTGATCATTTAGCAAACCGGTGTCCGAAACCGTTGAAACGACATGTTTTACGTGTGGTCGCGCCGATGTCACGAAGTTTACTTGTCCAAATTGTAAACCGACACAACAGGGAAACGGATTAGGGAGGCGTTAGAATACGGCCGGACTACGCCTCAATCTCAGTTAACGGTCAACTCACAATCAATTCAATGTTTATTAGATTTTGTGTTATCACATGTTCAGAATGATGAACGACCTTATGTTAAAGTTTCAATCTTTGGTAAAGAGATGTTAGGTTTACTAGACTCAGGTAGTAGCCGCACAATTATAGGGAATAAAGGGTGGACTTTACTGCATAGCATGGGAATGTCTAGACTTGATCGATCTAATATTAAGCATGTCACGGTTGCGAATGGTAACGAATGCAAGTGTGTAGGTATCCTCAAAGCTCCTATTAAGCTCAATGATGTGGAAAGGATTATTGATATCTTGGTGGTGCCTGATTTGGAACATACGTTAATTTTAGGGGTAGATTTCTGGACGCGTATAGGTATAGTTCCTGATCTACGGTCACGAGCCTGGAGTTTTTCTACGGAATCGAGCATTTGCGTCGTAGAAGCCTTAAGGTCGCACGATATGTTAACGGAAGAACAACGAACTGCACTAAGGAATTTTGTCGATGGCTATTTTCAGGGACTCAAGGGAAGTTTAGGGTGTACAAACCTTGTTGAACATAAAATTGTGTTATTGGATGATGTAGAGCCGATTAAACAGCGCTATTATCCTGTATCCCCAGCGATGATGAAACATATAGATAGAGAACTACAAGAGATGTTGGACAAGGGAGTGGTTGAACCATCTTCAAGTCCATGGAGCAGTCCCATCGTGATGGTGAAAAGAAGGATGATACCTGGCGATTTTGCGTTGATTACCGTCAGTTGAATAAGGTCACTAGAAGAGACGCATATCCACTACCATATGTATCTAGTATTTTGGACAGATTACGAGATGCAAGATATCTCTCAAGCCTCGATGTCAAAACGGCTTACTGGCAAATACCAATCGCTGAGGAATCCCGTCCGTTAACCGCATTTACAGTACCTGGAAGGGGATTGTATCAATTCCGAAGACTTCCGTTTGGGTTACACACAGCACCTGCTACTTGGCAGAGGTTAATTGACCGCGTGTTAGGAGTGGACTTGGAACCATATTGCTTTAAATATCTTGACGACATCATTATCACTACCCAGACATTTGAACATCACATGGAAATTTTGTCTAAGGTTTGTGAACGACTTTCTAATGCTGGATTGACCCTTGGTAAGGATAAATGTCAATTTTGCCGACCTGAACTACAATATTTGGGATATGTTGTTGATGGTAATGGACTTCATGTGGATCCAAGTAAAGTGGAAGCTATCCTACAGATTCCAACGCCAACGAAAGTTTCCGATGTACGAAGTATGATAGGAACTGCGTCGTGGTATCGCAGATTCATCCCAAATTTTTCCACTGTGATTCACCCTTTAACGGAGTTGTTACGCAAACATACGAAATTTCAATGGACTGAGAGACAGGAAGAAGCATTTAAGAAAATCAAAGAGTATCTTATTTCGGCACCCGTGTTATCTTGCCCGAATTTTGACCTACCGTTTACAGTTCAAACTGATGCTAGTGCCTTTGGTATTGGCGCTGTATTGACACAGAATCATCCGGATGAAGGTGAGAAGGTTATTTGTTACTTATCTAGGTCATTGACTAGGCAAGAAAGGAAGTTCTCTACTACAGAACGTGAATGTTTAGCAGTCTTGTGGAGCATCGAAAAACTGAGACCATATCTTGAGGGCATCCATTTTACCGTAATTACTGATCACTGGTCCTTGTGTTGGTTGAATAGATTAAAAGATCCTACTGGACGTTTAGCAAGATGGAGTTTGAGATTACAACAGTACTCGTTCGATTGGTTCATCGGAAAGGAAAAGAACATGTCGTACCCGATATGCTCTCTCTTCGTTCGGTACTATGGTTGATGTTATCAAAGATGTTACGACCGGAACCGCGGATAAATGGTATAATGATATGTTACGTAAAGTAGCCGACAACCCATTACTTTTCCCCAATTGGCGAATAGAAAATTCGAAGTTATATAAATTTGTGGAGTCTAAAGCGATTCCTGGTTTGCTGTGGAAACAGACTGGAAACTGGTGGTGCCTAAAGCTGATCGATTACGCATTCTTAATGGAAACCATGATGCACCTACAGCTGGTCATGCAGGTATGTTTAAAACCTATAAACGTATTGCTCAATATTTTTATTGGCCCAAGATGAAGTCGGACATCAATAACTATGTAAGGAAATGTAAGGTCTGTATACAAAGTAAACCGCTTCAAACGAAACCTGCTGGATTAATGAGTACTCGGCGTATCGCAGATCGACCATTCGAATGTATGGCTTGCGATTTGATTGGACCACTACCGAGATCTACTCGTGGTTATAAATATATCCTAGTTGTCGTAGACACATTTTCTAAATTTCCATTAGTTATACCGCTACGTAACGCAACTTCTAAACTGGTTTGTAACGCTGTTGAGGAACATTTATTCTTAATGTTTGGACAACCTAAGGTCCTTATTAGTGATAATGGCACCCAATTTAAGAGCAAAGAATTTAAGAATCTTTTAGAATCTTATCATGTGAAACAACTATGTACGGCTAATTACCATCCCCAAGCGATCCTACTGAACGTACAAAATAAAACCCTAGGTGCTATGATTAGATGTTATGTGGCAGATAATCATCGGTCGTGGGACAAACATTTACCTAAACTTGCGTGTGCTTTAAGAACACAAATCCATGAGAGCACAGGAATTAGCCCTTATTTCACTGTTTTTGGCAGAGAGTATCCTCTTAATTTTGGACTCTGATGCGGACTGTCAGTTTTAAACCAGAGACTGATAAGGAAGGTTCAACACAGAATAGAGTGGAGTGTCTTCGACGTCTTTATGGCGAAGTGAAACGACGTTTAGAGAAAGCTGCTGAAAAGAACAAGAAGCATTATGATCTTAGAAGACGAAGTGTTGTTTACAACGTTGGAGATCAAGTATACCGGAAGAATTATGCACAGTCTGATGCTGCCAATTTCTACATGGCAAAATTGGCCCCAAAATACATTGGCCCATTCATTGTGTCGCGTAAAATTTCTCCTTGGATGTACGAATTAGAGGACTTGAATGGTACAATTCTAGGGAACTGGCATGCTAAAGATTTGAGACCGAATTGTGAATGATCGCCCTTCTGGCGGGGCATATAATACACCTGAGGTACTCTGCCTTAAGGACCCCTTTTGATACCAACTAACATCTGTGGATCGTGTTGCCAATTTATTGGATACTTAATTTGGACCACAACACCTTGGCCTAGTTCATGTATTTTGTACTTTGTGCAATGTTATACCTACGAGATTTGACTTGGATACCCGAATTTGACGCATTTAGGATTGCTTTATGTTTAGGGGATTTTCGATTTATTTTATGATTTTTCTTTTCTAGCCCGGATATTGACTAGCAATAGCAATAGTATTGTTAGCTTCGTAGGTCTTAGAACTCATTTATAGGTTATAGTGTACCGTTTTCTTTATTCTTAGGATTGGATCTTTTTTTTTTTTTTCCTTATTTTCAGAGTTCTACTAGAATCTTTGTTATCGGAAGAGTCCAGACGCCAGTTGGTGAGCTCTTCGATAATTTTACTGCCCTTCTGGTGGGTTCGAGTTCGGCGAACGTAGAGATGAAGCATCGTATTTTTTTGTTCCGGACATGGTTGGATATTTATGTTTAATTCTTTTGTTTCATGGAGAACAAGGCTAGTTGGTATGTTGGAGTGCAAGCTTGAATGTGTGTGGCTAAGCAGATCCTTCCTTAATCCTCTCCGAGAAGTCTCACGAGGGCAGGCTTGTCCGTAAGGCCGCATGGTCTCCTCAATCTCCTATTCAACCCCTTCTACCTCTTAACCGAGTTTTTCTTGCCCTTTTTTTCCTTTCCCATTCTCTCATTATTATCCTTATTCTTTTATAGTGTTCCAAATCCTTTTTTTTTGCAGCGTGCATGATTTGTTGGTTCGGTGTACATTAGAGTTAGTCTTGTTTCACCACTTCAGGTAGCAGTACTTTACACTGTAATTCTTTTTTGGGGAGATTTCTTAATTATGTATTGGTTCGATTTTGAAATTTTCTGGGGGAAAATTTCAAGCAAGTTGGGTGGGATTTGTAACGGTTCAAAATTAATTTAACATTCATTATTTCTTTTGTTATTCTACAAGGTATACAACTTTTGTTTAGTTGTATTTTTCAATGCGATTTTTATTTATTTTTAATACTTCAAGTGCCATCTTGTGAGTCGGCTGAGAACTGACGTTGTTTGTTTAACAGGCAACTGTAATCTTTGCTATTATAATTTTATTAATTCAAAATTAAACTTTCTTAATCTCAATCAACGTATTAGGTAATGTTTCTTTATTTGATGTAATAATATCCTTTTAATTCGCGTTTGTTTATGAATTTACCTTGTTCGTAACTTCAGAACTAATTTCTGCGCATGCGTGACTTAAGGGCGCGGACGGTTAGCAGTAATCGCTAACTCGCTAACTGCGAAGAAGATCCACGTATAAGGTCAATTAGCGCTCGGTGTCGAGAAATAAAAATTTGGAATTTTGGGTTCAACTAAGGAAAAGTTCTTTGGGAAGTTTAACCTGACCTATTAAATTGGGATTTAATTCTCGCACCAGGACGATAACCCACGGTTATTACGGAAATATTAATCCGGATTTGAAGCGCAAAATGGCCGCCCACGTGCTCTGCCTATACTAACTAAGGTATTTTTAACTTTCAAATTTCATTTAACTTTATTCAGTTTTAAATCATTATTCATTTCAACGAATTTCCCCAGGCAAATTTAGTACGGGATCCATTCAGTACACTAACTAAGGCAACTTAGTACGGGATCCCTTCAGTACACTAACTAAGGCGATTTAGTACGGGATCCATTCCATCAATTAGCTATAGAACGTGATGCCCGTATAGACCTGGTTTCATACCGAAAACTGTGAACCTCAGCCGCCGCTGCAGTTTGATTTGAAATCACACCCCACACCGTCGACTAAATTGGACGGACGACCACAGATAAGTCGGACCAAATTATTTAAGTTAATTCAGTCAATCAAGCTCTCAGAAGCGTTACATTTTGTTGTTCTTTTTTTTTTTTGTTTGAAAGATAAGTCACCTAATTCATGTAGATTCACTATTTAATTGCGTATAATTACTATCTAATTTTCCTTTTATATATATATATATAGGTATAAATATACCTATGAATTTCTTTTAATTATTAAGGATTAAATTTTATATTTGTTAATAAGTTATATGTAAACGAGGGTTTGGCAAACGTTTCGGATCACTCTCCTGGGGAGCAAGGTGTATTCTTTTTTTACAATTTACATTTTTGTTATCAATCATTTATCAAATATTTCATTTATCAACTTTTTTTTTTTTTATTAAATATATATATAGACTTTTTTTTTTTTTTTTTTTTTTTTTTGCTAAAGCACTTTCTTTCATTTCACTTCTTTTCTTTTGTGTGGCTCGGAACGTATGCCGCTTATGTAACTTTCACCGTTTTGGGTCGGGGCATAAGAGGAGGAAACAAACGGTTGTGGCGCCCTTTTTTTTTTTTTTATTGATGATATTGTATTTATTTGGAAGAACTCAACCCACCCCACTCTCCCTAGCTGCGGGGCCCTCTTATAAATTTTTTTTATATTATCAGCGAGCATAGCGGTTCCCTCTAGTTTGGCTATTGTAATTTGTTGGAAAAGGGCTAAGTATTATTATTATTATTTTTTTTGTCCCCCTACCTATGCAATCAACGATCGAAGCATTGCAACGTTAGGCATACATTGGGGCTAAGTTGTACCGTTTCCGAATTACATGACGTTTTTCGAAAACAAATGACATTTGCCATGTCTGCGGTGTTTGGAAATATCTCCGGAAATACGAAAGTTAGAAAGATGCGGTTTTCAATTTTCGCTTAATCATCGAAACAGCACACGTCTTTTATTTTAAAATTGTTGCGTTTTAAATTACAAAATTATGAATAGGGGCTCTGTAACTTTTTCGAACTCTAAAATCATGGATAACTTGATGTTTTAAATTGAATGGTCTAGTAGCAATTTTTACATAAATGGATTGTAAAATTTAATTTTCTTTCGATTTTATACGAGTATCACTGTGTCTATCTCCAAAGGTTTTGGAGATATTCGCGATTTTTCAGTTTTTCACGTATTGCGAAGCGCCGGCCACCTTCCCCTCGCATTTCACCAAGGGTTCCAGGCTTGGGAACATATATCGCATAAGTTGAAAGATGTTGGCTGGTTAAATATGAGAATAGACGCGAACTGAAAATGTTAATGTTAGTTTCAATAAAATCGTGTTGTATAAGTCGCCGCCAATATTCTGTATTTAAAAATTAGATTTAGGACCGACATTCATGCTATTACCACGAGATTTAGGGGCTTGATATCCCCTCCTACCTTCAGGATATCTCTGTTTAAGCGTTCTTACTCCTACAATATTTATAGTAAATACAACTCTATTGTGAAAGACCTTAAACTATTAAATGTCTCTGCCTTTAGACTCGTGTGCGGAAGGCCCTATTTCAAGATCAGTGTGGTGGTGTCATCTAATTATTTTTTAGGCAAAAATTGTGAGGAATGTGTTGAATAACTGTTAGTATTTTTTCAAGTGCTGAGCGGTACGAAGATATTTGTTGTATATGATTTTTCTTTTTTTTTATTAGGTATTAGGCATTAATAAACATATTTTATGAATATATTAGCAGGGCTAGTAGCAGACAACTCTGAGTCTCGCCCTGAGATTTACCTTAATTACTTCTTTTTTCTTTTTGTCATTGTAAAACAACCGTTTAGTGGTAATAAAGGCATATATTATTATTATTATTATTATTATTATTATTATTATTATTATTATTTTGACAAATACATCCATCGGATATTGTGAATATAATTGGAATTAAAGTGAAAGGAAAATGGCTTTGTCGGTTTTAATTTTGTTGTAGTATTTCTTTTGGCATTCCATTTTTTTGTATCATTTTGTAGTTTTTAAGGAGTACCTAAAGCTGAAGTAAGGCACGGACTGATAACAGGCTCTATTAGCATTCAGTCATATCAGGTTATGAAATATGCAGGAAAGATAATGGTGTTCTAGTGGATCTAGTCGATCAACATCAGTTACCTATGCTTGAGTTTGTTCTTTCGATGTGGTCCATAGCATATAGAGCCTGTTGTTACTCCGTCCTCTGATGATAATATACAGAAGAAAGTTCTGTTATTTATATTTATTATATTTGTAGCATAAACATACTTGAATTGAGCATATATTTTAGAGCTTAAGTCCTGGTGTCGTACATACACCACTAGCGGCTGATACTATGGGTGAATGTTATAATGAACAACCTCATCTTATTGTCGAAGATATTGCCGCTGCCGTGAGATATATACTGACACAATCTCCACACATAAATGTAAGTATTCTTGCACACCATTATATCAATGTTCAAAGTATGTTTGCTGATATTCTCACGTATTTGATTTTACATCTGAGAAATCTGTTTATTTTATCCAATTGTTATTATAGTTAGCAAACTGTTTACTTGTGAATCCAGTTTATTAGGCTAAGTTTTGTGTTCCCACACCTCAAACAAATTATATAAGTACCCAGCCGTATTTACAATGAATTATTTATCACGTTATATTAATAAGGAAACATCTGCTTTGATAAAATTATGAAACTGTATTAAAATGCGAAACCTTGATGTATTTTGGTACGTCGAATATGAAAAATAAATAAAGTTTGTTCGGAGATACATAAGTGAGTATAGTAAAATTAGTGTCTGATACTACATTTGGCATAATGACTAAAATACTTCAATTGTCCGTAGATTACGTGATCTTCCAGAGACGATAATCAAACTATAAATAATTCGCTATTATTTACTAAAGAGTTAGCTTTCTTTTCTTATTTACTCATGAACAAGTTAATAATTTATGTTTTATATAATAGAAATGTATATTTAATCAATTAACTCAATATTTGGCAAGCGAGGAATCAAAAGCATATTGTAAATCAGTAGTAAATTAGGTACATAAATAATAAATATTTGTTTTTCAGATAACTGAGTTAACTATCAGACCTGTTGGCGAGGTCCTATGAATGACAATGTCTCTGCAATAGGGAAGTGGAAACTAATGTTATTAAACTTTAATGCAGTTGAGTGAAATAGCTTTTAAGCCTTCATCGTAAATTAATAGCGTGCTGATTGTAATGATAATCATTGTTACTATTCAGATGAAATATCAAATATATCCTATGAAACTCCTTATTTGTTTTTTGAATGACCTAAACTATCTTTCCAAGTTATAGTTCGATTCTATTCTTTCAAAAGACAATGAAAATAAAAAAAAAAAACATATACTACACGGAGAGAGAATGTCCCTTCACGGAGTAATGGCACAAGGCTTTTTCTTCATGTTCGCCTGTCAAAATTGGTGTTCCGCAAGGGTCAGTTTTAGGGCCGATTCTGTTTTTATTATTTAATAACGTCATAGGTTTGTTTATGCAACATTCTTCGCATTTATATGCGGACGACACGTCGGTCATTGTGGTTGGAAGGCACCCCTCCAAAGTGCAAGCTGAGGCAAGCAAACTGCTTAGTGACTTGGCAAAATGGTTCAATTTAAATAACTTGGCAGTGAACTTGTTTTTTCACTCAAAACGTAGCGTAATTAATATGAATGGAAATGTATCATACAGTGGTTCAAGTTTAGAGCGCTAAATTGCAGTAAAATCCTTCCGCATGACTCTTGACGAGAATTTATGTTGGAAACTGTACTGTGAGAATCTCATAGAGAAACTGCTACCAAATTAGAAATTTGAAATATATTTTGGATTTAAACCACGTATTACAATTTTACTACAAGGTTTATTCACGAATTAGTTATGGTATAAATGTTTTGGGCTTTGTCAGATATGTTACACCATGTTTTTGTTGCACAAAAAAGAATAATATGTGTGGTTAATATCAAAAGCTTTGAAGCATGTCGTCCGCACTTTAGAGGGTTGTCTGTTTGACCTTTGGTTGGTACATACATCATGGAATTACTTTGTTATATATTCAATAATCAAGCAACTTTCTTAAAATGCTCTGATGTGCATGAACATAATAGTAGGGCAAGGGGCAAATATAGAGAACCTTTTAATCGGCTGGAGCTGACTAGGCATGGCCCTACTTCCATGGGAATTAGATTATTCAACCTGTTTCCTCGTGCTATCAAGACTATCCCTGATATAAAACAATTTAAGCGCTCACTAAGAGCGTTGCTGCTTGAACACTGCATTTATTCCGTTGAGGAATTTATTGAGTCAGTGTCTCGTTTTAATGTGTAATTATTTTTTAAATTGTAGATAAACTAGGTTGTAAATTGACAATGTGTTTTCAGTTTTAATACTGACAAGACTAAAAAAGCTCTCTCTATCTAGCTCTCTCTATCTAGCTATCTATCTACCTAGTGAGATTTTCAGGTGTCACCTATACCTATGAACGTAAGTATATGAGTAGAAAATTTCGCCATAATAATAATGCTTAGATTACAGAACTTGTTTACAAAGGTGTGGGCTAGGTTTGAAAAAAAAATAATTTGAACATAATAATTAGGTTAAATTAACTACAATTGTGGTTAGCGTAATCCTTATTCTTTATAATATTTACTTTGTTAGTTGAAGAGTACTTATTGCTTAAGTGAAATTAATGGGTTTGTTAAATTTATAAACTAGAAGTAACAAAATAATATCATCGCTTTTTATACCAATTACTTTCATAATTTTCGTAATATCTCTAAAGTAAACGAGATTTTATTAGTTTGAGAGACTGTTTTTTGATTTCATTAACGACAAATCGACGTAAATCTCGAGGGATGCTGGCAGTTGGTGGGTATAATTATTACTGCTATGTCGATAGGCCGATGCCCGTCTTAGCATTAGCTTTTTTGCTTCAGAAACAGCAATTCGTGAAATTTGGAGGTATGTCCAAGATCTTAACAGACCGACATTCTTCTTAACATTAATGGAAATCAGAATATTGCAATTATAATACCTCAGCATTACATCCCTTGAAGGCCCTTAGCTTAGGGTGCCAAGTGTTGTCCGAATGGTCACCCACCAACAACCGGTACCGCATATTGCTGCTTGATTCGCAAGATTGGCACAGATGCAGCCTTCCTTCTCAGCCGTACTGCCGGCACTATTGCAATTATAGGTAATTAATTAATTCGATCCGTGAACTAGTGTTCGAGTACTGTACAGTTTCCCAGTATAAAAATTCTCGTTTATTAGTTGTAAAATATTGTAAAATATTTCACAATATTTTCTAGAAGATTGTGCCATAATATTTTCTAACAATTTCATTGTTATTTTTTTGTAACTGTGGTGCACAAAACAGCAGCGACGTTGTTTAAAAATTTCGCACAGTAGTAAAAATTCTTACTAACAATTTTCGTCCAACATCGAAGTGTAAATATTACTATACGAATTTTTCTCTGAGCGAAAAGTAAGGCTCAGTTAAGCACTAAAAGTCTGAACTTCAAAAAACAAACGAAGTATTTTTACAATATTTTAACATTGAGAGTTGTGATTCCAAACCCAACGAAGATGATGTGTTTTGTTACTAACTGCATTTGAAATAGTCGATTAAATATAAACGGCATTAACTGATCACTTCTTTGAAACAAAAAAGAGAATGCAGTACTTTGCGTATGCGAGTTTTTCGTTTATAAGACATCTTTAATGCTGCAGTTGGATCTGGCCAGGAGCAGTAGTAGAATTGAAATAATGGTAAGATAATGTCCGTACTATTGATTTTGTAAAAGTTGTCAGCCAATTACAACTAGTTTTAGAAGTTTCTACTTTTCCTTTCCACTTCATAGTTGCATGTAGGATTCCGTTGGGAAGACATAAAATGGAAGGAGCTCTGGCGTGTCTCCCTTTTATGGTCTGTAGTTTTCGCTTAAATCGGCTTGTAAAAACAATTATTGGACATTCTCATAAAAAGAATCGTTGTAAAAGATTCTCCACGCTGTTTGTTTTAGCTAAATGTTATATTACATAAAACGTAATTATCTTGTTTGGAAATCCTGTTTAATAATTACAATGGTTTTTTTTAAGAATTAAAATCGTTTGAGATTATATCTAAAAGAAAAGTATAAGCTCTTATATCCTAACTAGGATATTTAATTTGAAAGGCCTGGATTTGCTTTTGCCAATTTATCTGATAAAAATGTGC
Source organism: Protaetia brevitarsis (assembly GCA_004143645.1). Lineage (NCBI taxonomy): Eukaryota > Metazoa > Arthropoda > Insecta > Coleoptera > Scarabaeidae > Protaetia > Protaetia brevitarsis. The sequence continues at coordinate 3,007,984 of RXPK01000247.1, forward strand.
ATTTTTTAAATAAAGTAATATTATCAACCTGGTGAATTAATAGGGAGTCATAATCCAAGGGATATAGATTAGCCGTAGTCTCGTAATAATACACATTCTTGTGTGCTATTTTTGGCCATCTTGGCCATTGATAGTCTACACCAGTAAAAAATTCTTCTGCATTATAAAAGCCTGCATGGTAATACCAGTCAAAAAATAATTTCTTCCTGAAATCATCGTGTCTGCAATTTTCAATTCATAATTAAAAATACTCAAATAAATAAGAACTCACGTGTATGCCGCAGAGAATCAAAGTTGACTATAAGCAAATGATGCAAGGATCGACCTACGTTACAAATTAGAAATTGTTCCAGTAGAACAAGAATTTTTTTAATTTATTTATCACGTTTTAGGTACGTGCAATCAATTCCCTAACAGCCAGAAATATTACACATATATTTTTAAAAATATATTCTATAAATATTTTTCGTGAGAGGTTTTTGAATATATTTTTCATATTTTTTTCTAAATATAGATAACATATTCAATTAAAATATTTATTCCATATTTTAAAATTAATGTAAGCGCAATATTTTTTCTAAAATATTTGTAAAATATTATTTATATGAAAATTGAGATTTTTTATGCAATCTATTTAATTTGTCAAAATGAACTAAAATAGTTCTTGGTTATTTAGAATGTATAACGTCGATAACGAAAAGTTGAAAAATACATAGAGTTGTCTAAAAGGCAAGAACTTTTTTTTTCACACTCACATACAAGTTATAATCAATAATTCTGGCATCTTTAAGGCATACTGAAGGTTTATCAAATTAATCACTATGTTTTAGTTGAAGTGTTCTAAATAAAAAACAAACGTATTTATTATCGTTTTATTTGAATAAGCCAATAAAAATTAAAAATACTCATTTTTAGGTCTAGGCTTGGCTGGTGCCAGGTACAACCCTTTGGTTTTTTCATATCTTCGGTAGTGGCGCTCTCATGGCGTTTCCTTGTGGCCTCTAAAACAATGCCAATTGTATTAGATCATACCATGAATAAAACATCGTATAACATTATCAACACCTACTAATACATTTGGAGCATTTACAATAATTGGAGTGGTAGCTACACTCTAATACTTACGATACTTATTTTTACTTTATTTCATAATATTTGAAAACATTCTACGTACAAACAATAAAACAACACAACGTATTCTAACCTCTATTTGAGGTTATGACGCTTATCTACCGAGATGAATCTCTTAAGCAAATCAACTAGCAATTTATCTGGTAGATGCAGTACATATATAATGCATAAAATTCCAACAATTAAACGATTTCTGTACATAGCGATATTGAGCATTCCAATTATCTTATAAATGCCATGACATGATCAAAGTTTTGCTTACCTCGTAGTCACCACAAAAACTAAAACACACCCCTCAACAATTAATTGCACAGTTAACCCTAATCTGCCCTAATCGTATACTATTATAAACTATAACATGTAACGGACAACGAATGAAAACGTTGATGATACGCACGTGCGCGTATGCATTCTATGTACCTAATCCATTGACGCATAAAACAATACTAAATCATATAACACGGCACCGTAATGAATAGAGGTGTTGTGTTGACGTTCGCAACTTACAAATATTACAATAATATATAATACAAAACGCAGATATATTAATAGAAAAGTTACAGCGCTCAACTTAGGTACTAATTAAATCATATTAGATATATATTATCTAATTTAATCTTTAAACTATCATTTTAAATAGGCACATACCTACTTAATATGTATGCATATTTTACCCATTTTATATTATTCGTCCCACGCACCAAATGTACAAAAGCAAAAATTCAATCTTTTTTTTTATATGAAATAAATATTTACAGAAATACAAAGCAAAATATTCTTGCAGAGTTATGAGAAATATATTGAGAAAACATTTGCAATAAAATATTATTAATGCTACATAATATATACTTTTTAAATGTTTCCTAATATATTTCTATAATATATTTTATGCATATTATATTAATATAACTAATATTCAAGAAAGATTTAATATTTTTTTAAATATCTATAAAATATGAAATAAATATAGTTGGTCACTGGGGTTGCTTCCATTTTTCAAGTTAAAGCTTTGACTAGAAGTAATTTTTAGCAGTAAAAGCAATTATTCAGTTTTCATTAATTTGCTTTCAAGCATTTACTTCGATTTCACAAAAAAAAAGCAGTTGTTCAGTCTTTGGCAATCGAAAAAAAAAAAACTTTCGTTGACGTGTGTTATCTCGCATAATGTGCACTTCGTTTACAAGATTTCAAGTTTTTAAATTACACCAAATTACAAGCATCTCCGTAATTACACAATTTGTAAATGTTAATGAAAAACGAAATTGGTATCGTAAACAGCGAACGATTTAACGATAACTCAACACACTGTCTACTTATTAAAGTGTTGCCTGGCGAAAGTAATTCAGGGCGCGTTGAATACGGTGGGATAAATTGAAAACCGAGACGTGATACAGTAAACTTGAACATCTGACGGGAATAACAATACATCGTGAAAGTACCACCGTTTAAGCTTTTGCCTTTGCTTTTCCGTAGTAGGGAAGATGTTTTACCCTTCGCTTTGTCGAAGTAACGCGGGATAACAGCTATTGCTCTTTTGAAGGGTACGTGATGTACATACACAGAACATATCAAAGCGATTAATTTCGTTAGATAAGAAACTTCTAAAGATTGTGTATATTTCCTAAGTTGTATTAAAAATTGCAGTCATTTATTAAAAGCTGGGCAACCGGGTTATTAGAAATAAAAGATATAAAAGGCTAATTAACAGGCACCAGGGAGTCAGAGGGTCAGAGTAGCAAACATGTAACAAATATGAAACAGATATAATTAAACAACGTATGAACACAGCTACGAGATTAGCAGAGCTAGACAATACCGTGCTAAATAGCAAAGGAATGCCAGAAGCGGAAATTATAAAACTTCTGCGAATGGCCGACATGGAAAAAAGTAATAAAAGAAAGGTTATTGGGAAGTATTTGATTACGAAGAATAGAAAATCTTTAGGAAGGAAGGGATAATAATTCAATTTGCTGCAGAGCACAACTTGCTTAAAGATCGTTATGTCATTATTTGGGGATAATAATAATAATAATAATAAACTATATATGTCCAACAGTATTACACTATTTAAAGGACAACAAATAAACTAAACTGTGTATATATTAAAGTAAGTAGTAAGAATGGTTGCCTAAACAAAATTAAATCATGTATCAATAAGAAAAGTAAACATGGATAGATCATATAAACATAAAGTATGAACATAACCTTACAAAAATTAAGTGATCAACGGCAATGTACATATCTTTTGAAAATAGCTATAATTACAAAGAACTAAGGTAGATACAAATAAAAATAAGGTAATGCAAGAACGTACTAATCATACAATTTGTTAAAATTTTTCATCACATGAAATACCGGAGATTTAACTAAGACATTAGTTTTAGCAGTGGGAAGACGTAAGTAATCAGTGGAAAGGGTGTTGCGCGCGGGAACATTAAAATTGACACAAGCTACCAGAGATTCCGAATCAACCACGCTTTTAATTAAATTAAACATAAATCTACCACTATATCTGTCTCACCTATCTGATAAGCTATGAAAGTTATGCTGTATTAACAACGCACTGTAGTCACTACCGCGACCATAAGTTCTATTTAATCTAAAAGATAAGTACTTTAAGAAACGCTTTTGTACTCTCTCATTTGCCAGCATCTGATGTGTATAATGAGAGTACCAGATGACTGATGCATATTCTAATTTACTTTGAACTAGTACAAAGTAAACAGATTTAATTGCCTGCAAAGTTGTGACATGATCTTATTACAAAACTTAAAGTTTTAGAAACTGTTGAGCACATGGTTGTTATATGGTCCGAAAATATCAAACGAGCATCAAATAGCACTCCCAAGTCACACACACTATTACTTCTTGTAATAAGTTTCAACGCAACAACATATTGGTGGATGATTGGATTCAAACACCTTGTATATGAAATTACAGAGCATTTTCCCACATTCAATGGTATGCTACTCAGTAAAACACCAACTCTCAATCAGAAGTAGATTAGTCTGTAGTTTTATGCAATCGGTAACATTCTCAATAGTACTAAACATTTTCAAATCGTCTGCATAAGCTAATAAACCACAGTTTAAGCCATTCAGCAAATCATTAATGTAAATATTAAATAGTAGAGGCCCAAGATGCGACCCTTGACGCACACCAGATGTCAGTGGGAACTCGTAGGGTGAATATCCATTGTAAAAAAACGTAAGCACTTCTATTTAGTAGGTACGAGTCAATTAGCTTAAGTAGCATCGGTCCCAAATCCATATCATCCAGTTTAACTAATAGCATTCTATGGTCAATCGAATTAAATGCTTTAGTGAAGTCGGTATAATTAACATCGACCTGCTTACGATTATCTAAAGCTATTGAGTAATATTAGCCAAATTTGTTATTGTAGATCTTCCAGGCATAAAACCATGTTGATGCACCGATAGAAATGGCTTAACATGTGTATAAATTCTGGAATACAGTATCTGTTCTAGCACTTTAGCAAAATTACACAAAATACATATAGGTCTGTAGTTATTGATATTCCATCGATCACCATTCTTACAAACTGGTATATTTTGCATTTTTCCCTCGGTTAGGGAAGGTCAAAGATATTATAATTTTATTAAATAAAATAACTAGGGGTTTCACCAAGGCCGAAGTACATTCACGCAGCAAGATAGCAGGAATCTGATCATCACCCGATGTTATATCAGCTCTGAGCTTCATTAAACTGGGGATCACGTCATTCTCCGTAATAGAACCGATATTGAAAGAAGGACAGTAGCTGAAAAATTGTGGAGGAAAAGCTGTACTATTGTGAAATGCATTAGAGAAATGAAAAGCAAATGTATCAACTATTTCAGGTGGGTTCTTTCAGTTCAAGATCATTATAAGACACCTGTCCAGGTATCCTTGATATCATTCCTTTATTGTTAATAAATGACCAAAAGGTTTTAGGATCACTAATAATATTTGATTCAGCTTTCCTCTGATAATTCCTATGGGCAGTCAGTCTCATTCTTGAGAAGACCGTGAATCCTTCTAAATTCATATAAGTAATATACAGATTTAGTAACTTCCACTTTTTAAAGTAAGACTGCTTCGAAAATAATATTTTTTTTATAATAATAACTAGATAATAATATATAATTAGTTATACCAGTTTCGTGTTATTTCTTAGACTGGAAATGTTCTATAGAATATAATATTACGTAATAAATAGGAAGGAAGATATAATGAAAAATGTAATAGAAATACCTCAAAAAGGAGATCATTTAAATATATCTCGCACTTTATTAGACATGGTTTTAAAATAGTTTGACTGCAGACGGATCGTCACTTCCCTTACTCGAGAAGGGGAAGAGCACGGAATTTTGTCTTTATAGCACAAATCTGCACGAAACGAACAGAAAACGATAGAATAGTCAAATTTTGAAAATTAAGTTGGCTTGCCCACATTTAATCGCGAATAACTCAAAAACGAAAAGAGCACGATTTTTTTATTTACAGCACAAATCAGCACAGAACCGCACAAAACGATGAAATATATATATTTTATATAAATTACAGTAGGTGACTCGTGTCATTTGAAATGCCTTTATTTACATCCTAATAGAGCGAATGCCTTTTATGTTTATTCTTTTTTAGCTTTGCTTTATCTTGGGCTATTTTTAGAAGAATCGGATCTCAAATAAATATAGAATGTTGTATTTAGGTCGGAGTATGATAAAGAAAGAAAAAAATGGATTATTATACATAAGCGTCCTTTCAGAGAAAGCAGCTACATGAAATTCTAAACATAAATAAAATTAAACCGGTCCAGGGCATCCAGAGTGGACATCACCAAAATAAAGCGGTAAGCAAAGATAATCTGTAATTTCGGACAAAGTAGGCTATCACGACAGATAAAATCCTTGGAGATGTTCCCGATAAATAAGCGCCTATCTGTCTCTGGACTTCTCCATCCTTTCACGCGCTTCTCGTGCTTCGTATACCGAGAAGTCCCTAACAATAAGGAAGTTTGGCAGCTTACGCAGTTGTAATTTTTTATACAGGGTGTTACGGAATTTGGGATGACGTTAAGCATCAAAAGCTAAAACAAATATTCCTCTACTGTTTTTTAATGTGACCAATATTTTTTGATCAAAATTTGAAAAAATAAAAAGAAAATGCATCAATATTACATACTGAAAATTTATTACACAGAACACCTTAAAACATTTGTCCGAATTGTCCTCCGGTTGGGACTAAACATGATCCAATATTTGCAATTATTCACACAAAATTCAAACAAATGTGGAGCGTAAATACCTTTCTAACATTTCTACTCTTGTGATTCCAAGGGTACAACATTGGTATTTTAACTTTTGAGAAAATGGCTCAATATTACTCAAAATGCGATATATTGGTGGCCTTTGGTGCTTCAATTGATAATGCAGATTAAGCAGTTCAATTGTATACAACGAAATTTACTAGGCGACGTTTGCTAATGTCTTTAGCACACTAGAAGACAAAATTATTCCTCTTGCCAGAATCTGCAAGTAGCGTCATCATCTTGTATAAGCCTATTTAGTCTACAGACAGCAGACCTACTATCATTTTGACTTCTTCATATCTTTATTCAATAGATCCATAGTAAATTCAGGCCTCTGTTCCTTTAGAAACTCTTACGTCTGTCACTGTCCCTGTGATATGTAACACTTGTTAATATTAACATGTAGCTTATACCGATGACACCAAGCTACCAACTTATCAAGGTTAGATTGTAGAATAAGCGAGTGTCATTTTCTGTGCTAATTTGATGATAAAGTTTAACGTCATCAGCATAGGCAAGAACAGGGCAGGAAAGAGAAAGTAGTAAATCATTGAAAAACAGGTTAAATAAAAGAGGACTTAAATTGGAGCCTTGAGGAACTCCAGCACTGGGAATGAACTCGTAGGAGGAGAAACCATTGTAAAAAACGTAACATCCGCGTTCACTTAAATAAGAATCGAGGAGTTTAATAATTGGAGGAACAAAACACCAAAAGAACTTATTTTATGTAGTAGAATTTGATGGTCTATAGTATCAAAGGCTCGTGAGAAATCAGTGTAAATAACATCTAATTGTCCACGTCTATCAAGAATCTCGCCTATCTCTTGACTAATGCAAGCCAAATTAGTAATAGTGGAGCGACCCGGAATAAAGCCATGCTGATCACAAGACAAATATACACGCACATTGTTATAAATGGAAGTATAAAGATATTTTTCATAAATCTTCGCAAAGTTAGATAATATAGAAATGGGTCTATAATTTGAAAGAAGTGTTAAATCATCCCTTTTGATTATAGGGTAAACTTTAGCATGTTTCCATAAGGAAGGGAAAACACCAGATCGAATAGACAAATTAATGATAATTTTCAAAGGATAAGCAAAAACAAAACCGCAATCGCGAATAAGGAAACTGGGAAGTAAGTCATCACCAGTAGTTAACTTATTAGGCAAGCTTGACATTATTTGTACAAGTTCCTCTTCAGTTGCTGGAAGAATGTTCATTGGTACGGTGCCTCTCTGGTGGTTCTGGCAATCCTGCGCCACATTAGGCGTGTATACTGCAGAGAATGTATCGGCAAAAGCGTTAACCATATCACCGGGATCACTGTACACATTTCCCAAAGAATTACGCAGCTCTCCAGGAATTCTCGTTTACCGCTTCTGGGCATTAAGAAATTTCCACAGATTGGACGGGCAATCCCTGATGTTGCGCTCAATGTTGGTGACATAATCATTATAGGAGGCAGCAATCTGGATTTTACATACTTTCCTTAATCGGTCTAATAATATGCGTTCTTAGTGCTTATCCATTTCCTGCGACAATACTTTTTATCTCTCAAATTAGACTTAATAACTGAAGTAAACCAGGAAGGATAACGAGATTTAGTTTGACATTTTTGCGGCACAAATAGATTAACAAGATCGTATAGAACACCATAAAATTGAGTGAGAGCAGTGCTAAAGTCATTAATGTGAGTATGGAAGGACCAATCAACTGCCGATATAGAATTGTACAGTCCTATAAAGTCAGCACGTTGGAAACTATATTGCATTCTGTTAGAACTTGGAAAAGGAGGGAGTTCAGAAGGGCACAAATAAGGTAACGTGAATTTAGGAGCTGGAAAACATCTTCAATTGATAACACGCGGTCTTTCAGTAAACCCCTTGTGTCTAACCTCGCAAATGATTCGTAACGCTTTTCAAGCAATAGCAAGTCGTGCTGAAGCATGTTCACTTGCTGCCGGAAGTCAATTCGAACAGTTGTTAAAGTGTACTCTGCTACAATTTTGTAATTATCTAGTATTAGAAATTTTGACATATACAGTGTGAGTCTGTAATCTGGAATAAATTCAGTAAAGCGAAGACAGTATTTTTTCTGGAAATATGCTCGGACACGTCGATTAGTATTTTAAATTGCCCACTTTTTCATCTGAAAAAATTTTATACAGCGTGTCCCAAATTTGAGATATGACGTCATCGAAAATTCTTTTTAACTGGTGGCCCTAATTTTTTTATAACTATTTTAAAAGGGAAAATTACACATGCGTATCAAATTTCAAGTTTTTATTCCTTGTCATTAAAAAGATATTTAACAATAACTAATTCCAAAAATGAAGAAATCTGATCCAAATTTATTTTTACGAAGTACCAGGTTGACGTCTCATCACAATGTCAAAATACAAGGTAATAAAAATAAATAAGAAGCGAAGCTAGTATTCCACTTGTATTGAGCGAGGACACTTAGTTTAGTCGCTTCGTGAGAAACACCGTTTGTTGAAAAATCGACCATAATGCCGTATTTAACTGAAACCCACAAAATTGAAATTTTGATAATGATTGGCTACGGATATAGGACAAGAACACAAAATGAAGTTACTCATTTATTCAGGGAGAAGTATCTTGATTTACCACCCATATCTCAAAGTACCGTAAGAAAAATTGAAAAATAGTTTCGGGAAAACGGGCATTTAAGGAAAACAAACAATTATCGTCAGAGTGCGCTCAATGAAGAAGTAAAACTTAATGTACTTCTTTGTGTTCAAGAAAATCCTTATATCTCCAGTAGGCTGATAGGTAGGGAACTCGAAATTAGCCAGTCTTCGGTGGCAAGAACTCTTAAAGCGCACAAATTTTATCCCTATAAATTGACAATCCTCCGGGAACTCACCGAAGATGATCCTGATCGAAGACTTCAGTTTTGCGAACAAATGATGGATCTACTAGACAGAAATGTTGTAAACATAGGAAACGTTCTTTTTTTCTGACGAATCAACGTTTATGTTAAACTGTGAGGTAAATCGTCAAAACTGTCGTTAGTGCGCAGACAACAACCCATGATGGATGAGGGAAGGCCACACTCAACATCCAGAAAAAGTCAATGTTTGGGCAGGCATTGTTGGTGAACGAATAATAGGACCATACACTTTATTTATGAAAACTAAATTATTACAAATCATCCTAACCCCGTGCTCCACCTAAAAAAGGTACTACACGAGGCTACCTATTCTAAGTACTATATGGGTTCCATAACAATTGAAATGATCCTACTCTAACTAAATAACTTCCCTATGATTTTTAATAACAAAAATATAATACAGTAGCCTCGCGACCATACGAATATTACTTTTGAAAAATGATAAAAAAAATGTAAAATGTGATTAGTTCACATAATCGCGAGTCTACTGTAAATCAGTCAGCTATCAGTTATTATTAAATGCGCCCATGGAACGACTTTCGTTATCTCCCAGCATTCGCCAAGGACACTGATTATATATAATATACTTATATAAAATCAATGGCCACGGAGTAAGGGAAAACCATGGCAAAAACCTTACTCTGGGAGGATCTGGGAAGAAGTCCCAGACCTTATTACTGATAGCCACAAATTATTATTATCCTTCTGAGTGCCGAAGAAGCAGCCCCCACGTCTCCTCAAATTCCGACAGCCTTGCCGTTCTCGCGTAGCTGCTCCCTTTTCACGCATTCAGAAGTTGAACAGGAAAGATGATAACCTAAAAAACAAACAAAACAACAGCAGTACCTATTCTAATACTTAATAGTAACTTAATCCTAATTATTCTAACCAAGAGTAATTAAATAAATATTTATATTTTAAATATTTATAGTTTAACACCAATTCCGACCACTAAAGAGCATAAAATATTCATTTATAAGCGTGCTACCCTACTAACTATCTAAATATCATGCCGTAGCCTATCTAGTTCTTTAGCAACATTACTAAAAAATTCCCACATTCGATCGACTCATTATCTGTAATATCTGTTTCGCGTCGCGGCCAATTAACCCCCTAGCTAATGCCCTAACCTCCGTACGCGACCGCCACTCATCAGTGAGTGGACATTCAAATAAGACATGCCCCGCTGTATCTACCCCACCACACTCACAAAGCGAATCATTAACCCTACCAATTCTACATAAAAATGATTTAAAATTACCGTGACCTGTTATTAATTCTACCGCCTGATACGATAAATTAACCCTCATTTCCCTAAAACGTGTAACGCTACCGATAAATTCCTAGTCCACCTCCCATTTAAGGTATTATCCCACCTACTCTGCCAATCATTATCAAGTTTATCCCTAAACGCTTTTTTAACTACACTAGCCGAAATTAGCCCAAATCTAATAATCAAACTATCTCCCCTATAATAGGACCAATTTTCTTCCAAGAAAATCTCAATGGATCGAAGAATTTAGAATTCTTGCAGGAAGAACTAGTTCCGAATATGGCTACTCTATTCCCTGATCAGCTTGAAGCTGATGTCCAGAATAGAAACATCTGGTTCCAACAAGACGGCGCGCTTCCTCATTTTGCAAGACCTGTCCGTGAGTATCTAGATGATGTGTTTCCAGGCAGATTGATTGGTAGAAGAGCACCTTTTGAATGGCCACCCAGGTCTCTGGATTTAACACCAATGGACTTTTTCTTGTGGGGGTACTTGAAAGGCAAAGTTTTTAAAACCAAACCGCAAAATATTGAGATGTTGAAAGAACAAATAAGACAGGAGTGTAGGCTAATTTCCGCTGAAGTAATTTAGAAATGTTCAAAATGAGTTTCGGTTCCGTTTAGGGTATTGTCAATAAGTACATGGACAACATTTTGAACATTTATTGTAGAAGATATATGATTGAGGTGAATCAGATTTCTTCATTTTTCGAATTAGTTATTGTTAAATATCTTTTTAATGACAAGGAATAAAAACTTGAAATTTGGTACGCATGTGTAATTTGATACACCCTTTAAGAATAGTTATAAAAAAATTAGGGCTGCCATTTAAAAAAATTGTCGATGACGTCATATCTCAAATTTGGGACACGGTGTGTAAAATTTTCTCAGATGAGAAAGTGGGCAATTTAAAATACTAATCGACGTGTCCGAGCATATTCCCGGAAATACTATACAAAAAATACTATCTTCGCTTTACTGAATTTATTCCAGATTACAGACTCACACTGTGTACAGGGTATTCTACGTAACCGGTTCATTAAAAGTTTATGATGTTCTATTATTTACTTATATTTGAGATTTTGGCACCAGTATCTGTTCGATTGGAACTATAAATGTAAAATACCTTAACCAAAATATCACTTCCGGTTGACCGGAAATGGATGTCAACTTTGTTATTTTAAATAGAATGATATAATTTTTTATTCGTTTTTGGATTCTACAACTATAAATACGTCAGTTTTCATTAGCTATTCCTATAGCTACATGTTGCCGTTTTTGAGTTATTTAAGTTTTTCTTTTTTTTTAGTCATAATCATTGCATCATTGAGAAATTAATATCTCGGTTAATACTGCAAGTAGAGACTCCAAATTTGCTATGTTATGAATGTAGATATTACTCTAAGAAACGGTAAGCACGCTTTACATTCTTACATACAGGGTGTTCAAAACTGAGGATCAAAGTGACATATTTTCAAATGCAGAAAACTCAATTTTTTTAAATAGAACACCCTGTATTTTAATTTGGAATTAGGAAGTAAATATCATCCCCTATCACTTTATATCAGCATTTCCTATACCTATCTTTAATAGATTTTGGATATGAGCGACTTTTTGTTAAACAGACTAAGTAGCCCTTATCTTTAAATGTTTGTAGCTGGCTCTGAAATGGATTCATGTCAAATTCATGTATTATTTTTGAATAACCATACTAGAATGTCTGTTCGAATAGTCATTTCTATTAATATTGCGTTGTACGAAAGTGTAATTACAATGATATACATAAATATTTTTGGTTAGTCAATGAATTTGACATTAATTCCATTCAGAGTCAGCTACAAACACGCAAAGATAGGGCTACTTAGTCTGTTTAACAAAAAGTCGTTCATATCTCAAAATCTATTAAAGATAGGTATAGGGAATGCTGATATAAAGTGATAGGGGATGATATTTACTTCTTAATTCCGAATTAAAATACAGGGTGTTCTATTAAAAAAAATGACTTTTCTGCATTGGAAATATGTCACTTTGTTCCTCAGTTTTGAACACCCTGTATGTTAGAATGTAAAGTGTGCTTACCGTTTCTTAGAGTAATATCTACATTCATAACATAGCAAATTTGGAGTCTCTACTTGCAGTATTAACCGAGATATTAATTTCTCAATGATGCAATGATAATGACTAAAAAAAAGAGAAACTTAAATAACTCAAAAACGGCAACATGTAGCTATAGGAATAGCTAATGAAAACTGACGTATTTATAGTTGTAGAATCCAAAAATGAATAAAAAATTATATCATTCTATTTAAAATAACAAAGTTGACATCCATTTCCGGTCAACCGGAAGTGATATTTTGGTTAAGGTATTTTACATTTATAGTTCCAATCGAACAGATGCTGGTGCCAAAATCTCAAATATAAGTAAATAGTAGAACATCATAAACTTTTAATGAACCAGTTACGTGGAATACCCTGTATATTTTTTTCATTTTTGAAGTTACTAGATATAAGTCGGAAAATACTGGTAAGATTAAAAAACAGTAAATGAACATTTGTTTCAGTTTTTGATGGTTAACGTCATCCCATAGTCGGTGTCCGCAAATTTCATAATACCTTGTGTAATCCACTGAGGGGGTGTTTTTTGATTTCTTGGCCGGCCTATTGTATTAAGGAAAACTTGAGTGCCGCGACGCAATGTCGACAGACTATCCACATCACGCAAGTCTGCATCCAAAGCTGGACCTGGATAGCGCGGTAGTTTCCATCCGAACGTGACTGCGTCTAGTGCGCCGCTCTCGTTACAGTTTACACGTTTTCTCGAAACTTTCAGCGTCTCGTGCGCTTTCCACAGTGTCGCCGGTGTTTGGTGTCTTCGCCGGTTTTCGAGCTTTCCGGCCTGTAGAAATATACGCGGACGTGGTGAGACTGCCCTACGCATATATTTTAGTTCGCGTTATTCGCTTCTCGCACCCAATTCCGCGTCTAACTTTTATATGTATTTGTGTAGGGTTTAATTAATATTTGCGCAGTGTACTTCGGCGGAGTCCTATTAATTCTGAGAGTTTCGCGCCGAAGATCAACAGTTTGGATTGCTGGTACGTATTTTATTCTCGTTGCGTTTCGTCTTTCTCTATAATTGAAAATAATATGGAATTGTCCTCATGATTTTTATGTATTTGCTTTGTTATTTTGACAGATTTTAAATTAAAACTAGAATGTGTTTTATGAAACTTTAAAGAAAAATACAACGGTGTGACATATATTTAAACACAAATCTCTAAAAGTGCAACTTTCAATTTAATAAGCATTTATATATTTTTTAAATACTGTTGTTTCCCGCTATAATTTTTAAATCAAATTTTGACTTATTCTTTTCTAGTTCTTCATAAAACTGTGCGGAATTGCTTCGAAACAAAGTTAACATACCGTCTAATTCGTGTAATACGTAATCGAGTGTTCTAGATTTGTTATATCCTTGCAGAGGTTTTAAATCAACATTTTTATTCTCAAGCCGGTAACCGGCTGCACTCACATGGTTCAATTAACAGTTTCTCAGTTAATTTAAAACTGTTTTCGCTTTATATACGATCAATGCGCTCTTCTGAACTTTAAATCAACATTATGAAAAATATTAATATTTTGCTGTTGATTTAACACATAGAAATTTTGGATGCGAATCATTCGTTGCTTGAATAGTATTCGTATTTAAAAAAAGTGAAGCTATTCTTCGATAGAATTTCCAAATTGTGTGTTTTTAAATATCGTTGCTTTTCGCCACAATTTTCAAAGTAAATTGTCACTGATTCTTTTCGAGCCCTTCATGCAATTGTGCTAAATTGCTTCGAAACAAAGTTAACATATGTATTGCTATGATATCTAAGGTATGGAATCTATTTTAAAGGCATTCACAACAAGATTCTAAACTAAATTATCTAGTAATTCAAAAGTGAGGCATGTACTCAGTTGCCTACTCCACAGGCGAATTATGAATTTGTTAAAGATAGTTATTTAAAATGAATAATATTACCATTAGGTGCTAAATATTGCTTTATTATAATGTAAACTTTATTTTATATGTTAATTCAAACTGACCTGGTATCTTTTTTTATGTTTGTGTATATTTTGCTCGGAGAGATTTTTCTTTCCTCGGGGTGTTTTTATTTTAACGTTTGGCGTATTCTCCTCAAACTATAAAATATAACGGTATTTTAATGTCGGTTAGCTTTATCTTTCAAAATTCAGGTTGGTCGACCTGTGTGATAACAATTGAAGGCTGTTGACTGTTGAATATGATTTGAATCCTCATTCTGTTGGTGGCTACCAGACACGACGGTTGTCTTAATCTTCCTATAACGTTTTTATGCCACAATTTAAAAAAAAAATTATCAAAGTTCCAAGAAGTTACCTAAAAAAAAGTATCGATACAACTCCTGTTTATGTAATCCTTATCGAATACCTGAAATTTTGCCAAGAAAATATCCTATAAAAATTTCCCACGAAGAGTTCCCGACCAGATTGCGCTTCCATGCCATTGACCGAGACCGGGGGCCCGTCTAACCGAACCTACATCGAGTTCCAGAGTTTGCCAAGCGTCGTGTCCTTTTCAAGTTAGTATTCCATAGAATCACCTCACCTAAAACAGAACGGAATTAATTCAGTTCCCCTTCAATTTTAATCAGAAACTTATATTTTTGTGTAATTTATTTCACCATACCATAATTTGGGGTTAGTTTATAAGAACCGCCATTTAGTTTAGTTATTTTAGTAAATTTTATATGTAAGGGTTGTATAAAAATATCACCGAGTTTGATCTGTGATAAAATAGCTATCTTTAACAAATATCGATAATCATAGATAATCGTTTGCTTTAAAAAAAAATAGTATTTGCCGTTTACGGGTAGATGGCGCCGTTATTTATTTGAATTTTAATTTATTATATGACGTTTCCATAACCTCATTAGTTTTAAAAATGCCAGGAGAGTTTGAAGACGTGCTTTTGTATTAAAGATTGTCTTATATAGTATTTTACTGATTCCAATTTACGTACCTTGTGATCATAGAGTCTCAATTATTGAGGAAACATAGCATTTGGGTAAATAAATAAAGATTTAAGCTTGTTTTGGTTTGAAACGTTTCTTTTATTCGTACAGTAAGTGTTTTACATCGATTTTCGATAATTACTTATTTCAAATTTTAATAAACCGAGAAGGGGCTTTGAGGGTGCGCACGTTAGGTGAGAAAATTACTGCCTATTCGTTAATAAGCGTCCGAAATACGATTCTGACAGACGATCTGGTCCCCTTTGAAGCGTCCCGTGCCACCTAGTAGGTAGGAGGTTACTTTCCACAGTTTTCTTTCACTTACCTAGAGAGGTCGCTGGGTGTATTGAAACCACTATTTTAATTAAATTGATTTTATTGAAAAAAAAGAAAAAAAATAAAATCGTAAACGGACAAGCTAAATAAAAATAATATAAATTGAATATAATAATAAATTGGTATTGAACTTTGAAATCCCGGGCATTGTGTTCTGAAAAACAGAGCAGTATACCTTTTAATTCTGGTTTTAGAACATTTAACAAATAAAATGATGCATCTATCACTATTTGATATTGAATTATTTTTAATACGTAACCAAATGTTTTAGATTTGCTATGCTTATTTCTTGGAGGGGTGTTAATTTAACATTTTTATTCTCAAATCGGTAACCGGCTGCACCGACATAAAAGAAATTGTTCAATTAACGGTTCCTCAGTTAATTTAAAATTTTTCTGTTTTAAATACGGGAAATGCGCTCTAATGTTTAAATTAAGATTATTATTAGCATTTTACTGTTAATACAACACATAAAAATATTTGATGCAATTTTATATCATTCATTGTTTGAATAGTATTCACTTAAAGAAAAAGCTGTAGCTATTCCCTTGTGGTTAGCATAATTATTAAAAAATGCCAATTTGACATGTTTGAAAAGTACACTCATAAAAGAAAATTGTTGAATTAACCAAAAGCTCGGTACCTATATTCGTCAACGCTATCTTAACAATTGAGTATATTTATTTCAATCGTTTTCAATTAAATTACGTGTAGTAGCAGTGAATGATCACGTGCTACTATATATCCCAGATATAAGAGTATAGATGTATATATCATAAACGATTCCTAAATATTTTGCACATATTGTTTTATAATATTTGTTTGATATGATGTTCTAATGTTTATTTTATATGTATTTTTCAATATTTATTTTATATATATTTTCAGACATTTCTTATGTAATATATTTATTAATAATTTCAACGAATATCGAATATGGTTCTCGCAAATTTTGTTCGCCCTGTATCTTCGAAACAAAGGGGTTTTTCAAAAATCATCATAGGACAAAATATTCTCAGAATAAGCCAAGGAATAATCCCTTGAATTTTTGCCGCATGTTTACCTAACACCCTGTATATTAGCATTGTTGTCAGAGACTCTTATTTTTTTATCTTAATTTTACATCAACTAAAAGGTATTTATTGGTTTCAATATCAGACTGTATAAATATTAATGTTGGAAATCTTACCTACCATATATTTCTTTTAATGCTAAAAAGATTATCCGATTTGACTATATATGACTTTTGATATGGATACTTAACACTTTTCAGTTGTTCTTATAAAATTTTAAAATAAAAAAAAAACAACAATTTTAATTATATACTATATGAAAGAAATTTTGAAAAAAAAAAAAATCTTATCTTATCAACCAATTTAGTTATGTAACAGAAAAAGAAAACTATCTATTTAAAGATTTGTTGCCTGCATAAAGTGTATAAGATATACATATATTTGCTTAACACAACTTATAATTCTCAAACTGTATATTTTAACTGGTGCTCATATATCATTAACGTTGGTATTTATATGTATTTCTGCAGCAGAATTAAGTAAATGCAATGTAGAAATGACTTTGTCAGTTTTTATATGGCCAGAGTTAAATTTTGACTGTATACAGATTGAGGCCTTGCCTATAATATCTTCATAACATGATTCGTTAGAAGAAACAGTGCAGCAGTTATGGAGAATAATATAGTAGTACCACCAGTTATTTTTAACCGTTATAAAATTACTTTGTTACGGAGCACAAATCCCCACAATATATAGGTATTAACTTAAAAAAAAATGAAATTTCCTTCTTAAATCTCTCCCCCGTTTCAGGTTATAAATCAATACCACTCAATACATAATTTGGTGTATGATTTAATCTAACTCTCTTTACTATTTTTTGTGAGCATGCTTATGGTATTTAAGTACCAGCTCCAATTTCCCGTTCTTTCGTCTGTCCCCTCCTAAAATTGCAAATTATTGGAGTGTATATAACTTAGTAAAACAATATGAATATTAATTAATAGTATTCTGAATGTTTACTTGTTCTTTCAATTTAAGTAAACTTAATTCTCGAATGGGAACTTATCTTGGTATAAATATCCGACGAACATGAAAAAATGAACTACAGTAGATATAATGAAAGTCATAAGATCTCTATTCGAGGACTTACCTCCATGGAAAAGTCACAAGAAACCAAAACATTTTCTTTAACAAACTATCAATGTACATGGTATGCTATTGTATGTTATTTAAATCGTTTTGGGAACTATTTGATTCTCCGAAAAAGGACATCTGAGCACGCTTTGAATAAATAGCAAAGGAATCTAAAAGTAGGGACTTACTTAATCGGGGATCTTCTCATATCCTGAGCTTTTTAAATGTAATAGGATTTGGCGCTGTAAACAAGCAAGGTAGGAGACACAATATATCTTTTAGGTTTCTGAGTAACCACTTTCTCATTTATATACAACAATATTCCCTTGCTATGACATAGTAAATTTCAGACAACATAAGAATACCTTTAGTACTTGGTGTGTATTAAATTTACCCTTGATAGGTAACTGATATAGATACATACATTGTTAGATACGTTCAATAGGCTTGCCATACCAGCAAACTTTCGTTGCTATTAGTTCACAACGTCGTATTTTGAACCATGTTGCCATGTTCATATGTTTGCACAATCAGCTGATATTAATTAGGCAAGTTATAATTACATATAACTGAAAACACAGTATGTAAAGTTGCATAATTGAAAGAGCGTAATATTCTGTCTACAAAGGTCGAATGCAATTATGAACGTAAAAGAAGCATCCTAGATTAGGTAGAATTATGATCTCATCTCTGAGTGTTTGTTGGCAGCATTATTTCAAAAAGTATTTATTTAGAAGTAAGTGTATATAATAAGCTACTTATCTTATTTTCTTTCCATAAGATGAATAAAATAATCGTAAAAGTTCTGGTTAATAGAAATAAAATATCGATATGCTAAAAATACCCGAAGTAAAGTATGTTTTTTTTTTGGATATATATTGCTATGATTTATTAGATTATGTTAATAAAATATATTATTTATTTGTCATGTTTGTTATTGTATGTACACACCTCTCTTATAAGTCCTGCATATTATCGTATTTTACTTAAAGCGTTAAAGATGTCGTTCTGTTGTACATTTGCCAGCACTAATTTTTTTAAGAATGCTTTCCTTGGTATCGATATTCAGAGGCATGCCGCTTGTATAATAAATAAATGATTAGTTAGCTACGCTGGAGAACCATAGGGATGGTGTTGTTATTGAAAAAAAATGCCTTTTCTTTTATTCGATTGTGAGAGCTAACTTGTTTTTTAATATATATTCTGAATTTAAGTGTAAATGCTAATTTTTCCATAAGAGTTGTGGTTATATAAAATCATCTAAAACAGATTATTTAAAAGAGACATTTATTGTATTGGAAATACTTCAGATTTACATACTTACCTTATTTTGGACCATGATTGCCTGTTCCTGTTGTTGTTGTGTCAGATATCGATAGATACAAGGAGTTTTCCTTTCACTCCAGTGATTGTATCTGAGAGCTTATTTCTTATGAGTTTGGGATTTCATCTATATCAGCAGTCATTTTGAGGTATGATGAATGTGTTTCGTCAAGTAAGAGATCTTTTTCTTGATTTATATTTAAATTAAAATATGGACGATTGTTATCGTCGTGTCTACAAGTTATTTCATTTTGACAATATTATATTTCTAGTGTCTTAGTATTGTCTATTAACATCGTTTAACGTATCTAATGGAGTCATTCGGTAGCTTTCTTGTTTATTTCTTTTGGTAGTGATATTACCGGAAATAAAATATACTGGACAAATAACAAGATATTATCGTTAATATCGCTAATAGTGTACTCACTTATTTAAAGGATGTTATATAAATATTTTTCATTAGAATTTTTTCGATGAATAACAAATTATAGCTGCTATCAGTAGAAAAACATATGTCCTTTAATTATAGTAAAGTAGATAATGCATTAAATAGTGAAATAATATTATTTAAACATATTCTTTATTCAAATAAAGATCTGATATCATACCAGATTTATAGCAAGAGAAGCATTTAATGCATTTCACTCTGTAATCTACTTATTCGTTTATTAGATATTGGGTTGGTAATGCGCATGACTTGTATAGATATCTAAGCATTTTTGCCACCTACCGAAAGCAGAAATATTTTCTTATTCTTTTAAAAGGTGTATATAATATTCTATCTAGCTTTTATAAAATATATTCCGGGTAATTTATTTAAAAATAAAAAACACAACAATATATATTATTATGGTATATTTAAATAAAAATGCATTATACTCATTTATAATTTACTTTTATATATTTAACAATAAGACATAATTGGCTAGGAAAATGTCACAATTGTTAAACTTCATAAAAGGCAATTTCTAGAGAATGTTTGTCTTCAGTTTTATTACGTGAAAATGAAGATGGCGCTACGACCAAAAGAATTTGGAATCGCAAGAATCCTTTATGGTTTTTTAACAAATTTTACTATCTACGTTAGTTTCAAAAATCTAACAGTTTTGTGAATATTTGTGTTTTAAAAATGTAGAAGTAATAAATATTTTTGCCTCTATATTTTCATATTTCCTTAAACAGATCAAAAATAATTTCAAAATTAATGCCTCCTTGATTGTTACATAACGTGTATTGCTTTATAAACTTTAGCTTTCAAATAGTCCCAGAAGAAAAAATATAACGAAGTTAGACCCAGCAAACAAGTTATTTAGACATACCATTGGCACTAATCCAATAACGTGGGAATGTATGAATAAATTTAGTACTTCCTAATTCTTATTTATTAATATACTGTGAGATGACCCCAGCTACTAGTTTTGACAATTGTTTGTCTTCATCAGGCTGTAGCGTGACCTCATAATAGGCAGTATTAAACATCAAAAAACAGTGTAAGAATTTAAAATATGTATTTGCTGACTGGACATTGTGGAAGAAAGAAAAATGTTTCTATATCCGGCAGCACTCGACAGCCAAGCGATTACTTAGTAATCGCCGTAGTAATTTTATATTATTAGTCCTACGCACCAAATGTACAAAAGCAAAAATTACATTTTTTTTTTTTATATGAAATAAATATTTACAGAAATAATAATAATAATAACTCAGCACTACAGGCCTTGAAGGCCCTTGGCTTGAGTGCCGGAACACACCGAGCCACTGAGAAGTGTTGTCCGAATGGTGACCCAACCAACAACCGGTACCGCATATTGCTGCTTGACTTTCAAGACTGGCAATGATGCACCCTTGCTTCTCAGCCGTACTGCCGGCATTTACAGAAATACAAAGCAAAATATTTTTGCAGAGTTAGAAAAATATATTGAGAAATCATTTACAGTGAAATATAATTAATGCTACATAATATACATATTTGTAAAACGTATTCTTAATATATTTTATGCATATTATGTTAATATAACTAATATTCAAGAAAGATTAAATATTTTCTATATTTCTGAAATATGAAATAAATATAGTTGGCTACTGGGGAAGTTACAGCGCCCAACCTTAGATACTAACTAAATCATAATTTTAGATATATATTATCTAATGTAATCTTTAAACTATCATTTTAAGCAGGTACTTAATATGTATGCATATTTTACCCATTTTATATTATTAGTCCTACACACCAAATGTATAAAAGCAAAAATTTTTTTTTTTTTTTATATGAAATAAATATTTACAGAAATACAAAGCAAAATATTCTTGCAGAGTTGAGAAAAATATATTATAAATCATTTGCAATAAAATATAATTAATGCGACCTAATATATATATTTGCAAAACGTATTCCTAACATATTTTTTATAATATATTTTATGGATATTATATTAATGTAGCTAATATTCTAGAAAGATTTAATATTTTCTAAATATTTCTGAAATATGAAATAAATATAGTTGGTCACCGGGGATACTTTTAAACAAAATCCTTTTCTTTTAAGACTTCCAAATGGTTTAGTAAAAATATCTGGGCAATATTATTGTCAGTCGATACATTTTAAAGTATAATTTCGTTGTTGTTTAGAAAATTAAACAAAATACATGTAACTTCACAGCAATATATTATGATTTAGTTGAAATACCATGAGTTTTAGATGTAAGTTAGCGCTACAGGTCTTGGATACCTTTGGTTTTTATTTTTATCACTATTTGTTTCCACTCTTTTCCGGTCTTTTGCTACCACTTCTTTGCACTCACTGCGCTTATGTCCCGTTTCACTTTCTCAAGCAAGTCTTCCTTTCTCTTTCCCGCGCCTTCAACTTCATATAACATTTTTTTTTACAATTCCCTATTCTGGTATTCGGGTGATATGTTCTAACCATCTCGTTCTTTGGGCTCGTATCTTTTGTGCTATTTTCGGTTTTCTGTAGAGGTTTATCATTTCCCTGTTTGTGTGATTAGTTAGTAATCGCTTGACTGTCGAGTGCGGCCGGACATAGGAACACTTTTCTTTCTTCCAGAATGTCCGGCCAGCAAATAGATATTCATTTTAAATTCTTACGTTGTTCTGATGTTTTAATACTGACTAGTATGGAATCACTCTACAGTTTGATGAAGACAAACAATTGTCGAAACTAGTAACTGGAGTCACCACGTAGTAAATTAATAAACAAAAAAATTAGGAAGTACTAATTTTATTCTTATTACTTAAAGGGGGATGTTTGATTTAAACAATTAGTAACCCTATAAACATTTTGCTCAGGTAACCTATTTTTATGTAACCACTATAATAAGTATTTATATTAAAGTAGTGATAATTTCCATGGAAGTTTTACTTGTTTAAAAGTAAAATTACAAAGAAAAGTTCAGTTCAATCGGGCAACTGTTGTGATAATAGTTTCTAAGAAATATTTATCATAGTAAATAAAAATCGTGAGTATTAGTGGCCCCAAATTATCTTTTCTTCTTTCTAATTTCAGTAAAACATTTTTATTTTTTTTCTTGCCTGAAGTTTCGACCACTTCGGTCTTTTTCAAAGGTTAACACTTATTCTATAGCTAACTTAAACAGTCCACATTTTTCAATTAACTAACTGGTTTAAATTTCGTCATACATAATTATTTAGTAATCAGATAGACTTTTTTTAAAAAAAGATTATTAAAACAACACATAGGACTGACACAATACATTTTAAAAACACAGTTGTTAACAAACTGAAATTAAAGATAATTTGGGGCCACTAATACTCATGATTTTTATTTACTATTCCTAAAAAATTGGCCAAGAAAATCATATCAAGAAATATTTATCTGGTAAGTAATAGAAAAATATTTGATAACCATGTCTACTATGTAGAAATCTTATATCAAGTAGAGAAATAGGAGAACCGCCATCTTCACGGCTATTTCCATATTTATAGAATATGTTTAACGTATTTGCTACTATAGGTCAGAAAACTGTGCTATTATATGTTTAGAACATCATGACGTGATAATTTACAGTTTGATAATACAGTTTTGACATAAATCTACTACTATTTTATCTGTAACTGTATCAACTTTGTATAAAATATATAGTTTCTTTAAGAAAATCGTAAGTACTTGATATCATATATCCAAAAAATATTTTTTGCTGTTAAGCTAATTTATTTGAATAAAAAATATTATTTTTAACTGTAACTTTCCAAGTTGCAAGAAATGTAAAGTTTTTCCTGAGAGATATTAATATTTCTCTGGTAATATTATATTACAATGTTAAAGTTTTTTTTTCTAAGAAGCAGAAATTTTTCCATTAATATTCACGTAAAACATTTTGTACATTTACCCCCACTGAATGGGGAAAATTATCCAAACAAAGTGAATTTTACCAAGAAAAATTACCTAAATTTTGCCGAACAACATGTCATTTCTCTTCATCTCATTTCTGCCTACGTCTGACCTGAACATTCTAAGTTAACCCATGCATTTCCTTATCACTTGAAAATTACTATATTTATGACTACAATTTTGCAAATTATAAGAAATTTGAAGTTTTTCCTGAGAGATATTAATATTTTTCTTAATAATATTATAATGTTAGAGATTTTTTTCTAAGAAACAGAAATTTTTAGAAATTCACCTAAGATACTTGTATTATGGGAAAGTTTCGAATTTTCCTTAAGTTTCTGTACATTTACCGCCATTCAAATACATATTATTATTATTATAATTCAGGGTGGAAAATTATCAAAAAAGGTGATTTTTACCAAGAAAAATTGCATAAATTTTTTAGTGTGTACATAACCTCAACATGTTGCCAATTTTTCTCTTTATAAATTGCTGATAAAGCTTTTATTTATGAAATTAAATGAGAATGAGCATTTTTAGAAATTTTATGGAACGCAATGCCATGTCAAATTAAGCATTTGTCAGCATTTGGCGTTCAAAACAACAAATGGAATTGGCGCTACAAGCAGAATGTTATTTGGGCAAGTTGCTAGCCATTATGGGATTTCCAAAACCGCTTTATACAACAAATAGAGGGCTAAGCACTTCGGATAGATTGGGTAGACCAGCAGTTTTAAGTAGTGCGGAAGAAAAATCATTTATAAGTGTGACGTTGCAGCGGCTAATTTTGATTACCCCGCTACTGACCAAAGCACAAAAGAACTTGTCCACCTCTACCTTAACCGTAAAGGCCTCAATATTAGATTTTCTAAGGACAATATACCTAGCAAGGACGGGCTTCAAGCGTTTTTGGAAAGAAATCCTGCACTTACAAGAAGAAATGCCGAAAATTTAAAATAACAACGAGCAGAAGTTGGTCTTGAAATGATAAATGAGTTTACAGATAATCTGGAACAGATCGTTACTGATATTCCAAACAAAAATATCATCAATTTTGTTGAAATAAAAAAAAAAACGTATGACTCTAGACGAGAGAAAGTGTTTATTAAAAGAGATGGCAGACATGCGCGTCATACTTTAGATAGCTCCAAAACTCCTACGTCCATTATGTTTTCAGCAGCTACTAGTGAGAAATTACTACCTTTGTATGTAGTATACAAGGCAAAAATTTGTATCCTGAATAGTGGTTTTTCCGATACTCACTATAACCGATAAAAAATGGTTGGTTTGATTGTGAATTTTTTGAAGATTAGTTTTGTAAGATAGCGCTGTCATATTGTCGACGAAAGGGTGGTAAAAAACTTTTAATTAAAGACCTGGTAAGCCGTTTGTCTGCCAATATTATCCAACATTGTGAAGAGAACAATATTGTATTTGTTTTGCTACCTCTAAATAGCACACCTTTGTGCCAAAGGTTGGACGTGTCAGCATTTCTTCCTGTGAAGAAATGTTGGAGAAAACTACTTTTAGAGCGGAAGCTAACACGTAGAGACGTCCTACCAAAGACTGAATTTTCAGCTATGCTGAAGAAATTGTTAATGGCACTTTTACCAAATTTCTGTACCAAAATCATATCTGCTTTTTTTTTCCGGAACAGGGATTGTTCCTGATGATGTGTGTAGGATGTATGTATGAATGCAGGATGATATTATACTGCGACTTAATAGATCTATTGTGTCGCATATTCTTGCTGTTTCACAGCTGGTCTTCGCCTATTGCTTTCAGAAAGTGTAGGATATGAGAAACCCAGGTTAGGTAAGTTTACCTCTTTGATTTCATATGCTCCCAGGTGCAACGCCCTTGAGTTGCACAATGTTACGCAATTTGAAAAGAGATGGCTGAATGCTGAATGCTTAATCCTGTCCTCCATAAAATCTACATACAGATTTCTTTGCTAACTCAAGTTTGCTCAGATATCCTTTCAGGTTACAATGTTTTGAAAGTATATCTGTTAATATGCAATTATTGTTCTTAGTCAGGTTGGTGTATTCTGCAAACCTCTTCTGGATATTGGTTCCCAGAAGAGTTTTACTTTGCCTCATTCCCTGGAGATTCTGCCAATAATTGGATTTCCTCTGGTCTACTTCGCTTCTCTACTTCTTCAGTATTGTATTGTTACTTATCCCTCAAAAGGGTTCAGGCCCTACAGAAGACATTTCAGACCATTGTTCTTGCAAGATTATCCGCTAGTTCGATTCCTTTCACTCCTGTGTGAATCCGAAACCCACAGGAAGTTACTTTATTCTTTTTGCCTAGCTTGTTCCAGTTGCCTAGCCATTCCTAGAGCATCTTGAATATGTTTTCATGTGAGCTCAGCGCCTTTATGGATGCTTCACTATCTGCTTTCGGTAATTCTTGTCAATATCGAATTGGATGCATCTTTCAGTAGCGTGTATTTCCTCTGGAAGAGACTCGAGTGCTTCCCCAAGTTTTCCAAGTACTTTGTTCTAGGCCTATTCCAGATTGCACTGCTGTTTTGGAGCCATCAGTACAACATTTGATGACATTTCTATTCAATTTCAAGGTGGATGTTACGAAGGTGGATGCAAATATGAAGAGGAAAGTAGGTATTGGGTGTCACAGTAATAATTACTGAATCCTATGCAAGGTGTTCAAAATCGAATATCGATACCCTTAAGCCAAATATTTCATTTTCAAATTAAGCATTGTATTTTTTATCTTTCAATTGACAACATCGATTAGTATAAGAATTTGATATATCCTGTCTTGATAGTTTCAGAAATATTACTGCTTTTTTTTTGCATAAAATTGCTAAAATAAGTACCACTTACTAATAACACTAGCAAGTTCACAGTTACTAACAGCTGAATTAATATTACTGTTACACTTACTGACGCATAATCTGTAAATTTCCTATTTAAAACAAAATTAATTAGCTTTTATTGCTCGTATTCATAGCTCTTATTAAAAACCGAAAGTGTTTATGTTGTGGTTTTCTCTCGGTGTGTGATATTGAACTAAAATTTGATTTTGCTCCCCAAGTTAATACTTTGAAGGCAACCATTCATATCAGATTGGGTGTACGACGTCTAGACTTGTTTAAACTCTAACTTGTCTAAACTCTAAGCTTATTCTAATTTTGTCTCTTGAAGTTGCTGGGGTTTAATAACCCTTTGAAAAACTATTTGCAAGGTGTTTGTGTTAAACTTAGTGTTCTGCTATCAAAATATGTCGTAGACTTATGTAATTACTTGAGTTGGTTACTTATTTGTAAATAAACTTTAATACTTATGGACATCTGGTATGGAAGTATTTCTCCAATATACAAGTTTTGTAATTAGAAATTATATTGTGTTTACACCGCTTTGCTTTCAGTGGGCGGTAGATTAAAATACGTCTGGTATTGGGGTTATTCAACTCTTAATTGCTTGTATAACAGCTTTAAAGTAGGCGGTATATGGTGTTTACATGTAAATAAGCGACTAAATAACGAAAAAGCCACGATTACATGAAAGGTGATCCGAATATTTTTTCCTCCCTAAGTCGCAAAAAAAATGAGATTAAGTTAATTAACTGCAATATTAAGAGCGTCTTGTAGAATAAAGGGGATCACAATAGATACTAAAAGGTTGCGATAAAACAGAAGCTTTTATCATAGGAATTATCGCCAAGCGAAAAGAAACATTTTTCCAAAGATTCGCAAACCAATTTGTTTCAAAATTTCTTAGCATGTTAATAACGTTATTTGAACACACCGAATGAAGAATTTAAAAAATAAAATAAAAACTCAATAAGAAATTTAGGGTTTACATGTGCCGCAATTTTTAGATTCCTTTTATTTCGGGTTTTTTATTGTTTTTACACAAACTACGCCTTATTTAGTAAAATCCCTTATTTAATCTACTCTTTAGACGGTTCTGAATCTACTCAAAAGATAGAATAACTGGCTCAGTTGGACACAAACGGAAAAAAATGTACCCTAAAGGTTGAAAAACATGATTTTACAGGAGAAGGGCAAATACAAAAAACCCCACAATTGGTAGTTTTCGTGACCATGGTCATTGTTACTAACTCTATTTTAGTGTAATTATTCCGTTAAGCATATAAATTTTATACAAAGTACTTAGCCATTGACACTGGGTACACAGCCCGTGTAGTTGTTCAGCGGATCCCATGAACAATTGTCTCAGCAGTTGCCCGCTTCCTCTATTTTCCGCGGCGCTAAAAAAGCTTTTCCGCAATCAGCTGTTACTATAGATTTGGTATTCTTTTAGTATACACAATTTCAATTACATATAAAACCTCTGAATCCTTGTGTTTTATTGGTATTGTGTTGTGTTGTATTGTACTGTATTGAGTTGTATTGTATTATGTTCTCTATATTGTGTTATTTTTCATTGATTTCTGTTTCTATTTATTTTAAACATTCCTCTTTCCTCCAATAAACTTTTTAAAAAAAAGAGAGGTTTACATGGCAATAAAAACACAGTGAAAAAACATGAAGGCACAAAATGTGAGGCAATGCCTATACTTGCGAACTTGAATATTGTTACTCCAGCTTCAACATCAGATTTTATTTCTTCTTCCAAATCTCGAAATATACGAAATAATTTAGTGGAGTACAATTGTTTCGTATCAGATTATAAGTTCCATCTTGTCTGTGCCAGCAAAACTAAGCCTTACGGAAAAAAATTGTTTGTCGGCGATGAGAAGAACTGGAATATTTCATCAACTATACAAATTTGTTGTTCTTTGTGTCACTTCGGATGATCATCGCAGAAAAGAGATCAGAGAAGTCTCAGAACGGGATTGTCGGTGGTGCCAGCGTAGACAGTGGAAAAGTGGTCCTAGAATACGGATCCACTATGTGAATCTACTATCCGGTTCTCGGATCCTAAGTCACTATCCAGTTATCAGATCCGGATCCACTATCCGGTTTTCGGATTCAGATACACTATCTAGTTCTTAGATTCGGCTCTGGAAGAGATATAAATTATCGACCAACTCAATTTTATATCTTTTATTAGTGGCCAATTCACCTATAATTGGCGAAAGCTGTTGAGTGACTGCTATATTTGTTCTCGACCTTCAGCTTTGCTCAACCATCTTTGCACCCATCACAACTTTCTTTTTATTTCCATCTGCGCTCAGCCCAAACCAGCCGTCTGGTTTGCTCCCGACTCTGGCTCGCATAAACTTTGAGTATAGTCCATTTTTTTTTTATCCCTTTAAAAGCTTTCTACCGTTAGGTGTAAGGTTATTTCCAATTTCAGTTTAATTTCTTGCCCTTATCTTCTCTCTCCACTTTTTCCGGTCTTTTGTCATTTCTCTTGCCTCATGCCAATTCTTTTCTCTCTCGGTTAATGCTTCCCTTATCTCATCGCTCCATGTTCTTCTTGGTCTTCCTCTTGCATTTTTCCCAGATATTTAAGTTTCATAAATTTTCTTAGTTATTCTTTCTTCTGACATTCGACAAATATGTCCATACCATCTTAGCTATCCTTCTTCTATTTTCGTTCGTATTGCTGTCATTCTCAAGTCTTCCCTTATTTTCTCATTCCTGATTCTATCTCTTCTCGTTTTATTTTCTACTTTTCTTAGAAATCTCATATCCATGGCATTAATTTTGGATGTATGTTTTTCGGTCAGCGTCCAGGATTTGCAGCTGTACGTCACCATTGGCCTTACTATTTTATTTATTACGTGGACTTTCCCGTTCTTTTGCACTTCTTTTTTTTTCCTAGGAATGTCTTTTTCATCGTATTATATATTCTTCCACCCTTCTTCATCCTTTCATCAATTTCTTTGTCTATCTTTCCATTGGCTGCAATGATCGTCCCGAGGTACTTGTATTCGTTGACCTGTTCAATTATTTGTCCGTTTATTCTAATGTTATGTTTTGTTTTCTCTTTTGCCACAATCATACTCTTTGTCTTTCTGTATTTATTTTCATATTGATTTTTATAAGTTCTTCATTTAAGATGTTTATATTATGTTGCAAGTTTTCTTCGGTTTCTACCAATACCACCATATCATCGGCATACATCAACTCTGTTATGCTGGTGGGTTTCATTTTCCAATATCCCAATTTTAGTTGTTTCATTTTTGGTTTTGCCTTCTTTATTGCGTCATCCAATACAGGAAAACAAAATGGGGCTGAGAACACTCCTTGTTTAACACCTATTTCTGTTTTAAATTCTTTCGTCTCTTCATTATTTATTCTTACTATATTTATATTATACTTACACTATCACATCCTTACTATACATTGATTTTAAGATTTCTATGGTTTCTTTTTTACTGACTTCCATTCCATCATCTCTCCTTACCCTATCAAACGCTTTGTGTAGGTCGATGTAGCACATATGTAATTTTTTATTTTAGTTAATAACTTTTTCACTGGCTTGCCTTGCTATGAAGATTAAGTCTTGCGTACTTCTGCCACCTCTAAATCCATATTGCGTATCTTCAATCGTGTCTTCCATAATTTCTCCAATTCGTGTGTCCATTATTCTTGCTAATATCTTTCCCGGTATACTTGATAGCGTTATTCCCCTATAGATTTTGCATTTTGGGAGTATAGTCCAAATGGGAAATAATAGCCCAACCATCTTTTTACAATTGCAGTTAGTTACGGATAAGTTCGTTAACTCATTAATTACAGAATATAATTATTGTATAATAATTGTACTGTCGATTATCAACCCTTCCGATGTATGCCCATCTCCATCATAACATTTTCGATATAATTATATATTTATCCCCGTAAACAGCGTAGGTCTCTCAGCCATAGGGCTTTGTTGCATATTCGTTTCTATTCTGGTTTATTCTTTGTAATTATAATTATTATTACTCTTATTATTAATTATCATTGTTTTTATTATTAATTTTGTAAATAAAGCTGTACACCATGTCGTTTTTTCTTCCGTTTGGGATTTGATAGTGTTAAGTGGTTTCGCTAATTAAAAAAAAAATAATTCAATCAATTCTATTGCTCGGATTTTCGTGAAACTTGTTCGAAAATGATTACAAAGCTTTCTATTATGATAATCAAAAATAAAATTTTTTAGATCCCCTTAACGTAATTTGCAGTTAAAGCTTGACCGAATAACGTTGCTACACATGAGTTTCTATTATCGCAGTAAGCTGTGATTGTCTGTATGTTAAAATAAAAATAATTAAGCAAACATTTATTTTTTGTATCCATTTGGAAAGCATCACACATTTTGCGTTTGCTAAGAGAATACCCGTTTATATTCATAAAGTATACAATTTTAAAGGGTTTGTTGCTGGTTCGCTAATACCATTGTAAGTGCTAGTAACGGCGTATAATTAAACGAAGGAATCGTGCCACTTAATTTGACGGGGCGGCTGTACACATACGTCGGATTTCACAAACATAAGCAATAAACGAATGCAGAGCGTAATGTGCATAATTGCGGTAAGTAAAATGTTTAAATAAACGGGCTTGGACTTCAGAATGGATATCGCTTTGATGTGAGGATCGCAGCGATTACTGCTATTTCTACAGAATAATGGGCTAGCAAACGTTACGACGTTCGTAGGAACAGGTTCCTGGAGGCAAAATATATATTACTGGAGCCGTTCTACTTCCGCATTTCAAGTTGTGCATGCACAGTTGAACAAAGTATGGGAATGTGTTTGTGGTAGAACGATGAAATAATAATACTCCCGTGGTATTGCGATTATAATAGCACGGACTGTTTACCTAGGCAACTTTAAATGAATATGTCAAATGGTTTTGTAATAAGGGTGGAATAACTAAAATGAAAGATTTTTATTTTCGAAAAGACAGTCTATGCTTATTTTTTTTAATAGATGATAATGGAGGAATTGTTGTACAGGGTGGATCAAATTCGATACTTTTTACCGGGAACTTATATTTCTAAAGGAATTAGACAAAATCCAACCTATGCTTCTGGAGCTCGATTTTAAAGAGAAATCAATTTGTGACGTTCGTATTTTCATATCATTCTTGATACAAGAGATACAGAGTGTTCTCGCAAAATATGCAATTCCTAAATACTCTTGTTTGTGAAAATGCTTGATTCATTCATTCATTCATTAAAGTTAGGGTGGGCACTTAATGTCCGGGCACTTGAGCTAGGTGCTCATTGCACCATCCCTATTAATTCTCGTATTTCCACTCGAACAGTTTGGTGTTCACCATAAAGCCCAGTATCTTGCCCAGTGGAAAATTGAGAACCTTCGAGGGCTCCAATTGATCTCTCCCGAAATATTTCTGTCTGAGTACCTTTAGTTCCTCACATGTGCAGATTACATGTAAACTCGTTTCCTCCTGTAGTTCGCATCTTCTACACCACGGCTCGCTTACCCGGCCTGTGTTGTATAGATGCTTTCAGGGGACAGTGCCGTTTACCAACCCAGTAATGGTTTTAACTTCTTTCTTACTGCGCCTAAGTAGGTTATCAGAGAAACTAACATCCCCATCTCCTATCAGCGTTTTGGTATGGAGTTGACCTTCAGTCGACCTCCATTTCTTTGTACTTTCTTTATCTAACCAGGTCCAGATCTCCCTTCTTGCGGAATCCTTAGTAATCCCAGATATGGACTCTGGACCCGTGAAGTGTCTTTTAGAGCCCTCCTTGGCTAGTTCGTCGGCTATTATATTACCCTTTATATCTTCATGTCCCGGCACCCATATCAGAGACACGGTGTAGTTTCGTGCCAGTGCATTGAGGGATTGTTTGTAGTCTCTAACTAGTTTTGACCTAGTTACTGGGTTCGAGACTGCCTTAATGACAGCCTGGCTGCCAGCTGCTTGATTCATAAAAGAGCTTTATTAGGGCGCTTTTTGCGGTAGAATTTTATGCCCGGACTAATGAGTTTCTAAACCAAAAAAAATCGGTAACAAGTGGATCGGCAATGAGGGATCGATACATTGGCCGACAAGATCGCTAGATTTAACTCCATTGGATTTTTTCCTTTGGGGAAAAATTGCGTGTAAGCATTCTCCCAATTCAAGTCAGCAATTAGAAGCTGCAATTTTGCAAACGTTCAACTCTGTATCTCCGTTTGCGTTAGTGAACTCAGCTCAGAGTGTAAAAGGTGTGGATTAATTTACAACAACACGACGGACAGTTCGAACACTTGCTATAATTTATAATGTTTACCCATTTCTTAGTAGATAAAGGTATATTCTGTAAACATTTCGTTCAAATATGTCTCTAAAAAATTTAAAAACCAGTTGATTTAGTGCTAGCCATGATAAAGTAAAAACTTTTGAATACAGTAAGAATTTTTACAGAATAAACCATTTTTTTTTGTATTTAGTTGAAATATTTTATTTACTTATGTATCACCATACATCCATCTTAAAATACTGTGAAATTACGAACAGAAAATTAAATATTTTGAAAACTATTTAAATTAATTTTCAAGTGTGCTATATCATACTAAAGGTAATTTTTTGCGCTTTTAAATAATGTAAAAAATATATAGTTCCATATTAAAAAAAAACGTCTTAAAATTGTAAAAATGTATTTTTTCGATTTCTACTTGAAAATTGGTATTTTAGCATGATTTGAAGTACTTTTTTACTAATGGAGCTTTTCGGTATCTTTAAAAATAAGGACGGTTTATTCTCAAAACAATTTCTTTTTTTCTTAATTATGGCAACTTCAAGCATCCTAAAGTAATTTTGAACATTAAATAATATGTTTCTAAAGAGCGATGACCTCCCACTCATACTTATCATAGTTCAAAATCAAAGGGGAATCCAGGAGAAGAGATGAATACTTTTTACCATTACGCATAGCAGTACTGCTTTAGGGCTCCTTGAAGAGCTGTCAATGAAGAAGCGCTACTCATTCGAATTACAGGCGATTCAAATTGCCTCAAATAGACCAGTCACATAGTGGCAAAAGCGGAGGCTAGCAGATTGGTGAAGAAGCTAGAAAAAGTTTGGTGACGTTTTCTCTAACCTACAATTCGCACACTAGGGATGGCACGACCTGCTCCTTATGCGGAGCAGGTGCACCAGCTCCGACTCGGGCTCTGAATCTGGTGCAAGAAATCAGGTTCGCAGTTCTACAGATCCTCTTCTAAATTCTACTATTTTTTTTATTGCACTGATACCGTAAATGAAAAAGCAAATATAGCGAAGTAGGAAGAGTGATATATTTGAATATTTCTAATTTATAGCAATTTAATAGCAAAATGACTACTGACTAGTTATTTGCGGTTTGTACGTATAATATTTTTTTGTGTAAATAACACAAAAAAAACTTGCGGGAAGTTCCTTTTCGTTTTATAGTAATACGTTTATATCTGTGATAATAAACGTATTTTCTCACAACTACATAGTTTCATTTCGTACACAACAAACTTTAATTTAATTAACGTTTATACTGGCTGTGGTCAACGAAACCTTAAGTTAAGTTAGCGCTTATTATTATTGTTATATACTTTCCTTGCATAGCATACCTGCTTACTATTATTATTATTTTTTTGTACTTTTTTCTATTTAAGTGATTTTCACCGGACATAGTTTACTTTATATTTTTTTTGCATTTATCTACCGTTTGTATACCTTAGAATTGTGCTTTTTCAGTTTATATACTTGTGAGTAGTACTTAATTTATTGATATTAACCTACAAGAATTCTAACTGTGTTTTCATATAAAACTGCTTCTGCTGCTTAATTTCATTATGTTGTTTTGATACATTTGCTTTTTACTATGCTATATTGTTTTTTATTTCACTTTTAGAATATTATGCCTATTAAAATTGGTAGTTTTAACGTGAGGTCTCTGTCTTCGGGGTTTGATGAACTCTTGGATACTGTTCTGGAGGAAAATCTACACTTTCTGGCGGTTTGTGAGACTTGGCTAAATGAAATGGTCAGTAACGATCATGTTGCTATCCCAGATTACACCTTGTACAGATGCGATAGATCTTCGAGGGGAGGTGGTGTCGCAGTCTACGCTCGGGACTCGATTTCTTGTAAGGTACTCTCGTCAGGTAGCACTGACCACTTAGAATTTATTTTTCTTGGCTTCAAAATATGCAATAAAACATATGCGTTGGGCTCCGTTTATAGAGCACCAAGCTCGGATATTGCGGCGTCACTTGATTTGTTAGAGTCTGTATTAACGGATATTATTCCCACAGTAGACGAAGTGGTATGCCTGGGCGACCTTAATATTAATCTCTTCAATATCAATACCACTAATGTGGATCGGTTTTACTCAGTTTGCGAGGCGCTTGGCCTGACGCAGATGGTTTCCGAACCTACTAGAGTTAAGATTACAGCAGTACTCTGATTGATGTTGTCTTGACCAGTGACCTGTCGCTGGTTGGCGGCATTAGTCTTGCCGAGCTTTATACCGTTTCTGACCACATGTTCATATCATTCTCATTTAATATAGAGAAACCTAGAGAGCCTATCAAATTATACACTTACCGTGATTTCAAAATGTTTGACCAACTAGGCTTTGAGCAGGATCTTAAATCCTTCCCGTGGCACAATATTTACAATTATCAAGATGTCAACTCCATTACAACCTTTTTAACTGACAATATTCGGCACTTGTTTGACAAACATGCTCCTCTGAAAACAGTCCGATTAACTAAACGTAGAGCACCGTGGCTTACAGATGTTTTAAAAAATTTAATCACTCTTCGCAAAAAAGCTCTTTCCAAGTTTAAGCAGACCAGGTCTCGTGAGGACTGGGACGCATATAAAGACATAAGGAATTATACTACAACAGCGATTCGTCAGGAGAAGAAAGCGTACTTGGAGTTTGTCAGTAAACAAAATAATTCCAAATTATTGTGGAGGACATTATCTGATTTTAAAATTTCTCGGAAACGGAACCGCAGTAACGTCCCGGATCACTTGCGGATCCCGGATCAAATCAACAACTATTTTGCTTCATTTTGTAAAAATTCACAGCCGGCACGCGAAGCGCTCCAGTACTATGAAACTCATAGATTTAATGCTGTTAGCTCTTTTAGCTTCCATTTCATTAACACCACTGATGTATATAAATTATATATCCAAAATTAAATTCACAGCTTTTGGTGCTGACGGCATTAATATTTTAATGTTAAAAATTTGTTTGCCTGAGATCGCTGAATGCATAAGATACCTGATTAATACATGTTTTTATACCAACAAAATCCCAGATATTTGGAAAAAAGCAATTATTATACCTCTATGTAAAACCAATAATCCCTCCGATTATAGTCATTTACGACCGATAAGTATTTTATCTGCACTTTCCAAGATCCTCGAAAAAGCTATGAGTGAGCAAATTTATGCGTATGTGGAATCAAATAATATTCTGCCGGCAGTGCAGTCGGGCTTTAGGAGGCACCACAGTACGGTGAGTGCACTCGCAAGGGTGACTAATGATATAATTTCTGCTTTGGACCGAGACGACATTACAGTTTTAACTTTACTGGATTACACAAAAGCATTCGACACTATCAATCATGATTTGCTTATCTCTAAACTTAATTTCTTTGGATTTGATTTGGACTCTCGGAAATTGCTCGCTTCTTTTCTGAAAAATAGAACTCAAAGGGTTTCTCTTGGCGACTGCCTCTCGGCTGAAGTGGAGGTTGGTGGCGGCTGTCCGCAGGGCTCCGTAATCTCCCCTATATTATTTATCATATATACTGCCGATTTCCATACAAATTTGAAATTTTGCACCCCGCATTTTTTTGCAGACGATAGTCAACTTTACTGTAGCTTTAATGTTAATCTATTGCACCAGAGTGTTGATGCTATTAACGCAGACATAGAAAGATTGGTCAACGTATCTCAAAACCATTGCCTACAAATCAATAGTGCGAAGTCGTCCGTGATTGTCTTTTCCAAACGACGCCATGGGGCCGTGGATGGTGTCGCCATTAAGGTGGAGAGGAGTATTTTACAAATTACAGATACAGTTAAGAATTTAGGCCTCACGATAGATAACAAACTTAGATTTAAACAGCATGTGAATAACTGTATTCGAAAGTCTTTTGCAACATTAAAATGTCTCTATGCTAGTAGGAAGTTAATGAATACTAAGCTTAAAACTTTACTTTGCACCTCACTAGTATTGTCGAACTTTGATTACGGCGACATCGTCTACGGCCCGTGTCTTGATTCTGCAACGTCTTTAAAAATACAAAGAATTCAGAATCTCTGTACTAGATTCATCTTCAACTTGAAACGGAGAGATCACGTGTCTCATCTGATTGGTCGTGCCGGTTGGTTGAGAATGGATAGCCGTAGAGAGCTGCACCCTGTGTGTGTTTGTTCATGGGGCTTGATGAGGGGTTCGCCTGGGTATATCACGGAGTTGCTGATTCCTAGGGGCATGGTTCATGATAGGGATCTGCGTCATATTGCTGGTCTAACTGTACAGCAACATCGTTATGCAATATTCACCAGATCTTTTTCCTATGCATCTGCCAAATACTACAATGCCATTCCGCACAGTTTTAAAAATCTCAACATCATTTCCTTCAGACAACACGTTAAAAAACTATTCCTGCAGAGACAGACACCTCACGTTGGCTGAACGCTTATGTGTGCTACGGTATATTGATACAGCTTAATCAGGTTTCTTTTCTCTGTGTTACTATTTTTTTTCCTTAACGCCATTTATTTATTTAAACATTTATACATGTATCTAAGGTTGAGAACAGCTAGGCTGGACTCCGCCTTGATTGGATGTTTGTAAGTCAATTTTCCAATAAAGACCATTTATTATTATTATTATTATTATTATACCACAGTATAAACCTATATATTATTATAGATGCATAGATATACTATGTTTATACTATCCGATTTTAATGATGATGTTTCTATCCGTATATTTCGTTTTGGTAATTAATTGTAGAATTCTATTTACAAATAATAATAAATATGAAAAGCTATAAGTTTGTTGTTGACAAGTCAATTAATTTTGTTATTTCAAGCGGGCGGAATGAATTAAAACAACGTTCTTCACAAAAAGAATACAACTACTAAAATAAAATTTCTAAATAAATCTGAAATTCCAGGTAGCAATTCGCCGCCGTATAGTAAACATACAAATCCATGAAATCACCTAGTTACAATACGAGGAAAAGTTTTAAAACGATTCATTACGATCTATATGAACAGGTTAAGGTTTAGAACGAGTGCGGATGCGGAGCGAGTGCACTGATGCAATAGCTCCGGCTCTGGTACTCTGGCTCCATCTAGTTCAATTGGTTCAATCGAGTCCGATGCTGCACTGGCACCCGGCCACAGACCTGCACCCGGCGAATTAGCAAACCCGCTCTTGGCAAGCGAACTTGGTGCACCAACTCCGATCAGCGAACCAGCTCCGAAAGAACAGGTCCGATCTGGAGCAGCCATCCCTATCGCACACTTTCATCCACAAGTTCCGCCTAGAGTTCGGCATTGAATTTGGAGAGTCCAAGATCTCCAACTAAGTCGGGGATGTCTTTATAGTTGGTGTAGTATGCGCCTCTCTCATCATCTCCACTTATGAAATCGTTCTATAACGTTTTCTTCACACTCCGCCTCGCTCTTATTCATTGAAGATGTCTGATCTATCTCAGGGGGAGTAGGTATTGGTAGCTAAAGGCTGTGTAATACTGCGGTCATGGATGGGCGAGTACATTTTTGCCAGGACAACGTTTGAAAGCAATGCACAACGCTATTTTCCAAAAAAAAAAAACAAAAAAACACGAAATCTAAAACCGAAGACGCAGGTTCCTGTCACTTTGATAGAAGTATTTATTGTAATTTCTATCGTGAATGAATTCACCCCCGTCACTGATGACTTTAGTTCCCGTACTTTACGCCGACATTACGATGACGACATAATATGTTCTTCTCATTTTGGGTTCGCTTGTAAATTTTAAAATAGGGGGCCAGAAAAGCAAACTTTGTGGAGAATAATTAACTCGTTTTATACTTCTCTAACATAAGAAAATAGGAAATAACAATTACAACCCAAAGACAAAATAATTAATAGGAATTGTTACATAGTGTGAGATATCCTAGTAACCGCTATATTGATCACCAAAGCAAAAAAGGCGAAATAGCTATTACCGAATTGTGAATTGTAAAACTAATAT
This sequence comes from Protaetia brevitarsis, assembly GCA_004143645.1. NCBI lineage: Eukaryota > Metazoa > Arthropoda > Insecta > Coleoptera > Scarabaeidae > Protaetia > Protaetia brevitarsis. The sequence continues at coordinate 3,046,963 of RXPK01000247.1, forward strand.
GCGTTGGTAATACAGATACATCGACGGTGTCAAGATATACATACATATAAGTTACTACTACGGACTAAAGCTAAAAATAAAAAAAATAAAGTTGTATACATATAAATAATAAAAGTCAAACATATAAAATTGCCATTTAATATTAGAGAGACCCATTGTCATTGTTCATGTATTCGTCAATAGAATAAAAGCAGTGCTCTTGAAAAAAAAAATTCAATGACTTTTTGAATACATTCATCGTAGTAGCTGTTTTGATATGTGAAGACAGAGTATTATAATAAATTACACATCTGTAATATGGACATCGTTCATATAAGGCAGTCTTATGAACGGGAATACTTAAGTCATTACAATTGCGCGTAGCCATATTACTGTAAACGTTCCCTGTTCTTGATAAATTGTTTTTCGTTGCGTTTATAGAATATTAAAATTTCAAACAGATATAAATAATTCAGAGGTAATATTTTTAATTTTTTAAATATTAAACGGTAGGACTCTCTACCTGAAGCACCCACCATACACCTAAGTACTCTCGTCTGACAGATAAAAAGTCTATGTACGCATGGCGCTGAACTCCAGAAGATAATTCCATGTCGCAAACAAGATTCCACATACGCAAAATAGAATATGCGAAAAACATCCGTACCTATTACGTTTCTCAAGTTTCTGACAGCGTAGTATGCGGAGCTTAATATACCTTCCAGTGTATTACAATGTTCCTCACTCCCAGAAAACAATCTGACTTATTTTCAGGACTAGATTTATTATTATACCTGATGTAAGGACTAGCAATTGTTCTTTCATTGTACCGAAATTCAATTTCAGCTGCCATTCAACTTTAGTCCGTTATTTTCACACCACTCACTCATCTTTTTCAACACGATATTTGCCTGAGCAGACGCCAGGCCTAATGTAGAGTCAGTTAATAATACAGCTGACATCATCCGCATTCTGTGATAATAAACACGAAGATAGTATATTATTTAAACCGTTTACGTAAATAATAAACAACGTTGGACCAAGAATAGATACATGAGGCACACCACACCCAATATTCACTGTAGAAGAGAAATACTCATCGTCTACTCTCCCAGTAGAATTTGGAACAGCAAGCACAGACTTACGGTTAGTGAGGTAGGAATTAAATAAATCATAGGCAACACCTCGCACAGCATATGTCCACATCTTCTTAAACAAAACGCTATAATCAACAGAATCAAATGCTTTTGATAAGTCGAAAAAGGAGCCTAACACACATTTGCCTTGAGTAACCCCACTAAATACACAACTGAGAATGTTATAAACAGCATCCGATGTCGATTTTCCAGGCAAGAAGCCAAACTGACTATGTGAAATAATATTGTGACGCTCGAAAAAATCAAGTAGTCTCACGTTTATAATTCTCTCAAATACTTTTGAGAATGCTGTGGGAATCGAAATCGGCCTATAGTTAGCTGCTTCGTATTTGCTGCCTTTTTGTGGATTGGAATAACTTTTCCAATTTTTAGTTTGTCAGGAAATACACCACTCGAGATACAATTATTAAAAATATCCACTAATGGTCCTGGTATGTGTTGGGCGACGGATTTTAATATAAAATATGGTGTATGGGCTATTTTTATATTCTGTTGGATACTAGATTCGACGTTTCGGCAATGTTTTTGCTGCCATCTTCTGGTTAGCCCTGATGTGACAAGGACTGTAATTTTTCAATTATGCGACAAAATGTTACTGGATTTATAGTTTAATGAAAGGCAATTTTCTCAATTTAACAACATTTCAACATTTTTGAATGTCTTTTTCAAGTACAGGTAATAATAGTAATAGTAATAAAAATAGTATAAATGGACACTGTCGAACGTCGCATGTAAACAATCCAACAGACGATGGAAATAGTCTAAACCCCGGCTCATATTTTCAATTAATGCAGATCTCATTGACTACAATCGTTTATTCACATTTCCTTTTTCCTTTTTAAAAGTAGGCATTATACCGTTATGCAGTAAATAGCATAAAATTGCGCGAGATAAATTCATAGTTATCTGATTTGATTTGAGTGACATTCGCAATTTAGCTGCTTTTGTTGCCTGCATTTCAATTTCGACTAGTTTCAGTGCAATGTTTAATCGAATCTCGACGCACCCTTGATAAATAAAATTGCCTGGAATTTTTAAATCCCCATTGAATTATTTTACACCGTTGTGCGGCATTGCTTCGCTATGTACAATCGATATTTTGATTAAATATCGCGTATTACCGAATATCCATGACTGTTGTTGATTTAATTGAAATGGCATTTGCATCTTCTTCTTGGAGTATGTTAACAGTTTTGCATAGTATTATATATACTTACTATATGGTTAATATCATACTGAACAGTGCATAAGTCTGCGGATGTTATAAAAATATTGCGGTATATCAAAATGTGAATGTATGGATTTATATATTGTTAACGCGCTTTGACAGTAAATTTTCGAAGGAACAGAAAACAGATTAAATTTGCACAATTTTAAAATTTAACTGAAAAAACTCTGATAAGTTGGCGTTAATACAGTGATCTTAAATTCTTCAATTCGGATGCATTCAATAATGATTCTATATTCTGCTTATACTGGGTGAGTTTTTTATCTTGAGACAACGGAATATCTCTAAAACACTGCATCAAATCAAAAAAAAAGATCTTAATAAGATTTGTTATTATAATGCAGGGAGCTCACTGAATGTTGCCGAACTCGATGCCCCACCTCACCCCCCAGAGTGGTAGGGGGGACAACTTTGAAATCTTAAATGGGAACCCCCATTTTGTATTGCAGATTGTAGTATGCAGTTTTTGTTTGAAACTTTTTTTTCGATTCGTAACAGATTGCGCTGTAATCGCAAAAAAAAACATGATTGTGAACGTCTAAAACAATACACAAAAAAGAGAAGCAAGCAAACATGATTTTGTTTTTTTTTTATTTTAACATAAACCAATATTTCAAAAAGTCATGTGTTCTAGACTGTGCCACTTCACTTCGATACACTTATGTGATTGCTTTAAAGGGTAGAACAGGAATACATAATCACCTTTTTCATAATAACAAAAATAATTGATTGTGTAAGTGGTAATTATTTACAAAAAATTTGCGTTAAGTATAATTTTTTAATATTGATTTTACAAAAAAAAAGTTATGAAGGTATAAAATTAGTTTCCCACATTTTTTTTTTTGATTTCAGCCCACTGGTGCGACGGTAACTTATAGCCAATGTAATAAATAAATATTCATGTAATCCATGGTTCATTTTCCTATTAAATAAATATTCAGCTAACGGACTGGCAAACGATACACTTTGGCGTTCCACAGGGCTCCATGCTTGGACCGCTTCTGTTTTTGTTATATATCAATGACTTGCCTGAAATCATTGATGGATTTGCCGTTTTATATGCAGATGACACCACCTGCACAGTACGTGAGCGAACCTGCCAACAAATTAAAACTAGACTCGAAGCTAACCTAAAATCTATTCAAAATTGGTGTACATATAATAATTTAAAACTGAACGCTAAAAAAACTAACATTGTTATCTTCAACTCAAATCCAGACGCATTAACGATTGGATGTAATGATGAAAAACTTACTTGTGTTGACCGTGCGCGCTTTCTCGGAGTGTTGGTGGACAGTGACTTGTCTTGGAGATCTCACATTGACGATTTGGCCGCGAGCCTGGGAAGTTTCTGTTATAGCCTGAGAGTGGTTGCGCAAAGTGTGGGCCTTGCCACCGCGTTGAAGGTGTACTACTCCTGTCTCCAGTGTCGTCTTCAGTATGGGATTATTTTTTGGGGTACTTCTGTGGAGGTCGACCGAATCTTCGTGCTTCAGAAGGCCCTGTATCAGAGCAGTCTTCAAATTAAAACATAGAGACTCGTGCAAAGTAGTGTTTAGCGAACATAATATACTTATCCTGGCTGCCCTGTATATTTTAGAGTCTACACTTTTTGTAAAAAAAAAAAATTACGCAGAATTGTTCCATAAGTACGAAATTAACCACGAACGCAACACACGTGGAAATCTTAATTCACACTTGGTCCCGCCCCAGACGCATCTGACGAAGGTGCAAAAACAAGTACTATGGCAGTGTATTAAAATTTACAATCACTTACCTTCAGCTTTAAAACAAATGCCATGTAAGCAATTTGAAACAACACTAAAAAATATTTATACAAACAATCCTTTTATAACGTAAATGAGTTTTTTTAATGCACCTAATATTCTATTTATATTTGTAACATTTTGTGTATTTGTTATTTTTGTGTTTCTTTTATATATCTATATATATTGACGTATTCTACGCTGTAATGCATAATGGAATAAAGATGGATTTATTATTATTATTATTATTATTATTATTATTATTAACTAATGTTTTTACCAGATTTATCAGCTTACATTTTCGAATTTTCTAACTTATACGATGTTATTGCTTCGCGTTGTGTTAATGTTTCATATAGTTTCTGGTTCGTTTTATATTTATATTCCTATATTCACTTATTTATGTATTTACAACTAAAGAAATGCATATTGATTGTATTTTAAATTTTGTTTTAAAGTTTGTTTTAACTGATTTAATTATACAAAACAAAAAGAAACAAGCCACTATCTTGTAATATCTTTTTTTTTTTAAAATGGGGCAAGTTAAATAAACTGTCTAGAAAGAAATATCCTCCAAGAAATAAAGAAAAAAAGGAGATATGTTTCATAACTTCTATATAAGGAAAATTGTTATTTAGGTACGTTTTAAGACGATCTGAATTGCCTCCAGGGATAAAGAGCAACTACTTACAAGTGTTAAATTCTCTTTCACAATTTTTAGCTACCTGATATACATGAGCTTGCGATTAAAAAGGTTTGGCAGGCAGTTTACCTATTAAGAGATCAATTAAATCCGATTCTTTACCCAATTTACATATACCCGTCTCAATGATATTTACAGAAAGAATTAATTCAATTCATGTTCGCAAATTTGTAAAAAGAGGTATGTGTGTTAAAACACAATTAAAAAAAGAATCGGATGCTTCTAGCTCATGTATATATGAGGTAGGAACCATTGTTTCTGACAGCACTTAATTACAAAATTCCTTTGTTTCCATGTAGCCATTATCTTCGCCTTTGAAATGGAAGTGAAATTACATCATGATTTCATTAGTTTTATGCGAAACAATGAAAAATTTGAGGCATTCGAAAATTGATTTACTGCGGCGTATATTCAGCACAAATTTGTTTCTTAAATTATACAAATAAAAATAATTGCACTTAGTTACAGTTACATGCAAGTAGTATAGTCTGTCCATAAATATAAACGATTGACTTGAGTTTTACTGGGGATTATCAACTAAAAATTGTGCAAATGAGTTAAGGGACAGTATTACCAGAAATTGGACCCTTCTTAAGTAGAAGATAATTATGATTCGTTTACAATCATTGATAAGGGTTAAATGTTCAAATTGAATTGATTTTGCGATAAATAGACGATAATACTACTTGCTTCAAAGATTTCGTTGATTTTATAAAACTATACAACGCATTACAACTATTATTCTCACAAGGAAAGACACCCAAGTGTATCTGTGTGATTGTGATAAAATTTGATAGAAATATGTAGAACATCGAAAAATATTTGACACGTATTTTTCTTAGGGTGCCGTTTTTTTCGTTCTAGGGGATGTAATAGAGTGTAACGTTTGAATTTTCATCTTTTTATTCTATTTTTATTCATTGTTAGTACTACTAGAGTCATCTACTGGCGTGTAGTTGAGCTAGGTTGCTAGCTTAACTGTTCATCGAGTTTTACTTTTCAATTAGAGTTTTGGAATCGCTTTTTATATTTGTAACGGAACGGGTTTTCTTATCTGGAAACATTTTAGGGTGGTTAGTCCAAATTCTTTTTTTTCACTGAACCAAGTTCCGTTTTATAGATAACCCCACCTGCTCTTTTGACCAACCGAGCCACCGCTGCAAAACAATCTTTTTGTTCGGTAGCGATTGGTTTTAGAAGAAAAAGCCAAAGATGTTTTACAGCGGTGTTTTTCTCAGTCAGTCGAAGCAGGGCCGTTAATTAGCCTGAAGATGGTCAACTTACCCACCTCGTCATGTTTCTCTTTACTCAGAACCTCCTCTCCAAAACTTTACCAAGGATACAAATTGAACTTTGTTTTATAGCGAAATAATAGAGTGACTATTTTTTTACAATTGAAGACACGAGTGGATGAAGGTGTTATGTTACAAAATCAAACCTTTTCAGAAATTAAGTTTTTTTATGTAATTTTTCTCAAAAGTAGTGTAACATAACCCCTTCATACATTCACAAGACTCGAGTGTTCTTGAATTTCTGGAATTTTCGATGGTGCTATGTGAAAAATGGATACAAAACACCTTGATTCATGCAAGGAAGGCAGTTTTTAAAATGCGACATAGCACCTTCATCCACTCGTATTTTCAATTATATATTGAATAAATTGAAACAATGGAATTAAATTAACAAAATAACAAATTAATTGAAATAAAAGAAATAAAACTCAATTAATTGGAAGAATATTTTAAAAAATTATAATGTTTAACATAAGCACTGAGTAATTTTTACTTTACAAATTTTATTTATTTAGTGTGAGAGAGAGCGAACGAGTTACGGTTACTACGTATTGCAATGGTTAGTTTTTTAAAGCAAAATTTTTGAACATCTTACCAACCGATGTGGGTAATTAAATCTTCCCGTAATCCAAAATGTTTAAGGCACAAAAACTTTACATAACACACACAACAATTTAGGAAAAAGGGGGCTTTTCGAACGGTTTTACCATAAAAACAGAAACATATCTCGTGTAAAACTTTTGCTTCCTGTTCTAGAAATTTCAAGTTTATTTTAATTACAAAATTTGTCAAGAGAAGTTTGATTTTAATTTTAAAATATGGAAACGCCCGGTAACGAAGTGGTAACGCGTGCTTTTTTTCTGTAGCTGAAACGGTCTCCACGAATTAATTAATTCAAAACAGCAATGTAAAGAATTTTTATAAACTTTAGTTGTGACGTCATTCCGCACCGATTACTAGTTACACTTCCCTTTACAAGAGGGCGCAAGAATGATAGTTGGCGTTATTTTTCTGAACTTCAGCAAACGCCCTTCTGGAGAGTAATGTGGGATTCGCTGATCAGCAATTGTAACATACAATAGACAAAGAAGTAGATAAAATTGAACAAATCCGTATATCTTAATTAGGCGAGACTTTAAACAAAATAATATTAATAAATTAATAATAAATATTAATAAAATGAATTTAAATACTTTGTATTATACCGGATGGAATTTCGAATACAATTCATACAACATCTTTAATAAGTTCACTGTTACAACGCAGTGTTTCTTTTCTTTTGTTCAGCAACGTTTTTACTTGTTCTTTCATCTAATTAATCAGATTCCTTTCGTACCGGCGTACTCAGCGTGAGACAGTCACATGGTCACAATTTAGTGTTAGTGGCGTCTTTTCAACATGAAAAAAACAATCAGCGTTTTCAACATTTATATAAAACATTCCTTGTAACTATATCGTTATTTATTTTTCACCATCTTGGATTTTATTTACCATTCACAAAGAAGGAAAAGCAATTTTTAATTATCATTTGAATTCATCTCCTCCACAAGAAGCGATAGGGATGAACAGGATTGTGTGCCAAGACCTGTTTGTACAGGACATCCTCGTTTCTGCAAGAAAGCATTTTTTTAAAAGACCTATGGGAGACACAATGGGAAAATTTCCGTCAAAGTAGATTAACCCATGCTACCAGCGAATTCTCAGGGCGTTTTAGACAGTAGCAATTTTCCAGAGCATGAGACCAGATTGAATAAAAAAAAAAAAAGGAAGAAAATATTGTTTATAATAAATTATACAGATATTAAATAAAATGAATGATTGCAAAGTACCAAAGGATGGGGGAGGAGGGATAATAACACAGTTTGTAATTTATTTCCCACGTTGCGACTGTTGGTGGAAACCTGGGGTCGTTTCGGCCAGTGAGGCGCCGGAGAGGTGTTGGATTGAGCGCCACTGGGTTGATTCTATTGTTGCCTCCCGTGGCCCGACGCTGTCGCCCGGTACGTTCGCCACAGCCCAGAATGGCTAATTTCCAGTAGGGGAAACAAGGGATTGGTACTTGCCGAATATTGATGTGTAAATAATTAAATCAAATGGAAAAGTTAAATTAAAAAAAAACTAATGCGCCGAAGACAATAAAATTGAATCAAATAAAACTCAAGAAAAATTATTTAAACAGTTTTATTAAAAGTTGATAATTTGATAGTTATAATAAAAGTTGTAAAAACACCAAACGGTTACAAAATGTAAACACCGGAAATTAAATTTTTGGGAGTGACGTTTTATGACAAAGTTCGTATTACAAATAAAAAAAGAAAAATCTACCTACTCGATCGAGCATGCAATTAAACACGAACTACAATTGTTTAAAAGCGAAAAGAGAGAAAAGAAAAGTATTAAAAGTTACAGTTATCCAACAATGAGAGAAAAGAAAAAAATAAAATATCAAAAGTTAACGTTAAATTTTTTATTCTAAAGCAATGGTAGTTCGTTTCAACAAAGCCAAAAAAAATAAATCTTAAAATTAACTTACATATAAACAAAACGCAATAAGTCGGTGGCCACCAAACACCTCGGGGATGAAGAAGCAGAAAAAAGACGGGTGAAGAGGGCACGGGTGCACGTTCGGCTTGGGACACCGCGTATGAGATCCGCTTCAAGCGGGTTCCAGCAGAAGATTTCTTCGCAAAAAACTAACAACAGCTTTCGTGGAGAATTTCCCTTTTTGGCCTGATATCCCCCCACAGGGGTTAACTAACGGGTACTTAGGTCAACGGGAATACAGCGGGACGTCGCCTATTGAACGGCCGTGGGCACCGTGATACAGGTACGAGAGTACGAGAGTGAGTGACTTGAAGAAAAGACGAATTCTATCTGCCTCGCGGTGCAATAAGGTAGCCAATAGAATCCGAGCATCGAATCCTAAATCTTGCAGGTGTTCATGTTTACACGAAATTTCTAACGTTAAAAGTACAGTGCGCACAAAAGTATTTCCAACCATGAACTAAGATAATTAAATCGGAGCTAATTATGAACGGAGTTTAATGAAATTTGCAATACAGATGCATCTAAATAGATACCAAAATTGACAATTAAGAATTAGAAAATGTCAAAGATAAAGCGGTACACTTACAAAAAAAACAACTTCAAGGTTGAACGTGACGTCATACGAAACAAGTAAATAGCGAAATTCTCGGGAACTAGTAAATGTAAATGAATTTAGATAGTTTCAGATAAGAGAGTGTACAGTTAGGGAAATAAAAAAAGGTGCGCAATGCTTTGAAATTTAAAAAAAATAAAACAAAAATAGGCGGCAATAAAATTGGTTAAAGACGGAATAGGTAAATAAGCAGTAAAATAAGTTCTAACATTCCTTAAAGAGTGATTAAATACGAAAAGGTGTTTTTAACACGTAACACCCAATACACGCTGATTCATCTATCAATATTTCTTGACCGTTGGCATCATGAGCGATTCATTTCCAGGTATTGTTAAGTCCGTGTCCATTTGGCCACGAAATATTTCTTGCACATCGGTATAGGTTGGAGCCTGTGGATTCACCAGTATGTGAGTGTGGGTATAAAGTGGTCGATTTAGATCACATTATTCTGAGTTGCCCTAGATATCAACAATACAGGACTTAGCTGATTTGCGATTTGGCGAACCTGTCAATAAGGTTTCCTACAAGGGTGGTTGGTTTTTTCGCCAAGAACAACTTTAAAGCGTACGAGGTTTTGCTTAAATTTATTAGAAGCCCGGGGATTCAAGGTTAACTTAGGCGTTTTGGTACCTTCGTTACCTCTCTCACCGTGATTCTTTCATGTGTGTGTGATAGTTCCTTAAACTTTTCCTTCGAACCGCTAATGGGTCTTACTTCAAGTGGCTAATGGGCAGAGATCCCGAAAAAGCCAAAATAAAAAAATTATGAAGCACGCCTGAGGTCAACTGAAGAAAGACTTATAACATATATCTCACACATCATAACTAATAGCTTAATTTAAAATTTAATTTATTATTACAATACTTACAGAAACTATGCTTTCATTGAAAATTATATGCGGAACAATTACACATTAGACTTACAGTTCTTTGCAGATATTTCATCTTCTGTGGCTAAAGTAATCAAACGCATTACGGTTTCTTAGGTAACCGTGAATAATGAATAGTGATACAAATGTCTATCGTTTTCTCAAACTACAAGCTGAACAGCGTCTGCTTATAAATCACATAGAGATTATTATATAAATGATAACAAAAGAGTAAGAGTTTTACACGGTAAACGCATATATAAGCGGAATACTTTACATGAAACAACAACAAACAAGTTAATTCAGTGTTGATTTAAGAGAAAGCAAAACAGGTGTACCAGAATTTACGGTTGGTAGGTGTGAAAAGAGAAATAGAAAATTCACTTAAATGTAGAGGTCATTATGCAGAGAGAGAATACATTCAATTTTCAAGAGGTTGAACTTAGTCAAGTGCAATTTCCTAGTTCCTTGAATGTTTTTAACCGACTTCTTGTATGTAGTACTCTGAATAGCATGAATGAAGCTTTCATGGTCTTAACGAATTTACTTTTAATTCTAACTGGGTACATAAAAGAGGTACGTGACTCAATGGCGTAAGGAAATTTGTCTTTTGTGTTTACTAATTATTTTCTTAGGTAAAAGAAAGACCATAACTTTTTTTGACAGGATGTCGAGATATTGAAAAGTGTTTAGGCTCCAGTTTCTAATTTCAGTTTCGATCGCTGTTAACATAGTAATTTTTGCATTTTGTGTTTTTTGATTGTATCTATATATCAGATTCTTACCTATCCATACATAATATCCACTTTAACTTTATCTAAGCGAAAGTTTCAAATTTTATACGTAAAGCAGATTGCCAATTAAACTGTTAGTATGAATACTAACTAACTTTCATTGTAGGGAACTTAATTGAAAATTGTTACACAAGTTTTGAGTTTTAAAGAGCTTGAAAATAAAAAAACAGAGCCGTGGAGCGGTTAATAGTATTAAGTATCTGAAACAAAGTTGCGATAGTGGAAGGAAAAGCTGCGCGCTTCACTTCAGACGAGATTCTTAACTAAGCAGACTTTTTCATGGATAAAGAAATTCGCGTAGCAATTCTTTATTAAATATAGTAAATTATCACAAATTTTAAAACGTTTGTTCTTGTTTTTGTAATGTCGTAATTGTGTTTTTAATGAACTTAATTATTGCACATTGCTGCTTAACATCTCAACTTATTTAATCTACTGTTTCTATCTTTCCCCACTGATAAAGACTACATTGTAGTCGAAACGTTTGGATATGTTAATTATGTAGGACTAATTAACAAATAAATCTATTTAGCCACATCCCACAAAAGGTTTTATTTAAAAATGCTTTGTATTTACTCAATGAGTGTTTAGATTGTTTAGAAGTATGTCTTCGAGTTAGTGTAATGTAAGACCTTGATGTTTTCTTATTCTTAATTGGAAATTTTCATAATGTGCTTGTACCGAGTTAACGAGGATTATAAATGAGCTTGTGCATTTACTTGATGGAATCCAAGTTTTTGTTTGTGAGTGATAGCATATGTAGACGTGTGATATGTAGTCGAAACTATCATTGCTTTTACTTCATATCAATTAAACAATGAAGGAATCACGCTTGTGCAGCGCCTCCACCAAAATTTTAACTCAATTTTTCTCTAGCATTGGTAAATAATGTATACAATTTGGTATTAGCGATTCAATATTGATGTATATAGTTTACGTTTTCAGTATCATAAATATATAACTAAACGTGTGAAAAGCAAATAATTATTTTAAAACTGACAATTTATGCATCTACTTAACCAGGTTTAAATAACTTTAAATATATGTTATATCTTTGCATAATTTACTTGTTCCTTTTCATTCATTCATCCATTAAGTTAGGGTGGGTACCTAAAGTCCGGGTACTTGAGCTAGGTGCTTATTGTACCATCCCTATTAAGTCTCTTATTTCCACTCGAACAGCTTGGTGTTCTCTATAAAGCCCAATATCTTGCCCAGTGGAAACTTGAGAACCTTCGGGGGCTCCAATAGATCTCTCCCGAAATATTTAATTTATTAATTCCTCATATGTGCAGATTACATGTAAACTCGTTTCCTCCTGTAGTTCGCATCTTCTGCACCACGGTTCGCTTACCCGGCCTGTGTTGTATAGATGCTTTTTCAGAGGACAGTGTCTAGTTACCAGCCCAGTAATGGTTTTAGCTTCTTTCTTACTGCGCTTGAGTAGGTTATCAGAGAATCTAGTATCCCCATCCGCTATTAGCCACTTTGGTATGGAGTTGACCTTCAGTCGATCTCCATTTCTTTATACTTTCTTTATCTAACCAGATCCAGATCTCCCTTCTTACGGAATCCTTAGTAATCCCATATACGGACTCTGGACCCGTGAAGTGTCTTTTAAGACCTCTTTGGCTAGTTCGTCGGCTATTACATTTCCCTTTATATCCTCATGTCCCGGCACCCAATTCAGAGACACCGTGTAGTCTCGTGCCTGTGTATTGAGGGATTGTTTGCATTCTCTAACTAGTTTCTAATCCTGCCATATGAACTACCACGTATCGGTTTTGGACCTAAGAACGGCAGCTCGCTGGCGCGTCTTGCTGACGTGTCAGCTACTCCATTGCTTCTGATCCAGACAGAGTGACCTGACACCCATCTCAATGTAACATTTAGATGTACCGCCCGCTGTTTAAGTTTTCTGTGGCCTCCCAGTACCACCTTAGAGTAAAATCTGACGCCCGCAAAGCTTTGAGGGCAGCTTGGCTGTCGGAGATGATTTCTACTTTCTATTCTTGCGCAGGCAGTTTGAGATGCCTTCAGCACAAGTCTGGAAATACATATATTCAGTGTTGCAATATATTGACCTTGTACCACCGTCTGTGCAGCTACTTAAAAATTATTTGACAGATCGATTACAATATGTTCATTTCCTTAATAGCGTTACTTTCCTGAGGAGTGCAACCTCCGGTGGACCTCAGGGGTCTATACTAGAACCAGTGTTGTTTACCATTTATTTATCTAAATTGGCCTAAGTAGTGAGTCACTATAAATTACATAATTATGCAGACCATACGCATCTCTTTTGCAGCTGATGGTACTGATCAGGCAGCATCTGGATGAAGATTTGGCACCTGTGAAACTATTTGAAGAAGCACATACCCTAAAGTTAAATCTTGAGAAGTCGGGTATAATGGTTTTCCTTGTGAATCACAGAACATTAATAATGCTAAACTGTGCACTGTGGTGACTGGCAATAATATCCTCGCCATCAGTGATACTGGTAAAAATCTACATTTGGACTGTGGTTTAAAATATATGGAGCATATTCGTGTATACGCTGTATTCGGAGGGCATTTGGAGTACTGAAAACTTTACGCTTTCATCAATCAGTTCTACCACAACGTACTAAAATATTGTTATCGAACGCATTGGTTATGTCACATATTAATTCCGCTGACATAGTGTTCACCACGCGCACACTGGTTTCTAGGACCCTATTTTTTGGCCAAAATTAGTAAAGTTGACTGGAATATGAAAATTTGACGTTGGAAGCATTTTAGATAGTTTGTAGTAAGTACTTTAATCGTTTCTGCATCCTAGTTGAAGGGGAGAATGAAAACAAATAAGGTGTAAACCATGTATTACAGTGTACACTGTATTGAATCAGTAACTGTGCAAAAAATCCAACTCTTTCAAAATTGTTGTGTTCGTTTGATTTACGGTTTGAGAAAAGAAAGATATTATCTTTAAATAGAACGTAATCAAGTTGCTAGTTTCAAAATCAAATTTCCACTGACAGTTCGTCAAATTCTTATGAAACAATTCGGTGGGTCACTTATACAATAATGTCTACGAATTTGCTTTATATTATACATGTTTATTACTATTGTTATATGTCCAAACAACGTCAATAACTCTTTAATATTGGTTTTATCACGAAAATTGGTATGTGATAAGCTGTACTTTAATGTTTTGCCTCGATGTAATTATTTTCCAATATATTTTTAGAAAATACCTTTATATATGCAAATTATTGAAACCTACATATGTTTTCTAATTATTAAAAAGCACTGAAAAGGAATTCAATTCGAAACCTTTTAAATTCCGGTTCATTACTGATTGTGAGTAGCATTGCCAGCTTATTACTGTACGTACCATCGTTCGCCGTACAAAAGTTAATGACAGTAAGCCGATAATCTAGGGGGAACGAGCGCCTATTCAGCATACCAATATGTAATGCATTATCCTTGTCCCCAACCTAATTATTAACCGATCAATAGCCTTTTCTGGCCAGGTCATGGGTTATGTTTCATTAGAAGATTAGCAACAAGAAAAGACCTAATTACAAGCGGGTTATTCTATTAAAACGTCAGTCTACAATTTGTTATAATAATCTCGTTATTTTCTCTAGCAAAGTTATTTTATTTTTTGTAGATACCATCCTTTTAGCTATTTTTGTATTAATTTTCTTGCTATATTTATTTGTTAACGATAATTTGATATTTTTAATGATATTTCCGGATGCACTGTATGTAATCTTGAAAGAATTGGAAATAGCGTATTACGATTAAATATTTTTGATAGTTGAAGGAAACGATCATCCAATTCGTAAGCAGATGGGTATGTTCAATGTATCTTCGTCTAGGAACTGATATGAATACGGTAAGATTTGACATGATAAACGCAAAATTTGGTATTGACACGTGATGGAGATATATTTTGCCGGAAGGGAAGCGAATATATTGCATGATTTATTGATTTTTGGTCGTGTTTAGAAGTTTACTTTGCTGTAGTTTTTTTCTTACTTTCCTTCTTGGCACTGTATATCTGCACATTAAATATTTTATAAATCTGCAGAAAGTCAATAGCGTCGCTGAAATATAGTCCTTTTGGACATGCCAACTAAATTTTATTTATACACAGGAAGAAAGGGTGCTGTTTGTATTATACGGGGTGTTTCAACGAGATTGCTTCATTAAAAATGCGCAGTAATAGAAGTATTTATGGTACAAAAACAAGATTTTGAGGCAGTTGATTATGTATTTTTGCGCCCCAGGAGTCAATGCACTTTTGGGTAGTTACGTTGTTATGTTCTGTGAAATGCAGTCCCTATATTTGTCTTGGTTTAATATTTGGGTATATAATTCGCGATGGTAAGTTTAATATGTATCTTGAGTGTATAGAAAATTGCCCAGACTTAGATATTTTTTATTCACAAGTCTTAATTGACAAATCCACATAATAATTTTAAAACAAAACAATTAACATATTTAGGGTGAATTCACTTACTAGATACGAACGTGAAATTGTCATAATTAATTAATTCTGACGTATAAACACGTTAAAAAGGCCACTTATAATTTCAGTTTTTAAAGCCTTGTTTTAAGAATTCTGGCCGTATGGAAACACCATAGCAATACATTATGTAAGGTAAGTATTTGTTCTTGTATATGGGCTTCTTTATACACCTGATTTCTTTTCAGCTAGCACAAAACACTTATCGCATATTTTCGTAAAACAAAAATATGTCCAACCGCTATTTAATAAACTCGAGTGCTATAGTATTAGGGGGATTGTCGTCAATTGGTTTTTATCTTCACTTTCTGATAGGGTACAATTAGGAGGCAATTGGAGACATCATGGGGCCATCTTGGAGATATTTAGAGCTAGCCACGTGTTGGGCTACATTCCCAAGGCTTGGAGAGATACTAGAGTTGTATTCATTCTGAAACCTGGAAAGGATACATACTACCATCCGAAATCATTCAGACCAATTAGTCTCACATCTTTTATGCTGAAGACTATGGAAAAAATTATACACCTAAACATTACAGAAGAAGCACTTGCTAGGTATCCTCTGCATCCTCAGCAATAGGCATACCAAATGGGCAAATCAGGAGAGGCGGCTCTGCATAGTTTGGTGGGAATGATTCGAAAGGAGCATAAATCAAAAGGAAGTTGCCCTTGCAGTATTTTTAGACACCGAGGGCGCCTTTGATAACACATCAACGCCCTCGATCAACCGATCTTTAATGGACCGGAACATTGACCACACGACTAGCAGATGGGTTGACTGCATGCTAAGAGGCAGAGTGGTCTATGCCAAGATGCTAGATAAAAATATTGCCATGAGGACCACTAGAGGGTGCCCTCAAGGGGGAGTACTGTCACCGCTGCTGTGGAACTTGGTCGTGGATGATCTCGTCAGATCATTAAACGACAAAGGAGTATGGACGCAGGGGTACGCAGGTGACATTGTCATCGTAGCTAGAGGGAAGTTCCAGGGCGTGGTGGCGGGCATCATGCGTAATGCACTGCGAATGGTGTCTTTCAAAAGGAGTCTCAGTTAATCCACAAAAAAACAAAGTTGATTGCCTTTACCAACATGAGAAAACTCAATGACCTAGGCGGCGTTAGACTGTTTGGACAGGAGTTACAATTAACCAAGAAAGCAAGTATCTGGGTGTTACTCTCGATGCGAAACTCAGCTGGAAAAATCACTTAGTCGAAACAACGACCAGGGCTACGCAACTATTCTGGCGCTGCAGGAGAGTTGCTGGCAAAACCTGGGGATTAAAGCCGAGGGTGATCCATTGGCTATATACTGCCATGATAAGACCAGCAATAACATACAGGACAGTAGTCTGGTGGAGGAGGACAGAAGTGTCCTCTGCAGTGAAACTGCTAACCGCTGTCCAGAGACAGGCATTGCTGGGTATCACTGGTGCAATTAACAGCACAGGGACCGCCTCTTTGGATATCATTGTGGGCCTCCCCCCGCTGGAGCTTTATGTAAGAGCGGAGGCAATGAATGCGATTCTTAGACTGAAAGGCAACAACTTGCGGCATCGCAACTTCAGGGTGGGAGTTTGATCATTGGTTATTATTTATGGTATAAATGATATAACAAGTATCATCAATTTATTGATGATTTATGCTAAATCCGTCCCTGCAATTTTTCTTAATGCGGATCTGTCGAAATGAACGCTGTGGCCTGAGTGGAATTTAATTTTGACCACGAACATAAAACGTGCCGACACCAAGTATAATATTACCATATATATAGTCTGTCCCGCTGCACTCCTAAAAACATGTTTACTGATTAGGAAGATCATGCAGTGCCTTACATCAGCCCGTATCACAAATGAAGGCGCGAATCAAGTCGCACCTTGTCAATTAATTGCACATGTTCTTCAGGATCCAAGGCAGTTTGTATCTTGCTCATTATTTCAACAATCCTGAGGTGGTTGACTTTTCCTTGCAAAAACTATGTTGAGCACTGGTGATGACGTTTTTTTTGTGATACTACTCTGTCAATTGTAAAGAATTATCGACTTACTAGTTTCGTCTAGATGGCCACCTTCAGAGCCATGTTAAATTCAACGGGAAAATATAAATAAAAATCACTTTGTATTATTTTTTGCCTTTGAATTTAACTAACATGGCTCTGGAGATGACTATTTAGCCGAAACTAGTAAGCCGATTTTTTAAAATTGATTGAGTATTATACCAGTTGTTGTATCACTAACAAAATAGTTTTAATTCTTGTACCGTAGTGATACGGTAAGGATAGAGTTGCAAGTCTTTGTGTAGATTGACATTGACTCAATTACCTAGTATAATAGATGTTTTCGGTGCGTCATTCATTATTTGTTAAGCGTTGGCAACGACTTCTTTGGTACTTTCCTTTAGTGTTCCATTATCAGATTTTCGAAGGATGCTACCAATTTCGTGCAACAGACTTACGGCTCTAACAATTTTTTTTTGTTAACTATATCCACTTAACAGCAAAATTTGAAAACTGTGTTTAAAAAATTTCTAAGCAATTTTAAACAGAATAAATCGATTTCAATCAACGTTGGTGCTATCACGAAAGTAACTTTCATCTAAGGATGTTCATTGTTCTAAAGAAAACAGCATATTTACAAGTTTTGCGTTGAAGTTACACCAACAACAATCCCTTGTTTAGCCATGAAAACAGCTGATTAAGGAAATGAGCTTCCTTGAAGCGCGAAAGCAGGTTATTTGGCTTATCAAAACGAAATTATTCTGACAATTATTAAGTATACAATTAGAAGTTATGGCCGTTTCCTTATTCTATTAAAAAATCACACGTAACTTGATGATGTTTTCAGATAAACACTTGTTATTTAGAGTAATTTGTTATCGGCAATTTAACACCAGTAAATAAATAACAAACTGAAACTAAAATCACCCAATTAATTAATTAATTGCGGTCTATTGTACATTGTTATTAAACATAATGTAGTAATTAAGGAATAGTAATAATATAAATAATTATTTCATTAAATAAAATATATTTAAATATAAATCAAATGCAGAAGCATATACAGAAAATACACGTTCACAAATATGTACTTCACAAATATACGTTCACAACTAGACAACGATTCAAAATTTATAATTAATAAATTCATCAAATGAGTAGAATGTTCGTTTCAGTAATACAGCCTCTAATTATGGCCAAATGCATTTAAATAAGAGATCTACTACAGAAGAAGAAAGTTTATTGAAGAAAGAGGAACTCTTGTAATAAAAAGATTTTTTACAAAGAGAGGTATCTGTCTTTGAAAGATTAATATTATTGTATTAAAGTATTATGAGAATAAATATCGATTTCGATTATTATCGAAAGTTTATTGAAGAAAGAGGAACTCTTGTAATAAAAAGATTTTTTACAAAGAGAGGTATCTGTCTTTGAAAGATTAATATTATTGTATTAAAGTATTATGAGAATGAATATCCAACCGATAAGTATGACTATTTCTATGTTTATCAATGCTGTCCATGACCCATAGATAATCAAAGAATATAAAGTAAAAGTTTTATCAGAAGCAAACAAGGGCCGACAGTGGAGCCTTTTCTTATGGGGGGGAAAAATCTTCAGAAAGATACTTGCTGGGATGTTGGTTGCAGGTAGTGTGGGATTCCTACCCACTAAAAACCCCTCCTCTCTTCGCACTCTGCTCCTGGAACCGCTCGCGCATTACTTCAGGGCAGGTGTTATCTATAATGTCGCTAGGCACTAAGTCATTACTAAGCCTTACCTTGGCTTCCTGCCATAATCTTTCGTCGTTCTCTTTGTTTTCTATAATCATTCTTATAGCGTTATATTCCAGGTCTCTTCCGTGGCTGTTAGTCTTTTCTTAGGCTCGTTTTACTAAAGATTTGCCCTGCTGACTTCTGGTAAGCCTCTCTTGTTAGTTGCCATCTGTCGCATACAAAGAGGGTATGTGTTACATCATCTGGTTCTCCACAGTATAGGCAGCTGTCTGTGAGGAGAGGCGTTTCTGCTATAACGTTGGCCGCCTCTTCCGAAATTGTTTTGTATGTACTACAAACCCTGATGGCCATCAATTGCTGGATCATGGTTAGTTTACCGGTCAAGATTTTATCTATCTGCGAGCTCACAACACTGGCAAATACCCGGCGCTTTGTTGATCGTGGGCCTCCCACATTTGGCATGAATCTCGCTAATGCTGCTGTGGTCTTTTCTGCCTTTTCGATGGTTTTCGTCACTTGGTCCGCAAATTTCAGTTTCTGATCCAACCATACTCCTAGGTTTTTAATGGACTTACTTGTGGCGATCGTTATCTCTTGGACTCGGAATTCTACTGAGGCTATTTTTCGCTTTTTGGTAAGAAGCATGGCTTCTGTTTTTTTTGTGGTACTAAATTGTAGTCCATGCTACTGTAGCCAGTCAGACACCTGTTGCATGACTATGTTCGCCTTTTCCATCATGCTAGTTTCATCTTTAGCTGTGACCACTATAGCGACATCATCTAAAAACTCACAGGAAGCTGTTAGCGGTGGTATGTATGTATATAAATGGAAGGATGTTACATTGCGACCTAAAAGATCTGTTGTGTCCCCTATTCTTGCTGCTTTTGAGCTGGCCTTCCAATCTTATTCCTTTCAGAAAGTATAGGATATCAGAGGGCCCCAGTCTAGGTAAGTCTCCCTCTTCGATTTTACATGCTCCCAGGTGCGACGCCCTCGAGTTGCACAGTGCTACGCAGTTTGAGAGGAGGTGGATGGGTGTTTCATTCTATTCCCACAAAATCTACATTCAGATTCCTTTTCCAATCCAAGCTTACGCAGGTGTCCTTTCAGTCTACAATGGCCTGAAAGTATTCCTGTTAATATGCGAACGTTGTTCTTACTCAGGTTGATGCATTCTGTAAACCTCTTCTGGTTATAAGTTCCCAGAAGAATTTTACTTTGCCTCATTCCCTGGAGATTTTCCCAGTAACAGGATTGTCTCTGCTCCATTTCTATTTTTAGTTTCTTCAGTATTGTACTGCTACTTAACCCGCAAAAGGGTTCAGGCCATACAAAAGGCATTCCAGCCTCTTTTTTTGCTAGATTATCCGTTATTTCGTTTCGTTCCAGTCCCATGTGACCCGGAACCCACAGGAGGGTTACTTTATTTCTTTTGCCTAGCTCATTTAATTTTCATAGGCATTCCCAGACCATCTTCAAACTGATTTCATATGAGCTCAGCGCCTTGATGGCTGCTTGACTATCGGACATGATGATAATCTCCGGCCTTCGATAATTTCTATCAATATTGAACTGAACACATCTTTCAATAGCGTGTATTTCCGCCTGAAATATACTTGGGGATATTTTCCCAAGCTTTCGAAATATGTGGTTCTAAGCTCATTTATTCCTATTCCAGTTCCCTCTGCCGTTTTGGAGCCATCAGTATACCATTTGATGGCATTTCTATTCAAGTTCAAGATGGTGTTATGATTCCACTCGCTCCTGTTACTGAGCTTTATGATGAATTCCTTCGCAAAGCTGAATTTTTGTTGTTGTGGTAACTCCATCCTCAAAAGATCGTCATATATTACGTTCTGGAGGGTTGGTCCTAGCACTGACCTCTGGGGAACTCCGCTAGTGACTTGTATTGTTTTCCTTGTACCTTCCGCCTACATTGTTATTGCCCTTCGCGAGAGGTAAGACGCTATGACATTCCACAGGCTTCCATCTATTTTTCTTCCGTTTAGTTCTTCCAGAATTGTGCTCCACTAGGCATTGTTAATCGCGTTTCTTACATAGCGTGCTATAACTGCGCCCAGTCTCCGAAACCTTCAGCAATAATTCCCGGCCGCTTTACCTAGCTGGATCACTTACTGTATTGCACCTATTGTTTGTCGACCTTTCTTAAACCCCATATGGAGTTCCAGCAAGTCCACCTATTTTGTCCAATTCCTCCTTCAATCTTATCAGTACCAGTTGTTTGTATAACTTTCCCTCTACGTCAAGGAGACAGATTGGTCTATAGGACGACGGTTCCTCTAACGGTTTATTTACTTTCCTTAGGAGCATCAACTTGGCATGCTTCCAGATGGTCGGAAAGTCTGCATTTCTGACAAGATCGTATATAGATATACATTTCCAGCGCATAATCTGGCTTGTTTAATGCGACGATTTTCAGGACTTCTGCTGGTATGTTCCCTGTTCCTGATGCCTTGTTAGTCTTATACTATTGCCTACTACTGCCAGGCGCAGTTCCTCTATCGTAAATTTGAGGAAAGTGGTATTTTTCTCCATTGCCCACTCCTGCAGCGGATGGGAAGGAAAAAATGACGTGCTATTCTTCCCATTGTTGATATGGATATTTGCGGTCTTGGCTGATGCCTAATCATATTTTTCATAACTATAATAGTATTTCTAAGTTACTTCTGAAGCCTCCTTATAGTTACTCCACAAGACGTCATTTGTAGATGGTCAATTTTTGCTCGCTTTTCTGCTATTTTCGACAGTGGAGTTTGCCGTCCACTGCCGTGCACTGCCCGCTTCTGTAATTTGAAAATTTCTAATAAGAATTTCTAATTTTCTATTCTTGTAATAGCGAAACCCCAGCGAGGAAGATTAACTAATATTTTATTGATTAAGACACAATTGTGTGTATAATAAGTCAGGAAACACAATTAATGAAAACACAATTAATGAAGCCACCACCAAACTAAAAAACAAAATTATAGAACAATAAATGAATAATCTTAATAATAAGATACAAAAACAAAAAAAAAGGAATTTATAAACAGAAAGAAAAACAAAGCAAAAGAAGATCGTATTACTCTCCGAAATATTCAGCCACCGAATAAAAGAAATGTTATAACAAAAATGCTGTTAGTTACTTTCGAAAACTTTTATAACTATCATGACATCTAATTTCGTTGGGTAAATGATTAAATATTTTTATTCCTAAGTTATATGCACCTTGACTTATAATATTCATTGAGCTAGTAGGTAAGTGCAGTTGATCTTTTATTCTAGTGTCATAATCATGAATTTTCGCGTTGGTCGGAATATTTACTTTTGACTGGTATATGTAACATGACGATTCAAAAATGTATAAACATGAAAGAGGAAGGATTTTATATTTTTTAAAAATTGGTCGAAAGGAATCATAAAAATGAGCTCCAGCAACACCTCTAATCACAGACTTTTGCGTTAAAAATACTTGATGCGAACTTGCCGAGTTTCCCCATAAGAGTATACCATACTGTAATCTAAACTGAATTTCAGCATTGTACAGTGAAATTAAACAATCCACAGATACCTGAGACCTTAAGCGTTTAAAAGCAAAAGTTTTTTAGTGTAACTTTTGCACAATACTGTCACATTGCTCTTTCCATATAGACGTATGATCAAAAATAACTCCTAAAAATTTAGTACTATCACAGCAAAATAATTCTTTTTTTGTTTATAGTTAAATTGTAATGTTCGATACTCTTTTGTCTGGCATGAAATACCATGTATTTTGTTTTTTTCTAAGCTTAAAAACAGTTTGTTTTGCGAAAACCAATTGCATAAGTTATTTAATGGAGAATTTGTTGTGTTTTCAGTAATATGAGTATTTATATTAGGAGCTGTTAACATTACGACATCATCAGCATAAATCGTCAGGTATATATTTGATAGAAACAAGACTATATCGTTTATGTATAAATTGAAAAGTGTTGGACCTAGCACTGAACCTTGTGGAATTCCAGAATCCGTGGGTAACCACGATGATTCAATCAAAATATCATTTCCTTCATTGTGTCTGTAACATACTTTAGCACTTGCATTCTGTTGTTAAAATATGAAGCAAACCAGCGCCCAAGTACTCCTCTTATTCCATATAATTTAAGCTTTTGTACCAAAATTTCATGTTGTACACAGTCTAAGGCTTTCTGTAAATCGCAGAATACACCAATAGCTGCTTTATATTGATCGATATTTTTTAAGATATTGCAATAAAACTCAATTAATGCGGTGGAGGTAGACTCTCCCTTTTTAAATCCATGTTGATTATTACTAATAATGCTATGTTTGCCAAGAAAAGAATTTAAACGGTCTAACATAAATTTTTGAAATTACAGATGTCAAAGCTACTGGCTTATAATTTGAAATATCTGTAACTATGCCTTCTTTATAAATTGGAATAATGGAAGATAATATCGCATGCGTGATTCAAAGAGAGCAAAGTGAAACGCGCCCTTAGAAAGTTCTGCTTTATGACTCTGAGAGCATAGCAAGAAGATGATAAGCCTCTAGATAGCTGCTGCACGTGCCTTGCCCACCCCAAGCGAGCATCCACAACAACCCCAAAAAAATTAACTTCGAAAGAGGGCTAAAGAAGACTGGTATTAATGAATATGTTCCATGTTTATAAAGCAAAAATGTAGTTTTATTAGTATTTAGGATGATTTCACTTGCACCAAATCACTCGCAGATTTTAGTTAAGTCACTATGTATTAAATTTTCCAAATCCTTATGATTAGAGGCATGCCACGTATGGGAAGAATCGTCAGCGAAAAGAACCGTGTGTGATTGGCGAGCAAGGTCGTTAATAAATATTAAAAATAACGTTGACCTCAGCACCCAGTCCTGGGGCATACCACACACGACTCTGCTAATTTTCGAATTAACGAAGTCGTTACCGACTTTCAACCTCACATATTGACAGCGATCAACTAAATATGAGCGAAACCAATCATTAATTTTACCTCTAAAGTCACAGCTTGCAAGTTTGCAAAGAAGTACAGAGTGGGAAACACAATCAAAAGCTTTAGATAGGTCGCAGAATATGGTGGCACTCATTTATTTATTATTAATATTTTCAAATATATGATATAAGGAATCATAAACAGCATCTGCGATAGACACTCCACGTCAAAAGCCATACTTACAACCAGATATACAATAAAATCAAAATTATCTCTAGGGCCTGAAATATCATTCTTGTAATTTTATGATATTTTAGGAGGGAATTTCAAAAATAAACTCCGCCGAGGGTTTTCAAACAATACACTGTTTCAATAAAACGTATTGTTATTTTAAAATTATTTCTATATTTCCCAGCGGAGAGCTTTTATTCTAAAAAGCACATGCACCTCGATTGACAGCAAAGCGCTACATATTATATTTAACTGGCAATAATATTTACCCAAGAGAGCTCTTATTGTTATTGTTCTGGGAGCTCTCGCTCCGACAAGGGCCCGAAGTATTTCGTTTTAATTAGTTAAGTCAAAATATTAAACGGAACTTCTGAGATTGTTCTACAAGGACAACAGTTGCACAATTCCCAGGCTTTTGATTACAAGTCGGGCTTAAACGTTTAACGTATTCCTTCGTATGTACGTGTGTATTTGTGCGAAAGGGAAGATTAAATAACGCTATCTTAGCTGGTATATTAATGTTCAAAGAATACTTTAGCCCGTTCTGAACCATTAGTGTAGTACGTATGTGTGTATAAATATAATATGCATACGGGGAAGAGTAAGCTTGCTATTAACGATAATTATTAACATACAGATGCTCTCGGTTAGCGACAACGGAAACTTGATGCATGTACAAAGGCAGAATCTTAATTTAGTTATTGCTGATGCTACAGCAGAATTGCGAAACATTAAGTTATTATTACGAAATATTAAGTTTAAAGTTACAATCTCTGAAACTTATAAATATATTCAACATAACAGTAGAATAAGTCTCTCTCAATTACTTTCATGAGTGTTCTATTATTTAAATTCAGAAATAAACAATATATCATTTAAAACATCAAAAGGAAATGTCCAAACTTGTACTGGTTTCAATTAAGTTAAACACTGACAAATACTTTCCATTATTCTAACAAAGGAAGACAGGTAAATGTGTCTCACTGATTTAAATCAAACTTGGTGGGTTTGTAGACTGATGTAGCTTAAGAACAACAGTAAGTTTCTTAGCTGCTAAATTCCTTATTTTCTGGGGTGGGGCGCCCTTGTTTCTATCTACAACTGCATAATATATAAATATAAGACAAATCCAAAAAAAAGTTAAGTTAAAAACTTCCACCCTAATACCTTTTTTCAAATTGTAAGATTTTTATTTGTTAAGAAAATACAAGAGGTTTTGTACAATTCATCCACATACACTAAACATGCCACAAACTAACTCAATTTATAGAAAAAAAAACAATAACTAGAAAACTTACTGCTGTGAACTGGCACCCCGTTTTTCGCAAATTCAGTTTTTGTCATGTTTTACTCCGTTCAGCCTTTGTCAATGTTTCGAGAGAATTTTCACAGATGTAGATTTTATTTTTATATAAGATTAAGTTAATGAGTTAATTATTTAATTTATTTATTTGTGTTCAGTTTTTTTAAATTAACTTCATTTATTTAGATGTCTTTTATTTGCTTTTGTATGTTAGCGCCTTTTCTTCTAAATGTTGGCGTGTTGTTTGTGCAGCTGCGTTGTACGTAGTCGATAGTAGGATTTTTGTTACAAAAACGACTGGCATTGTATGAGGCAGTTCCTTGGTCGACTGTCAGCGTGAGTACATGTATTTTTAAATTGTTTGCTGCCATTTTGTTAATACTTTTGATATCTAAAATTGATTCGCATAATTTGTTTTATTTCGTCCATCAAGGAATTCGTTTAATAATAATTGTTGTTATATTGGTGTGTGCACACCAAAGGTGTAAGATCATTTATTATTTTCGTGCAGGAAGATTTAGTTGTAATTCTCTCTTTATATTTTAAAGAATTATTTTTTTCCGTTTTTCATTTTTCTGTTTCATTTTATTATTAATCACCTCGGGTTGGGTGAATAGAACCTTTGTGCTTGCTTTTAGTTTTTCATTCTGTTTTTTACTAGAAATTGTCCACGTTTAATTTTGTTTGTGTTAATTTGAAACTACGGATGGATTGTTTTGAAAAAAAAAAAAATATCTTCCTGAACTAATTAATCTTTTGCTTTGACATAGGATTTAGCATTGTCCTATTGTAATTTTAGAATCCCGTGCAGTTTTGATTTAGGCCAGAACCCTCTGTTCACGGGGTTTTTTTTTCTGCAAAATTGTAATTACCTTTTTTTTCTTTCTTTTTTATAATAAATTTTTGATTGTTAATTAACGTTGTTGAGTTAAAATTCTGTTCTTTTATTTTTAATTAAACCTTTTAAATTTTTGGGATAATTAAGAAAGTCAGATTTATTTCACCCACAATTTACTTGTCGTGGTTAGATTCAAGTTTTAATTCGCTAGGGTAACTCTGAGATTAATTGTTCTTTTGCGCCCTTTTAATTTTTATCTGTTGAGCTAGCTAATTTAATTTTTCCTTTTTCATTTTGCATTTTCAATTCAGTCAGTACACAGCACTACGTATTTGATGTGATTGCATACATGTGGGAAAATTCGTTTTAATATATTATAAATTAGTAATTTATTTTAATTTAAATTTTCAGTTATCCAGCTTAAATTTTGCTATAATAACGGTAACGTTCAACTACGTTTATTCATTAATTTGTTTCTGTTTGTGCCATTTCGCCGGTTCGAATCTTACTTTCAACTGTTAGTATATCGCGTCTCTACGCGCTGCATATTTATTCTACACGCGCCTCAATCCTTATCTGCGCCGTATACCTATATAAGCCGTGCATTTATCGCAATCATGGCAGATTTCGCCGATACCTGATCCTCCTTGCTGACCCGACTATAAATAGTAGTCGCCCTTCGGGTATGACACGACAATCGTTTTTTCTGTTCCTGTATGGTTGTAGACAGTGGTCGCTCATCGGGCGTGACACGACGCAACGTATTCTATTAGTGTATTCGATATCGCATATTTATTGAATTTATGATCGCTAATAGTCAACATTGCTAATATTCTGTTACAAACAATATTCCTTTCTGCACTATCGCTGCTTTAAGGAATACAATTGTAATACGCTTTCTTTACATTTGAAACAGCTACAGCACTATAATTTTAAGACTTCGCTTTAACAAATACTTAATACATGGAAGCATAAAATGGATACATTTCTAATTTCGTAAGTACGAAAGTACCGTTTCAATTCACAATATGCTAAAATGTTGCATGGGATGAAACGTCATGACAGTATCTGTTAATTCGTATCAATTAAATAGTGAAATAATTGCATTTCATGCAGCGCATCCACCAATTGTGAAGACAATTCTTTCTCCACTGTTGGTTGCTTGAATGCACTTATAATCTCAACCTTTAGGGTTAGCACTAATACAACAAATAACCTTTATTAATGTGTATCCATGTAATTAATTTAATAGTATTTTAAAACAGTTATAAGGAAAAGACAATGTGTCACTTCAATTTTATCCGCAATAACGTTTATTACATAATCTATTTGTCGAATGTAAATTGTTATTCATAACCATTACGATAAACTATACCAAAGCAAAACATTGTTTATATTACTAAAATGCTATTGCTTGTATTTCTTTTTTGCTAGTTCGGAGTTTTTAAAACCAAATTGGTGTTTTTAAATGTTTGCTTGTTTGCTATGAATTATTTTCTATGTAAAGACATTTAGCAGTGTGACACACGCAAATGTTTCATCTATCGATGTAAAATATTCGTTTATACAAGATTCATTTGTGTTTTCCTTTCAAGTAGTTTGTATTGTATTCATGTTTCTTACGCGGTGAGTTTTTGTTGGTTGTAAAATAGTTTAATATTATTAGTTTGGTACTTCCTATATAGCTTGTATAAACAGATCTAGTTGTTTTAGTATGCTTCTAAAGTCCAACAAAGTTGGTTCAAGAACAAAGTGAATTAGATGTGAGTGTACACATAGAACTTTTATTGGAAAAGCAGATATTAAAGTTTCATACAATATTCTAAAGCTATCTGAAGAGTTCACGTGCTCATCATGAATGAAATTCCAGTTTAATCTAGGAGTATAATTTTTTTTCGTTTTATTGTGACTGCTCGACATTTTCTTACCCGTATCAATCAAATAAAAATAATTTCTGATATGCAAAATGAAAATTATATAGGAGAGGAAAGTAAGTAAGTAGAAGTTATTTTTATATAGAATCTATTTATATAAAAATAGCTTCCATCAGCTACCTATCGTTTAACATGACTGGCACTATTCAACTATATTTGAATTACAAGCTAAGAAGAATTTCATTTCCCCTAGTTCTCCCCTTTCAAGTTGTCGTTCTGAATATACCCTCAATAATGCATAAGCTTTCCTGACATCATACACACAGAATACACGACTCTTTTCCTTCGCTATTTCTTTTCCCAGTAGGTCAATGTGGCAGCTTCTACAGCTTCGGCATTAAAACTCTATTCCTTCCTTTTCCGCACTGAGAATTCAATCCGAGTAACATATGGCAAAGTATTTTTTCATATATATTTCTCTGATAATATTATCTCGAATTTATATAACGTTCGCGGGAAATTGGGACCGCTTCAACGCACGGAACAATAGAAATGATAAAGGGATGTGAAGTCTCGGGCGTTCACTGGATAAAAAAAAATAATGTAACATCAGTGAAAAAAAAAAGAAGAAATTAAGGCACTTCTTAAGTGGCTTTGAAAGATACTTGCAAATTACCGCTTTCTTGCATTATTCACAGAGTGAGGAATACCACACAGTTGTGAAAAGGAAAGTTAATATGAGGTAAGAAAGGGGAAGCCAGAGCAATATGATCCTATATAAGTAACTCATGCAGTGAGCCAGAAGCGCACTGGCAATTAGCTAACAGACTCAGGGGTGAATGTAAGATAAATAATGGTATGTAATTGTTCATGATGATGTATAAGTTGAGAAAATGTCTGCTTCGGATGCAAAAACACACCGTCATCTGTCTTCATAGCTTCAAAAGATCTAACTTTATATTATAGCAGATGGAGAAAATAGAATCACATCGGAATTCACGACCTGAAGATATTTAACATGCCTCAGTCGCAAGTAAATAACTAATGTACTAGTCATTTCTTTTGGTCGCAAAATACAATTCAGTAATTGTGCATTAGATGTTTCCCCTTAGCCCCTTGTTGATACAATAAACATTTAAGGAAACCTACTTATTGGAAGTTTTGGATTGGTGGTATTACACTGTTGAAAATATTACGGTGTTGGCGTAAATTTTGCGCTAGTCAAATATTTTAGTGTTGATTTTTCCAAACTTTGCCAGACGAGTTGACTACGCGTATTTAATAGAACCGAAATTACTAGAATTTCGTGTGAATTCTTTGTTCAGATATGAGGATTGACTATTTTTCTAGACATTCAGAAGCGTCAACCAATCAGAATTTTTCCCTCGGATAGAAATATAGAAATCCCACCTATTCTAATACAGTATTGCATTATACGCACCACCTGCATTGCACGTGTATCTGTTTTCGTGTTTGATTCTCCGTATTAACATATCCAAACAAACCACCAAATGTGACTGAATGAAACAAATGTGTACTGATCTGCAAAGTGTAACCTCGTGTTATTAAACGTTAATTCCAGTGGGCATAAAAAATTTCAACATCTTAAAGATGTATTGGGAACATCTATTTACGCAATTAGTTTAGGACTTGAATCAAATAGCATAAACATTCACTTAATTTTATAATGGTTCTCAAAAATCATTTTAAAATTGATACGTTTAGTTGAAACCAAGACTTGTGAATGAGTGGGTTTTGCATATTTATAATTGAGAAAACGTCTTAAAGAGAGAATATTATAGCACTAAGAAATAGGAGTTGCATATGAAGAAGACGTTGTGTTTAGAAAATGGTGTTAAAACACCCAATAGATCGCATTCATTTAGTTAAACAGCTAGTAAATTTGTCATTGTAGATCAAATAAAATGTGACTAGAAGTATTTTATAATTCCACCTGTCAGTTGGACAAAATAACCCCTTAGCAATAGACAATACTTGACTATCTTTGCTCGTCAAATTTAAACTTCTATAGTTCTCGACAAAATAACACGAAAAGAGAGTGGACCTCTCCTGACTATTAAATTAGCCAAAAAAGTGTTAAAATTTTCAACAGTGTAGGTTTGTTTATGACTCAAAAGTCATTGGAAATTTATTTGGGGAATATTTCTCAGAGATTGTCGAAGAAGACATTTTCAGATGTACCCTTTCAACTTCTTGCATAACTGGAAAAAGTATCAGCAATACTTTCTTCCAACTTCTTACACATGAAGTTTTATCAATCATTGCAAATTCGAAAGATAAAAAAATCGTTCGGGTTGGTAAAATACCTGTTACATTAATTAAAAAGATGTTCTAATGACTTCTGTTATTGCCAAAATAACCAATCTCTCAGTAGAGCAGGATTTTCCACTTGCTTTAAAGTCTGCGCCAGCTTTCCCGACTAAAATGGTAATAATAATAATAATAATAGCTCTTTATTTCAAACTGTGAAACATATAAACAATGAAACATACAAAATAACGTTAATAAAGAGAGTATCCATAGAGAAATAAGAATGACATAAAGCTTTAAAAATTATAAAAAATAATCATTGATTGAATAACAAGATAACTCCATTAAATGCGACTTAGTTTTATGTTTAAAATGGTGTAAATTATTGGATTTTTTGATTTCATTAAATTAATCATAAATGATTAATTTGACGCGTATTGTGACCATGTGAGGTGTCAGTAGAAAACTCCAATTTATATTTAAAAATAAAACACAGAACTTCCAAAATGTAAGCATCATAAAACGTTAATATTTTATTAGTCTTAAAAATATCTCTACAAGAAGCCTGATATGGTAAGTTAAATACGATACGTAGATCACGTTTTTGTAATAGAAATATTCGCTTAACGCCATTACCAGATCCCCAGTGAATTACTACATGGGTCATTTTTGAATGAAAATGTGAGAAATAATAAGTTTTAAGAACAGAGGTACTGCACGACCTTTTCAAATTGTATAGAGCATAACATATCTTGGCCAATTTGCAACAAAGATTGTTAATATGGGGCCCCCACTTTAGACCTTCATCTATAATGGTACCGAGCAATTTCGATGATTTATTTAGTTCAATAGAATTACCATTTAATTCAAAATTACTAATATTATATTTATTGTTATTCTTAAATAAGATACAATTTGTTTTACTAGTGTTGACCACAAGATCGTTACAAGACAACCAATTACACAATTGGGTGTACAAATGGTTAGCTGCTTGAAATAAGGCGGATGTTGGGGGAACTAACAATTATATTAATGTAGTCGGCGTACAGAGCAACATTAGAAGCAGTTGTAAGGACCTTGGGTCGTTAATGAAAATTAAGAAGAGGGTAGGGCTAAGACTGTGCTTTGAGGCACATCGCGATCAACTTTAGGTATATCAGACAGATAATTGTTAATTATTACTCTTTGAGTACGATGTGTCATATAACTTTCAAACCAACTTAAAGGGTTGCCCCTTATGCCGTAGTTATACATCTTACCAAGCAATAGCTTACGGCCAACACTATCAAAAGCTTTTGAAAGATCTATAAACATTGCTAAACAGGGAAAATTCGAATCAATACTGAGAGAAATTTGCTGAGTAAATTTATGTAAAGCCGTATCAACAGAACGATTAGGAATAAAGTCGTATTGCTGCCTAGTGAAAAGATTATTTTTGTTAGTAAATGATTAACATTTTATTCATCAAAGCTTTATAAAGTTTAGAAAAGACTGGTAAAAGACTTATGGGACAATGGGTACACCTTATCGTGCCCGTACTATATTTTTTGTTGGGTGCCGTAAGATTGATAAATAATAATATGTATTAATTAATTGAAATAAATAAAAAAAATAACATGAGAATCTTCTATTGATCAAAATAACAGCTCTCAGGTCGTGCGGTTCCAGGAGTATTTAAAATATAGTACGACCCTGTATACTAATTAACAAAATAAACTAATAAAATTTCACCTTCACAATATTTGAAGGCAGAACAAGGTACAAATAAAAACATTAGACATAAATAACCATTGTTTAGTCGTGAAGAAATAATGAACGGGGCCCCTTTGAAATGTTACTGACTGATTGAAATTATTAAACTTAAATAAAATTATAATTTCGAATTTATAAACTAATAAACAAATAAAATAGGCGGAATCACTTGCGATTTTGGCGGTTCTTCGACTTTGGATGTGGTCCTAGCGCGGTTGGTATGATTTTTGGCACAGACAGGGATCTCGTCTGGAAAATGGATCGATGGATCGACGTCGTCCTAGCTGTATTCGGTCCTATAGATCGGGAAATTACCGACATATGGCGGTACAACACGGTAGCAGTAATACGCAATCTAAATACAATTGCAAGACTACTCTCTCAGAAGGTTTATTCCTTGGCACAATATCTGGTATTCTTCTCCGGCAGCAAACGATGACCAAGGCACTCGGCAATCACGGGGCTAACATTAGGTCGCTACGCGAAGCACTTTGAATAATATATATAACTGTGTTGTGGACAGCGTCCAAGGACGAGTCTTTCTACCACCGCTCTCTAGTCGAACGCCACGTCCACTCACTTTGGACGCTGGCTGACGACTTATGTCGTTGCTTATGACCTATTTCATTTATTTTTAGATAATAGAAAAGCGGTAGTAAATGTTAAAGGGAGAGATAGCACAAATGTAACCAGGAGTCACCACTCTTCGGTCATAAATTTAGATTGTGGCATTCCTCAGGGTTCAATACTAGGTCCAACTCTTTTCATTATATATGTTAATGATTTAGGGCAAACGTTATCTAACTGTACGTTGGCACAATATGCTGACGATACTAGTTGCATACTAAAGTCATCTTCAACTGAAAACGCTTCACGTTTAGCCGCAAAATTAGTGAATGACATGAGTTACTGGTGTAGTGATAACGACCTAGTATTGAACGGAGAAAAGACATGCATTTTAACATTCTCGCTAAGAGTCAGAGAGGGCGGGTGTAGTTTATATGTGCCTTGTGATGGTAGATCCATACCTGAAAGACAGAATGTTACATTTCTAGGTCTGATAGTGGATAAAAATTTAAAATTTCATGATCATTGCAAAATGTTAATAAGTAAACTCACTTCAGCACTTTACGGGCTTAGATGCTTGAGAAACACCGTTAGTCTAAGTTCGCTCCGACAATTTTATTTTGCGTATGTGGAGTCTCGTCTTCGGTATGGACTTATTTTTTGGGGTGCAGCGGCTGGTGCAAGAAAGGTTTTTCTCTTTCAAAAAAAAAAATTATTCGTTGTATGTTGGGTGTGTCGTCGTTTGTTTCTTGCCGTTTACTATTTGAACAACTTGGTATTCTGCCGTTAGCCTCCTTGTACATATATGAAATATTAGTGTTTTTAAAAAATAATGAACAGAATTTTAAAAAGGAACTCAGACATTTACAAAACATGACAACGCGCAGCAGACATAATAAAGTGTACCATTTCACAATACAGCGGCTTTCGAATTAAGTCCTGAATATAAAGGAATCATGCTATATAATAAATTACCAAAAACTATAAAAACTGCAACCCGTATTCCTGAGTTCAAATTTAAATTAAAACAATATCTAAGCGCTAATAACTTTTATGATATTCAGGAATATTTAGATTTTCGATCCTAAAATATGCTTACATCTAAATATTTACTTATATTTTATTTATTGATATTTTATTTTATATTAGTTTTAGGATTCTATCCATGTATTTATGTTATTTGACAAGGTCCAGTTCTGTCTTAGAGCTATGACAATATATTATTATTATTATTATTATCATTATTATTATTATTATTATTATTATTACTTCTCTTTGTTCGCTTGCGTACCTACGCTCTTCCGCCTGCTTCCATCGGCTGTCCGCTAAACAGGAACGTTGCGCTGTCCTCGTGACAGCGCCAAGCTTCTTTATTTGTCCCATCCTTTCTTGACGCCGCTTACGTCACCGCACACATACACTTCGATTAAATAGAACTAAAAATAGGGTACAAATTCTACATTTATACAGGGTGAGTTTTTTTTTTATCTTCAATGGAATATCTAAAATAATGCATCAAATCAAAAAAAGATCTTAATAAGATTTGTTATAATGTAGAGAGCTCACTGAATGGTGCCGAACTCGAAGAATTTGGAAAATTCTTAAGGACAATTTGTTGTATCCATACCACATTGAACGCGTTCAGGGGCTATTACCTGCTGATTTTCCTCCACGTATTGCATTATGTCAATGGATATTGCAAACATTAGTTCACATCTCTCTATTCCTGACACAGATTTTTTACCGATGAAGCCTGTTTCTCAAGAAATGCAATAAGGCATTTATATAATAACCATGAGTGGGCAGATGAAAATTCGCATGAGGTATTTGAAGATCGTTTTCAACATCAGTTCTCGTTGAATGTTTGTGTAGGAATTGTGGGTGACTAACTAATTGGACCGGTATTTCTACCAGGAAGTCTTACTGGTGTGGTATACCGCAAATGCCTGGAAGCAACGCTGCCTGAGTTTCTGGAGGATGTACCATACGCGACAAGAATTGCAATGTGGTTTATGCACGATAGTGCACCCCCACATTTCTGTTTGGTTGCTCGTAATTTTTTAATAGCAATATACGGAGATCGCTGGATTGATCGAGGCGGGCCATACGCATGGCCTGCTCGATCCCCAGACTTAAATCACCTAGATTATTTCTTCTGGGGATTTCTGAAGTCAATAGTTTACGCTACTCCAGTGGAGAATTTGGACGATTTGATAATTGCTGGGTGTAACTCAATTAGAAACGACCCTGGTGTGTTTGAATGAGTTCGACTGTCAATGACGAGAAGATTGAAGGAAGTCATTTCGAACATTTATGGTAGACTGAGCAACTTTACATGTACTTTTTGATAATAAAATACTGTTACTGTCGCAAATCTTGTTCGCCCTGTATCTTTGAAACAAAGGGGTTTTTCAAAAATCATCATAGGACAAAATATTCTTAGAGTAGGCCAAGCAATAACCCCTTGAATTTTTGCTGCATGTTTACCTAACACCCTGTATACCGGTCACTTTCAGCAAGGTAAATATAAGTACCGAAAAAGACAGCAACATATGAAAGACTACAAGCTAGTAGGTTTTAATTGGTATTTAGCTTTCAAGTTGCGAAATCATTTGGCTGCCCTATCCAAGCAACGCGCGATCATTTTCTCACAAAGGTATTGCATGCGCTTCTGCATGCAGCGAATTCTTCTCTCCTAAGTTAGCACACAGCTAAAATTTACACAGAATCTTTCGCTTCGATACATTCTGTTCGACAACTGGCGAGATTGCCCCTAAGTCAGAATGTTAGTCGGCTGCAGAAGTTTATGTAACTTTATAGTTGATTTCATATGCTGGAAACGTCGGAAGTTCTACGATTAGAGGATCTAGCGGAGCCGGCTGGTATAGTTGGATAAGTGTTAACTAATGGATAAGTTTCTATCGGGTATCTTGCGAGGTGTACGAAATATACGGTAACTGCGACTAGCACACGTACAGCATCAAGAATAATAGGGAAAAGTTGCAACGTGATGCATTTTCCTCATTCTTGGGCGTAAAATAATAATGGATAAATGTAGTGATGCAGATGTATACCTCCATTGTATTCAGCGATGAATGGAATGACGATATGCCGAAACATTTTTAAATTTCTAGGAGAAAAATTTTTGCACCTACTTTTTTTTTTTAGAAAATAATGTTTTTTGGAACGTTAATGAAAATAATTTCTATTCTAAACATTAAAAAAAATACAAGTAAAAAGTAAAAACTAAGGTAAAGTGGTTAGTGGTAACTTCATTGCACACCAACATACCAATCGATTTAGCTATTGCGAAAACGAATAAAAATTATCTAATTCTGAAAATTTCAGAAGCATTTCTCTGATAGCAGAAGAGATTACATAATTGCTATGGAAATAGGAGTATAGAATATAATTCAGAGTCATTTAAAACACGCTTTAAAGCCAAAAACAGGAAGTAATTGCAAGTTGAAGTGCATACTCGGTTGCCTACTTTACAGGCAAATTTTGAATGTTGTTAAAAATGACTTATAAAGATAGCCCATCTTAGCAATAGGTGCTAGTCATTGTCTTACATATAATGTTTAACTTTATTTTATATGTAAATTCAAGATTACTGAGTATATTTTATTTTTTTGTTATATTTTGTTTCGAGAAATTTTTCATTCTTCGGGATGATTTGCTTCGGTAACTATTTCTGTATTTCCCTCAAGCTAGAGCAAATAACGATATCTTAATGTCAGTTACTGGTTATCCATTTGAATTCGATGTTGGTTTACCTATCAGCAATAACAATCGAAGACAGATAACTGTTGCTGTTAGCTTGAAATTCATTCTACCGGTGACAACGAAAGACGACGGTTGTTAGTGAACTCCTACAACGATTTTCACGCCACACACTTAGAAAAATAAAGGTTCCACACAGTGTTTACCTAAAAAGTACCTATATATCACTTGAATAATATAAGTCCATACCTTTCACCTGAATAATCGTTTTTTTTTATAGGTTTATAGATTAAATTTTTTTATATATTTATAGATTTTCCTATAACATTTCCTGAGAAGAATCCTGGATAGAATACCATTTCATGGTTTGGCCATTATTTGAGGCCTCCGAATCGAACGTCCAACCTGCCCCAGAGAATTACCTGGTCACACCTATATGTTCAGCTGCCCATATTCGCATCCAAGGTATTTCATCAAGTATATTCCACCTAAACGAAAATAATTAATAAGTTTCAATTCAATGTTAAACAGTAAATTAGGTTTTTGTAATTTATGTTCACGATACGTTAATTTTGGGATTAAGCTGGTTCATATAAGCTTTAGTTATTTTAGGAATTCTAATGTATAAGGCTTGTCTTAAAAATCGACGCTCACTAAGATGGTTTGTGATAATAGTTTTTTACATATATCGATAACATGGACACTTGAATATTACAGTTTTCTTACAAATTTAGTTTGGCCATTTACGGATAGATGATTTAGAAACTGTCTATTCGTCAGCAAGCGCCTAGAAAGCTAAATTGACAGGTATCCCGTCCCTAGCAGGTAGAAGACTACTGATCACAGTATTCACTCATTTAACAGAGAGGTCGCTAGATGAATAAAAAAGATTTATTTATATTAAAAATAAAAATAAAAAAAAGTGTACAAATAAAGAAATTATATATTAATTGAAATTTTTGAATATAATTATAATTAAATAGAAGATAAATCGAGCACTGTGAGATATACTGATAAGTAACAGAAAATACTAATAAACTTCAGTCTCACAAAAGATCAAATGCGGTGTTTGTAATAAAGTATATATAGGTCAAACAAACAGGAATGCGGAGATTAAATTTAAAGAGCATTTATATCATATTAAGAATCACAATGCCGATAAATCCGCTTTGGCGTATCATTTTGTTAATACAGGAGACACTTTTTCAATTGATGATTTAGAGTTAATTAAGTCTTCAAATTGTAAGAATTTTAATATGTGGGAAGCTGTTTATATGATAAAACATATTAATAGCTTACTCAATACTGATTTAACACCCCTTAATTATAAATATTTAGAATTTATTGAATATGGTAGTCCTGATGATTAATTTTTGTAACCTAGGATATACTTACTATATTTACGCATTTGGTATTTGATAATGCACTTGTATGTACACCTGAAGATGTTAGCATAGCTAATGAAATGTGCATTGTGTTTTAAAGATTAAAGAATTTGTGAGACTGAAGTTTATTGGTATTTCCTGTTATAATTATAATATTTTATTTTTACTGAAGTAAAAAATTGAAAATTTGAAACGTCGGGCATTTGTTCTGAAAAACAGAAATATTAGTATTTATTTTTTTTTGTAACAAAAAGCCGCCTCATTGCTTTTCCCATGGATTGAACCGATTTTCTCATGTGTGGTACCAGAGAGAGTTTTTTCTTAATAATAAAAAAGAAATGGTTTTGTTGCGATTTTGTAGGATTTTTTTTATTGCAAACGCGCCACAACCAAAGAGCCTTTTATCGAGATAATCTCGGAACTTCACTTCCAAATCATGCGCCTTTTTTTGCGTCAAAATCTGATATATTATTTGTTATAACTGTATATCTAGTGGCGATACAGCGAAACATATAACCAAACGCACTGGGATAAATTATATATATTTGTTGGGCAAATGGCTATAATAACTCGGCTGCTGCAAGTTGAGTTCCACTTAAATCTATAAAATAATTACTCCCAGGGCTGTAGAATAACTTCCGAATAGTACTTTGAAAAAATTATATGGATAAATTAATAAAGTTTGCTATACCGCATTATCAAGAATTATTTGAAAAACGGTGCACTCCGATAAGCCATTGAAAAGTGTCCCTAAAGCTGTAGAACTGAAATTAAAGGGATTTGGCGATACGAATATATTACAAATACGAAAAATTAGCTTAATCGATGCCACCCTATTCAAGATATATAGCATAAAGGTGGAAAAAAATAATAATAATCTTTTCTCAGGAATTACTTAAGCTAAGTATACAGGATGTATCAGATATAGAGGTAAATATAATAATATGTAGCAGCTGTAATCATATACAATCGAAAAGTCTTAATACACAGGGGGTCTATCTGTAAGCATTAACGAGAAAAAAAGTATTTTATAAATGCCGTGGGCTAGAGCCGCACCTGTGCCCAACCTAAATGCTGTCCCGAGTATACCCCCACATACTACTATCATTCAGCCATTACCGCTGTTAGTTTTGTGTGAATCGTCGCTTGGAGTGCAAGTCACTTCGAACATTTTATTTAAATTCTTTCCCGTCTCGAAAAAACGATCCTTTTCAGGACCATCATGACTTCATATAAAGAAAATCTAGCCTTGGCAAAAGCACGGAAATGTATAGA
Source organism: Protaetia brevitarsis (assembly GCA_004143645.1). NCBI lineage: Eukaryota > Metazoa > Arthropoda > Insecta > Coleoptera > Scarabaeidae > Protaetia > Protaetia brevitarsis. The sequence continues at coordinate 3,086,316 of RXPK01000247.1, forward strand.
TTCATTTTCGCGCGACATCATAGTAAAAAGGCATGTTTGCAAATTTTCTGTACCTACATTTATTTCTGTGTAATTGGATTCAATTCATTTTGCGTTATATGATTAAATAAATCCAAATGAAATAACTTAGATTTATGTAGTAGGTACCTTTTATTAACAACTAACTCTCGATTCGATAAAGCAAAAGAAAAATATTTACGTTTTTTGTAACTACTGAAGTCGCATATCCGGTGAAACTCGAACGTCTTATCAGGATATTAAAAATAATACTTTGTAGACTTACGTAGACTGCTCTTAACAAAAAATGAATGTTTATTTTATAAAAAGAAGAAATTTAAAATGCCTCAGTTTTGCTATTTTCACATTGGCCTTTATTTATTCAGAATGATGTTAAATGAACTTACGGCATACCATTAAGAATAATACTAAATGAGTGCAGTGTATTTATACATAATACCACGTTCGGCGGTTGCTTAACATGACGTTTCCTTGCATCAGGCCCGGACTAAAGAATTTTTGGCTCTAAATTTTACTTTTTTTTATTCTTTAATGATGAAATCCGGTTTCGGTGGGTTTGTGCTTTATATGTCGTGTAGTTAACACCCAAGCAAAATTTACTTTTTTATTTGATACACCCTGTATATCATGATTAAAAAAAGGTATGTAAGAAAATTGTGATTATGGGCACTCTACAAAACCCAGAGGCTGATTCCGTTCAAAGCTATCATTATTTCCCCTTTTGAGTGATGGTTTCTTTTAGTTTGATTTAAGATGTCAATTTGGATTTTTGCTATGTAAGTAACAAAAAGCCAAGTACATTCTGATTTGGGAAGTAAAGCAAACAAAAGGTCTAGTTCCTCAGAAGAATTTAATATCACAGAAGCAATCGGTTTCGTTCTAATCGAACATCATCAGGCCCAGTTAAAAAATTGCGCGATAAGTAATTAGCAAAATGTAAACTTAAATAAGAATAGAATAAATGTAAAAGAGCTCACAGAATAAAGTTCAATGAATATAAAATGGATAATCGGGCAGCAGTCAAATAAAAACAGTATTTTGCTTTTTAAATGTCTTAACCTTTGTAAAACATCGTTTAGTTCATCAAGATCAAGCTGGAGAACGAACAAAGTACAATCAGTGAACTGGTCTAATGCGTAATTACAAAGAATACTTACATTAGAAACAAGCGTTTAAAGAACATACAAAATATGTCGCAGGATACCAATGAAATTAGTTTAGAAACAGTCGAATTTTAAAATTAAATTAAAATTAGACTGTGCAAAATAAATGTTCAAAATTGTATGAAGCTTGTAGAACACAAACATTGGATATTGAATGAAAACACATTAAAAGTATTAAACAAACTAACTACACTATAAAAATAAATTAAAATAGTAAGCACAATTTACTGCGAATCGTAACAGTTTTGATAAGTGTAAAGAGTATCTTGATTAGCTAAATCATTTAATTCTTACTCTTAATCAAGTTGCTAATGAATTAGCTTTAGCGCATTTTCTTTTTGTTTTGTTCCATATTACGCTGTTCTCCGTCGTAACTCCGTCATTTTAGCTCTTTGTAAATGGAGTTCTAAGAAACTAATTCTAAAGAGAGAAATGTAAACGCATAAAGTCAGGCTAAAGAAAAATATTTGCGCAACGTTTTCCTCTAATTAGTTTATATAGTTAATGAGTCACTTTATAATCAAATTTATTTTCCCGGAAACGTTTTAAGAAACGTTGTTTAATTTAATTTCATACGCACGACATATCTTAAAATCGAAAGAATTAGAAGGCACAGTTTTGGTGCCATCAAGTCAAAAGGAGTATTGCAGTAACTAACGATCATTTAACAAAAGTGCGCAATGCTATCACACATGGAGTTGGTAGCGCGTGTAAATTTTATTTATTAATCCTAAATTTTAAATTTCTCATTTGTTAACTATAAAGTTATATCTATAGGTTTTAATTGAAATCAGTAGTTATTATACCATGTGTCCACGGTTGGAGTTGACAATAGGAAAAAATCTTTATTATTGATTTTACGACAAAAAGTCATTCTTTATAAAAAGTTCTGCTTGTTTAGTAGATAAATTAACCAACGGAAAATCTAAGATTAAATGTACAGAATATCCACAAATTAAGATAACATGATAATGCTTCAACAGAAGAATATCATTTATTGCATCTTTTGTAGTTTAAGTACAAAATTTCAATTAATTAAAGTCAACAAAAATTACTCTAGAAGGCCACTTCCAACTTCCATACATACCTCCGCCCTTTTAGTAAATTCACCATAGACTTTGCGTATGGTTTGTAGTACATTTATCTCATTCACCGCATCCTGTATTCGTGCTTTTTGTATTGTCTGATCATGCGGCAGGTCATTTGCGTAAACTTTTTGCATTAAAATACCCCACAAAAAAAAATCAAGAGGTGTCAAGTCAGGTGATCTATCAGGAAAATTTATTGGACCAAATCTTCCCATCCATCTTTCTCCGAACTGTTCTGTCAACCACTGCCGTACCAAAAAGGTCGCATGAGCAGGTCATCCGTCTTGTTGCCAGAAAATGTTACACCGCATTTCTAGCGGTAAATTATCTAGACACGGCAATAGATAAGTTTCTAAAAGACGCACATAAACGTGTTGATTCAAATATGGTCCAACGATTCGATAGTAAAAAATTCCGCACCAAACATTTATTCTTTTATAACGTTGACTTCGTTTTTGAATGACGTAGTTTGGATTATGAAAAGCCCAATAGCGATTGTTTTGTGATGAAACGTGACCATTGGTGCAGAAGGTTGCTTCATCAGTAAAAAATATCATTCTATGAAAACGTGTGTAAGAATTCCTGTATAATCCAAGTATTTAAATTCATTTTATTAATACGTAGTTGATAGGTACCGTGGCATTTGCTGAAGCAGCGTCTACTTCACAGAAAAATAATAGTCTATTTTCGTTTAAAGACTCGCGTAATTAAGATAATATGGTGTTACTTTGTATGTTATCTGCTTCTTTGTTTATTGTATGTTACAAACGCTGTTCAGCAGTTCTCACGTTCCTCTCAAGTAGGGCGTTTGAAGATCAAAAAAAATAATGCCTTCGGTCATACTTGCGCCCTCCTGTAAAGAGAGGCCGAACTAGTTATCGGTGCAAAATGACGTCACAACCAAAGTTTATAAAAACCCTTAACATTGCTGTTTGAATTAATTAGTCCGCGCTCGTTCAATTTAGCTTCAGGAATAAGCACGCGTCCCCTTCGTCGGGCGTTTCTAATTCTTCAAATTAAAACTTCTCATCTTAAAATTTTGCATTTAAAATAAGCCTAAAAATTCGAGAACAGGAAGCAAAAGCTTTCCTCGAGAGGTGATTAGTGATTTTGTGCTAAATCCGTTTAAATTCCCCCTTTTGCTTTGCTTAAATTTTTGTGAGTGTTGTGTAAGTATTTGTGTCCTATAATTCGGATTACGAGAAGAATTAATTACCCACATCGGCTGGTAAGATGTTCAAAATTTCTGCTTAAAACTAACCATTACAAGTATATAAAAATCGTGACTCGTTCGCTCTCTCTCACTCTCTCCCTTAATAAATAATTTTTTTTTGTAGTAAAAATTACTTCTGCTTATGTTAAACGACAATATAGTATGTTAAAATATTCATTAAGATAATTGTGTTTTGGTTTTTTTTTTTGTTGTTCACTTGTTATTTCATTTAATTGTGTGGCTTGTTAGTGCAATTCCAATGTCCTAAAATTTTCAATAAATAATTGTGAAAAATTAAGTCGTTCTATTATTTCGCCATTTTAAAAGGAGTACAGTTTGAACCCTTAGTAAAGACTTGGAGAGGAAGTTATCATTGGTAAGAGAAAGCCGACGAGGTGGGTAAATCAGCAATCTTTGCTGATTTACCCACCTACTAACGGCCTAACTAACGGCCCTGCTTCGATTGACGGAGGAAAACACCGTTGGGAAACAACTTTGGCTAAAATTACTAAAACCATTCGCTACTGAACAAAAAGTCTGTTTCTCAGCGGTGGCTCGCCAGTCAAAAGAGCAGGAGGGGTTGTCTGAGAGACGGAATTTGGCTTTGCCTCATTTGAATTTGGGCTGGCCATCCCCAAAAGTTTCTAGAAAGAAAACCCGTTCCATTACACGTGTATCTACGAGGTAATTCTCGCCAACCCATAAACAAAAATTCAATCGCTTCTCTTCATCTCCATTTTCAAGTGTATGTCGGAACTGTGGTTTAAACGGCCGAACTTTGATTTCTTTAAAAATTCTCTGCAAATGAGATTTCAGTCTTTGTTATTATTTGTTATTTACATTAATTTTCAGATAACATGTTATCCCAATTAAACTTACCAACATACAATCATAATACTCAAACTTTAGACTTAAAATTTTGTATTTTAACTAATTTTATGTTGTTAAAGAATTTTTTCTGTTCACAGTAAACTCTAAAATGCAATAAATGATACTCTTCTGTTGAAGCATTTTCATGTTTTGTGGACGTTCTGTACATTTAATCTCAGATTTTCGAAGGTTAATTTATCTACTCAACAGCAGAACGACTTATTGTCGTAAAATCAATAATAAAGAATTTTTTCCTCTAGTTAACTCCATTCGGGGACACACGCTATATCGATATTAATAATAGAATATCAACAAGTAATGTGTGCATATATCAAAATTTGACGGTAAGATTTTGCATACAAGTTTCAGCAGCTGAAAGTCGTTTGTATCTACCTCGAAAATAACATCGGGGCTACCATATATTACTCAATGTTCGCAGTTTTCAGTGCCGGCTAGACCGAAGGAATACTTACAGTGATGGATTGTGTTGAATTTACTACGCGATGAGTTGATTGACATTCACCGCATAACTCCTATTGATTTTAACCTCGTTTAACGTCACTAGTTCGTTTCGTAGTTTCCGGATTTACTCAATGTTCAAGCTATACAGGGTGTATCAAATAAAAAAGTAAATTTTGCTTGGGTGTTAACTACACGACATATAAAGCACAAATCCGCCGAAACCGGATTTCATCATCAAAGTAAAATTTAGAGCCAAAAATTCTTTAGTCCGGGCCTAATGCAAGTAAACGTCATGTTAAGCACCCGCTAAACGTGGTATTATGTATAAATACATTGCACTCATTTAGTATTATTCTTAATGGTATGCCGTAAGTTCATTTAACGTCATTCTGAATAAATAAAGCCAATCGACCAGTGTGCCCTTGTAAAAATAGCAAAACTGAGGCATTTTAAATTTCTTCTTTTTATAAAATAAACATTCCTCTTTTGTTAAGAGCATTCTACGTAAGTCTATAAAGTATTATTTTTAATATCCTGATACTACGTTCGAGTTTTACCGGATATGCGACTTCAGTAGTTACAAAAAACGCAAATATTTTTCTTTTGCTTTGTCGAATCGAGAGTTAATAAACGGTACCACATGAATCTGAGTTATTTCTTTTGGATTTATTTAATCAAATAATGCAAAATGAATTGAATCGAATTACACACAAATAAATGTAGACACAGAAAATTTGCAAAGACGCCTTTTTACTATGATGTCGCGCGAAAATGAATCTATACATTCCCGCGTTTTTGCCGATGCATCAAGCTTCGATTTTCTTTATATGAAATCATGATGGTCCTGAAAAGGATCGTTTTTTCGAGACGGGAAGAATTTAAATAAAATGTTCGAAGTGGCTTGCACTCCAAGCGGCGATCCACACAAAACTAACAGCGGTAATGGCTGAATGATAGTGGTATGTGAAGGTATACTCGGGACAGCATTTACGTTGGGCACAGGTGCGGCTCTAGCCCACGGCATTTACAAAATATTTTTTTTCTCCTTAATGCTTACAGATAGACCCCTTGTGCATTAAGACTTTTTGATCGTATATGATTACAGCTGCTACATATTACTATATTTACCTCTATATCGGATACACCTGTATACCTATTAATCTTTTCATTTCGGCCGCGAACCATGTTTGACTGGCGACACCTAGATATCAGATTGGATTATAGTTAAGGTGGCTATAGGTGGTCTACTTTTTTTTATCGGCACCACCTTAGATGTAGCCAAGTATGCCAAGTGAATTTAAGAAAACCGTAAACGCATATGAGATACTAACGTTTTTTAAGGGGTTGCAAATGTCACTTTTCTGCAAGGATCAAATTATCTCGAAAAGAAATGAATTTAGGTATAGGGATCCCTACAAAAATATTGGTTAGAACTTCAACTTCGATTCGAAAATGTAAAAATATACAGAGTGTTGCATTTAAAAAAAGGAAATTATTGTCAACAGCCTGTGTAACTAAAAGTGCTAGATGCTTGTACATATTTTACTCGATTAGATCGCCGACACTTGTCGCTAACATTTGTCGTGCGACACCCTGTATATCATGTAATAAGTGTCCTGTGATTGTTTTCTACCATTTGTGAAAACCTGATCGATAAATAATGGTTAATTATTTATATAACAATCTCAAACAGTAAAATCACACAAATCAGAACAAAATGACGTTTACGTACATATAACGAGTTCACACTCTATTTAAAATGTACATTTTTACTACGCATATCGATAATGCATTCATATTAATGTCGGTTATTTATGTGCCTGGTATAAATATTTAATTTACCAATTTGTTTTTAGCAAATTTATCCCTGAGAGTTGTTGCAATAAAATATAATGTAGTATTTTATATCTGTTAGTTTTTCAAGGTATACACACAAAAGTTGTAAAATATCGAAATTTGTTCGATGGCGGTTCTATAATGTTTTATTCAAATGTTTGTATTTAGTTTGATTGTAAAATAGAATATTTACATTGAATACTGAACGTGTTGGTAATTTCCCGTTCAGTACATCACATGTTTAGAACAGTAGAGTAGACATTTATCGGATGAGGAAAGGATAGTAGCTTTATTTATTGAGACAAAGTAAGACGAAAGACCAAGACCTATTTCTATCGATCAATAAGAAGTTAACCAAAAACAACGAATTGTCCTAACATAAAACTCACTTCCTCGAAGTCTTTTAATGTTTTCTTTTTTTTTTCGTTTGTAATGATTATCATGAAGTAACCAGTATTAAAAAGAAGTTTTTTCAAATTTATATGTTCAAGTTGTATTATTGTATTTAGGAGGAAACATAGTGGACAATATGCTAAGATTTCATTTTCAAATTTTTGTGTAATTGAGTTTTTAACATTTCGGAAAGTTTGAGGTTACTCTTTATATTTGTAAATGACAATTGAAATTGAAATTTTAATATGTATTGGTAGACATAGTTGATGGTTTTTGTCTTATGATAGCGGGAGATTCAAAACTTATTTTGAGAATTTAAGAATCCAAAGTATACTTGATGGTAGATAATATTTGATTTAAACATTCCAAATAAGTATACTCATCTTGAGTAAGAGTTTTTATAGTCTGTATAGGTTTTTGATATAATTTTAGACAATAAATTGCACATGTTATTGATATTTACATTGTTTTTGTCATTAAAAGCATTTGATACATGTAATGATTTAAAATTAGATTATAAATTTAATATTTAATCAAGTAAAAGTCTAATAATATACAGGTTAGTAATTTAGGAGACACAACACGTGCATCCACCTGGGCAACATACCCACAACTGATAAAAAATATAAATATAACCACACAAGAGAATAAGGTATGGTCTTGCGCATCTAGGTGTGACTTATTTAAGGGCCAAACAATACTACCAATCAATCACTTAATAGGTATCACTAATGTAAAGAAAATTAACTCCCATTTTTTTAAAAATCTATCCTATTAAATCAATAAAACTGTTTTTTCGCCATTTCTTTCAATCAAATTTGCATTGAAACAAATTTTTGAGATAATTCACATTTCTAAATGCAATTTTCAATTGAATGTAAAATCATTTTGAAAAAAAAACTAGTAATTAGTGCATTTTTTCATTAAGAAATGCAGCCTTAAAAATGTTAATGTTATTGCTTTGTGATGGATGATTCTGTTAATGTAAAGTATTTTTTGCCTTTAGTATAACATTTCCTTTTTGCTTATTTTAGTGCAATGAAGCAAATAAAGCATTAATAATTATATACAAGCTTTACTTTAACTGAACATGTTCTACACTTCTTTAGCTCTTACCTTTATACTTTTTTGTACTTATACGTACAGAAATTTCACTAGTTGTAACTGGTTCAAATTTTTTAATGGCAAATGAAATATCTATTAGTTTGGTACAAACATGAATGTAGACAGTGTTGGAATAAAGAAAATGCAGATAAAAAAAGAAAGAATTAATTAATGATTGTGAGTGTAGTGTATTATTTTTCTTTGTTTTTTTTAGAAATTCATTTATCAATTCTTTTTATTCTACTCCCTCAAATGAATGAAAGTCATTGTTCGAATAAATTTGGTTACCACATCTGCATGTATATGTTGAATATTACAAAGAAGTGCAACTAACACTCAAGAATTTCCACTAAAACGTTTATAAAAAGTTGTATTGTATTTTTAAATATCACAACATAGAAGAGTGGGTATCTGTAAAGAAAAAGCAGATTAAAGTAACAATTTTTATTTGTTTAAAAAAAAAAAAAATGCGAGGCAATCTATTACAAAAATCACAATAATATATACTAGATCATTATATTTAGAGTGTAGTAGTGGGTGAAGTATGCAACTGAAGATGCAACTATTGTCTTAAATTCTAGGTAGAGTTGATCACTTGGGCACTGTTTTCTCAGATATTTATTAATTTCTTCAGGTTCTAAGTGTTTATATGTCCTTTGTATTGTTCATGTAATAGCTTTACTTCATTTAAACGTAGTTGATGTCCTCTCTTATATAAATATCTACCTACATTTGAATTTACTTTGTCTCTCTGATATTTCTGTATACGTTTCTTTTTTTATTTTTCGTCTAGTTTCAGCTATATATGTAAGTAAAATTTCTCATTCAATTATTCTTCCACTTACTAAGTATATTACGATTTTCTCCGTATAATACATTAAGTTGACCAGTATCACTGAAGATCCTTGGAGAGGTGAAGCACAAGTATGCTAATGAGATCTGATTATTAATTAGCGTTATTTAATTAACAAATCTATAGTGGCTTAAAGTCATCCTACACTTATTGTTATCCTTTATAGATATATATTGCAGTTTGAGATTGACAATTTAGCAAATATCTTTACGTTAATAATGAGATTTTCATCTTAAATTCTCATTTAATTATTCTTCCATTAAGTATATATACGATTTTCTCCGTATAATACATTAGGTTGACCAATAGCACTGGAGATCTTTGATAAGGTGAAACATATGCATTCTAATATCAACCGAGTGTTACACACGTTTTTACTGTGACTTAATTATTAATTAGCGTTAGTTAATTAACGCATGTATAGTGACTTAAGGTCGTCCTACAGTTTGTAGAAAATAGTGAACGCTCCAAAAAAAGAAGAAGGGGTTGTTGCCTGTCAAGGGCAGTGGCGATTAGAAACTCGGACAACGCGAAAGTAAAGCCGAAAAAGGACTGAGCCTATAACCAAATAAGACTTTCAATACATTAAAGTGTTATAATAGTTTCACTGTTTTGTTTTTTATATATTTATTTTAATACAAATCTGCTTATGAACTGGGATAATTTAATTTAACGACCCTTATTATTGTCATTTATAGATACATAATGTAGTTTCAGATTGGCAATTTAGCAAATATGTTCACGTTAATAATGAGAGTTCCATCTTAAATTTCGCATTCAATTATTCTTCCACTTATTAAGTATATATACGAATTTCTCCGTATGATACATTAGGTTGACCAGTAGCACAGAAGATCCTTGGTAAGGTGAAACATATGTGTGCTAATATGAGCCGAGTGTTACACATGTTTATATATGTAACATAATGTAATTTATATACTTAATTCATGTTTTTCCTATGTGTCAATTGTGTCTTTTGCGGCATAATTAGATTTATGTTATATATATATTTTTTAGAAGTTTTACTGTTTAATAAAGGATAGATCCCCGATATTTGGCTTTACTGTAGGTGTTTTGTGTTTCTATTTGATGATTTATTAAATCATCTTTTTCTTTTTGATTTTGTAAGTATATTATCTACTGTTTTGGATCACATTCATTTAAAGCTCTTTGTTTGGATTTGTTTAATTCTATCTAATGTTCATAATGAAATGCTACATTTTTATCTGTGTGTGGATGAAAAGGATATTGGAAAATGATTATATTAGATTACGTGGGTTTTCTGTACATAGCAAATTGTAATTTGTTTTTTTTTGTGATTTTAATACCTAAAAAATTTAAGGTTCCTAAATTTTCCAACTCTATTACGAATTTAATGTTTGAGTGAAAACTATTGAGATAATTATGGAGTTCGTGTAGAATTTGTATAACACCTCTCCAAACACTAAACACCTCGACCACATATCTCCTACAATACCTGTTTACTATCTATAAAAGCTACGTGTTTCGGCCGAAACTTGTATTGCCATCTTCAGGCAATACAAAAAAAAGGAAAAAAAACTTTAATGTTCACACGTGGTTTGACAACCAGATCGCAATTATTTATTTAAAATTTAAATAGATAAACTGTATATAGCGGTGATTAACATAGAACAAAAGGTTACTGGCAATTACGAGTTCTGCGTTATATACAAAGCACGAGGTGAGCGATTAGTAAAGAAAAATATAAAAGGAAACGAAACAATGAGAAGAAAGAAAGAAAGTGGTAAATTACAAATAAAGTAAGTAGAAATACTTAGCGGTAGCGTGAAGGCAAGGGGCTTCGAAGCTAGTGTGTATGTGCTGAATGGCAGCACGTATTCTTTGTGTTTTTTGAATCATGACGGCTCGTATTGACTGAATTTCACTGAATCGGAAGAGTAACATGCTGTCAATAATTAGACAACTAGAAGGAAAGCAGTCATCTAAATATAAAATCAGTATTATATATAAAATTTCAATGTTGTAATATCCTAGGATAGATGCGAAGTTAAATTATGTGTTTAATCATTGACAGCATTTTAATTTGTTTATAGTTTTGACGTTTTAAGAGCGTGAAGATGGCTAGTTTCGGCCGAAACATATAAATGTATAATTACTTTTCTTATTCTTTAATATAGGATAATTTGAAGTATATCCCATTGTTAAAGATTATTTTCAAATTACAATTCGAAAGAAAGCAATAAAATTTTAATATAATAATACTACTACATTTTCACCCGCCATCTTACAAATGTTTATTTTGGCCCTAAGCCATTAAAGCCATTAAAGTTTTACTTTAATGTAAAACCGTACGTGAAAGGAAGAATGTTTTTTTTGTTTCATACTGTTATGTTAAATAATATCAACACTGAACAGAAATACTTGGAGGATTTCGCATACATAGATGGGGAACTGACGAAATCAAAAATAAACATTCCAGCAGATAGTTTGAGCGTGTGCTTATGAACATGAAAAGCATTAAACCCGTTCATACTCTGTTATAGATCTATATTATATAGTTCTTTTAAAACACTCGAAGTTCTATTTTATAAGGTCCAGTAGAATTGCCAGTGAGTTAGTGATGATGATATTCAAACCCTGACATATAGCCTCGACTAAAAATATATTCTAAATTACGTTTTACTAGAAATGATTACCTGTAAGAAAAATAAGAACCACCAATATACCTAGCTAGTGAGTAGCATCTTTAAGTTCATTGTAATAGTTTTATACCACAACCAAATATTCAATAACTAAAGTTAATCATTACTGTGAATTATACTTTTTTCTTGAGTGTACATCATGCGTATGGATACTTGCACAGATCTCTTACACACAACATTACGCTTCCTTCTTCACTGGTTTGCCATAAACATATAATTATCTCAATTAATTTAATATACATTGAAACTATGCGAAGCATCGCTACGTATACTCGCTTCGTATTTTACGGAATGCTCTGATAATTAATGACCGAGATACTGAGACAACACCCCTGAAAGCGGTTATACTGCACTGAAGCTGCATCCGGGACATCGCTTTATTAATGGTGGCCGCAGCGTTGACTTTCTGACTTCCAATTTGAAGTATCCCTCGTATTTGAGAGGCTCTGAGGAGATAATAAATGTTGCTTAGGGAGGAATGTATATAGAAACAGTAAACTAACAAAATTGCCGACCCATAATAAAGTAACTTTCTTTAGTAGACGTAATGGACTAGCTCTCAGAATCCAATTAGTTAAATGAGGTGATAAATTCTTTGTCAGCAATTTTAAACACTTCTCGCAATAACATTTTACTGACTAATTACTAAAGTTATCGCGTAGTTTTGCGATACTCTCGGCTATTGTGATTTTAAGTTGTGAATCTTCCCAAACAAGAGTATATGTTGAAATAATTAGGTGTATACAATATTCGTTTCTGATATTATTTTAAAAAAATAAGATATCTGGATTATGGAAAATGGATTAATGTGTTATTTTGGAAAGAATATAGTTACTTTTTATGCGATTATAATTTCAATATTTAAAAAGTTATAGCGTAAAACTTCTGTAAATATCTGTGTCTTTATAAAAAAAAAAGTGTAGGTATTCATGTTCTATTACTTCAAACAATCCTTTCATGCCATGTACAGTTTCTTGATAGAAGAAGTATTTAGAAAGTTATAATTAAGTGAAAATCTCACTTCAAAATTCAGGACATGGTACACAGCATGATTAGCTTTACGCTGAATTAATAATCCCATACATCGATCTCCCTCGAAAATTGGTTAAATTAACATTTAAACTTTTTCTTTTATTATGTTTATTATTATTAACCTATAGAATCACATATCAATATTTTTAGTCGTTCTTATTCTATATGTTAAACATCCAAGCGGAATAACATTAAACTTATTTTATATATTTTTTTATATATACAGTGAAATTCCCCTTCGCGGACATTCCTCTTACACGGACACCTCCCTTAAACGGACAGTTTCTCATGGTCCCGACCGGCTCTCATATAATTTCCATTTTATTAACTCTTTCTTGGACGGACATTCTCTTGAACGAACGTGGACACGAGAAAATGTTCTCTTAACCGGACAAAAAATAAAATAAAAAGAAACGCCTTATCTTATTTTTTTTATCGAGAGTATTGCTATTGCATTTCTCAATCGCGCCGCGCGCCAATTTCGCTGGGACTTCCCCGAGTAAACCGGAGATTTACCGACTTTAATCTTTCGGTACAAACGCAGCCTATGTCGCGCATTTCTGCCTGGCGCGAATTAGGGACTTCCCCAAGTTGGTCGGGGATTTACCGTTCTTATTCTTTGGGTGCACGCTTTCGATTGAATCTGCATTCAATATCAGTCTGACGTCTATGACGAAACGACACAGTGGGCGACACATTCATTGTAGAAATGGATCTAAATAGAAAAATTCTCACGCTTAAATAAAAAATTGAGATTGTTGAAGTTTACAATAAAAAGAAATTAAGTGTAAGGGACTTATCCAAGCGTTTTAATATTGGAAAAATACAAGCTGCAGATATAATTGAACATAAAGAAATCCTTCTAAACAAATGGATGTCGAACAGCAATTTGAATGAAAAAAGAAGCTTTTTGACGGGTGATGGTACTAAAATTGATTAATTGTGTTATGATTGGTTTACAGCAGCTCGCCATAAGGGGATTCCTTTAACAGGTATTCATATGATTTTTTTAGATAAGGTGTTCTTGTATTAATGCGTTGATTTTCTTTTCATATTAAATTCTAAAATATGTATGTAGATAAAAAAAGTGAGATTACCAATAGGTTTGTCGTGACAAAAACGCAAAAAACTTATTTTTTTTAGGTCCACTAATACGATGTAAAGCAAGAGAAATAGCCGCTTCTTTGGGACATTCTACATTCAGTGCTTCTTCTGGTTGGCTCAATAAATTTAGAATCCGTCACAATATAAGTTTTAGAGCGATTTCGGGAGAAGGAGCTTCGGTTAATGCTGAAGGTGTTTCATCGTTTTTAAAAAAAATGTCCTTTGATTAAGGGATATTCACCGAGGGACATCTATAATGCCGACGAGACAGGCCTGTATTTTAGGGCTCTACCCGACAAAACGCTCACATTAAAGAAGGAAAAGTGTATTGGGGGTAAGTATCCCAAAGAGAGTTTACAATTTTGCATTGTGCAAATATGGCGGGTGAAAAAGAAAAACCCCTAATCATTGGTAAGGCAGCTAAACTCAGAGCTTTTAAAAACATTAACATAAATAACCTGCCTGTAACTTGGAAATACAATAAGAAAGCTTGTATGACACGACAAATTATGACAGAGTGGTTGCAAGACCTAGATTGGAAAATGGCTAAAGAAAAAAGAAACATTTTGTTATTTTTAGGCAATGCGAGATCTCATCCGAAAGACGTTCGCTTAAATAATATAAAAATATTATTTTTACCCCCTAATTGTACATCAGCTTGTCAACAACTTGACCAGGGGATTATAAAGAATTTTAAAACTTATTACCGAAGTCTAATACTCAAACCTCTGCTAGAAAAACATTGAAACTGCTGGTACAGCTTTTGAGTTAATAAAGAAAATTACACCACTGGATGCAGTTTATTTGGCAAAAACCGCTTGGGACCAAGTAACCAAAGAGACAGTTTAAAATTGCTTCCACAAAGCAGGATTTAATCATGCAAATATGCAAAGTGAAGACCAGTTAACTGAGGCTGATATAGCTGGCCTAGAAGATGATTTGCCTCTTAGTGTACTTTCAGATATCCTCAAAAATAAAAATTTATTGAAATTGACGGATAATGAAAACCTTAATGATTTTTTGAACGTAGATGAAGATTTGTATGTTGAAGATCCAGATTCAGAACAAGAAATTACAAATCCAGTTGAAATACAAGAACTTTCGGAAGATTTTGATGTCGATGAGGTTCCAGTGCCAACAGAAGCTATCCCAAATTATGATAAAGCTATTACCCTGACCAAGCAGCTCAAAAGTTTTGTCGAAAATCACGGAGATACAGAGTCTTTGGAGCTTTTTTCTAAATTAGAAATACGATTTCAAGACGCCATTTTAAAGAAAAAGAGAAGACAAACAACAATATATGAATTTTTGCGACCTTAAAGTGACTATTCATTTCACTGTTTTGTATTACATACTACATCTATGTATCTATGTACATATTATATTATACTTTGTATATATCTAAAGGAAATAAACTTTTTTTCTTAAGTTTAAAGTTTCTTATTTAGTTTAAAAACATTTATATACATATACGATTTAAATGTCCCAGTTTCTTTAATATATTCATTTTTCGTTAAAACACGATTTTTGTTGTATCTACTACATATTTCTTTTCTGCGGACACCTCTCCTGAACGGACATCTTCAGTTGGTCCCGTTGGTGTCCGTTCAAGTGAGATTTCACTGTATATATTTTTATAGAGTATAACCATTTTGCCTTATTTTTTCTTTTCTATTGTTCTTTTTTGTATGCTTATATATAACATAAATATCATTCAAAAATCGGGGAAGTAGTGGATTTTTGGGCTTATTTTTAATTGAAACAATTAAATCGTGGATGTTTCGACATTTATTGCCTTATTCGAGGTGTTAAGATAGTTAGTGTTATGATAGTGTTACACTGTTATCGTTTAGTATTCTTAAATATTGTATTACTTTAATGTTTTCGTCTATCTATTAAAAAAAATACCAAAAACAGTTTTAAGATTTAAAGCAATTAAGTTCGCAAAGAAATTATTTTTTTGTATTAACTCTCCGTTTATTGTGTTTTCAAGAAATATATCTTAGTTATCGCCTGTGTAATCCAATATCTATATTCTATTTTATTGAAACACTTTTGATCTGTAGCACAGCTCCAGGCAGTGGAAATGAGAAAATGTTAAAATTAAATGAATCCAAAAACAAATATTTTAACACTAACTGAGATTGATGAACAATATGCTTTCTTCCGATGTTTGTTACGTATGTAAATGCAATGGTATTGTAAATCTTTGTTAATAAACCTGTGCTACATAAAGTCAGTTTGTAAACAGACCAAGCGTTGGCCATATTTCAAGAAAATAGAACGACATTGGATTACACAGACCATAGCTGTGATATGTTTCTTGAATATACAATAAACGCAGGGTTAATAAAATAAATAATTTCTTTGCGAACTTAATTGCTTCAAGAATTTTATAAATAACATTAAAATTATTTTTGGCAATTTTTTAATACATAAGAACTTGATAGTAATGCAATATTTAAGAATATTAACCAACAATAATAGTTAATACATCAGTAATTGTGTAATCAATAAATCTATGAAAATCACACTTTCCCCGAAACTAAGGAGACTGATTGCTTGTCTATTGCTAAAGTTATACTTGCGCGCATAAATCTAACTAAGTGACTAATATCAAAGCAGCACTAACAAGTAATATATGTTTTCTTAAAAAAGAATTATCTCTACATAACATCAAATAAGTTAAATACATATACTATATTTCTAAATGAAGCCGTCTATTCAAGAGGCCTTTTTGTTGTTACGCATTTTTTTTTTGCATGAATATTTCCGTATTCGGTATCTCTAAAGAAAACGCCGCCGTCGAAACTCCAATGTGTTTATTCAGTGTATAAACCTTTTTTTCTCTATACATTTATATTTCTGTTTAAAGCTGCATTTACACCCAAGAAATTTTAAAATTCTCAATTGCTGGTGTCCCGATTTTTCCTGCGGGAAGTGTACATGAAGACAAATAATATAATTATAATAATAAAT
This sequence comes from Protaetia brevitarsis, assembly GCA_004143645.1. NCBI lineage: Eukaryota > Metazoa > Arthropoda > Insecta > Coleoptera > Scarabaeidae > Protaetia > Protaetia brevitarsis. The sequence goes on from RXPK01000247.1 coordinate 3,103,115, forward strand.
ATTATATTGCTTTTCTTCATATATGTAATTATGTATCTGTTGTTAACAAAATTTTAATTTGTTAACTCAATATAGGCTACACAACATCAGGTTGTTAAATAATAAGTAAAATTTAAATACCATCATATCTTAATATATCAAACAAAACAACAAATGTCGAAACGTCCATAGTTTAATTATTTCAATTAAAAATAACCCAAAAAATCACTATTTCTCTGATTTTTGATTGTTATTTATATTATATTTTGGTTAAATAATAAATTCCAAGAATTAGTTATACACTTTATTTATGATAAGCTAAATAATTACAAATCATGCTAACACCGTGCTCCATTCAAAGTACTACACGAGGCTACCTATTTATATAACCTATTAAATTAAAGATTTATATTTTAAATGTTTATTTATACACCCGTGCTAAAAACTCCCATTTAATACTAATTCACACCCCTAAACGGCATAAAATATTCATTCATGAATACGCAAAAGCACTATATATCTCAGGGTTACTCTTACAATTAAACCTATCATGAAAAGTAAAATGTGTTAGAAAAATTTGACTTTCTTTAATTACTTCGAAAATTGAAAGGGTTGGATTCAAAAATAAAAGAACTGAAATTTTGAATGACGTTAATAATCATTAAATTTTTAATAAAAAAAAAACACTTAATTACAAATTACGCAGGAAAAATCAAACCTTGGACTGAGAGTCCTGGCCAAAATCAAAAGCTGCTTGAATCTAATTTACTAAAGGACAATGCAAATCCTTCATCAAATAAAAAGAAAAACAGTCCAGGAAGATAATCCTTATTACAACAAAAATCCACGTGGTTTCAAAAATTAATACAAACTAAATTAATCGTGGAGAAAACAAGTGAACTAAAAATAGGAAACTTAATTACAAGCACAAAGCTTCTATTCACCTTACCCGAGGTGATTAAAAATAATTACAAAATAGCAAAATATAAGAAAAACGAAAAATTAACTCTTTAAACTTAAATACATCTTCCTGCACGTAAAATAATAAAAGATCTTATATCCAATTTGTGTATACAATAATATAATGCCAATTATTAATAAGTGACTTCCCTGATTGATGAAATAATATCAAAATAAACGAAACAAAATTTAAAATCAAAATGAAATACCAAAATGGCAGCAATGAAAATAAATTTAAATGTACACCCAATCTTTCAAGCAACTCAGCTCCAGGGGCCCAAACAGCGCATATATATAAAATTTACAATTGCGTGCGCTCGCAACGCAGAATTCGCCTAAGAAAATTCTAGAATATAAACTACAAAATATACAATACTGATGAACGCAATATGTACAATTGAATAAATAAATAATCAACAACTGAACAATTAAAATAAATTCAACAATCAAATCAATTAACAAAATCTTATCCAAAAATAAAACATTAATTTCTGAGAGAATTTGCCCGACACATTGATAAAGATTAATCTCTATAAATAAAATAACACTGAATTTACGAACCCCGGAGTGCCAGACCACAGCAGTACTATCCTACTAACTATCTAAATATCATGTAGTAAACTACTCAGTTCTTCAGCAGCATTATTAAAAACTACTCACCATTCGACCGACTCATTATCTGTAATATCTATTTCGCGACGCGACCAATTTACCCTTTAGCTAATGCCCTAACCTCTGTATACGACCTCCACTCCTCAGTGAGTGGACATTCAAATAAAACATGCTCCGCTGTATCTACCCTACCACATTCACAATGCGAATCATTAACCCTCCCAATTTTACATAAATATGATTTAAAATTACCGCAACTCGTAAAAAAAACTACCGCCTGATACGACAAATTAACCCTCAAGTTTGTCTCTAAACAATTTTACAACTGCGTTAGTCGATATTAACCCATACTTAATTGAATCGGGTTAATATCGGGTATATTGGGGAGCTAGTATAATAATAATTATTATTATACTACATCCCTTAGACACAGCCCCTTTCGCTAATTAACCAGCCCTCTCATGCACGCACGATTGTACCTACGTGAATCCTAGTCCAAAAAAGTTTTACCCCTCCCTCACGCAACATATCCCAAGTATTTAATAACAAATCAGTCGGTTTCTTTTAAATTCCCTAACGCCTCTACTACGGAAAAGCTATCTGTTATAATTCGCGCATGCCGCATAAATTCCCACTCGCAATGATTCCCCTAATTTAAACTTTTGATTATGTATCTCAGTAACACCATTATAAACAACAAAACCCATTCTTATACCACTCTGACCCTTTAACTCATCTGTAAAAATTTATAAACCCTCTCGCAGTGCCTTTAAATTTGTTATCCGCGGGATGAATTCGGTCTCCTATATCTATTCGCCTTTCTAAATCGCGGTTCTAATCAAATTCCCGCTCCCCTAATTAAACCCTCATACATTATTTTATTCGCATCCCTACGAACATTAAGTGCTCTCAAACGTAAATTCGCCAGTAATATACTCGAAGTAACGCACGCCGCGTCTGCCGAAATAGATGAATACGCGTTCGCGGCCCTAACCGTTAAAAATATTTGCGCCCGGAATATTTTTGTTTGTTTCTTTAATTCATATAGCGCCCCTATAAACAGTACCCGCCGCGTTACAGTTTAAACCCTAAGTGACCTTAACCGATGCTCTCATTTCCCTACCTTTCGCGGTAACGTACTGAATATGCGCTTTAAAATTTAATTTGTCATCTAAGATAATCCCGAGATATTTAACGAATTCTTTGCAATAAATTCTACCTTAAACTGTACCTATTAACCAACAAGGTTACATTGTACTGTTAGTGTTTTGTATAAACATATTGATTTATTTCTTTTACATTACCCTCGTTGGGGATAAAAGCTTACTAAATGTATTAAAACCAAGAAAGTTACCCAAATACGAGAGAATACGCTCTTGTTCGTATTGAATATTTGTATGTCACCTGGAAACATGTCATTTATAATAGAAGGAAGCAGTTCTACAGAAGCATAAGACAAAGCATTCCAACTATTCTGCAATAGATTGTCAGGTTGTCAGACACGTGTAATACACATTTTTGATGTATATTTCCAAAGATATTTATTTGCCACGTCGAATACGTTCGAGGGCAGACATCAGATAGCTAAAGTCCCATATCACAACCAGCATCCCCTTTTACGATGAATTTTCGCGGCAATAACATTGACATTTGCAAACAAGACGACATAAGACGGCATATTCGAGGAAATGCAACGTACAAGGCACAAATTCAATGGCAGAATCCTTACTGTGTGAATGTATATGTACATATATTCCGCTGCTACACATCCTTCAACCTGTCACTTTCAAACTATTCGCTACTCGCCGATTTATCTTCGCGCGATTCCTTTTATGCAAACGAGCAGATGCCCTATTTAGAGTAAATTTATTTCCGGCTTAAGGTTAATAGTTCCCTCTCTCGAATGCGAACAGGTAACGCAAATTACTTACTTAGCGTCATTAAGTGCGGAATATTTACGTTTTATTGCTTTTGTCCTTCCTTAAATATCTTCTCTTTGGGGTACTAAAAAAAACGTATTGCCTTATTGTAAAGTAAATTGCTTTTTTCTTATTTCTTAGGCTTTCTACTGCAAATGTTTGCTTCTAAAATATGTTCAAAGTTTTCCAGCTCAGTATAGAGTACGACATTAAGTATTGTGAATGAAAGAACAAGATTAAAGGTAGTGAATGTGTTTCTTGGAATCTTTATGATCCACATTTTGTTTCCTCTAGCACAATCTCATTTTTTTTTGTTGTTGTGAGAGCTGTCTGACCTGAAGTCTTTGGAAACGTTGCAGCCTCTTGCCTTTTTGTATTTACTCTTCTATTTCGTTTACCCATTAAATTATACTAACCATTCTAGGATCCTAGTATCTTGCATTAATCTGCACAGGTGTCCGGTTGTTTGATTGAACGTCCATCTCGAACATTCTGAAATAGATATGTCGAATAATGTGGTGTGATCTCAGTACTAAAAGGTGGCCTTCCGCATGATGGTCAATATTTGCTTGGTAGTTACTGCAATCTAGGATGGCTCATTCTTGCATCCTCCATTTTCACTAGATGGAGTAGTCCTCGTTGCCCCTGTTATTTGTAAACACCTCGCTCAGTTCAGTTATAGCAGTTTGTTGCTGCATGTTTGGTCACCATACCAGAGATGCGTAAGTGGTCACGGGTCTAACCATCGTAATGTATGTCCAGCACATTATATGTATTTGCTTTTAATCTCCATGTTTATGAAATCTAGTCAGCCTAAGTGTTCTGGATTCTGGATTGTTGGTTGGGAAAGGCTCATTGTGCTGTCGTCCCTAGGCGGGGTTACTCACCCGCAGCCTACTCGAGCCAACCCAAGCGAAGAATGAACTCGAGCAGTGTAGTATGTGAGGTGCCGTCAAAGCTGGCCATTCTGGGCCAAAACTCCCCCAAGATGGAACCTCTAAGTTGGGCAAGCGCCGAACAGTCACATAAGATGTGCTCCGGTGTCTCGTCCTCTTGGTAACATGCTCGACAGAGTGAGCTGCTAGTCAGTCCTATGCGGTGCATGTGTTTATTACGTTTACAGTGACCAGTCAATAGCCCTACAACTTGACGTAGTTTACTGCGAGAAAGCTGCAGACAATATCTCGCTGTCCTAGACGACAGCCTGGGGTATGGATTTGCGTGCCTGAGAGCAGGTGGTTATGGATGGCCATCTCTCCTCCTGTAGAGTAGTGGTTCACTGGTTTATTAGGGTATTGAGTGTAGCCGAAGAACTGGGAAGAACAGGCTCCGGTCCCTTGTAAGGAGAACACGAACCCCGTCTCGCCAACCTATCGGCAGCCTCGTTTCCCAGATTAGCTTTATGACCTTTAACCCATCTGAGTATCAAGTCATCTTATAACTGCTGAGGGCTTTAAGGGCACACTTGGCTATCACTGTAAAGGGCAATACGTCGTCCCTTAATGCCCCTTGCTAAGATTTCTTCGGCACTATGCAGGATTATCAAAACCTCAGCTTGGAAAACCGTAGCGAACCTACCTAGTGCCAACTCTAAGTTGAGCTTAAGGTCTGGAGAGAAAACTCCCGCACCTGTCCCTATTTTTGTCTTTGATTCGTCTGTATAGATGGCAATCGAAGGCTCTGATTCGACGCAAGGATCGACATGAACGCGGTAGTGTCTGCCGAAAGCAAAACTCGGGAGGCACACAGTCTTTCGCGGCACCAACAAGAGGCCCTTTAGCGACGCCCTCGTGGATGATGCTCACGTGACCGCGACCCCTACCCCCTCCCCCGCTCCCCGATCAGAAGACCCTGGGACCGCAACCTTATAGCCGTCTCTTCCACCAACAGATCCAGGGGAGGGACACATAATAGGGCTTCCATTGTTGCCGTCGGCGTAGTGCACATTGCTCCTGTAATGCTAAGGCATGCTATACGCTGCACATGCATCAGGTCATTCGTGGCTACCACTCGTCTCACCCTTGGCCACCAGACGAGGGCACCATAAGTTAGCATGGGCCTAATAATTAGGCCCATGCTAACTTATGGGCCATAATTATTATGGCAGTGTACAACCACAAGGTAATTTTTTGGGGAGAGCCCCCAAGTCCCCCAAGCATAAGTGTTGTTTTCGCCCTGGTTTTAATTTTGTAAAACTGTCGATTCCAGATGAGCTTAAAGTATAGAATGACACCAAGATATTTTACTTCGCCTATCAGTTTTATTTCTCTACTCCCAGATCATCTAATTTGCTCCTTCCTAGGAATGTTATTATGGTCGTTTTTGGAGGGACTACTTTGTTGTACTTGCCTTGGTCATCTGCGTACCTCAAAGTTTTATGTCCTGCATTGTCTAACCTTATTAGTAGCTCGTCCACGACCAGGTTCATTCCTTCCTTTTAGAAATAGTGATGTGTGCAATAACATGCAGACACGCGCGTTGATTTAGACTGTTTATATTATACTTCTTATAATTATTACAACAAATTTTTATTATTATTTAATATCGTCCTGTTAGCTTGCTGCTGGTTCCTTCTAAAATCTACAAAAGTATAATGACGAAATATTTACTCAATTACTCAAAACACGGCCTTTCTCGAAATAAGAATACCGATATGGCGGTCTTCAGATTTTCAAAAACCCTACTTGAATATTTTTATTGATATGTATATATGAAACCTTTTTGACTTTGTGAATCATGACCTTCTTCATTATACATTAGAACATTTCGGGCTGAAGGGTGAGGGCTGTTTCTGGACACAGGTTTCAATCATCATCTTTCAAATCGTAAGCAATCTGTTGAAATTCCTAACCGTCAATCACATTACGTTAATACGGATCTTAGTACACCACAGGGTAATGTCTTAGGTCCAACATTTTTTTGCTATGTATGTTATATGGAAAATGCGGATGATCATTAAATCTGTAAATGCTGTTACAGTTAATGTCATGGTTTCAATAAATTTACATACAATTAATGAATGGATGGGTTAAATAAATTAACCATAATGAATAAAAAACCAAATTCGTGTATTTTCATAGCAAAACTAGGCTTGTCAAAACAATTCATCGAAGTCATTGTTTTTTATTTACATTCTTCTTCTTCGTCTTAGAGATAATCATAAACGAAAACTTAACTCGTCAAAAATTTGCTACGTATTGTAGCAACTCGAGATGAAATGTAACCTAGTAACCCTACATTTTATCACTTACTTTTATTTCTTGGGTACATTGTGGGGTAAATGACTGTGCTTTCATAATCTCAAAAAAAATCCTGATTTAAAAGAGAGCTTTACGAATTATTTGTGATGGGGCTATAAAGATTCCTTCAAAGAATATCTTAAAGCTCATAATCTAGTAACTTTCTGTGATATTTGTATGTTTGATTTATTCTGTTTCGTATTCAAGGTTACCTAATCAATATTTTTCAGGTAGCAATATTTCATCATGGATATAATAAATGGACGGGCAACTATTACATTCCTTTTTTTGTGAAAATATATGACAATATTCTTAGTATGATAAAAAAATATAGCTATATATATATATAGAGAGGATGATATTACACTGCGACCTAAAAGATCTACTGTGTCCGCTGTTCTTGCTGTTTTACAGCTGGCCTTGCAATCCTATTCCTTTCAAAACGTGTTGGATATAAGAGGGCCCCAGGTTAGGTAAGTCTTCCTCTACGATTTCACATGCTTTCAGGTGCAACACTCTTGAGTTGCACAGTGCTACGCAATTTGAGAGAACATGGATGAGTGTTTCATCCTGTTCCCCAATATGCTCCAGCCGTTTTGCTCCTCCCTTTGTTCTTTCCTTGTGAGGTACTCTCACTTTGGAAGTGGAAGGCTTCTTATGGAGGTCCTGCTCCAATTCCTGTTTATTAGCGGTGTCGTCCCGCAAATAAACGTCCTTCCTCCATGGTAGTTCCCACGAGTAACTAGGGAAGAAAAGGTCCACCTCCAGCAGAGGTAAGACTAAATACAATGAGGCGCACGAAGTACCCCAAGGTTGAATATCTAATGGTAGACTGATCTTCTATCCAGGCATGCATCCCATCAGCCTAGTCCGCCACATTTAGGTTTTTGTTGAGGTAGTCTCCTCTCGGTCCGTGCAGTTAAGCCAAGCCCCCCCTCCCCCATCCTTTTTGCGGCCTAGTTTAACAGTTGGGCTTTCGGTAGCCGAAAACAACAACTGGCATCCTTGTAGAACCCTGTGCAAGCCTTTAGCCACGACACGACAGCTCGGCCGGGGGGGAAAATATAGCTAACTTTTGTTAGCATTAAAAATGCTGTTATTTACTTAAATTAAGCTATTTGTGTTTAAAATTTCTGTATATTCTAAATTACTTGTTTTTCATATGAGATAATTCTTGCTTATACATGATTTTTTAACGCATATGTACTCTGTGTAGACATAAAATACTTATTATCATGAATAAATATGATGATTCCAAATTAGATATGATTGACTTCTGCCTTTAATATAACCAATTTGGAGGAAATATGTCAATATTACTGGTAATAGTCGAGGTAATCAGTTTTTAACTATCCCTAAGCATAGAACCGAGATATTTAAACGTAGCTTCTCGTACGATGTGGCTAAGTTACTAAACACTCATGTATTGCCAACAATGAGCCATAGTTTGCACATACCTCGTATCAGATATAGCCTTTCGATGTCACTTCGCTCGCTTAAAAGTTAAATTTCACCTTCACCGACGTGGTTAATTATCTTTCTGTTTCATTTTTTGCCATATGTAATTACGTGTTTATTATAAGTAGGTCATTAGGGATATTACATTTGTTTGTATTTGCTAGCTGTGCTTATGCACATGCCCACGAATGTTATGCTTATATTGCTATTTTTGTTTACTTACTTATTTATTTTTTTGTTACATTTGTTTATATTTTATATTCATTGAGGCTAAAGGAAGAACGCCAAATTCCATTAATGTGGGAAGCGATTTAGTCTTTTTGGTAAGTTTTTTTTGTCTGTTGTTAAATTGTTTTTTTTTGTATATCGTTACCAGCCAATAAATATTTTACATACATACATACATATAATATCATGTTATGGTAATAGATGAATTTGATAGTAGAATTGTAGATATTACTAATAAGTGCTTCCGGGTTTTGCCGTGGGTCAAAACTTTTGCTATGCGTTTCGCTGTCCATACTGACAGCTTCTTCAGGATAATATAGAATTGGTTCCACAATATTTGCATTTCACAAATTTTACTATATTTTATTTGATTAATTTTAAATAAAAAGTATTATAATAGTATAATATATATTAGGGAGTAACTAAAAAAATATGTTTTATTTCTTGGTTCTGTTATTCTTGTAATTGTTAATTTATTTGTGTAATTGTTAATTTATAACATTCATAGTTGCCCAATAACCATAGTTTTGAATTTACCCCTAAATATGTATAATTTGAAGATTTAATAGAGTCAACGGGGCTTGTCAACTGCGCTAATTGAAGGAGTGTCTTGGTATAAGAACAAAATATTTTTTAGAGGCTAAATTGCTCCACTTCGACATACAATCTCTTTCAAACATTTGCATGATTTTGGATTTTGCAAACTGGGAAACTATAATAGATATTTTTCTTTTTTTTTTAGAAGGGATGTTACACAATTCCAAGGATAGCGAAAATTATAGTAAAACAGAAGAGAAGTAATCCAATAATTAAACTTAGTTTAGCAAAATTTTGTTGTTTTGAATGATTACGATATCATCACTTACAAATGTGTTGAACGTTCAAGCCGGGTGAAACCAACTGTTCGATTTTGAGCAATAAATATTTAAGAACTCCTTTTATCGTGCCTCAGGTTTATGAAGTCGTTTATAGTTTCTCGTAAAAATGAATATCTAATGGGCACACATAAATAAGCGAAACTACCGAACGGGCGTGACTTCCTCCCATAGATTCGCGTTCCTTTTTATGCTACGCGACCCCATAAACAAGCAAACAATCAGATCGTAGGTACTACCAATATTTTCTTTTTTACCTACGAAATGAGCACCTCCTACGTCATGTAGCGCAAGAATGAGATATGGGTAATAGCACAATAACGAACAGTGGACACACGCGCTGACGTAAATATATATTGTATAAGCTTTATTTTACAATACACTCGGAGTTTCGCCGCTGTAACTCCTGTTTATGATCAACACCACGGTTTTGCAGGGTGAAGTATCGCCATTTTTACACACTTCGGCGTTTATAAAATACGATAGCGCTTGCTTGGTGGCACAAGAGGAAGATAATTTCTTCATGCTGCCAATAAGGGCTTATATTTATAGGGCTATTTAATTTTCTGATTACACCTTCATACTTTCATTCTTGTAGTTCTGCTTTGATGGATAACGTGTCGTATCTTTCATATTACTTATATGAAAGCAACGGCTTATCGCTTACTTCCTTCAAAACCAACAAAGAATACAAATAGAATAATTATTTTTATTCTATTAGTGTTCTTTTCGGTGCTTTTGGCGTTTGTATGTCGTAGAGGCTGACAAATTGATAACTGAAAAAAAAGGAAAATAGGGCTACTATGCAAAAACCTATATATGAACTCGAAGCAAAATGTAACCGCTAACAAGCGAAGAGAACATACACTTACTGTACACTCAAGAAAAAGTGGCTAAAATTACCCCAAAAATAAAGGGTAACTTTTCTACCTCCCATTATTGGAGTAATTTTACAAGGAAAGATTGCCGATGGGGTGCAATTTTTTCCAGGAAAATCTTTCGTATGTTGTGAAATTTACCGGATATCTTTACATATAAAGGAAGTGCTATTTCTGTTGTAATGTTGTAAAATTCCTTAAGAGGTGGAATATACAAAGAATATATTGTTGTTTCACTAATAACAAATGTTATTATTTCGTGTACATACCTGTTTGTAAAAATATTGGATGTCAATTAACCCGCATCGTAGCCATGGTAATTAGGTATATACGTTCATCGTACGGTAACTGTATGATTTGAACTTAGTTTGTATCAATACTGATTCAAGGGTGAAGACTCAACGTAGCTGGTATTAAATAAATGACTGGGAGTCCATAGTGATCTTAAAAAATTGTTTCACTTTTCGTCAAGTCTAATTAAGTAAATTATATTTTTGCAATCTATTCGAAATTGAAGGGGATCTTCTATATGAATTATCGTATTTATCAATCGGCTGGAAGTATACGGGCGAAACGTCAAGATTTTTCATTATCTTTTTTTGTGGATTGCATTATGTTTATTTGTTGTGCAATATGTGAGCACCGCAGCTGAATGCTGTTGATGATGAGAGGTACTGGCTGTACTATCTCTAACGGTACTGATTTGTTTCAAGGTTTGCTGGATATTTATACCAAAAGTGATGCTTCGGGTAATGTAAAAATAATGAACTTCCGGAAATGGGAATTGCAATTGCCTTAAATTCTAACTAATATTAAATTAGGAGTTTTTAGGATTTCCCAGAGATTATACCTAAACCTAATAACCAAAGAGTACTAATATTACACACAATGAATATGTAATAAACAGGAACAGTAGATGGTTCCAAGATTAAGGTGTATAAATTTACATAAATGTGGAAAAGCCTTAAATTAACATAGTATTAGAAACTAAGAACTGATGTGTATAACCTTTAAATTACGGTTTACAGCAAAGTACAGGCTCTTATTAATCAACAAGCCCTGTTAAAGCGAATTATGATAGTGATAGATTAATACAAGATTACTGAAATGTATAAAGCCTTAATTAAAAATGTAGAATTTAAATAGTTAGTTAAATAGTACTAAAGTACTACTACTTATTACTAAAGATACAAAATAAGCGTACAAGTAACGAACAGCATGTTTTGCTGTTTTGAGTGTCACTATATACCTTGGATGCTTGAAAGCACCTAGCTATACCCTGATATCAGTGTGGTATCTATTTTTGACGTAGATCCTTGTCCTGTAACATGTCTGGTTCGTCACTGCGAGGAAATTCCATTCTGAAATACTTTGGGGTGTAAACTACCTGATGCTGGAGGCATTATAATTGTTGTTTAAATTTCTGTTTAAATAACTCTTTAGCATTTCGTAAACTTTGAGGTTTTTTTATATAGTTGCAAATGACAGTTTAAATTGAAATTTTAATATATATAAGTTGGTAGGCATTGTTAGTGAAATACATCGTATGGAATAGCGGGAGATTTGAATGTTTGATTTAAATTTGGAATTCAATATATTCAATAGTAGTTGATACTTGATTTAAATATTGAAAATAAGTGTACTTAGCTTGAGTAAGAATATTTATGCTCTTTAACTGTTTTTGATATATTATTATACAATAAATTATGCATGTTATCGATATTTGCACTGTTTTTATTAACAAAAACTGGTAATACATTAAATAATTAAAACTAAACTGTAAATTCAATATTTAACGAGGTAAAAGCCTTTATACAAGTTATTGATTTAGAAGGCACATTACGTGCAGCCTCCTTGGCTACCTAGTTACTACCAGTATAATAATATAAATATCTATATACCACTCATAGCTTGATAATAGGGGAGATTGCTAATCCGCATGACCTACAGTGGCGAATTCTAGGTACATGGCTCTTAACCAGCTAGGGAAGAAGGGATTGTATCTTTGAATATTATCTAACATACAAGGAAAAGGATCTAAAGGGGAATAAAAGTTTATATTTGTCACCAAGTAAAATTTTAGCCGGGAAATCCTTTATAAAAATTACAATAATATGTATTTCCAATTAGATATATTTTTTCACTATTAGATCAATTCACGCAATAGTGATTTTTAACTGTAGGTATAAAATTGACTTATATAAGAGAAAGAAGAACTGCCTTCCATTTTTGGGGATAATTTTTGCAGAGAAACAATATACTTATGTTGACATTTCCCACATACTACTAATTAGAATTGCATTTCGGAAAAAAACAAGTTCTTATCCTAGTAATCTGTGTCTATATTCATGTGAACTTCTGTTTAATTGAAAGAACTATGTTCAGGATCCTGTCGGAGAACTCCGGTGTTCGATTGCTCATTTGCTATTGAAGTGAGATGTTTCACTTAAACACACGGTGAAAGTGGACGTTGAGGAGAAGATCTGAAAATTGTTTTGAAGTATACTGGGGTGTTTTAAAACCCGTCGGCACAATCACATGACATTTTTTTCAATGAACCCTGTATTTTTTCTTACATTTTTAGCAGTGATTGACCAATGTGTGTACGCACCTATTTGGTTTTTTTATGTGTTGCATTCGCTTGGTGGCAATAAATATTTTTGATAAAAAATAGATATTGACATAGTAACATTGAAAATACCATTACTGCTCCAAATGTAAAAAAAGAGATTAAATATTTGGGAATTCTATTATTTGGAGGCAGAAAGAGAAATTTCAAACTATAGCAATACATAGTGTGTTTAAAATTCATTGTCCAATTTTCAAAACTTTAGTCAACTCTATTTAGACGTTTTTCAAATTTGTAAGAAATGTAGGTGAACCCGTATATTTGTCACATACGGATGAAGATATGTTGCTGTGATTACCTGCAGTCGCTTTTGATAAAAACATTAAAATGTGTGCAAATTATACTATTAAAATGTCTACTTAGGTTACGTAATAATGGTCTTATTTAAAGTCTCTCCTTTTGTTGGAAAGAACAGTCTCTGGATGGTCATAGATAGTTTGACTTCAGTCGATTTGCGCAGGTATAAACCTACCTTAGAGACCATATATGGAAGCTTATTAACGTTTACACATACTGCCATCTTTTATTAATTCTCCATCATAGGGGAAGGCATTAATTATGCGCACCACTGTACATATGTGCACATATTAAATCAGCTATGGTTGAGTAAAATATGGGTGCCATAAATTATGATGGAACAACTACCTAGTAAAATGTTGGATTATTATAGTAGTATTTGTTGCCAATTTTGATTTACTTTTCGTGCGTCGCACAGTATGAAATATTCTAGAGATTAATAGATACAACCCTTTGTACTGGATGTAAATGAAAATAATTATTTACTTGAAAGAAGAATTTACGCTGGAAAATATCCAAACAAAAGGCATCTACTTAAAGAAAGTTTTTAAAGTCTGTTGAATAGGTTTATTGATATGGGAATACAAAACGCCAAATAATTTGAAACCTGCAAGAACTGAGGACATTAAAAGTTATCAGTATTATCAGTCGCAACAGAAAAGCTTACTTTTAGTCCAGAAGAAATGAAGAAATGGGAACCAGTGGTGATACACCTGTTCAATAAATTCTAAAACAAAATCGTTTTCATGTAGTAGGTTCTAATTTTCTTTTGGCGGCCATTTCAATGGTGAAGTTTTTGTTACCAAACTTTTTGGAAGTGGTGCCTTGGTGAGCTTATTTCAGGCTGTCTGTGAAGGAGCATTTAAGTCAAAGGTTTACAAACAAATAGATCGAATGAGGAGAACCAACGCAATGGCCGCCTATTTTTATTTCTGGGGACCTGTAGTAGGACTTGTATACTGTGAAGAACCTACCCTACAGAAGAGAGATCGCATAACGAATACTTCTGATAGTTTTAGTCCAGAGGCAATTATGAAAGCAGAAAATTCCTTCAGACATCGCTTGTGCCTTTGTTCTTTATTTGTTTACCTTGTCTTGATCTTTTTTTTTTGCATTTAGTTATGTATTTACTTTTGTTTTGTTAATAAATAATTATAAATATTATTTAATGTGGATTTTGCGTTTTTTATCAAAAATTACCCTAGATAGAAATAGGAATGTATTCACAAAAATTGTTCATAATTAATCTCTGCATCGGTTTATGTAAAAACATACATTCTATTTAAAAAACAAATCTAAAAGCGTGTTAGAAACTGGACAATGAATTTTGAATACTATGTGGATTACGACAGCATGTACTTTTTTTCTGAAGTGTCATCTATCCTACCATCATGAAAGAACTCCCAATTATTTGGTCTTGTCCTTCACATTTGGGGCAGTACTGGTTTTCTAAATAGAACTATGTAAATATCGACATTTTAAATAATAAATGATTATGTCGACGGTTTTTAGAACACCAGAGTGTATGCCAAGTAATTTCCAGATGCACTCTTTAATTTCTAATCTCACTATGTGTTTACGTGAAACATCTCACCTAAATAGCAACTGAGCAATCAAAGGCAGACGTTGATTTGCAGGACCTTTTTATATACAGCCAGTGAAATTTAGAGCAAATTTATTTATACGTAGTTTTATCCTAGATAACTACCATGTAAAAAGTTTCACCCAAAACATATTCCCTCTAGCTCGTCTTCGGCAATAGGTGGGATATCTAAAGAGTTTTATTACGAGTTCTATTTTCTCTCGGGTTGTTTTCATGCGCTCGCCAGTTTTCGAGCGACGAATAAATTTACATAGCGTCTCCTGTTTATCACTTTTCCGCTTGATTTAATTTTGTTTGTCAGGGAAAAAAGTTAAGTTATCCATTCCATGTTCCGTTTATCTCAATCCTATTTTTCCTTCCGGAGTAATGACTTTTAGGAAGTCTGGTTTTCGGAAAGATGCGTAGGATCTGACAGTATTCTTTTTCTGTTTGTTTGGTAATTATTACGTATTCATACATTTACAGGATGAGTGTTTTTCTGATGCTTAGTGCGAGAATCACGGAAAGAAGAGATGGAGAGAAAATCAGATGGGGAAAGAGCTATAGCTTTGCGAGCTTCATTGAATTTGCTTTCTATTTTTATTTTTGGAAAAATGCACAACTAAGTATTTATTTCTAAAAAAAAACGTTTCGTTTTCTTGATTTAGATTGGTGTTCTATTGGTTCGATGTCGTTAGTTTTCCACACATCTCCAAGCACATTCTCTTGTACTTAAGTTGAATCATATGAAGTCTAAAATGTAATAAACAATCTTAAAAAAATATTAAACTTATGGGCCTTGATTGCATATCTACATCTGCGATAAAGGCCTTGGGGCCAATAATTGCAAATCATTCGACATTTTTAGCCTCCAACAAAAATTAAGATCGGAATAACTCTACCAGTTTTCAAGGATCGGGCTTATTGTGCAATCATAGGCATAGTACGGAATTTCTTATACACATTTAGGATTGTTAATGAGGCTCAGCATAGATTCTAATATGAACTTTTTTTTAATTTTGCTCTGAAGAGTCTAGTACTACCAATGAGCGCGTGTAAAAGAGGGTGATCATATACGAATTTTGTCAATGTCGAACTGGGTGTGCCGCAGGGACTATGCTGGGGCTCTTAATTTTCTCACTATATGACAAAAATACTCCAAACTGTGGTACTGGTAATGCTGCAAACTTCTCCTTTAGTGCAGTTTGCGGTGAGGGGTGCAAACTGCACTAAACTGGACGTACGTTTCGATAGCAAAGCTATCATCATCAGCCAGAAATAAACTGAATAACTGAACACTAAAACTCCCTAATTGTATACCTAAACAAACGTCATGGATACAATGATCACGGTTATGGCTGACTGCCGTCATACTTAACTAGTCACTAATCCTAACTTCGTCTGATCTACTACTTCTTCTTAATAAACTATAAAGACAAGAATTTAAGGGTCCTAAATCTGAATTCATTAAAATATGTTTGTTTTTATATATTTCATACCCTCATAACAATTTAATTGCACATAGTTGTTTACGTTTTTAACTAACTTTACATTGTCATCTTTATGGTTTTCTTCAAGCGTATGTAGGGCTACACAAGATTTGTCAAACCTTCTAAGTTTAAGATGAGCCAAATGCTCCTTGTAAACGCGTTTAATTGATCTTTTAGTTTGCTCAATATACAAATGATCACAATCTTTACAAGATATTTTATAAATACCTGATTTGTCCAAATTATCTACTTGATTCTTTAGGGTTACTTAAAATATTTTTAAGACTATTATTAGAAGTAGTTGCTATGTCAAGATTGAATTTAGAGAAAATTTTTGGTAGACCTTTCGTGTAACTTGGATAAAATGGTAATTTAACATATTTCTTATTCTTCCTGTCACTAATTTCTAAAGTACTCACATTTCTAATTCTTATTTTGGTTTTATGTTTCTAATGGTATTATGTATAACGTCTTCTGAGAATCCATTAAATGCAGCAATTTGAATAATTTCTTTAATTTTCCTCTATCTGCAGAACGATATAATAAAGAACTTGCACTGCCTATTTCACAGTTAGTGTTATCATTAACAGTTAAAAGTTGCTCTAATAAACCAACAGCCAACAAATTCTAGAAATCATTACTCATTTTCACATCAAAAATCAACTCGTTTTCATTGACAACTCAGTAAACTTTAACCTCACTTCTGTTCATAACGTTACTGTTATTCATATAACTGCAAGGAATCGTATGGCATTATTTTATTCCACATAACGTACTGTAAATAACATGCATGTTATTTTATAACGTACACTTATCGGATACATCATACCAGTTCAGACTGAAATAACGTAAATACTGCTGTGTAGTGATCGTACCAGCATAAATGCAAAATGAATTTGAAAAAAAAAAATTAAATCAACTAGCTCAGTGGATAAAAATAAAGGGCGCAAAAGAATACTTACTTCAGGGTTACCCTCGCAATAAAACCTATCATGAAAAGTAAAATGTGGGTGAAAGTAATCAAAAATAAAAGAACTGAAAATTTTGAATGACGTTAACAATCATTAAATTTATTGTTATAAAAAAAAAGAAAAAAAAAAACATTTAATTACAATTATGCAGAAACAAAACCATGAATTTAAGATTCTGGCCGAAAACAAAAACTGCATTAGACTCTACAATTACTAGAGGACAATTCAAATCCTTTAACAAACAAAAGACAAATTTGTTGTAGAAGAAAATCCTATTTCAAAAAAAAAAATCCACGTGGTTTCAAAATTTCAACACACTAAATTAAACTAAACGTGGACAAACAAAGTAAATTTAAAATTGAAATTTAATCACAAGCACAAAGCTTCTTTTCACGTACACCGAGGTGATTAACAAAGAAAACTAATTTGAAAACTAAAAAACGGAAAAATAAACTCTTTAAACTTAAAATTCCTTCTAGAGCAAATATAATAACTGATCTTACATCCGACTTGTGTACACAATAAAATACAACAGCAATTATTAATTAAAGAGTTCCTTGAAGGATGATAAAATTTCAAATAAAGCGAACTACATTTTAATTAAAAATGAATATACCAAAATGGCATCAAAGAAAATAAATATAACTGTACTTACTCCGCAATCTTTCAAGGAACTACCTTTTAGGGGCCCAAACATCGCATACATATAACAATTTACAATTGCGTGCCAAAGCAGCGCATGAATCGCAAAGAAAATAACAACAAGAATATAACAAAGAACTATATACAATACTGGTATATGCAAAATGTACAACTGAATGACTTTAAATTTAAACAGAACAATTAAAATAATTCCAACAATCAAATCAATTAACAAAATCTTATCCAAAATAAAATATTAAAACTGTGGAAACTCTATCATTGCATTGATAAAAATGAATTGGAATGAATAAAAATACAAATTTGAATATCCGGAAACTCGGGTGCCAGACCACAGCAATACGTTATGCTTGTTGATAACGTACACGTTATTAATAACATAAATGATACAACATAAGGGGGATTGTGTACCTACCCGTATATAATCACGCAAACAAATTTTATTTATTTGAAATGATATTGAGTGGATATGTATCTTACAGCAGCGTTTTTCTTTCGGAAATTTGCTTTCATTGGTTTGGCTAATAGAAAATGTAATGCGCTTAAAGGAAGCATGAATCTTTATCAAATGACGCAAAACAAAATAATGAAGCATTAACTTCGAATGTTGGAAAAATATTTGCTTTTACATTACTTTTCAAGTGAATAGATTTGACAACTAGTTATTAGAAAAATGCTTTCCGTCTTATACAAAACTCAAACCATTGCGATTATATTATAAACAAAATATTGAAGAGAAGATAGTGTAAGAAGTTAAATTATAAATTAAAAAATACAATAATGAATTCTGAGTTGAAGGAGAAACAGATATGTGACAAATGCGATTCTGCAAACCAAGATTTTCTATTTCGTATTCAAAACAAAAGAAAATCCTAAGATGATGAATATTCCGGACAACAATCCAACTTATAGTTGCTACGTCACTCGAGTCTGATATGAGCTCATGTCATTTGTTTAACTTTTCTCGTTACGGTATGCTAGTCTTTAAAAGTTGTTAGGGTTAAGTTTAATAATAACAAGATATAAGTCTAATATATATATTACCTAATTAATATGAGTAGTGCGTGGTAATATATTCCTTATAGATAGAAACCTACCAGCTTAGGATGCCTTACAACGTATGAAAACCGGCATTAACATAACTTGACTGGCGCCTCCACCAAATGTTTAATTCATATTATTCGTGTTAAAATTTATATGCTTATCATTTTACTGCTAAATTTTAATTATATATGGTTACTGTGCCGTTATATTTATGATATAATATGTTATTTATCAAAAAATTGAAGGAAAGCAAATAAAATAACCCAAACAAAAACCTTGAACCACTAAAAACTGTAATTTTAAAATGGATATCAATAATTTCACCAATCCTTATAAAATAATTTTATCTCACAACATTTATATTAAAAGTTGTAGGAGATACCAGATATTAATTCAAATTTAATATGAACTTCTTTAATATTTTACATTATTTGATTTACTTGATGAAAAAAAGTTTGAGTCGTTTTGAGCAATATCGTTTTTGTTTATATTACGTAAATTTATAAACGACGCGACTTTTCGACCAGATCTTTTGTGTTCTTCCGACTAAATAATGACTTTAATTGATTCAAAAAAAAAAAAATAATAATAATTAGGGTTGTAATTTACCTGTTGAATTTAAAATATATGTAAATTCGTCAAACTAATAACAATGTAAAAACGTGTTGAAGTTAATAATTAAGAAAATCTAATAATGATCACAGTTAAACGTTCCTTTTGAAGAAGTCAATGTTTAAATTAAACTGATTGAAATATGCTGAAACACAAGTCCTTTTCTTTTGTAAAAAGCATTTGAGTTAAAACATTTATTTGGTGAAGTACTTACAATACAAAATGAAAATCTTTAAAACAAAAAAAAATGTGATGAATATTTGAAATTCAATGTGTGTAGTGTCTGTGGGGTTGTAAGAGATATAACTAAGTGTAGAAGATGTAAATAAAACTAATTGTATATATAAAAATTTAAAAATTAATACAGACTAAAGGTAAGAAAAATAACGCCGTATTATAATACTATCTCATCATATTATTAATTATATATAATATCTTGTAAAAACCTGAAGATGGTTTATGGCCGAAACATAAATAGAATCGAAGTGACCTTTTTTCTTACTAAATGTCTATCATACTCCATACATTAAGCTTAAAAGTATTGATATTATCAATGTAATATGAAAAAACATATTAATAGCTTGCTCAATACTGATTTAACACCCCTCAATTACAAATATTTAGAATTTATTGAATATAGTAGTCCTGTTGATTAATTTTTGTAGCCTAGGATATACTTACTATATTTACGCATTTAGTATTTGACAATACACTTGTACACCTGAAGATGTTAGCTTAGCTAACGAAATGTACATTGTGTTTTTCAAGATTAAAGAATTTGTGAGACCGAAGTTTATTGGTATTTCCTGTTAATTATCAATGTAATTGTTTAGTAGTTCTCGATTCGTAAACAGTCAAAAATTATCGACTAACATGAAGTTATAAGTATAAAAATTTTCCTCAGAATTGACACTTTTTTCCTGATAGCTATCCAGTTTTCAAGTATCATAACTAATCAATCTAGCGTTGTAGAGTACATATGAAGATATAAGTTTTTGAGTGGAGACTTTTATTCGTTTCTATCCATAATTAAGGATCGTGCACATTGTAGTGGGCTCATTAATTTTCACTCATTTTGAAGTGAATCCCTTAGAAAAAAATATGTTTGCGAATATGTGAATATTCAGTTCTTGAAACTAGACATTTCCCGTTTTTAAATTCGCGAATAATCAATCAATAATCATTTGAGTACATTGAAGGATTATAAAAAAAAGTTACACCTAGAAATATCTATATTATGATAGACGATTTCATTATATTGATTCGATTTTAGCAACAGCTCCATAAAATTAGGGGCTAAGTATTCTTGCCAGTGTAAAAATATATAAGCGAAGAAAAATAAAGCGTGTTAGCAGGATTTATTAAGGATATATTATTCTCACCGATGCAAAAGTTGCGTAACATCCATAAAACTTCCTGCTGGCCTCGTAAAACTTGCCTATATGTAGAACTTGTCCATAAAATTCCGTATAATAGACGTGATTAAATTTATCGTAAATAACGTGAAGTTTAGTGTAATTAAATCGCGATATAAGGGATAATAAAAGATCTACCATTTGTTTGGGTTATTTGTATTTTGTAGATTAAGAGCTTTTCTTGTAATTAAACTTGTTATTTAAAAGGAAGTACCAACATGCTTAATTGGGTTTTGTGTCTTATATATTAAATATCTTCTTTTATAATCAAGGCAAATATTCTTCTCAAGCACAAACTACAGCTGCTAAATAAAGGGTTTTAGTACACCTTCTGTGACGATGATTATCAGAACGGTCACTTAAAGAGCATGTGAATACAGGGGCCGTATTGAGTATGAATTACGACCCTATAAGATAATAAAATAAGGTAAACAACTCCTGATTTAGTGGAGTCAACCTTTCATTTAATCTATTGTTGATTTAATGATATAACGATGGGAACGTTTTGATATTCTGGGTTGTCTTTTCCTCTAATATCGTAATTTTTTTTATTATAATTAAATAATGAAAAACCGTCATAATTATTAATTGTGGATACATGTACTTTTTTAGTAAATGACCTTTTGCCATACAGTCAACGAATAAAGATCCAGTTAACCGATTTAAGTCGATAGATTTTTATTCTTTATTATTGCACGTAAGGTAAAGCTCGCTGACTGATAACCACATGCTTTTAATTTCATATACAGGTGAGTTCTTTTTATCTTGAGACAACGGAATAACTCTAAAACACTGCATCAAATCAAAAAAAAAATCTTAGTAAGATTTGTTATAATGTAGGGGGCTCACTGAATAGTGCCGAACTCGAACCCCTACCTCATCTCCCCAGAGTGGGAGGGTAGACAACTTTGAAATCTTAAATGGGAACCCCCATTTTGTATCGCAGATTCTGATTCTACGCCATCAAGTATGTAGTTTTTGTTGAAACTTTTTTCGATTCGTAACAGATTGCGCTGTAATCGCAAAAAAACATGATTGTGAACGTCTAGAAAAAATACACAAAAAAGAGAAGCAAGCAAATATGATTTTGTGTTTTTCTATTTTAAAATTAAATAACATTTCAAAAAGCCATTCAACAACGAAGAACTTTACTTTATCATACCCATTTCAGAAAATGTGTTCGAAAATGTGCCCTTCCACTTCGATACATTTATTTATTCGCAACTGGAATGATTGCACACAAATGAAAAGTGTTTCCGGCGTAATCCTTGAACAAGCGTTGTTGATTCGCTCAATCATGTTTTCCCTCGTGGTTGGCACTTCTGTATAAACTTCAGACTTTAAGTGGTCCCAGAAAAAGTCAGGAGAAGTAAGATCTGGCGATCTTTGGCCAAGACACTGGACCACCTCTTCCGATCCATCGACGATTGTAGGCTCGATCTAATACTTCTCGTGCTATTCTTGAATAATGTGCTGGACAACCGTCATGTTGGGAACCACATTGTTTGTCGTACGTCCAAGGGAAGGTCTTCAAATAACACTGGAAGTTCGTTCTGCAAGCCGTTTCGATGTTTTTCACCATTTAAGTTTCCATCGATGAAATATGGACCAATAAGCTTATTGCCAATTATTCTACACCAAACATTTACGTTCGAAGGATGTTGGTGTTTAACTTGGCGCAACCAATAGGGATTTTCGAAACTCCAGTAATGCATGTTGTGCCGATTTACCGTACCGTGATTTGTGAATGTAGCTTCGTCAGAAAATAATACTCGAGCAAAAAAAATTGGGATTATCTTGTATCCCTTGAAGCGCCCATAGACAAAATCGCACTCGATTTTGAAAATCATCGCCATGAAATTCTTGATGCATGGAAACTCTAAATGGATGATATTTCCTACGCTTCAATATTTGGCAGATAGTGGACTGAGAAATTCCTGATCCGCGACCTATTGCTCCAGTATTAATGTTCGGATTATTAGCTACTGCAACTAATACCGCGATTTCAATATTTTCTCCAGCAATTGTTTTTAGGCGATTACGTTTTCTTGGCTGTACAGGTCCTTGGGCTAGAGAACTGTTGAACGACTCTGTAAAAAGAAGCGCGTGATCGCACCTTGTCGGGAAAACGTTGTGAATAAAGATATCATTGACATTCCGACCACTTTCTCCATAGATGTAAATCATTTCAATTCTCTCCTCCAATAGCCTCCATTACTGTTCAAATATTCAACACTAACTAATTTGTATTGGATTAATAATTAATAATCTTAATGGGGATCGGACAATGTGGAAGTATTCACAGCTTGTCAACAGCTTGAATAAAGTACGGTTTTATATCGTTGAATAGCATTCCAATTGCCAATAAATAAATGTATGGACGTGAAGGGGCACAGTTTCGAACAGATGGCTTTTTGAAACGTTAGTTTATGTTAAAATAAAAAAACACAAAATCACGTTTGCTTGCTTCTCTTTTTTGTGATTTTTTTCTAGACGTTCACAATCATTTTTAGAGATATTCCGTTGTCTCAAGATAAAAAAACTCACCCTGTATATTATTGTTTATTTACTATTCGCCCAAAAAGCAAATGTTGTCCATTACTAAAGCTAAATTTTTATATTTTATGGAGTTTGTGATAAATAAGTCAAATTTTCTATGATGAATTGACGTAAAAAATTTTCTTCGCGAAATATTTCTTCTCGCGAAGTATGAATCTGAGTATTAATACTAAATAGTTCCATAAGTCATAAATCAATAATCTGTCTGCCCATAAATCACGTAATAAAGGAGCTGGAAGCAATTATCTGAAAAGATCGCAAATTAAACGAAAGCCATCACATAAATAATCACGTAATGGCACTTAAAACCGGTAGTCGTTGTGTGTTTAAAGTAATCGTATTTTACCCAGTCCAACGTTACCGTGATATATTAAAATGTGCATAATACCCGTATATTTTTTACACTCCCGCTTCGAATAACGTGCAGTTCCGTTTAATTGCTAATTGTTGTTAGTTTTGCAGTTATCGATTTTGCGCTGGCTCGCATACATTATCCCTGTCGGCGTGTTACGCGATGCTGGTGGAATTGTGGTTCGTTGGAATTACGTTCCGTTCGGGTTTTCGGATATCTCCTTTTCTACAAATTTTGTCGCTGCGAATTAATTGGACGTGCAGTGCAAACGCCGATGTAATGTTTTCGGTTTGGGAAATTATAGGAGACACTTATTTAGAAAACATTCGCCAGACTGTAACGTTTTTAAAAATCTAACAACTAACGTAGGCAATATATTGAATGAACAATAACTAACAGCTTCTTGCGGGTTTCGCCGTGTGTTTCGCTCGACGTTTCGCTGTTCATACTGACAGCTTCTTCAGGATAACTGAACTGAAAAGTCGAAGAGAAAGTTTTGACACACGGCGAAACCCGCAAGAATCTATTAGTTATAGTTACACCGGCCGTGAAAGCCTACGCAGTGTTGAATGAACAATATTTATTTGTCTAATCCAATTAGTTAACACTAATAAGAAATAACTAGAACACCACTGCTACAATTGGTAAAGTAAATTCACTTGCGTAGCGATAAGGTGTCTGGCATATAATCTGTGTGCCTGGATTCGAATCTAGGAGCGAACATTTTTTTATGGTTCATTCTTTTCAAACTAAATATTGCCATGGTAATGAGAGAAAGGATATTTAATTTATGCATACTGTTGGTGATGTTTGATTATGTTAAATGCCGATGTAAATATCAGTACATAATTAAATTTATTTTAGTTGACTTCACTGTATAATAATTGGATTATCGTTAATTCATGCCGTTAAAGTAAACAATAAGAAATTATACAAATATTTCCTTTAAAGATGGGGTGTAATTAACGGTGAGGCTAGTATATTTGTGACCTTTCGTAGAAAAACAAATACATATAGTTTTGAGTAATGCTTATTGTGGTGAATTTTCAATTTATACAATGTCACCTTTGTAAATTTGAAAATTAATGATAGAATAAATTAATTATAATCCTACTATTACCCAAATCAATTAACGGAAAAACATTTAAATATTATAAATTACTTCTAGTAAGTTTAAATAAAATATTTGTCCAATCTCTTATTATTTACTTTAACGGAATGAATTAGCGGTAATACGATTATTATAAAATACAATTAACCAAAATTAATGTCATTGTTACTAATTACTGATATTTATTTTTACCAGATTAAACTATATTATAAACAGCCTGGTTCATTAAACCTACTTTTGCATTTTCACTGCTATTGTAATAATTAATTTGAAAAGAATAAAGTATAAAACGCATTCAACTGCCAGATTCGAATTTATGTACTGATAACACGCCAAACGTTTTACCCCTCCGCTATTACGAAATAAAAAATGTACTGCTTAAGGTTTAACTCAAACTTAAATTTTTTATTCGTTGTATTAGTGCAGACAACGGTCGATATTTTGTTATATTTTCTCTACACCAATATTGTGTGGTCAACGGCAGAGTAGCCAGAGAACCACGGGCCCATGGCTCCACCATTGCAAATTACAA
Organism: Protaetia brevitarsis; assembly: GCA_004143645.1. NCBI lineage: Eukaryota > Metazoa > Arthropoda > Insecta > Coleoptera > Scarabaeidae > Protaetia > Protaetia brevitarsis. The sequence goes on from RXPK01000247.1 coordinate 3,128,517, forward strand.
ATTAATATTTATAGTAGTATTTATTTATTAATAAATATACTGCCGTGTACTGAATGTACCAAAGAAAATGCAAAATGAATATCAAAAATGAAAAATTAAATTAGCTATTTCATTCATTTATCATTCAAGTTAGGGTGGGCACTTGATGTCCGGGCACTTAAGTTTGATGCTCATTGTACCATCCCTATTGATTCTCTTATTTCCACTCGAGCAGCTTGGTGTTCTCTATAAAGCCCAGTATCTTGCCCAGTGGAAACTTGAGGACCTTCGAGGGCTCCAATAGATCTCTCCCGAAATATTTCTGCCCTGAGTACCTTTAGTTCTTCACATGTGCAGATTACATGTAAACTCGTTTCCTCCTGTAGTTCGCATCTTCTACACCACGGTTCGCTTAGACGGCCTGTGTTGTATAGATGCTTTTTCAGAGGACAGTGTCCAGTTACCAACCCAGTAATGGTTTTAACTTCTTTCTTACTGCGCTTGAGTAGGTTATTAGAGAAACTACCATCCCTATCCCCTATCAGCGTTTTGGTATGGAGTTGACCTTCAGTCGACCTCCATTTCTTTGTACTTTCTTTATCTAACCAGGTCCAGATCTCCCTTCTTGCGGAATCTTTAGTAATCCCACATGCGGGCTCTGGACCATGAAGTGTCTCTTAGAGCCCTCCTTGGCTAGTTCATCGGCTATTACGTTGCCCTTTATATCCTCATGTCCCGGCACCCAAATCAGAGACACCGTGTTGTCTCGTGCAAGTGCATTGAGGGATTGTTTGCAGTCCCTAACTAGTTTTGACCTAGTTACAGGGTTTGAGACTGCCTTAATGACAGCCTGGCTGTCAGTCATTATATTAATTTTCCTCCTCATGTAGCCCCCTTTTGCAATCATTTCTGTACAGGCTGCAAGGCGAATACCTCTGCCTGGAAGACGTTGTATGTTTCCTCCTAGCTTATGAATATCCTTTGATTAGGACTAGGCCCACAAATACCGGCTCCTGTCCCCTGGCTGGATTTGGATCCATCCGTGTACCAGTTTTCGTTAGCAGTGATTTCACTACGTGCCTGGTCTCTATTCGGTATGGAGATTTTCACCTTTTCAGTGAAGATAATTTCGGGTACCATGCTGTCCGTGGGCATTTGTAGCAATGGGCCGTCCAGCAACGTGCCCGTAGTATAAGTGTGTCCTCCCACCCTGAAGTTGGGATGCCACAGGTTGTTGGCTTTCAGTCTAAGGTTCGCATTTATTGCCTCCGTTCTCACATAGAGTTCCAACGGGGGGAGGCCCACAATGGTCTCCAAAGAGGCGGTCCCTGTACTGTTAGTTGCGCCGGTGATACCCAGCAATGCCTGTCTCTGGACAGCGGTCAGCATCACCGCTGCGGAGGACACTTCTGTTCTCCTCCACCAGACTACTGCCCCGTATGGTATCGCCGGTCTTATCACGGCAGTATATAGCCAATGGATCACCTTCGGCTTTAATCCCCAGGTTTTGCCTGATTAAATTAGCTAGTTCAACGGATAAAATTAAAAGGGCGCAAAAGAACAATTAAACTCAGGATTACCCTCGCAAATTAAAACTAATCACGAAAAGTAAGCTGTGGGTGAAAGAAATCTGACTTTCTTTAATTACCCCAAAAATTGAAAAGGTTTAAATCAAAAATAAAAGAACAGAATTTAGAATGACGTTAATAACAATCAATAATACTTATTATATAAAAAAAAGAAATAATTGTTAATTACAACTAGCAGAAAAACCCTGGACAGAGAGTCCTGGCCTAAATCAAAAACTGCAATAGACTCTAAATTACAAAAGGACAATGCTAATCCTTTAACAAAGAAAAAAACAAATTTGTTCAGGAAGATAATCCTTTTTTATAACAAATCAATCCACGTGGTTTCAAAATTAAAACAAACTAAATTTAAACGTGGACAAATCAAGTGAATTTTAAAAGAAAAACTTACATACAAGCACAAAGCTTCTATTCACCCTACCCAAGGTGATTAATAAATAATTACTAAATAAAAAAAATAACTCTTTAAACTAAAATATCTTCCTGCACGAAATAATAAATGATCTTATATCTAATTTGTGTACACTAGAATATAATAACAATTATTATTAAACGAGTTCCTTGATAGACGAAATAAATCAAAATATGCGAAACAAAACTCTAAATAAAATGAAATAACAAAATGGCAGCAAACAAATAAGAATTACAACTACTTACGCTTTACCGTTTATCGAGAGACCAATTCTTACAATGCTAAAACAGTCGTATATATATATAAAATTCTACAGCTGCGTGCGCTACGCCTCGCACAATGATCATAGAAGAAGAAAACTTCTAAGAAGGACATGAGCTGCATGAGCAAATGCTAACAAATTAAAAAGTGAAATTAATTGAAACAACTGAACATTTAAATAAATAAATTAAACAATTAACTCAATAACAAAATCTTATATAAAATAAAATACACAATTGAAATTGTGGAAACTCTTGGGAAACATTGATAAAGACTGATCGGAATGAACAAGAAAAAAAAAAACTGACTTTGCAAAAACCCGGGTGCCAAACTACAGTAATACGTACACACAGACATTTAAGTACAGAACGAACGTTGCGATGCCTATGATTTGATGCGAGCACACGCGCTTTGTAATTATTTATGCAGATAAGCGGCGAACTGGAGTCACGTCTAGATTGGCCCCTGATTTCAGACGTTTGTAGGTATTCGGGCGGAGTTAGCGGTGGTTGCAGTACATGCAAAAATTACAATGAAGTGGGGCTTGCCTTTTCGTGGTTTGCTGTCCGCTTGTTGATCGAGTCTTCTCGTCAGTGCTCGGCACTGTGCGGGAAGGTTCTCCCACTATCACACATTTGTGCTGTCTTTAAGATGACTATGAGATTTTTTCTGTATGTAATAATATATGTATGAAACGATTTAACTTCTTTTACACAGAAGTGTAAGACTACATTTTAAATGCAATGAGACTATAAACTCATTGTCATCAAAAATTGACTTGTCCCCTTTTGCACGCGCACCAGCGATTTAATATTTATTAATTATAGTAATAAAGTGTAGTATTATTCTAGGATACAATCGCAAATTAATAACTATAGTATTTTAAATCAAAATCATGCAAGGAGTCTACCCAAAGCGTCGTTTGCTCTTTCCACAACATTAATGTCATCAGATATCAATAAAGAAATATCATCCGCATACATAACAATATATATGTCATTTAGAAAAGAGACGATGTTATTTACATATATCTTATATAGAATAGATCCTAGTGCTGCACCTAGTGGTACTCCACCCACAACAGGTAAGAGATGTGATTTAGAAAAATTCATGTCATATTTATTATAAAAGGTCAGCTTGACATATTGCATTCTATTTTTAAGAAAAGTTGCAAACCAATTGGCGACGTTACCCCTAATACTATAGTCGTACATCTTGGTAAGAAGTTTATCATGTTGCAAACAATCAAATGCCTTTTGAAGGTCACAAAAAATCCAATAGGAATGGGACTTTCACATCGTTCAGTGAGAAACAGTAATTCATTATAAAGGTCAAGAAGTACAGTAGATGTAGATTGTTGCTTACGGAAGCCGTCTTGATTGTGTGCAATAATTTGATGAATTGAATGATCCAGCATACAGTATTCGAATATTTTGGAAACCGTCGATGTAATTACAATAGACCTATAGTTAGAACTATTTTTTGTATCTTCCTTCTTGTGAACTGGAACAATGGTTGATACATTCAGTATTTCGGTAAATATGCCACTAATAAAGGATTCTTTAACTAATTGTAAGTATGTTAAAATATCAATGAAATAATGCCTGTACTCTTTAAATATAAATGTGGGTAGTTCATTCGGGTACGTGGATTTTTTGTTTTTTAACTTGCTTATGATATTACACATTTCTTCTCTACAAAAAGGAAGTATAAACATAGAGTCTTGCCTCATGGTTGGCTTGTTATTGATTATGGTGTCAGGTGGATCAATAGTAATATTCTCAGCAGTCATGTGGAAGGATTTTTTCAAAGCATTTTCCACGTCAGAGGGGTGCAAGCTAGTTGCGTATTTAGGTACATACCTACTTATGCGAGATGTAGAACTATATTGGACTCTAAAAAGTTAACTTCTGGCCATCTATGGCTAATATTTTATAGAAGTGCTCCAAGGGACTCACACTATCAAGTGTCAAAACCAAAATTGAGTTTAACATTTGGCAGGTTCTGATTGTCAGTTCCATATCAGAAATAAGAATAAATCTGATATTTTAAACGGAATTCGATGTACGTTTTTGTATATTTGAATTTTACCTGACTTTGGGAGTTCAAAGACATATAATTTTTTAGTTTTTGTATCCATGATTACCAAAATTTTTATCTTTAATTTTTTTTTGTCGTAGAAAATAAAATAGTGTGATACATATTTGCATTTTGTTAATGTCATATTTTTAGAAAAATCGTGGTACTTTAGATTTGAACACAAAAATTAAAAGTTTTGGCAACCGTGGAAACGAAAGCTAACAAATCCTGTTTTCCACTCAGATAATCCCAGTATCTAAAAATACACGGAGTGTTCCGTTTAATATGTCAAGTTTACTTTTGTTTTCGGTGAAACCGCAATCATTAAAATATGACCAAAAAGCGGTTCAATGATTGCAAATTTCCAGTAGATACTTCTTTAGGATTTTATTAAAAAATACATATAAATAGAAAAGTTATGGACCAGGATTCATAAGCTAGGTCACGCGGTATATGTAAAAGAGAAATACAAATAACGTAATATCTAGTTTAACGGAACACCGTTTATGCTTGTTACAAGAATTTCGCTCAAGTATTACCGTCCCGAACGTTTCATATTGGATTACCGTCGCAGTTGCTGCAATTAGTGAAATATGAGATATTGTCGTTGAAAGCTGTCTACCGACAGAGTGCATGAGTCGGGCATTTCTTTGATGGCGTTTTAAAAGAAAAAGCTTGGTTGGTGACAAGTTGCAGCGCTCCTTTTTCGAAACGCGGAACGAAAAATTGACACTCTGAAGTGAGAAGTTAATTGCCCCTTCCAATGCTCTATATCTGTCTGCATTTTACAGCGAGCGCTTTGAGTTATAATTTGGCTTACTAAAATTAGTTGCGGTAAATGAGAGTTAGAAATATCATCACTGGTAAATAAACTGAAGTTAAATGATGACATTTTATTGATTTAATGATATTCTAAAGAGACATAGTAAATCTAAATAAAGTACAAAATAACTACCTAATGATAAAGCTTACATAATATGAAGATTTTGGCAAAACTTTAACATCAGTTATACTCGTTTGTGTACATTTGTTTAATGATAATGATAATTCTTTATTTGCTATTTGGTAGTAAAGATGTCAGGTTCGCCCATAAAAGAGTTGTTATACCTAAAAACAGTATTAGTATAAGAACAACATACTTACAAATACAAAACTCAATTAAGCAGTGTTAAGACATAGCACACAGTCCTGAACGACATATTCCGAGAAGCTATAAAAACAATTCTCGATAAAGTAAGCTTTTGTAAGCTCTTTTGAACTCACGGGTTCCCAATTATCTTAAGTTCGGTGGTAATTTATTAAATACTTTGATGCAAATATATTTTGAACTCTTTTTATTCAAAACGGTTCTATGAGTGGGAAATAAATATTTTTAGTGTTTTAGTGTTTATTTTTAGTCTCATAGACGGTATTTATATCCTCATTTAAACTGAAGTAAGAATGGCGCTTGTTTCCAAACATGGTAGATTCACAAAGGAATGACGAAAGCAATAATAATAATAATAATAATAATAATAAACTTTATTTCATAGACTAAAGTTTGAAATAGGTCAAAAGGAAAAGGTGGGAGGGGGAATACAACATAGAAAAATACAAATAAACAATGTAGTACATGAGATTACAAAAGATAATAAATATACAAAAGAACTAAATTAAAAATTGAAATGACAGAAATTAAAATAAATATAGTTCAAAAACAGTAATCCAAGTGCTCATTAATTGAATAAAAACACTTAGTTGACAATCAAGTTTTTAAGGTTTTCTTAAATTTATTTGTATTATATTCCTTCCAACAGGAAGGTGGTTGTAAATTTTTATTCCAAGAATATCAATACAATCAGCTGTTAATTTTAAATTGTGCTTCATTAAGTGCAGTTTGGGATCTCTTATACTGTAAGAATGCTGTGGGTTATTAGCAATTGAAATTTTATGTCTATGTTTATGAATGTAAATAGCGGCTTCTAAAATATACAGTTCAAATAAAGTTAATATCTTCAATGAGATGAAATGATTTCTACAGGATGTTAAATGATATAAAACAATTGGTCTTAAATACAGGTAGGAAAAAAATAATTAAATCCAGATGAAACATAGTACAAACTATTCTTTCTGAATAATAAAACCACTTAAAAAATGAGAAGAGTGCCCCCAGAATATAATAATGCCACGAAATTATTATTATTAATATTTTAAGTAGTTTAAGTTAGATTAAGATGTACAACCTGACTGATTTATCGCTACTCAGCAAAGTCGCCACATAGAAAAGTAGAGGTAAATCAGAACAGAACGGTAGTACACGAGTCATCTAAGTGTAAGGTTAAGAATAAAGAGTAGCTGTTTAAAAAGGGAAGTTGCCTGATTTTATTGGAACGTGCACCACAGGAAAGGTTTGATCCAGGTAGGTACCCTAAGTACATATTTATTTATTATTAATTATTTAACCATCAAGTGAGTTACCCCAGTTACGGAGTCGTAGTTTAGAACCCGTGACAATATCATACTACAGCCCAGATGAAACGTGCGCATTGTAAAACATTAATAACGTGTAAACATTAACTCAACATCTAAGCTTGAACAAAGCATAATTCAGTGAGCACAACATTGAACAAAGTGTCGAAATGTGTTCGCCCCATGATAAAAAAAAAATATCCATATTGCAAGCCAAAAATGTAGTATGTGTCACCACAGGAATCAATTTTCTATACAAACTAATGATACTTCATCAATTTGGCACCCCATAGTTGTGAGAGGCTATAAAACAGTGTTAGATTTATTAATAGTTAGCTTATTTGGATCAGAACACGAAGACATATTATTAGCGTGAGTAGGACTGATTCAAGACTCATCTTTATCATTACAACCCACATATTATAATTGTAGTATTATCAACAAATTGGGGCAAGTTCCTTTTTGAAAAGGAATCTCGTAGGTTCCTTGAGAATGAATAACACGAATAAAAGGGGTCCCAAAATGGATCTCTGCGGCAGGCCCTGCAAATCTTCAACAGCAAAGAAGTAAACGGTTCAGTCAGTACATCTAATCGATACAAGCTGGGTACAGCCATCCAAGTGATATTCTATTCACTGCAAACAACCTGCTCTTTACTATGGAGTGACAATTTATGGAGCAGGAACTCATGATTTGAAGAGTCAAAAAAATAGGCTACCAAGCTGAACCCCTCTGTCAAAAATATGGTAATGGGGCCTAAAGAGCTTATTAGATTATGTTTATACATTGTTGTCTCTATTCTGAAATTGATATCTGCGATGTAAACATTAATTGACGTTTATAATCCTAAGAAATTCCCACAAGAAGTCATTTGACAACACTTGGGGGAATTAATACAAAAAGTAATGGACCATATATATATTCATTTCATTTTTAGTCATTACTCCACTGGCGACGGCAGTAAATCAGCTGCCGCAAGGCTTCATTCTGCTGTTTATTGTTCTTTTCAACAAAGTTTGCAATTTCAGTCCACATTATACAAACCACTTTTGCACAGGTGTTCCTTCATCGCAGCCGCCCGGTCATCAGAGTTCAGCTGATGTTTTCTGCTCATCTGTTGCTTGTTTTCTTAGTTCCTGATGGCCTGGTATCCATTTTAGTCTAAATTAGATTAGATTATGTCAGAGTTCGGATGGCCCCACGGATTTGCTTCACCATGACCTTTTCAAACCTGTTGTGGTAGCCTTTTTCCTACAAGACGCACTCTAATTTTGTCCTCTTAAATAGACCTATCATCTGTCAAAAATATGGTAATGGGGTCTAAAGAGTTTATTAGATTATGTTTATACATTTTTGTCACTATTTTATATTATTAAAATTATTAAAAATTAAAAACTCACTCAGGAAGTAATTTGACAACACTTGGGAGAATTAATAAAAAAGTAATAAAACATATATATTACCATGTCATTTTTAGTCATCACTACCCTGATGACAGCAGTAAATCAGCTGCTGTAAGACTTTATTCTACTGCTTATTGTTCTTTTCAACAAGGTTTGTAATTTGAGTCCACATTATACAATCCTTCGATATCGACAAAATATGAATCGACTAATTCAGAATCTATGTCGAAAGCGAATATCTGTTGAGAGCTGGCAACAATGATATCTAAAACAAGTTTTGTAATTTTGAGGTTGTTAAAGCTGTTTACTAAATGACAAAGGTCAATTGGCGGCGTTTGAAACCGGCAAATTACTATAGTGAAATTCGGTGGACGATATGTTTCCCTAGCACAATGAATGCCTGTCAGCAAAAGAAGATTCCTTTCTTTTAAATAATGGAGAATAGGAGGTGTTGTGGGTGTTACTTATTGCACGCACGTTGCAATACTCAAAAAACCATGGTCATAATTACATGAATAGAAAAGGATTTTATTCTAAGAATGTGGAGCTAATACACGAATCGTGAGGTTCTGAATCCGGCTGCAAGTCCATGTTGTACATGTGCTTATTTAGTCTAAGATGGCGAGGCAGCAGATCTACAATTATTTTGACAGTTTTCTTGCCTTCATTAATTCAGGCCTCTGTTCCTTTAGAAACTCTTTTGCCTATTGCTGTCCCAGTGACTGTTGCTACCACTCTATAGACTGATTATGTATCCATTCGTTGATGGATTCATTAGACTGCGATTTGGTAATGCCAGAAGAAGAGCCAGTTCCAACAATTGACCTTGACAAACTTCACCTGGCAAGATTGTCCACTGCCTCATTTCCCCTCACACCCGAGTGGCTAGAAACACAGATCAATGTTAACTCCCTTGGATGCCCACCTCATTTAGGGCGCCTACGCAGTTCCAAATCCATACTTATAAAACTAATCGCTTTAAGTGTGGACTGACTGTCAGAGAAAATAGCGACGCTTTTACCTGGTTCAATCTTTCTATTTCTCTGATACAATAGTGAATTGTAGCAACTTTAGCCTGCAACATCATTGTGTCTTGGCTGAAGCTTAAGAAAAGAGCATTCTTAGGCTTCTTTGGGTACGTTCCAGCTCCAACGCCGTAGTCCATTTTGGAACGGTTTGTATACCAATTTGAATCCGCTCTTACCGGAGTACCTGTTTCCCAGTCCTTCTTATCTGGTATTATAACCTGATATTTTCTATCTAGATTAAATTTTTGAACCATGGCAGCTCCAAAAGAGGTGCCTGCTTAAGTTCATCTAATCGTTTTTGATAGCCAGCGCGCCGTGTGATTTACTTATAGGTGCTCGACTATGCATAAGTCTATATGCTGTAGACCTGGCAGTTCCTTGTATGTAAATATGTTGTGGTGGCAGGTTTAGAATTACTTCCATTGCAGTGGTAGGAGTCGATCGCATCGCACCCAAATCAACTTAACACTGTTCTGATCAGATACTTCTATCAGTTCGTAGAAGTAATTTATCACTAACTGTGACGAAACTTTTCAGCTTGATAGTGCCTTCACCATAAAATATTCTCTTTATCTTTCTATTATATCTCCTCTGTTCGCTTCTCCTTCCAGGCATTTCGTATACCTGCCGACTTGCAAAAAGTTAAAAGCGCTAAGACATTCTCAAATGTCTTAGCGCTTTTAACTTTTTGAAAAAAGAGCTTGTTATTACTTTCACAGTTCTTGACCAATTTATGCCCAAACTATGTCGAAATACCTTCCTTTACTTCCAACACCAACTTCTTTATTAATATCTTTTGTTCTTTATATTCTTTATAATGCGCATCGCTTCTGCTTGCTGGAAATCTCAAAAATATCTGTCTAAATTTGTTATATTTTTTATTTGCTGCTACTACTAAGCTGTTTGTTTTTTATTATTTATTTTACATATCCTGAACATTTAATCATTAATTTTATAACCACCCGCTTAAATAATTTCGCCAATTGGTTAAAGTTGCAGATTATTTTATCTTTCGTTGTTCTAATTAACATCCCGTTACAAATCGCTAAAATTTCTAATAACAAAAAAGTTGCTGACTTTGCTAAACTTTTTTTATCCGTTTTTTTTTATTTCATTAGTAGTAAAATATGTTTTCCAGCCAGATAAACAAAAACAATGTTATTTAAAATATATCTTAACCAGTACAGTAACACTGTACCTTTCTGCGGCATCATAATGACTGCAAATCGCATATACGTCATTTCAAATGAAGCATTAGCCATCACCTAAGTAGTCCTTAATCCTTGTACAGTTACATGAAGCAACCCGAGTTGGTCTGTGTGAGATGGAGGGAGTTGTTAATGGTCGAATATGTTCGCCCGGTGTGCACTCGCCCGGAACAGTGCTCGTAAAACGTGTCTTTATCTTTTCATTAGTTCCTCCGCAAAAAGTAAGGCAAAACGTCAGCAGCGGGACTAATTCTTATTGCGCCTTTTCTTTCTTTACCTTTTCGTATGATTTCGCTTGTTTGCCGCCATGTAATTTCTGTGGATCGTCAAAGTCGACTGGGTAATTCTAAATTACAGTTGGTAGGTAGATAAATTTAATTCCTATTAATTCACTCTGTGATGAAGGAGTGAGTTATTTCCCAGGATGCTATAGTTTATGCATTAGTGGAGTTTTTAATGAAATGTTGTGTTCGTTGAAAATTTAAATTATACCAATATAGGTATAATAAACCTTATTATGGTTTTAGAATTTTGATTGAGGATAACAAATCTACACTTGCCATTAGAAAAAGATTTACGGAGTTTTCGCAGAAATGGCAAAAGGTGATTATTAGAATTAAAACTAAATTAATATATAAACCAAGTGATAAGATCTTTCCTTTAAGAGGACTACAATCTTTCTGCTTCTATTTATTATCAAAGGTTCTATTTGCAGTAAATATAAAGTTGCTAACAAATTTGACAACGAACTGTCATTAGAAATATCTGTTAAGAACATTTGAGGAGCATTCTGGCAAAAGTGGAGATGTGCATTTCTGGTGAAAAATGAGTTTCGATTGATTTCTGTGGGACGTTGCTGATTGCAGTCTAAATTGCTATTCATTCTCATTAGAGACATTCGTAGTCTAGCGTATCCAATAATAACAGATTAGAAAATTTGGCTGTTCAAGAAGAACTAGACAAGTTCGATGCGCACAAATGAAACAGTTTCTTCAATTAAAATAAGACATGTCCCTGATTCATTTCATTTATTCATTCATTCAAGTTAGGGTGGGCACTTGATGTCCGGGCACTTGAGCTAGGTGCTCATTGTACCATCCCTATTGATTCTCTTATTTCCACTCGAGCAGCTTGGTGTTCTCTATAAAGCCCAGTATCTTGCCCAGTGGAAACTTGAGGACCTTCGAGGGCTCCAGTAGATCTCTCCCGAAATATTTCTGCCTGAGTTCCTTCAGTTCCTCACATGTGCAGATTACATGTAAACTCGTTTCCTCCTGTAGTTCGCATCTTCTACACCACGGTTCGCTTACACGGCCTGTGTTGTATAGATGCTTTTTCAGAGGACAGTGTCCAGTTACCAACCCAGTAATGGTTTTAACTTCTTTTTTACTGCGCTTGAGTAGGTTATCAGAGAAACTACCATCCCCATCCCCTATCAGCGTTTTGGTGTGGAGTTCACCTTCAGTCGACCTATATTTCTTTGTACTTTCTTTATCTAACCAGGTCCAGATCTCCCTTTTTGCGGAATTCTTAGTAATCCCACATACGGGCTCTGGACCCATGAAGTGTCTCTTAGAGCCCTCCTTGGCTAGTTCATCGGCTATTATGTTGCCCTTTATATCCCCATGTCCCGGCACCCAAATCAGAGACACCGTGTTGTCTCGTGCCAGTGCATTGAGGGATTGTTTGCAGTCCCTAACTAGTTTTGACCTAGTTACAGGGTTTGAGACTGCCTTAATGACAGCCTGGCTGTCAGTCATTATATTAATTTTCCTCCTCATGTAGCCCCCTTTTGCAATCATTTCTGCAAGGGCGAATACCTCTGCCTGGAAGACCGTTGTATGTTTCCCCAGGCTTATGGATATCCTTTGATTAGAACTGGGCCCACAAATATCGACTCTTGTCCCCTGGCTGGATTTGGATCCATCCGTGTATCAGTTTTCGTTAGCAGCGATCTCACTACGTGCCTGGTCTCTGCTCGGTATGAAGATTTTCACCTTTTCAGTGAAGATAATTTCGGGTGCCATATATCGGGTGGGCATTTGTAGCAACGTGCCCGTAGTATAAGTGTGCCCTCCCACCCTGAAGTTGGAATGCCACAGGTTGTTGGCTTTCAGTCTAAGGATCGCATTCATTGCCTCCGCTCTCACATAGAGTTCCAGCGGGGGGAGGCCCACAATGGTCTCCAAAGAGGCGGTCCCTGTACTGTTAGTTGCACTAGTGATACCCAGCAATGCATGTCCCTGCTTATTTTATACCAGATAAATCTATATAGCAGCAAAACTTGAGGACATATCCAAACATAGACATTTATTTCAGTTGGTCGTTTGGATTGTCTGTTTTTGAGCTTTTGCTTAGCAGATAATTCCATGTGTTTTTAACCCACATATTGCGGAAACTGTTTCTTTTGTGTCTGCTTAGTTTTTTAGTAGGAGTTGCTAAAATAGTTATAATAAACACACTTTAGTTTCTAACGTAACTTTTTTTTATTTGTTTTGCAAATACAAGGTGGCCTTTTAATTGGACCGTAGTAAAAAATGCATTAGCGGACGCATTTCTTTTGGATGGATCTTTCTTGATAGAGGTTCGGATAGTCTCGAGTAGGTGTGCTGCCACCGCTCTCCTGAAAATCGCTTGACTCATTTATTTCGACTTGATGTGATATGCAACCTCTAAGCGATTTATATGAACATATCTAACCAATGTGAAAATAATGGAAAACGCATTTTTTGCCTCGTTTATAAACACTACGATTAGCACCACTTATATTATAGGTTTTGGTTAGCCTTGGTAGTTCAATAATCAAATGTTTTCTATCTTTTTGACTGAATCTTTTTAGTTTGCTAACAGCTAGCATCCTTATATGGTTTGATGCAGCCACCACAATATTGTTGTCATTCCAATGGCAAACAATTATAGCAGTACCTTGACCTAATTTATATTTGTAGTTTCCTTCATCAATGCACTAGTGCCAACCAGTGGCATGGAACTGTTCCTATCCAAAGAGACTACGTTTCCTAAGTTTATTGAGTAAAGAAAGAGACGCAAAAATTTATCAAAGTTTCACTTATATTTACCATATTTTTATACACTTTAAATTGTGTTTGGCCATACTTCTTGCAAGGTGTCAGCATAACTCAAAATCACTGAGGAACCCAGTCCTAATTCTTTATACTTATTTGGAAGCGGATTTGATAGGGAGAAAACCATACAATGAATCTCAATTTTAGAACACCTGCTCAAATTTTATCCTAACCTAATCGGGTTTCCTCGAATGAATTGCTTGCATGTATGTTTACCATAGCCGGAAACCATACATTCGTCTATGCTACACACAAAAAAATAATTACTCAATTTGAATACAAGTGCATCACATTGAATATAACTTAACTTCCTATATAAGCAAGAAGATGATGTATTTATATTGAGAATAAAATTTGTTCAGTTTTCCAAACCCGTGAATTTGTTAAACGAAACAATTTTTTAGTTCAAATGTAATCAATATACTAAAATCATTATGAACATATAATATTTTCACCACAAAAATAATTATTTTAGATTTGAGTAAATAGATTTTCTCAACTGGAAACTATCATACTTATACCTTAATAATAAAAACAATAAAAGTATTATTTGAAGTATTATTGTTATTTGCTTCCAAAATACAAGTATATTGAACTGATAATACTTACCTGCGCAATCTAAGTATTTCTATTATTCAAGGGTAATAATTACCTACTAATCTTGTGTCTGTAACATCAAAAGACCTCGGCAGGGGAAAATTAATAAATAAAGAAATATTATGTAATTAAATAAATTTTCTGTCATACTTTATAGTTTTACAATGTTTCTAGAAGGTAGCGTATCAGTGTACTCCAGGAGTGCGCACGGGATATTGATGCGTAGAGGTGTAGATGTTATGCGTACCCGTTGTAGTGACTGGTGTTCTCGGGATACTTCCCGCTCAATGCCTGGACCTGGTATCTAGTCGGCGTTGGTTACTGATATAATTTCAATCAGTATAATAATTTGCTGGTATTACCTACTGAAAACTAATAACTAGTAAATACCTACATATGTTTATTATCAAGTTCATATACTTCTGAAGAGGACGTAGATCAAGTGCCTTACATGGAGTCAGATGATGACACAGAATTTTTGGATGAACAGCAGGAAGAAAATATTCCTGACGAAAGAAATGTGGTGATGTGCTACCAGCGAATTCTCAGGGCGTATTAGATAGTAGCAATTTCCCAGAGCATGAGACCAGATTGAATAATAAAAAAAAAAAAAAATAAAAAAATTGAATATTGTTTATAAAAGATTATTGATATTAAATAAAATAAATGATTGCAAAGTACCAAAGGATGGGGAAGAGGGATAAATAAAACAACGTTTATAATTTATTTCCCACGCTGCGACTGTAGGAGTCGTTTCGGCCAGTGAGGCGCCGGAGAGGTGTCGGATTGAGCCCCACTGGGTTGAATCAGTTGTTGCCTTCCTTGGCCCGACGCTGTCGCCCGGTACTTTAGCCACAGCCAGAATGGCTATTTTCCAGTAGGGGAAACAAGGGATTGGTACTTGCAGAATTTTGATTTATAAATAATTAAATTGAATGAAAAAGTTAATTAAATGAAAAAGAAAAAAAACTAATGCGCCAAGGACGATAAAATTGAATTAAATAAAACTCAGAAAAACTATATAAACAGTTATATTAACAGTTGATTAGGTGAAGCCAAACATTAAATGATTACAAAGTATAAATACACGAAATGAACTGTTGGGAGTGACGTGTTATTATCAAAAATTTGTATTACAAAGAAACAAGAAAATAAAATCTACCTACTCGATCGAGCATGCAACTGAATACGACCTACCATTGTTTTAATGCGAAAAGATGAAAGAAACAAAAATTAAAATAATTTCAAAAGTTACGTTAAATTATTCTGAATCCAATGGTAGTTCGTTACTACAAATACAAAAGAAGATAAATCTTAAAATTAACTTACATTTAAAAAACAAGGCGCAAACAGTTGATTGCCACCAAACACCTCGGGGAGGAAGAAGTGGAAGAGAGCCGGTGGATGAATAAAGAAAACCCGTGTCCAGGTACGCCTTAGGGACGCTGCTTGGGAGATCCGCGTCAGCGGGGTTCCAATGGAATTCTCGTCGCCAAAATACAGTAACTCAAAAACGGCTTCCGTGGAGTGGTTTCCTTTTGACCTGATATCCCCCCACAGGGGTTACCGAACGGGTAATTTTGGTCAAAAAGGGGTACGGCAGAGCGTCGCCTCTTAGACCGTTAGGTCTACACACTTAGCGGGCTGGAGAGTAAGTGAGGTAAAAAAAGGAAGAGGAATCTAGTTCCCGCGCTATGCCATTAAGTAGCCAATAGGATCCGAGTATTAAGGGTTTGCACGTGGTCTTGTTTGTGCGAAATTTCTAACGTTTCAAGTACAGTGCGCACAAAAAAATGTGCAGCAATTAACAAAAATGAAAAAATTCGGAGCTAATTAAGAACGGAGTTTAATGAAATTTACAAAACAAATGCATCTAAATAGATACTAAAATTTGACAATTTAAGAATTTAGAAAAAGGTCACAAATAACGCGGTACATTTACAAAAAACAACTTCAAGGTCAAACGTGACGTTATATTAAATAAGTAAATAGCGAAATTCTCGGTAACTAGTAAAGGTCAATGAATTTAGATGATTTCAGATAGGATAGTGTACAGTTGGAGAAATAAGAAAAGGGTGCGCAATGCTTTGAGATTGAAAAAATGAAACAGAAATAGGCGGCATTATAATGAGTTAAAGACGGAATAGGTAAATGAGTAGTAAAATAAGTTCTAACAGTCCTGAGAAAGAGATTAATTAAGAAAAGGTGTTTTCAACACGTAACAGATGATGACTGGATCACATTTCTGAAGTACGAAAACAAAAAGTTTATTTGGAGATTTGAAGATTCAGACACCGCAGGCCGTCATTAAAATTTTGCCGGACTCCATAATCCATATGTATAAATAAAATAAATAAATTTCTTTAACAAAGATAATATTCTCCGATATTTTAATGAATCAAAATGTCACAATGGAAGAAGACGCGAATCTTACAAATTTCCTTATTCCGATGACGTTGCTTCCTTTGCGATCTCCAAGAATGAAACCATTAATTCATTATGATAATTGAGCAAAAAACGTGACATTTTCAACCTTACCAAAGATGCAGATGCCAACGCCCTTCAACATTATGTAGAGTTGCAAAAAAACAACGTTGTCCAAATAAATAGGAATGGACGTATGTATAGATGCTACAAGTATGTATGGAATGCATTTAAATAACTTTACAAATATTTAACATTCAACAGAGTTTGCACAAATACCAAATTTGCTACCGTATTCACAGGTTGAGGCAGTAAAACTTGCTAAATAAATTTGTGGCGAGCATCAATCACAAACGGTATGTATCTAACTACAGTACATACTCCATATCTGTGTTCCAAAAGTATTACGCCTATTACATATCCACGCGCGCTTACATGTGCGAATGCAGTAACAATAGCGTTTCTGTGGATGGTTCTAAATTACGATATACGGCTCATTGCGAATGGGGAACCGTAGTTAAAATACGAACGCATAGCACTGCTGTATTTTCTGCTATGAGTGCAGGTTGCACAGGCATTAGAACGCAAAGTAAATCACTTCAATCAGGCTGGTAACGTCATTATGCCGTATATGTTAAATAGAATGGAAGCTATCCGACTGCGTTTGAGCAAAGAATCTTATTACAGGCAGTACTTGAAAGGGTTTTGAAGATAACGAAGATGAAGTCTGTCGTCTAAATATCTTAGAGCATTACAAATTCTAAGCATTTTAGCGCGCATTTAGGAGAACAGAACTGCTTATAGTGCATTTTACTGTTTTGCACTTATTTTGATACGACTGTTATAGGGGTAATTTGTGAGTAATGCATGAGTTGAAATGTATACAGAGTAGTGCACTTTATTCGCGTCGGTTTATATACTAGAAGGAGTGAAATACTTTTTGAGCCATATTTGTTATCATAAAGCTTTCTAAAATTGTTTCGAAATATACAGAGTAACTGAAAAGAAAATTACGCCGTCATTGTTGTGAAAATTTAAATGGAATAGCGTATATATTACAGCATATTTTATATGACATTGTATCAAGCAAATAAAAACAAGTTACTCCTACGTTTTCTATATCCATTGGCCATTATAATAAACCTTAGTTTTTAAGTAAGTATTTAAGAAAAATGATGTTAACCAGGTGAAAAACTATCGGCCAATCTCAATATTATCAAACTTTGCAAAGATTTATGAACAAGTGGGGCTGACCTGCAGAATATATGTGTATGCCTTTGACTGGCAGCCGTGACCAGCAGGCTGCAACGTTATTGCAGAAATCAAATAATAATAAAATCGATTGTTCTGACCTGTTATCAAAGGTACAATTCTACGTTCCACGTATTGCTGCAAGATCCACAGACACCTTTTTCCTACTGACGGCACATACAAATACCTTAACTCTAGCACCGGTTACAATTATGTGTCAATGTGCAAATAAACACATATCAAATGTTTTTCGTTAGTATCTGCATAAGCATGTTTATTTATTATTTTTTGGTTTGTTTACGTAGTTAGGTTACCTTCTTATCTTGTGAGGCTGTTTGGTTGCATACTATCTAGTACCAAGCAATTGCGTTTTGTTAATTCTGTAAATTTTCGTGTGGACTTTCACTTTTAGGCTGAACTTTCAGCCTATTTTCGTGTGGACCTCCAGCCTAATTTTAGGCTGAGCCTTCAGCCTATTATCGTATGGGCTTCCAGCCTAATTTTAGGCTGAGCTTTCAGCCTATTTTCGTGTGGACTTCCAGCCTAATTTTAGGCTGAGCTTTCAGACTATTTTCGTGTGGACTTCCAGCCTAATTTTAGGCTGAGCTTTCAGCCTAAGGCTGAGCTTTCAGCCTATTTTCGTGTGGACTTCCAGCCTAATTTTAGGCTGAGCTTTCAGCCTAAGGCTGAGCTTTCAGCCTATTTTCGTGTGGACGTCCAGCCTACTTTAGGCTGAGCTTTCAGCCTATTTTCGTGTGGACTTCCAGCCTAATTTTAGGCTGAGCTTTCAGCCTAAGGCTGAGCTTTCAGCCTATTTTCGTGTGGACGTCCAGCCTAATTTTAGGCTGAGCTTTCAGCCTAAGGCTGAGCTTTCAGCCTATTTTCGTGTGGACGTCCAGCCGAATTTTAGGCTGAGCTTTCAGCCTAAGGCTGAGCTTTCAGCCTAAGGCTGAGCTTTCAGCCTATTTTCGTGTGGACGTCCAGCCTAACTTTAGGCTGAGCTTTCAGCCTATTTTCGTGTGGACTTCCAGCCTAATTTTAGGCTGAGCTTTCAGCCTAAGGCTGAGCTTTCAGCCTATTTTCGTGTGGACGTCCAGCCTAATTTAGCTGAGCTTTCAGCCTAAGGCTGAAGCTTTCAGCCTATTTTCGTGTGGACGTCCAGCCGAATTTTAGGCTGAGCTTTCAGCCTAAGGCTGAGCTTTCAGCCTAAGGCTGAACTTTCAGCCTATTTTCGTGTGGACGTCCAGCCTAATTTTAGGCTGAGCTTTCAGTATAAGGCTGAGCTTTCAGCCTATTTTCGTGTGGAAGTCCAGCCTAATTTTAGGCTGAGCTTTCAGCCTATTTTCGTATGGACGTCCAGCCTAATTTTAGGCTGAGCTTTCAGCATAAGGCTGAGCTTTCAGCCTATTTTCGTGTGGACTTCCAGCCTAATTTTAGGCTGAGCTTTCAGCCTATTTTCGTGTGGACGTCCAGCCTAATTTTAGGCTGAGCTATCAGCCTATTTTCGTGTGGACTTCCAGCCTAATTTTAGGCTGAGCTTTCAGCCTAAGGCTGAGCTTTCAGCCTATTTTCGTGTAGACGTCCAGCCTATTTTTAGGCTGAGCTTTCAGCGTAAGGCTGAGCTTTCAGCCTATTTTCGTGTGGACTTTCAGCCTAATTTTAGGCTGAGCTTTCAGCCTAGGCTGAGCTTTCAGCCTATTTTCGTGTGGACGTCCAGCCTAATTTTAGGCTGAGCTTTCAGCCTAAGGCTGAGCTTTCAGCCTATTTTCGTGTGGACGTCCAGCCTAATTTTAGGCTGAGCTTTCAGCCTATTTTCGTGTGGGCTTCCAGCCTAATTTTAGGCTGAGCTTTCAGCCTAAGGCTGAGCTTTCAGCCTAAGACTGAGCTTTCAGCCTATTTTCGTGTGGACGTCCAGCCTAATTTTAGGCTGAGCTTTCAGCCTATTTTCGTGTGGACGTCCAGCCTAATTTTAGGCTGAGCTTTCAGCATATTTTCGTGTGGGCTTCCAGCCTAATTTTAGGCTGAGCTTTCAGCCTATTTTCGTGTGGACGTCCAGCCTAATTTTAGGCTGAGCTTTCAGCCTATTTTCGCGTGGATCTCCAGCCTAATTTTAGGCTGAGCTTTCAGCCTATTTTCGTGTGGACCTCCAGCCTAATTTTAATTCAATTTTTCTAATTGTTCACATCTAATATTTGAGTGCATTTTTTAATTCTAAGCAACTAATTTTAATGGCATTTTGCTGTATCCTTCTAAATGAGGGTACTTTACTCGCAAACGATTTTCATATTTCCTGCTCCACCCTGTAAACTAATTGACTTTAATATAGTTAAAGTGCACCCGAAAAAAATGTGGTAAAATTACCCCAAAAATAGGTGGCAACCGGGCTATCTCCTATTTTTGTAGTAATTTCAATCGAAAAATAGGAGGTAGCCTAGTATAGTTGTATTTATTTTACAGTATAGCTACTAATACAGAAAATTGCCGTTGTTGCACACTTAGTGGATCACACTGTATATACATATATCAATTAATATTTTTTAAAATTGCGCTCACGATTACTTAGCCATGATTTTTCATTTGATTTATCTAGCGAAATGATCTCAAAAATATTGCCAACAATGCGTTTCACTTGTAACGATATTTATCCAGTTAATAATATCAATTTTTTCCACCGCTTTTTCCTGATTTTGATTCATGTCCTGTATACTTTTCAACTTTATCGTCATACGTCTGGTCATGTGATATGTGTCAAACTAAGCCTCTTCGCTGTCAGATATGCAAAATTTATTCGTCCATATAAAAAAATTACCATAATAATAATAATAAACTTCTCATATTATTTGTGTTGGTGGCAGAAACTGCAAGGCGTTGGATTGGAAGAAAGCGCATACGATATTCAAATTTCGTACTTCACGATCAGAACGACCTTATCTAGAAAAGATTGCGTATGTTATTCCACAGGGACCAATCTTCGGACCTGTACCATTTATAGTATGGTGGGCGATTCATTAATTGTGCTAGACTTGTGGTAGCTCTGAATTGATTAAAGCATAATATATTTATATTAATTAGTACAACCTATTTCTCTCACTGTGTGAATACAAAATTTAGCACAGTATTCGCTATTCAGCAACGAAGTAATAAGTATCCCAGAGTAACGTAAATAATTAAGTGACCAAACATCGAAATTACTTATTATTATGAGTTTATCATCATTGGTACAGAAACAACGCGCTTTTGTATAACACAATTCCATAAATAACGAGAAAACTAATTTAAAAACCGGTCGTGTTGATACCAAAAATTAGTCCAGTAAATCAACCATTCTTATCTATACGATTGCCTCAGCGGTTATAGATAAATATGCTTCAATCGGCAAAAAAGCCTGGATTCCAAGGTAGTACATTCTTTCGGATCCCAACCAGTTAAGTTCTATCGAATAAATAAACTCATGAAAACGATGACCACACTCCCCTGTGAGAAAAGAAAAGGGGCGAATTGATTTCTCCCCTGGATATTTCCAAATTGAAAGCGTTTTAGTAGTGATAAGAAAAGCAGACAAAAAAAAAGAGAAAGAGAGAGGAAGATATTGGCAATAAGCATTCGGAAATTCAAGCTCTAAATTACTCCAGTAGGTATTTGGAGGATGAATAGCATAAAAATATGGAGCAATATGACTCGCCCTATCTAACGGAAGTAATTTTCCTTAAGGATATATATTCAAGTAGAGAAGAGGGGTGGAAAACGAGGGTTTCCTGCGCTGTGATTTACCCACCTACTCCTCGTTCCCTTATATCCCGTCCTTATAGGAGTTAACACTGAATATTCTCAAATTACTTTACAATAACTTGCATGCAAAATGTTTTCTAGTCAGATTTTTGTCGGAGGAGGGAAAAAAAATTGTGAAAGCAGAACTCTCCAGCAGTGCTGGAAAGTTTCGAGAGTTCGAAAATTGGTTCCCATTTTTATTATGTTTTGTTATTAAAGTTTGTATTAGACGCGCAATGCTAGATGGAAAAGTTTAAGTATTTCGTAAATTTTCCTTTCCGGAAGCGAACTAGAACGTTTTGACGACCCCTTTCAAAGGACTTCCGGCAACTCAATACTGGAATAATAGAAAGTTCCCACGCGAGCGATAATCGTTATTGATTTCGTTCGAATTTTAATTAATTTTATTCGGATAGAAAGCAGGTGAACCACTGTTATTCAAATGCACGGAAAAGTTTTGCGTTTTACACCTGTGATATGTACTAAATTAAATATGTCTTTTATCTTTGTGTCATACATTTTAAGGTACAGCAAGAGAAAAAAGTTTCCGCATAGCTTAATAGTAAAGTAGAAAAATAAGAAAGAGCTTAAAAAATGTAAATACCAAGTGGGATATAAACAAATTAGAGGACCCCAAAATAAAAGAAGAATTTGGAAAACGTGTGACCCGACTATTGAACGGACCAAGCGAAAACGCGCAGGATATACAAAAAGAATGGGAAGAAATAAAAAAACAACATAAACATAGTAGGAAGGAAAATAATCGGACCAGTAAAAAAGAACTATAAATGCTGGTTCAATAATGACTGTCGAGAAATAATAAAAAAGAAAAACGAAGCTAGACTAAAATGGATAAATAGTAGAAAAAGAGGAAAAAGATAAGGAAACATACGAAAAAACAAAAAAAGAAGCTAAAAAGAACATAAGAAAAGTCAAGAGAGAATGGTTGGACAAAGAAATAAAGAAGATAGAAGAAGAAAGCTGGAATCGAAATACAAAATCATTCTACATCTTCATCAGCGAACAAAACGAGCCGTATAAAGGGAAACCAATAGGCATTAAGGACAGACACGGAAAAATAATAGAAAATGATGAACAGTTTAAAGAGGTATGGAAACAGCATTTTAGAGAATTATTATACGACCACAACGATAATCTAGAAATTGAAAAAGACGATAAAATAAATCGGGCAATTGAATGTAATGAGGACGAGACACCAACAAGAGAAGAAATAAATGAAATTATCAACAAAATCCGAAATGGTAAAGCCCCTGGAAAAGACAGCATTAATCTAGAATTTATCAAATACGGAGGAAAGCAATTTCAAGAAAGAAATATCAATTGATTATAAAATATGGCTTGAAGAGAAGATCCGCGGGATTGGAACATTGGACAAATTATTGCAATACATAACAAGAGTGACCAACAAATTACCAATAATTATAGAGGACTGACATTACTAAGTGCAGCTTATAAAATATTGTCAACACTAATACAGAGACGACTAGCAATCAAAACAAAGGAACTAATAGGACAATATCAATGTGGTTTTACAAAAGGACGACCAAAACAGATGCAATACATACGCTCAAACAAATAGCAGAAAAAAAAACGAATACAAAATAGGAATAGAAATTTTATTTGTCGACTTTCAACTAGCTTTCGACTCCATCAAAAGAAACAAACTTATGGAAGCTTTAGAGAAAATGAGAATCAAACATAAATTAAGGAGATTAATACAAATGGCAATGTCAAATACAAGTGTAGACACGCAGAAGGGACAGATTGAGGATTTTGAAATAAATGAAGGGGTAAGACAAGGAGATTCATTATCGACAACATTATTTAACTTAGCATTGGAATATGTATTAAGAGAAATAGATAAAGGTACCATAAGAACAAAGTGAGCACAAATAATAGCGTATGCAAATGATATCGTAATTGTATAAAAAAATCTACAGTTGACCAAAACAATACTGGATGAAATGGTGACAGAAGGTAATAAAATGGGACTGAAGATAAACCAAGAGGAAACAAAATTAATGAGACTTAGGGATGGTACGACCTGCTCCTTATGCCGGAGCTGGTGCAGCCTGCTCCGACTCCGGCTTTGAACCTGGTGCAAGAAATCAGGTTCACAGGTCTACAGGTCCTCTTCTAAATTCTAGTATGTGATAAAAAAAAAAAGGTCGTCGGTTCTGTAAAATAATCGTTTAAAAAAAAAAGGTCGACAGCTTTTCTCATTAGAAGGAAAAAGTAAAAAAAAAAAAGATTCATTACGACCTATATGGACAGGTTGTTAAGATTTAGAACGAGTACGGAGCGACTGCACTGGTGCAAAACCCGCTCTTTTACGGGTGCACCAACTTGGTGCAAAAGCCACTCTTTTGCGGGTGCACCAACTCCGATCAGCGAACCAGTTCCAAAAGAACAGGTCCGATCCGGAGCAGCCATCCCTAATGAGACTAGACATGAAACGAGAAACTAAAAATAATTTGGTTAAAATAGGAAACTACACATTTGAAAAGGTGAACAGATTTAAGTATTTAGAAGTGAAAGAAATGAAAGAATAACCAATATGAACAAGGCCTACCAGGCAAATAGAAAACTCTTAACAAGTAAAATATTGGGAAAAAGAACAAAAATGAGAATTTATAAGACTATAATACAACCGATAGTGCCATACGCTGCAGAGATAATAACGATGACCAAGAAACAAGAAGAGGAGCTTAGGATACGAGAAAGAAAAATACTAAGAACAATATTAGGCCCAATAAAAATGGACAACAGTGAATATAGAAGAAGAACCAATTCTGAATTAACAAGCTAGCTAATGGAAAGTGACGTGGTTAAAAAAATTAAGAGGCCGAGAATAAAATGGTTGGGAGGACCGGGAATGGTGCAATAATCCGCAGTATCGTGGAATGGCAACCAGGAGGAAGAGGCAGGCCTAGATCTACATGGCTACAAGAAGTTAAAGAAGACCTTAACAAAGCCGGTATTCATCGATGGTAGGAGAGGACACAGGACAGGGACAGGTGGGGGGATGTGTGTGAGAGGATATAGGAGAGAATGGGGATTGATCTACCCGTATTTTGCAGATTTAGAAAGCTCTAGGAGAGGCGATACTCCGGTGGGGTGCTTAGCCATTGCACGACGTGAACACAATTTTTACGGGATATATTGTAACATCCGGCTCTACTCCCTCCCTCTCAGGTTGAGAACCACTGCTCTACTCACTCACTTAATCGAAAAATGTTTTAAGTAAGTAAGTAAGTTCCTGAAGATCAAGTATCCTACAACCCAAAATTATTTTAACAAATATATTAATTTCAATTCATGTTTGTCTATCGAATACATAGATGAAAGTAGCTTATGATCAACTGTGTCAAAGACTTTAGTAACGTCCAACACGGTCAAAAAAAATGTGCATCTCTTGTCAGAAGTAGCAATTAAATCATCAGGGACCTTCAGCTACTTCACAACTGCGTTCGGATCAAAACCTCGATTGATTGGGTAAAACATTGTACCTATTCACGTATTCAATTAATTGTTAATGTACGAAGCTTTGTAATATGTATAGTGAGGTAGATACAAAGTGTATGTACAATGGACTCTGCAAATGATTTTTACATGATTTTATTAGATTAGAAATTGATTAACAGGCTTGTAATTTCAGTCCCGTTCGATCATCTGCCGTACGAAATTTTGTTACTCGGAGTGTCCCTCCACAGTCTCTCGCGCGTCCCCACCAATTGCCAATGCGAGTGCGACTAGAGATTCAGCAACGAAGATCGTGGTAGTAATCTGGTGGTCTATCATGCAATGTATGTGCATAGAGAAAGATTGCTTTTCGTTTTCATTTAATAATTTCTGAGTTTCCTTTATTTATATTAAGTTGTCACTAGAGAATCCGTTTTTTATTTTATATTTTGAAGATCGAAATTCTATTTTTGATTTTCTTTTAGAGAAGTTTCTAGCAATACAAAGCATTACTGCACGATAATCTGCGAAAATTTCTGTTTGAAAATTTACGAATGTACCTAATAGTTGCTTCGAATTATAATACTGTTTAATGATTTATTGATATATACTACACTGATTGTGAGTTTCATACGGTTTTCCCTCTAGAGAACAAAGAAAATGTAATATAACTTGTTTGTGACAATCATTTATGCAAAGATTGCACGCTTTTTGCAGTAAGAAATTAACAAATTTGTTACTTCATTTTATATTTATTCATATTTTCATTGCATCGAATTTTACATGCATGTTTACGCTAACCTAATGCGACTGTAATCATGGCAGTGCATTTAACGTATGGGATGCATAATACTGCTGCGAAGTCTGAGAGTAAAGTGTTTGAATACGCGCCCCAACTACGCACACTAACTCCGCCCAGCATTGTGACGTAGCTCCCGACACTGTGAGCAATAAATTTCATAGTACGCTATTCGAAGTGGACCGAAATTTCAACCCTGTTGATTAAATATTTATACTATTTCGAATATATTTGGTGTTTTAATTTTATCCGTTTATGTGTATCAGTGTTATAAGGAACACACCGGTGGAAGCATCATATATAGAGGCACAGAAGTCACCATTAAAGTTGAGGTATCATTTCTTTGCAGCTGAATATGTCCTAAATTTGCAGTCTGATGTTTTCCGCTACATTGTACAGAACATACTGAGTTTGGCTTTATATTTCTTAGCATCTTCGTATAGGACCAAAAAGAAAAGCTCATTGCTGGTTACTGCACATAAGTTCATAACACCGTTTAAGGTTGCTACCGCTAGAATTGAAGTTCAGAGAGATACTTCTTCGACAGCCAATTTACTTCCCAAAGTATAGCAGAGTGCCGGACAGTGACTGGACTTATTCATAAAGCTTTAATTGAAAGTTTATCTCCGTCAGATTTTTTATTATACAGATGCTTTGAAATCAAATGATGGCTGTGGGTGTGCCTTTTTTGACGTAACTAACAACTTCAGTCAAACGTTTAAACTAAATGATGTTGTATCTGTTTTCACGGCGGAGGCGATGGCTTTTTTGGAAGCTCTATAGTATATACAACGGCAAACATTAAAGAGTACTGTAATTATGAGGGACTCTAGGAATGATTTAGAAGCTTTGCAAAGCAGTCAGCCATACAGATTCCATCCTGTGATTGAATATCATCAAGCTGTTTAACAAGTTAGCTTCAAACGTTATCGCAGTCAAGTTCTTTTTGGATAAAAGGTCACTCCGGAATACAGCCCAATGAACAGATGGACCTTCTGGCAAAATCAGCTATCGATTCGCCAGTTGCTGCATCGGGTAAGGTGTACGCGCAGGATGTTCTTTGTGTGGCACGCAAGTATTTCCTTGTAGACAAATGGGAAGAGCGATGGCAAACGTACTATCGTACAAGAATGACACAGTATGCCGTTATTCATCCTTCCATTTCCTTTTATGGTTGGCATCACGGGAGAACGGTATCACGTTTTTGCTATACTGCACCGGTTAAAGTTTGGCCGTGGCGTTTTTTCTGGTTACCTTAAGAATTTGGGTATTATTGACGAGGTCACTTGTAAGTGTGGATCTGATACGACTGACTTAGATCACATAATCTTTGCCTGCTCTAAACATCAGGAATCCAGAAAGAAATTTATGGAGCAGACAACAAAAATGTCAATCCCATTTCCTAGTAATGTATGTGACTTTTACTGTCAGGTTTCAGATATGTTAAAAGTGTACGAAGGTATCATTTATATTTTGAGTGTTCCTATGTTTCTTTTTCCTGTGTTGGATTACCTTTATCCGTTGGACATTCTGTTATCTTTATGAAGTCGTTTCAATGGCCCTGAAACTTGAAAAGTGTGTCCCTTGTCTACCCTCTTGTTTTTTCATTAGTTGTTAGGTTATAGTGGCCAATGCGCTCAGATCCCGAAAGGCCAAAAAAAAATTATCCGATTTTTTTAATTTTTACAGAGTTAATATCTACCATATAAACTACAATCCTCTGATAAATGTGCTTTACGTAAAATATACGTATGAATTTCAAAGGCTTCAAATGTACAAAACTATATATTTTTTTAATGAAACACTTTGTATGTTTTTCTGTAGTCGAATGTAATCGAAAACCATCGTTCGAACATACATAACACTGGCTATATTTAAATTCAATAGTTTTCAAAATAGAACATCGTTTATTACAGAAAGCTTATAATGAATATAAATACTAAGAAAAATTTCTTCAGCTATAATCACAAACAAAGCAAAAAAAAACAAACTATAAAAAATTATTCTTATTGCTATGGCACAGTTATTCGCAATGCTTATTCCAATATCCTATCTTGCCTTTTTGATAATTATCTTCAGAAGTAGCCGGTATTGAACAATGGAAATGTGTTTCGAAATGTCTTAAAATATCAATCCTATTTACCTTATTTTCAAAAATAGGATTGTTATAGTGTTTTTATGATAACACTACCAGTTGTTACAAAAATAAAAGTTCTCTGATTTTTTTTTATATCTATTCGTGACAAGTTGTTGGTATCTTTCATTGAATTCTCGGCAAGGTCTTTCCTGCAATTCTTTGACATTCTTTAACTAACCAATTATTACAAACCCTAAATTGGATTGGAAATTTTTACATGAAATATTATAAAACTTATTTAATCATAAACAACGATTAAATAAGTTATTTTTTGTATAAAAGATTCAGGATAATTATATTTAAATTGAGAATTTGTTTTATTTTGTAGAAGTACTGTAGGTCTCTATATGGGACTTGTTTTTTTAATGAAAATATATTGACAAGAGTCATAATTTCAATTCCTATTAGATGCTGTGGGTTTTTGATACATTTTGGTTAGATTTTTGTTTTTACTATGTATTAAGGTTAGATCCAAAAAGTTTATTTGATAATTAATTTTCTTTTTCAACAGTAAAGTTTAAATTTTATTAATAGTTCTTAAAAAATTTTATAATATATTCAATTATCTTTTGGAATAGAAATGATACAATCGTCAACACACCTCTTGTAAAAAAAAAAACAGGTTTAAATTTTAGTTTAGATATAATTTCTGTTTCCAAATCTTCCAAAACAAGCTTTGCAACTACACTGAAAATTGGTGCACCCAGAGCGAAACCATATATTTGTTTAATGAAATTATTGTTGCATTGAAAGTGTATTGTATTTAATGTAATTTTTAAAGGTATAATGAATTGTTAAGAGGTGTAAAATTTTCTAGTTCATGCCAATGATTTGAACAGATTGAATAGCTAAATCCAAGGAAATATTAGTACAGAGGGATATTATGTCTTGTGATGCAATAATATTGCTGAAAAGTTTTGTTAACGTGGAAAACTTCTAATTTTTTTTTTGAAAACCTTGTATTTGTAATAAAATTAATGTGCCAGGTTTTGTAGTAAGTACATTAAGCAGAATTCATCGCATTATCAAAAATCGATTAAATATTTAAATTGTTTCGAATGTAGGAACGAATTGGAAGTGGTCTTATAATACAAACTTTATATTACTTACACGGAAAAGAAGTTTGAAGCTGCCTATTATGTATGCTTTTCCAATTCCTTCTAGAGCACAGATTTCCTCTACGGCGGCTATTACAGTATAAAAGTTCTTTGAGAAGGATCTTTGATAAAAGATATTATTATAAAGACATATAAAGAACTTTTGCAGTGTAATATTCGCTAACAACTTAAAGTTTGCTTTGAAAACGAATGGTACACCGAGAGAGAGAGTAATTGTTGAGTTAACCGTTTCCTTAAAATGTTATTTTGATCTAAAAGAATATTTAGTTCGTCATTTTTTTCTGCATTCAAGTTGCAAGTCGATAACTAATAATTAAAACTATAAGAAATGCTGAAATAACATTTTCATTTCTTTCAGTCTAATGGAATGGCTACGTTTTCCAAACTGAACTAAAACTAAAGCTTCACAACTAACAAACGATAAATAATTTTACTATTCCAGACTTGTGGTACATATTGGTGAATTCGAATTTCAATATATCTCTTACGCAAGGCAATTCCAATATATTCTCCAAAGAAAAGAGCGGAAACAGGACGAGTTGTTTATCAAATAACTTTATATTGTGCCAGAGGCCCGACAAAATGTATATAACCGTATGTAAATACAAAAATAAATTCCATTTATTTGAGGTAACATTGAGTGGGGATATATTACCTTATAGCGTTCCTTCGGAATTTCGAATTTATTGATCTAGCTAATGGAAGAGGTGCCTTAAAATGCAAAAATGAATGTTCCTCCAATATTCGTCATTTTATTACAACAACGTCCATAACCGCACTACTACTTTTTAATATTTCATTTAGGTATTTAATTTTGACCCGTTTGCAGGTTTAAGATATTCATTAACAATGAGTATTTTTTTATTATTAAAAAATGAGCAACAGTTTGCACGCTGCTCCACATTCTACATAGTTACAGTAAATGTAAAATCTAACTTGTTTTATAGTATGAAAACTATACTACTCAGATATTAAAATATTTATAGAACATTTTTATAGTCGGGCAATTCAGAAGCGACATGTGCGCCATAAAACTGACACATTTCACGTTATGCAGGTAGATATTATGTACTTTAGAAACCGGAAAAGATCGTGCACATGTTTTAAATATTGAGATATCCTTTCTTCCTTCCAGTGTTGTGTTTTGGTAAGGCTTCGATAATTCACTATCCTACGTTTCATGCATAGATATGTATACTGAGAATATACATTTTAATTCGGAATGAATTCGGCCTCCTATATCTATCTATCGCTTTCCTAAATCGCCCAGTTCTAATCTAATTCCCGTTGCCGTAATAAACCTCAAATTTAGGCTTTTGTTAATCTAAGAAGTGCTTTGCCGGTTTGTTTACAAAGGGAACACGGCGGGTCCCCCTCGATTTCGATTTGAAAACTAACAGATCGAAAGAGTACCTTAAAATAGAGACACGTATTTTTTTATCGCGCATCGCACGATTTGGGGTACACCCCCTCCAAAGTTCGGCGATTTTTCAAATTTTGCAAAATTCTAAATTATAAACAAATATTCATTTCTTAACAATAATTTGCAGCATATTGCATGGCCCTAAGGGTGGCGCTCGTCCGATTCGCAAAAAGGTTAATAACGGAAGACGGGGTACCCCGTACCCTCCATTTTTTATACATTTTTTCTTGTTTCTTATCATCAAAAGAAGGCCGATTTTACACAGAATACGATATGTATAACAATTTAGAAAATTAATAATTGTAAAAATAGAAAAATAATAATAAAGCTCAAAAATTAATAAACATGTCTATTGATATATTTAAATGAACTATAACAGAAATACAGTTTTATCCTAACATAATTCCAGCATAATACATGGTCTCAAGTGTAGCATTTATTAATAATATAAGCCCCGGGGGACGGGGTACCCTCATATCCCCCGCATTTTTTTAATAATAAAGTTAATTCATTATTCATCATCAAAGAAGATTGCTTTTACATAGAAAACGGTGAATGTATAGAGTAAATTTAGAAAATTAATAATAGTAATAATAACTCAAAATAAATATATGTACGTGTTCTATTGTGATGAATTTGATATGCATTTATCTACGCATACGTGAGTTTAATTAATTATTCACTCACTTCAGATATAATTGGTAATTGTGCATTATAAATTTAACGCGTATAAGGATCTGGTGATTAATCATAATTATTATAGTAGATAAAAATAAATCCCCGAATGGCATAGTAATTAACCACGAACGTTTAAGTGGTCACGTCTGCATTTAGGAAATAGGTTATAGTAAGACGAGTATTCCAAATGAGAACATTAGAAGTCTTTTTCGTGCAGTGTAGGTCAGTACCATAGTTTCGCACAATGGCGGTCCGTAAATATAGCAAATGTGTTGAATATGTTACTTGCAAACGTTTCAAGTTACTAACATCGCAACAATTCCTTTGACACCTGAAAAAGTGAGTCGCATGAGCTCTGAAATAATAATTGTATCTGCTCAACAAGAGCCCATGTTCTCCTTTCAAGATGTCAACGGCGAATTAGAGTTTGAAGAATTACAGGAGACCACACGAAACGCAATTTGTGGAAGAAAGCATTAGTTTAATAGTGCCAAAAGACAAAATTTGAACATTTTAAATATATTAAAAAAAACGACACGATGGTTACAAACTTCTAGAGTATATGGGTTTTAGACTGGGGAAAAATTTTGTTAAAGCTTTTTCAGATATAGTGACCTATGAACTACGAAACAGATTTACATCAGAGAAAATAATATTATTAAGTGGCAATCCCCAACCCATAATCAGTTTCTTCCCAAGATTTTTCGACGTATTCAGGTACTCGTGGTATAAGAGTGGATACGTTGAGGAAAGACCGGGGCCTTTAAAAATCCTGTAGAGTTTTGTTTTTAACAAAGATGCGCAGTCTACACCTTGTGAGTATTTGCACATAAACCAGCTATTGTGCGGTGTTCATGGTGCAAAAAATAGTGTTGTTAAACACTTTTACACAGACTATCATTACTGTAATGACTTACATAGCTTAATTACTGTATGTATATTAATCTTGTTCGCTATTGCAATACGTATATATCAATAATCGCATTACAGTATGTCATGTAATGTTTTTCTAATTCTGTTCTATTGTTTCCGAAATGTATAAATCGTTACAAACACATTAGTTTACATATTATGCTCCATTGAATACTTACATTGTACACCTACATTGCACGAAAAACTTGAAATAAATTAAAAAATATATAATGTATAAGTATTATTTAATCCTTTGTCCTGTGTAGCAAATTTGTTCATATATATGCACTAAAGGATTATGGTATTCTAAGAATGAATAACATTTTATTAAGGAAAATATATAAAACGCAGTCACTAACTCCAGTTGATAAAAACGATTTATGTTGTTACCAGCGATAAAAGTTTCGTATAGTATATAGTATAATTAGTAGGCATAGAAGGTTGACCATAGCTTGTCGAGTAGATACAATTCTAAATTAAGAATATTTAAGTAAGAGAGCACGGAGTAACGTAACAAATAATTGTTGTAAATGTACTATATTATTATTAATTACAATATTTATTATTATTCCCATCTCCAAATTATTACCATTGTTTTCTATGTAAAAGACGATCTTTTTATGATAATAATGAATAAACTTATTATTAAAAAAATGCGGGGGTATGGGTACCCCGTCCCCCGTTATTAGCTTATATAGAGATTCAACCTTAGACCATGTATTAATGCTGGAAATTATGTTAAGGATAAAACTTATTTCTGTTATAATTCATTTGATTTTTATTATCAATAACAGTTTATTAAGAAAAGAATGTAAAAAGAAATGGGGGTACGGGGTACCGTCCCCCGTTATTAACTTTTTGCGAATCACGGACGAACGCACGCCGAGGGCCATGCAATATGCCGGCAAATTGTGTTAAGAAGAATATCTGTTATAATTTAGGATAATATTTGCAAAAAATGAAAAAAACGTCCGAACTTTTGGAGGGGGCGTACCTCAAATCGTTGCGGGTACGTGATAAAAAAAAATACGTGTCCTCTTATTTTAAGAGGTACTCTTTCGATCGTTAATGTCGAATCGAATCGAAGGGGGACACCCGCTGGTGTTCCCTTGTTAGTGATTTTTGCTACCATTTCTTGAACTATTATTATGCATCCATTCCTTGATTGACTTCCATACTTGTGATTTGATAGTGTCGAAGAAATGACGAATGACCTTGACTTTGAAGAACAAAAGCTGAAAACTCAGCCCATTGTTAAGTTCTCTTTCGTACCAGTCTCCGTTAGGACGCTTACAGAGTGTCAAATCAGCTTGAAATGAATACTTGCAAAATGGTCAATTAAAGTGCAGCTTTGCTCTCAGACAAAACAGCGACGCTTTTATCTAACACGGTCCATGTTTCTACTTCTTTTATACAGTGATGAATTGCGGCAACCTCGACCTATACTCCGTTCACTTTAAGAATGCAGTAGATAGCGCTGCGATCGGCGCCCAAATTACACCGAAGAACGAAAAATTAGCGCAAATTCAAATTGTAAATTGTCAGTGCATAAGCGAAAAAGTTTGGTTATCAACATTTGTATAATAAGAAAGGATAACATGAAAATCCTACGCTTTTAGTAGTTTATTTAGAATGTTAGAGTCATAATATAAGGTGATAAAATAATACAAATAAAGTAACAGTGAATACATTTCGGGAATCTTGGGGGGTAGTTAACGATAACAAAAACTTGTCCAATCTCGGTGAAACTATGTTTATTCTATTCCATATGCGACGTTTCGACAATTGCAAATTCGTCTTATTAAGCTAATAAAGTATAATATATTAATTTATAAAACACAAAGAGGATAAAAATCAAATTACGAATAAAATAAATTAACATGTGACCACATAGGTATAGTAAGAATAAAAATTAATACACATAATGTTAGGATAATAATTTAAAATGAATTTTCTATGGACAAATCAGTCAAGACTAAAACATGTTAAATGTTAGTTGACAAGTAATATGCCTACACTAAATACAAACGTAGAAAAAAATGTACTTCTGTAAAAATTGTACAACAACAAATAAAGCAGAGGCAACATAATAAAAAACGATAAAAAACACCTTAAGGTATAAGTATGAAAATATAGCATATGCGTAAATATAATGTAAGTTTAATTGCGTTTCTGGAAACTTCAATTTCAATATATATAGTTAGAACAAAATGCACGTTTCAATTATCATTCAGAATCAGATTCTAATGAAGATCGATGATGATGAGGTATTTGCTGTTATGATAAATTCTTCGATCATATCTCAACAACATTGTCGAGTTGATACATCTTATTTTCTTCTTCAATAACATGTTTGATGCATTCCTCCATGCACTACTATCTACAATGTTAAGCCCCTCAATAAGTAAGGTTTTCACTCAGGTAATTTAAAAGTTTTGTTGTTAGCTGCGACATGATGCTTTACTTGAGCCCAAATAAGCTCAATGGGGTTCAGATTGCAGTGATAAGGAGGCAATCTTAAAATTGTATGACCACTGTCTTCTACCATTTGATCATAACATATGGGATGGGATTATCGTTAATATATTTTCTTGCAAGTTCAAGCAACTCAACTTTAACAAAGTGTTGTCAACAATAATTCCTTTGCAAGAAGCATTCAATTAATTGTTGCTTTTTCCATGCCATGATAGGTTTTTTTCTTGTTCTGAACTGAGTGGTAGGGAGCATTATCCATAATAATAACAGAGTTTGGTTCCAGAAAAGAAGCACATTTCTCATCCACTCCGTGAACACTTGGCTGTTCATTTCTTCGTGATAATCTCCAGTTTTCTTGGATTCGAAGAAAAGGAGACCGTTTTCAAGGAAACCATCTTCGCTACAATATGTAAAACAATTAAACGTTTTCCTTGTTCCTGAAGGGTTTTCAGTCCCGTTGAAACTCCTTCCACAAATGCTTGTCTTGCAGTGAGTACTGTGGTGTCTGCCCATATTTTTGCTTTGTATGACTTGCTTTAACCCAAGTTTCATTAAAATAATATATCTTTCTACCACTAACACGAAATTTCCGAATGTTGTTTAAATATTGACGCCTCCATAATACAATATCTTGTCGTTCTATTAAAACACTATTGCAACTTCGCTTCATCCACTTAAATCCTAACTTTTTTAAAATTTTCCAGAGCATCAGTTCTTTCAATATTGGCAAGTGTCATCTGCATTAATAACCTGTAAGATACAATGCGATGGAGTAAATGTAAGATAAATGGATAATATTATATTTACACCCAATAGTTTTGTGCCGTAGGTAATTCGTTCTGCAGAAAAAGGAATGTACGTGTCGTCTAATTGCTGACCTATCTGCTTTCGTCCAAGGAATCATATGCACTTTGACGAAGACGTTTTTTAGGGGGTGAACTGATAACTCCTGTGGTCTCCTTTTCTTTTACAATATCCCACAGCTGTTCATCACCCACCCCAAGTACTTTGCAGTCAATTTAATTGCTGCGATTTAGAACTGTCCGCTTAACTCCAGATACAAATTATAAGCCATTATCCTTTGCTTACTGCAATATGTTTTCCCTGAGGATTTTTGATGACCTGCAGTAGATCAAATACCTCTTCATCTGCCATACTAAAATTGATGTAAAATATACTATGTCATCACTATCATTTTATATAGTTATTAAAAACAATACCTTCAAATATTCAACAGTACTCAGTAGAGCTCTAAGAAGACTATTTTTGTAACAATTGCTTATAAAAATTACACTAACCACACGAACGACACAAAAAAGCAATAAACACGCAAATACAGATCTGAAACAACACCAGGATTGACAAATGTCATAGATGTCAGAAAATATTTTGTTTATCCAACTTAAATTTCATTTGCTACATAAATGTTTTTCGTATGTGTGAATTCGCCTCGTCTATTAGCCAATCGCAAGTCGTAAATTTTTCGCCTATCTAATGTAACGCTGCATTCTTACAGTGAATAGACCTTAGAACATCGCTAACTGACGCTAGAACTAAAGCTAACTGAATAGCCCTTTCTGAGTACCTTATATTCCGACTCCTATACTAAAGAATATGTAAGTAAATCCCGTTTTGTACCCATATTTACCTCAACACCTGCACAGAAAAAAGTATTGCATTGTAAGAGTATGTATTTCGTACATGTATATAGTACATAATATAGTAAATTAATCCATGACTAAACAAAGACCAGTTCCATATTAAAAAGACAGGCTAATAAGTCATTTTAAATTGAAATTAATTCATCCGAGTTGAAAACGTTTCCTTGTTTATCAGACCGACGGGATGCAGTTTACAACTCCGGCGATGATTCGACCGCTAAAAACTTGCCGAGTTATATGAATAAATTGTACTCGGCCCCCTCGTAAAAGACGGGAACACTTATTTGTTTCGCCAACTTTAACATTAACGAAGACAAAGTAAAGCGAAGGCAAAAAAGCGAGGCTTTTGTTTCGTCACAATATCTCAACTTCTTCGACGATAAATTCGTAACAACAATTTATCATCTAGATTCGGTTAAAATTTATATAACTCGGCGTCGCGCCGCAAAGGGAGCACTTCACGATGTGTTAAAGCAAGTGAAAGGCGGGCCGGAAAATAGGATAGATTTCGGCAGTCGAAAGTATATATATTTTCGTTCGGTGGCTATGTAACATGTATTTACCTGAAGTTTCCAAGGTACTTCTTGGGCGACGCTAGAGAACTCAATAGAAGATCCGGTTAAGTTTAAAGTCAATAGAGAGCGTTGTAAGTGCGCGGATACTGGCTGGCCCTGTGTGCACTAATACTATGGAATTAGGGAGCTCGAATGGGAAGCGGTTTCAAGCGATTTTCAGTTGTATTTACATACGGGTTTGTATGCCAGAAACTGCCTCCAACAACCTTCAGCAAATATACATTTACATGTTTATTGTGTGTCTGTACCTGTTCAAATAGGTCTTCAATGGCGGCTGGAATCGTGTTGATGCAAATCAGCGACATGGAGATAGGTGTAATTTGAGCAACTTTACTTAAGGAATTAACACTTTAAGTATAACGGCTATGAGGTGGAATGACTGAATTTGTATTATCTCCTGGGAATTATGTTTTAATTACTCCAAACCGTCAGATATTAGAAACCGATTAACAGACTATTCATGAAACCGGTTTC
Source organism: Protaetia brevitarsis (assembly GCA_004143645.1). Classification (NCBI taxonomy): domain Eukaryota; kingdom Metazoa; phylum Arthropoda; class Insecta; order Coleoptera; family Scarabaeidae; genus Protaetia; species Protaetia brevitarsis. The sequence goes on from RXPK01000247.1 coordinate 3,165,782, forward strand.
ATTCAAAGGGCAGAGGATAGATGAGGATTGATACTATGATTACAGTTATTTTAAACTTGAGTTTATTTTCCCAGACTTATGTAACTATTTTATTCACATTTTTTCTTTACATGATATCTTAATTGTCAAATCGAGATAATTTCAAAATAAAACAACAAATATCTCCAAATGATATACATGCCAATTTGATATAAGAATATACCAAATTAGCAAAATTAATCCTGACATATATTCATGTGAAAAAAGCCACTTATTTCTTCTGTTTCTCAGAAAAATCATGGATTTCAGCTATGGGATTCTACCTTAGAAAGGACAATCCACGCTATTGTCTCCCATTTGTTCCCATCAAATACACAAGTATTTGACCCCTAAATAAAACTGCTGTTGTAACTAAATCTAAATCTTCATAAGATTTATGTGGAGTTACTTAATATTAAAAATCAAACTAAGCTACAGCACTTATTCTCCTGAAATAAAAATTTAATAAGTTTCAATTGTCTTTTACCCATTTTGCAATATAATTAATTTTAGATTACAAACTCTCTAAATTTTCAACAAACGTCTTTACCATCTATTCTTTTTCCTTTTCCCAATCCATACTATTCAATTCTGCTTTTTGCATCGATTTCTCAAAATAATAATTTTTTAATCTTCCTTCTGTAATGTTTCTGTACTTAATTAATTTCAAGTCTTGCTAAAAGTGCTTTGTTTCGTATATTTAATGCTAAATGGTTGATGTATTGCAATACTGATTGGTTTAAGTAATCCATACGTGAAAAATTAAACATGTTTAAACTTTCATGGTGATCGAGACGCTGATCTCTTCATTGCCGATTGTGATGGGTATTCCACAGGGTTCTGTTTTGGGCCCTGTGTTGTTTAACTTGTATATTAATGACATGTGTTTTTTTTACCACACATTTACCTAACCATGTATACCGATGATATCTCCACATTAACAACGAATGATGAGCGAGAATTTATTACAAATACACTGCTTCGTACTCTAACGGAATGGTTCGCAACAAATAAGCTGTCGTTAAGTTTAGAGAAAACGAAATATATGATTTTTCATACAAGACATAAGCAAATGGATATCACGAATATTCTTTGAAGGACACATATTACCGGAGGCTAAATCTGTAAAATTCCTTGGCGTTACATTTGAGTCTATCTGTTATGGAATGGACATTGTCAAAATTTAACTACAAAATTATCGAGTAAGTACTATGTTTTCATTGTTTTGAGATCCCAGATTACACTGGAATGTATATTGACATTGTACCCGCTGAAGTTCAATCGAGGATTCAGTGTTGGATTTTGCTCTGGGTATATCGGCAGCATCCAAGAGATGTTTTTAGCACAAAAAGCCATTGTAAGATCCATTGTTGGTGCTCACTTCACCAATCTTGCAGACCTATATTTAAAAATTAAATTTGCTGCCCCTAATCTGTATTTATATACTAGAACTAGCTTGTTATGTTTATAAAAATAAAGACACCTTTACATTGAATGCAGAGTACCATGATTACAGACTAGAGCAGAGATTACATGCATACTGCGGGTTGCACTCTAATCATCACGAGCTTAGGGGTGAAAATATGGGGTTAAAGTACACAATCATCTACCTCGAGAAATTGTTATTGATGCAAACTTTTTTCGACCTTCCGCAATGCTTTACCGAAATTTCTCCTTCGGCATAGTTTCTATAATTTAGAGAATTTTTCTGTCACGAACAGTAATAATATCGTTTCAATTTTATGCTTCCTGTAATTGATACCAGCGTCGTTATTCCATGCTTACATATATAATAATACTAGAATTATTCTTCATTTGTTTTTCTTTTGTTCGATTTATTGTTTTATTTTTCTTGTTCTTTTGCTTTTTGGGTAGCACATACTATCTTTTTTTCTTTTTGTTGGATTCAAGAATGATTGTTCTTTTTATTACTTTAGGTATTTTTTTGACTTGTTAAATACACATGTGTGTCTTATACCTAACAAAATAAATATTATTATTATTATTATTATTATTATTATTATTATTATTAATCCATCTTTCCTGTGCTATATTCTTGTAAAAATATTGATAAGCCTTCGTATCTCCGTAAGCAATTTAAATGTGGTAGCTTTGGCTTTGGGTTGTCCATAATTTCTCTTCAGTAAATCGTTATAAAGTTTGCTGTCGCTTTCCTCACCCTACTTAAGGCTTTTGTATTATATTCTTCCAATTCCAACTTACTTAACTCAGTTTCACTTTCCAATTTTACATCATTCTGTTTCAAACCTGACAAAATCAACTTCCAATTCGAATTCTTCATAAGTTTTATCGATCTCTTCGATACTAACACTTGTCTCTTCATCGTTTTCACTGCCATCTCCATTCTCTTCAGAAACTATAGTTTCCCCATTGAACTGTGGCTCTATATTAATAATGTACACGCCTTCCTTGTTGTAGAATAATATAATTTCATAATCAAAATCACATGCAAAATTATCGTCAAAATCATAAGCATCATAATATTTTTAATTTTTTTTTCCTAAAGTTTCACTTTTTTTCCTTTTGTTTGTAATTTCATCTTGCTTCTTAATTCCTACGATGGGGTTTTTGGTGGCTTGAATTTTGATTTAATTTTAAACCTATTTAAAAAATAATACACTGACTTTTTTCTGTTCCATCTCCATTATTTCTTATATATTACTTTATTTTTCTCTGTGATGTCAAAATATTTGGTACTTGAAGTTTGTCCCAGGTTACATGCACACAAAGTATATTATCACTACTAATTTCAAAATTTCTATTCCAGATAATATTTTATTCCATATTTTTGTTTTACATGGCATCTTAATTAACAAACCGATATAATTTCAAAAAAAAAAAAATAGCAAATACCTCCGTTGGGTAAGTTTACTTGCTAGATAAGAATAGATATCAAATTGTCAAAATTAATCCTGACATATACTAACATGAAAGACCATTCATTTCTTCGTTTCCCAAGGACTGCAGAAAAATCATGGACTTCATCTATGGGATTCTATTTTACAAAGGGGTCGTTCACGCTAATGTTCCTCGTTCATTCCCATCAAAAGCACAAGCATTTGATCCCCAAATAAAATCTTAGCTGCAACCAAATCTGAATCTTCGTAAGAATCAATGGACTTGCTGAATATTAAAAACCAAACTAAACCACTGCGCTATTTATGTAGAACAAATGGGGATTAATATTGCTTCTTAATGTATCATATAATTTTGCATTAATTAAGAAATTTTATGATCTTTTCTGTTAGATAGATAGACAACACAGCACTTGGCTACAAAAAGAGTAAGCAATTAGTCGCACTTTTAATTGTTAACAATTATGATGAACAATACTATATGTAGTAATCCAAAATTTTGTTTCTCTCTCACTGTTTGCTTTAAGTGCATAAAAAATTAACCCTTAACGAAGCTAATTCACAATGCATAGAAATTTTATTTTTAAAATATTTGTTCACAAATAATTATATGACTTTGTTTTGAAAACATAGGAAGAATGATAAAAATACATTCGCTCGTGAGTGAATCCTGAATGTAATGGAAACTAAAAATATTTATCACTCGTGAGCGAATGGTATTTTGAATCAATCCTGAATAGAATATAACTATAAGTTATAGATCTTTTCCCTTATCAGATAAAATCTTTAAAAAAAAAAAATTGAAATGAACATATACGAACGTCAGCTTAGTTTTTTTTCATCTGCTTTCATTTCCTTGTAAATGCATTCCTGAACTAAATAGTCTAAATAGACAAACTGGTAAAAGATTCACTTTAATGTGGGTCCGAAAACCTTTGGAAATTCAAGGTCATAAAAAAGTTGATGAGTTCGGCAAGAAAAAGTTTGTTGAAACAGTGAAACAACATAACTAGGCAAATTCTTGGAAATATCTTTATTAAGGAAAAATCAAAAAAGAAGCCCGAACCTATTAAAGATTCGTGGGAATCATTTCCGAATAGATTTTGTGGACCCACAGAAAATTGGGATCAATAATCAAGACACCGATCACAGGCTGTGTAATATAATGACAGAGATTACTGCCACACATGTGTAGTACATTCAAAGCTGCGATCGCGCAAAACAGACCATGTTTGCACAAAAATGAACCCAGTGGAATACTTCGACCAATCAAATCTGAGGCCTCCACACATTGGTAAAATGAAATGACTGCTATAATTTAATTTGCAATTTAAAATATAAGTCTAAAGTATAAGTTATTGTTATGCTCTTTAGGAAACTATGTATTAAACAACAAAAAAGCATTTGACATACTTGATCATATTATCGGAAAGGTTATCTCTGAATGTGCAAGAGAAGTAACCCAGAATTTCTTTACACCTGTCTTATAGTCGCATAGAAAATCATTAGATATATCTATTAAGAGGGAGAGAGAGAGAGAACGTACTCTAAAGCCTTTATGTGGTGTACATGGAATGTTACGAGCGGTGTGCCACAGGATTCTATACTTGGGCCAATACCGCTGTGCGTCAATGGTTTGGATGCCGCGATTGGACGATACTTGCTGTTGCTTGCTTTTAGCACTCTAAATAATGTGTTAGACGGGAAAAATCTGTTCCCGCTACCATGATCACGTGGTGTGACAACCAGGGATTGATTCTCGACCAAAACAAAACTTGATGCTTGACCAACTTGAAGACAAGTCTTTTTTATTGTATGTGTGTGTGTGATTTTTTATTGTATTATGAATACATTTAATTTATTTTGTCGTAAGTTCAATTAATCATCACCATTCTGTACGATACCTTGTCTATTTTTGACATAATGAATGTTTTCAGCATGCGGCAGTAAATGTTACTATTATCTATATCGCTGGTAGTATAAACTACAATTAAATGTTTATTCAATTATTTTGTATTGCTTGAGAGGAAACACTTTATTTGGTATCTCAAAATTAGTTATCATCTTGCTTGTTATTACATATTTTCACCGTCAGAGTATGCGAAAGTCATTTGAAAGCCGCTGTTTGGGATCTGATTAGGTAGAGAAGTGTTAATTGAAAGCAGTACAGTTGAAGTTAGTTTAGCTTTACCGAAGTACCATTTAACGGACCAACTTTTAAAGTTAAATCTTTGAGATCGCAACTACTAGCTTCAGGATAGTTTATCCGTATACATACGCAGGTATATGTATACTGTCGAGTTATTACACTAGGGCATCCGACGAATTGAAACTACGCAAACTAGGTTTTCCTTCGGCAAATACCGTCAGCCGCAATTATCTTGGGAAATCATCTAGCTGTAATTTCCAGAAAAGAATTTGTTTACCTCATTTGCTTAAGCGGTGATGGTTATCTCCCACTCGGCAGCACTTTCCGGAATCCGGAGAGTTTAGAATAACTTAAGAGTTAGTTTTAAATCCGATAACTAACTTTCCATAAGCGATACTATAAAGTTTTGTGGTTATTGCCGCTCCTGCTGACGCTAATGCAGCAAACGGGAAGAAATTCAAATAGAGCTCGATCCGATTCAATTACACCATCCGGAATATTGAAGGATATCGTTTTAGTATCCGTATCAACTGATAGATATTTATAAATCTCACGTTTCAATTAAATATCGTACTTTATTTCTGTCGCAAAATTACTAACTTGCTTCTAGTACAGAATTCCTCATTTCTTTTACTTGCATCTAATTAGTATGAGATGAGATTTTCTTTAGGTGGAATGATTTAATGAAACGTGTAATAGAATAAATTTAGAAGGATTGCTATATACATAACAACAGATGAGAAAAAAGCTCTTGTATACAGTTCGTAGAAATGAAAATTATACAAATATTTAAAAGGAAGAACGTTTAAGAAAACACAGACAAGGCAGTAGCAAAATTCATATATGAAATGATTTTCTTTATATTAGATATACATCTTATAGAATCTTGATTTTAATTTATATGGAGAAATATTAGATAAATAGCAGATATGAGGTTGTTATTGCAAGTGGAAGATATTGTAATGATATATGTACGGCTGCTTTAGGCAATATAACATCAATCTTGCGTCTATATTGAATGTTTTTTTCTGGAGAATATATTCAAATATAACCTACAGATATTTTATTTATTTTGAATATTCTGGAGGTATTTGGAATGAACATAGTTTACATAATTGTATAACTTTGATCTTTCAAAACTGAACTGACTGAAATAACATTAAGCAATAAAGATTTTACCCAAAGCGCCCAAAGCAACAATATAATAAAAATCGCTCACATTTAAAGCAACAGCATTCGATAAAAATATAATAACAAGCTTATTTTATGAGATTTGCAAATAACATTAGATTTATCTGTATGCAAACTGCTAGAATTGCTGCCATATATCCCATATCAGTAGGGAAATCGATTTAAATATAATATAGGTGATATATCGAAACTTTTTTAGGTAAAATTTTGTGTAACTGGGATATTTCTGAATATGGCGCGTAAAATTCTAGGACCTGCGAACGATAACAAGTCCTCTGTCGTGGCTGCAGGAAGAATGCTTATTTAAACTTTTTAAACCTTTATCTGGCCTCGATTGTTATCGATGTCCAGCAAGCAACATATAATTAAACAGTAGACCGTTATACCGTTATTCACCCCAGATGGAGGGGAAAACACATAATGTAACTAAAACATCATCTCGAAGAGTGATAAATTTTCCGGAAGAATATTTATAAAAATACCAGGTAAGCTTGAACTAACAAATAAAATACAGTTAATAGTTTTCATTAATTATACAAATAACATTTCAATTCAGTATGACTTATTATAATAGTCATTATTAAGAACACAATATTTGATATTTAGTGTATACAACCAAATATGCACGTTTACTTGCAATGACTTTTTTATTATGTTTTGAAACCGGTTTTAATAAATGTTAAATTAACAAAATTAATTTGAATATTGTCTAAGAGAATCATAGCCATAGCCAAGATATGTATATGAGAGGCAAGTAGATCTCACTAAATATCCGTGCGTTATCATAACAAACACACTTGTTATCTCAATGCACGGGTGTGCGACATTACCTTTGTTATTTTTAGCTGAACTAGTGTAGCTATAATGCTGCACTGGAACCGTACTAGAACCAACAGTACTGTAGGTACTACAAATGAGTTCGACTGCCATATGAACTACATCGCTGCACTGTCTCGCAAGCTGACTAGTGCAGACTGTACAGTAAACGGTTGTATTAACTGTAAGTACCGATGTAATGCTAAAAAGAACGAAGTATCTGACGTCATTTACACTAAAAAGAACGCTTCAGTGTACACCATTTGAACTAGTGCAGCCGTTTCATCTAAAAAGAACAAAGCTATTGTCAACTTTCGGAGCTATTTTGTTGTATGGAAACTGTCTTCCCCTGTATAACTTGTATATCACAAACCGCGATCTCAATGCACAGCTTTAGCCCTTTGCATTAGGCACACGTAGCTGACTCCAAGTTTATTTTCGTCTGTTAATTTAAATAGTGTTATCGTTTTACAAAGAAGCGTATTCCTTGGCTAACTGATAATTTAAAATTATTGTTTCAATTAAGAGATAAAGCGAAATCTGAATTTCGTAAATCGCCCTCACCTGCTCACTGTGACTATTATAAAACTCTGTGTAATTTAACAACATCTTCATTTAAGCGTGAAAAACAGGCATACTTTCAATATTCTTGGTGTTTTCCCGAAATCTAAGAGCACATCTTTAGATCTTATTTGTTGAATTGTCCTAATTTCGGTCTAAGTTTCTTGGGGTTTGATATTTTCTCTTAAATTGATCAGCACTTAAATTCTTTCCTGAATCGGCTTTAAAAAAAAAAAGTAATATCATAATGTATAATTTTATCGATATTTCCTACACTTCTGTCTCGGTATAAATTTGATCTAAAAAATTGTGAATGTATTGTACACGTTCCTTCTTTTTCAGATAAAATTACATTTGCATACATTCAACAGCCTAAAATTCGATATATCTGTAGTGAATAATAAACATGTTGCAGTACCGTTAAAGCCGGCGAGTGAAGTGCACGTGTGCCATTTGCGTGTGGAAATTGTCGGTTTTCAAGGGTGTTATTGTCTTCTTCTAATTTTATCTCATTCAGTAAATGATGAGTAGGGTATGATATTGGTTTTCCTCAGTTTTTGTTAAGTTATCAGCAGTATTTTTCTTTTAATTTGAGTTGATTATTCACATTATTATTGTTTTGGACTTTGACCTGTAGTATCCAAACGCTCAACGCGTGTGTACGCACACGCATTTCACGCGCATCGCGCGTGGGGACGGGCTTTCGGTGGACTTTGTGTCCACTAGTACGAATATAATGAGTACTGAAACAAACAAGTATTTTGCCCGGCTCTTCTGTGGCTGGAGGTAGTCTGGTAAATTTGAACAATCCGACTGTTAGTGAACTTACATCGATGGAGAGTAACCTACCTTCTTTCGATCCGTTCTTAAACTGATTCTTCGACCAAGTTTTTAATTTCCTGATAGAGAACAAGCAATTGTTTTCGATGCAATTGATAATTCATCAAAAAACGATTATATCATAGCTGTTGGGGAATTGATTAATCCTAAAAATATCATATTTGCATCACGAATTTCAAACAATAGAGTATGCATATATTTGTCTTCTAAAAATATGGTTGAATTATTTATGTCTACCCATGGTGAATTAAATTTAAATGAAACTTTCATTCCCGCACGGAGACTAGTGTCACCCGCTAAAAGAGTGATACTTTCAAATGTATCACCATCTCTACCACATGACATCCTCGAAAAAGAAATTAAAAAAATAGGACTTAAAATTGTCTCACCAATAAGATTTATAAACGCAGGTATTACAAAGGAAGGTTATAAGCATATCATTAGTTTTAGGCGTCAGGTTTACATTGTACTAGATGAGAATGATAAACTTCCTGATTCTCTGCTAATACAATTTCGGGATAACCCATTCCGAATATTTCTTACCACTGATGAAATCAGGTGTTTTTTGTGCAAACGACTAGGTCATATTGCATCTAAATGTACGGTTAACACCAATAACGAGGACCATCGTGAACCTTGACTCAATACCTCCTGTTGAGGTTCCGGTACAATCAGTTTCCACAACTGAACAAGTCAATCCAGAGCCTGTTGCTCAAACTGTTCTTCAATTTGATGATAGTCCGAACGTGAAAAAACGACAAGCTTCTCCATCGACTCCTTCGGATACAGGCTCTTCCTTGTGTGTAGGGGAAGTTTCTGTTTCACAAGCACTCCTTGCAAGAACCTAGTGATAGTAAATCGACCGGTTTCTAAAACCCAAAAGTAAAAAAAGAAAGAGGAAATTGTTCCAGACAGTGAAACTGCGTATTTGGAAATTAAGGAGATTTTAAAGAACAAATAGAAGTATTAGATTTGACAACTATTGCAAGTTTCTAGAAGAGGTAAAAGGTAAACAGGATCTCTTCTTATAGCTAAATCATTCACCAACGATATAGATTCTCTACTAGAGCTCCTTTATTCAAACTGTTCAAATAGTAAAAAGATCTAGCTTAAAGGCTCGTATTAAACGTGTGATTAAAAAAATTAAAAACGCCTTAGGCGTAGAAAATCCCGAATACCAGTTTTCACTAGATGATTCTGAAAGTACGCCTCCCAAGGGACAGATATTTCAGAGTTTTAGAATTTGTGCTAAGACATTCTATCTTATGTTTGTTAGTTCTTTTCAATTTTCTTTCTTTTTTTTATCTTTCGGCTTTCCGAAATTTAAACATTATTCAGTGGAACGCACAGTCCATGCGTGCGAAAAGAGTGCAATTTGAGGAACTTATTTCTGATTACAAAGTTGACGTAGCGTTGATAAGTGATACCTGGTTTAAGGACACTGATCAGATTTGTTTCAAACAATTCAATATTCGTAGACATGATCGAGAGGATGGTTATGGAGGCACAGCTATTCTAATTAAACGCTCGTTAATATTTGAATCGATTGTATTTAAAGAAATTCCAAAAAATGTTAACATATCCGGTATCTTTCTTCCTCAAATTAACTTGTCACTAGTGTGTGTTTATAGGCCTATACAAGCATGCTTGAATTGTCAGGATTACCACAGATTATTTTCTCAAATATCTACTCCTTTCATTTGCGGTGGCGACTTTAATGCACACCACCCCAGTTTTGGCAGCCACAAAATAGATAATGCAGGTAATGTTCTTCTTAAAGCTATTGACAGTTTGCATTTAGTTTTGCTAAATGATGGCACTGCTACTCGACTGAATAGACCTAATCAAGGCGCTTCGGCTGTTGATATAACTATATCTTCCGCATCTATTGCTCAAAATTTACGTGGAGCGTTCTTGAAGATACATACTGCTCGACCATTTTCCTATTCTTGTGGTCTTGCAATCGGGTTACCTAGACGAAACAACTATTTACCTACATCGAGATGGAAGATTGACAGTAACAAGTTAGCCTTATTTAAAGAACATTGTAGAACGCTTTTTCATCCAAATCTGCATGAAACGCAAGCTGAGAAAAAATTAGATTATCTGTATAAGGTCATTCATCAATCTGCTGATCACTGCTTCAAAAACAAGCATCCATTCAGTGTAGTAGGTAGGCCACATCCTCCTTGGTGGATGAGGACTGTTCAAGGGTTGTCAGGGAGCGGAAAACTGGTGTTAAGACAATACAAGGCATGCTCTACCCTGGAAAATTTCATTAAGTGCCAAGAATCTGTTGCATACAGTAAAAGATTTCTTAAAAAAAAGAAAAGGGCAAGTTGGGTTAATTTCTGTAGTAGTCTGAATCAAGATACACCGGCCAGTCAACTCTGGCGTACAATTAAAAAGTTTAGCAGATCCCCACTCCTAACCCTGTACATTATTAATGAACAGATTGCAAATAAGTTTTTGGAATCTCTCGCTCCAGTTACGGTTCCATTTCAAAATATTCTAGTAGCTGTACTGACCCCCAGAACTTATGGCTACAACCATTCACGCTAGTGGATTAGATTTAGCGCTTGATGTTAAGAAAACTACGGCTCCTGGATTGACAATATACCATACGTTTTGCTTCAACACCTCCCTGCCGAAATTCTCGAGTTTCTATTGTCTATCTTCAATTCAATGTGGATGGATGGTACGGAGATTGAGGAACTTAAAAAGGTTGTAATAGTTCCTATTCCGAAAGCGAATTCTGATCCCATCGCCTTCCGTCCAAATTCTTTGTTATCATGCGTGCTAAAAGTCTATGAACGTTTAATTAAGCGTAGGCTGGAGTGGTGATTCATCAAAATAAATTGCTACCTTCACAGCAGTACGGATTCGACAACAAAGGGTACTATTGATGCGACGACGGATCTTGTCTCCGAAATACAATTAGGTTTTACCCGAAATCTTTATGTAGGGGTGATTTTTATCGATCTTAAAAACGCTTATAATACCGTTGATTTAGATATCCTTTTTCAAAGCTATGTAGTTATAAAATGCCCAGTCACGCTGCTAATAATATAGTCAAAATATTCAAAAATCGCATAGTTTATATAAGAGCACACAATAATACATTGGTGGGTCCACGGACAATTAACATTGGTCTCGCACAGGGTTCAATTTTGAGTCCATTACTATTTAATCTGTATACAGCTGATTACCACGCTATGAAAAGTCCGACTATTAAGACTATTCAGTATGCAGATGATTTTTGCATCGTCGTAGCGGATTCATCTTTGCAAAATTGCAGAACAACCTTTCTAAGGTATGGACGAAGTCAGATAAGTGGCTTCAACTACATGGTTTCGATTTGTCACCTGAGAAGTCTAAAGTGGTATTTTTTTCTCGCCATAGATTACCGCCGATGAATCGTATAATACTTAATAAGGATGTACTGAGTGTTGTGGAAGTAGTGAAGTACTTAGGATTTGTTCTGGAAAACAAATTAAAGTGGTCACATCACGTAAATAGGATTGTAAATAAGTGTTAGGGATATATTAATATTTTAAAGATGTTTGTGAAAATAAGGTGGGGTGCCAGCAGTAAGATAGCAATGAAATTCTACCAAGCATGTATTCGTTCTCACTTGGATTATGGATGCATTCTTTTCAGTTCGGCTAATGAGAAGCAGATGAGTCGAATAAGAGTGGTTCAAAATAAGGCCCTTCGCATCTGTACGGGTGCAATGAGATCCACACCGCAAGAAGCATTATATGTGGAGGCAGGAGAACCGCCCATACAACTTCGGCAGGAATATCTTGCTATATATAAATACATTCTCAAGTTGAAAAGTATGGAGCCTAATAGTATCATTGACAATATTCATAGGCTTTCAGTTTTGGAGTTGTTATCATCGTACTGGGCCAACAAAAAACCTCTTTTACTTACGTCTGCCTACGTTATATTGTAACGTTAGGACTTTCTATCCGGTACTCAGTCCAGCCAAAATTAGATTTTCATCAATTCATTAAACCAACCCAGATCTTCATTCCGAATTATACCAGTCAAGCCGTTATAGACACAGCAATGCATGAGGAGATTGTTAACATCTTACTGGTTACACTCTTATTTATACGGATGCTTCCAAAACAGCGGATGGATGCGGCTGCGCATTTCTTAACTATAGTTCGAGTGTTAGTAAATCTTTTCGTCTTAATTCATTGGTGAATATTTTTTCAGCTGAAGCTAATGCAATTGTGGAGGCTCTTAGTATGTAAAGCACTTGGATGGCGAAAAAGTTGCTATTATGACTGATTCTCTGAGCTTTTTACAAGCTCTACGAAAAGAAAATGGTTTTCAAAAATGCATCCATTGGTGTTGGATGTTCTATTGAGCGTGTTGAATTGGAGAAGCAACACAGGACCGTTAATTCTTTTGGGTGAAAGCTCACGCTGGTATAATTCCTAATGAGGAGGTGGATTGTTTGGCTCGGGAGGCAATAGGTAACGACGAAGCTATACATAAACTGTTTACATGAGGGAGGTTAGTGCCAAAATTCGATTTCATTTTCTTCGCGAAAAGTGGGAGAGAGATGGCAAACAATTGCAAAGAAAACCCACACAGTACACCAAAATTCACCCATCTGTGTTCATTCCCGTTGGGATAGTGGTCGCGTGGTTTCCCGCTATTTTTCTTCCACAATCGCTAGGATGAAATTTGGGCACGGTAGTTTTCCAGCACACCTCTATAGATTAAAGATAATTGATTCACCTGCTTGCTCGTGTGGTTACGAATTAGCTGATTTGAACCATTTGTTCCTCGGATGCCCAAATATGAATTAGAACGAGTCGTGACTGATTGCCGGCTTAGTAAAACATAAGGTAATCTTTCCAACAGCGGTAATACCTATTCTAGAATGCAATGATATTGAAGTTTATAAAGTACTAATGAATTTTAACAAGAAATGTAGAATTCAAATTTAATGTTAAAGTTAATGTTATATGTTATATTTTGTTAGTTAATGTGGCTGATGGGCTAGGATCCCTTAAACGCCAAAAAAAAAAAAAAAATAATAAACATGTTTTTTTCTTTTTCTGTAGATAGATTAACCTATAAATGTAACGTTCCATGTTCACATAAAGTAAATTGCTTAATTTAGCTATCACATTTAGAATTTTAATGTAATTTTTATGAATTTATCTTAATCAAGGTCACGTTCTTTCATTTATCACTTACAGCTAGTTTCCGAAAGCATTTTTTTGTATATTGCTTTCTGAAGTTACTTAGGTTTCATAACCTGCAAATTTTGCATACATATTCGTCCAGAACTGAAAAAAAAATGACCAAAAGAATTATATCAATTCGGACTAAAGGAATAACGACAGATTAATTTGTGTGTGGCAGTTCAGCTACTTACATTTGGATAGGTATTTTCACACACGCTTTATATCTGGGCATCAACTGTTTTATAAACAAGACCACAAACATAACAGCAATACTGCAGAATCTCTCTTATTGTTATCCAGGGCAAAAGCTAAGGCAATCCAGAAAGATCTGATTCACTGCTCCTCTCATTTTCGAAATGGGCATGGGACTTATTTCTTACATGAGAAAACTTTCTAATGCATTGCGGCGATTACGGTTTTAGGCGGGTCGTATACGAGAGGGGGCTGCAGTATGTGAATATTAAGTATAACGTAAATGGCTCTGTTAAGTCAATTAATTCTAATGTCAAAGTAAATAATTCGGGAATGCCACAAGGTTCAGTGATGGGCCCAATCTTGTTTCTCCTTTTTATAAACTATTTGAATTTATTATTTAATGATGGATTTTTGGTGCTGTACGCGGACGATGTCTCTTTACTTGTCTCTGTGGCTACAGACGGTAGCTTTTTGCGAGAATTGTAACAAATCCTTGGGTTTGATGGCGGACTGGTGTGAGAACAACTTTTTATATAAGAATGGAACTGAAACAATAACTATGAAATTTTATAATAGACAAAAGGCTTATGACAGCCTGGATTTAACCCTGGGCGATCAGCAATTAACAAATACAAATAACACAAAATTTTTGAGTTTAAATTTTGACGAATGTCTTATCTGGAAGACTCATTGCTATAACCTTATAAATAAATTAAATTCATTATGTTATATGTTCAGAAGTTTTGGATAATGTTCAAACTACAGACCAGATGTTGGTGCTCTACCGCGCTCAGGTTCGCTCTAGGTTGAACTATGGTCTGGGTTTGTGGAGTCTCGCTATTGCCTGATTCACAATCATGTTAGTGTTAACATGTTAATGTTAACGCTATGGTAACGTTAAGTTTAAAACGTTGGTTATATAGCTGTGTTCAGACAGAACTTGTACAAAATGATGTTGATGTTGACGTGATGTTAACGAAATGTAATGCTAATCTTTAAAATCTTAACATATCAGTTAACGTCAACCAATTATTTTAAAGATTGTACACATGCGCATTATTTGCAAATGCTAATAAAAATTTGAAAATAACGTGAAAAGCATATAACCTTTAAAACTCTCAAATACAGCTGACAATCTTTCGGGTAACTACTGCTGTGTACTGAAGGTAACAAAAGAATTTTGAAAAATACAAAATGAAAATTAAAAATGAAAAATTAAATTAACTAGCTCAACGGATAAAAATTTAAAAGGGCGCGAGAGAACAATTAAATTCAAAGTTAGCCTCGCAAATTAAAACTAATCACGAAAAGTAAAAAGTGGGTGAAAGAAATCTCACTTTCTTTTTTACCCTAAAAATTGAAAAGGTTTAATCAAAAATAAAAGAACACAATTTAGAGTGACGTTAATTCACAATCAAAAATTTATTATAAAAAAATGTATATATTAATTGCAAATATGCAGAAAAAAAAACCGTGGACAAAAGGTCCTAGTTTAAATCAAAACTACTCGATTCTAACTTACAAAAGGACAATGCTAAATCCTTTATCAAAGCAAAAAGAACAAATTATTTCAGGAAGATAATTCTTTTTCACGAAAATCCACGTGGTTTCAAAATAAAATAAAATAAATTCGTGGAACACCAGAAATTTGCAAAAATGAAACGGAAAAAACAAAACGGAAAATGTAACTGTTTAAAATTATAATGAGAAAATTACAACTAATATCCAACTTCCTGCACAAAAATAATAAATGATCTTATATCTAAATTGTGTACACAAGAATATAATAACAATTATTATCAAGCGAGATGGACGAAATAAATCAAAAAACGCGAATTCAAATCTTTAAATCATAAGAATAAACAAAATGGCAGTAAACAAAATAAAAGTACAACTACACACGCTTACGTCTGTCTCGGAACTGACTCACCAACACGCCCGCTGCGTACAGCGAAGTCGCACGGAGATCAGTCCGCCAACGGAAGAAATCTCAAAACATAATAACATAAACAAAACTAGTGAACGCAAAACATATTAATAAATGAAATTAATTTAAAACAACTGAATATTTAAATAAATAAATTATACAATCAAATCATAAACAAAATCTTATACAAAATAAGCAAAACATCTGTGAAAATTCTTTCACCACATTGACAAAGACTTATCGGAGCAAACATGAAAACATCTGAACTTGCGAATACCGGGGCGCCAGACTACAGCACTACGTAATTGAGTAGATATACTTTTTGATAGCTTTCCGATACCATTATCTTTAATCTACTAAGCAATGATTGACACTGAGCTATACTATATTCATAAACTTTGCGTTAATTCCGCAGAGTTCATTGTTGGTTGATGATCGCTTAAAAACAGGTTTCAATTTATGTGATTCACATACATATACATAGGTTATTTTATTTTTTAGCTTCTACCAACTTTATTTCTTAATATTTTCCGGAACACACTAAATATTTTTGCAGTATTGCCAACATTCAGACGATTTTTCACTGTGACGTTTCCAAAATTTGCCGCCCATTTTCTAATATGAATATATTAATCTATAAGTTATGTATATATAAATGTACATTTGTAATGTAATGTAATGTAATACAGGGAAAAAATATTATTACTATTTCATTTATATTCTACAATATCTGTTGCGGCAAATTAACCTAGGCAAGATAGAAACACCGTTACAACTGGTTTCAAATTATTGTGGTGTTAGCTGGAATAATATATACTGTTTTTAATACTATTACACGGCACTAAACTATTTCCTCGTGACGTGTTTTCGCAATTTGGTGAGCGATCGCGAAGAAAAATATTCGCAGGTCAGTGTGAAGTGGGTTATGGTGAGATGCTGACGTGAACCCGTCTGACAAGTGAGTCGCTATTTGCCCTCGAAAATAACGCAGGCGGCCGACCCACACCGCCGCTGTGAGGTGGGAGTGAATGCGAGAAACGGAACTGGGACGGAAGAGGCGTTTCGAGCTATAACACTGTGTCGTAGTACGTGCGCATTGTGAGTAAAATCCTTGTTAACAGCGCTACAGTACAAGCGACTAGGCCAAACTTTCCGTTCCATTTTATACAATAGATAGGATACGCTCCTACTTCGGAAAATATTATTATCACTCGTAATAGGCTTAAATTTTATTTCTCTTTCGAGTGTATTTTCCCATATTTCGCTTTCGTTGATGCTGTCTATATTGCAGTCTTTATTAGATCAAAATTCCACATACCAAGAAGCCGAACGTGAAGCATATTATTCGAAAATAATTCCGAATATTCGCAATGAATATATACCAGAGGTGAACGAGCTAGCCATTTATTAATAGCGCTGCTAATTATCTTTCAATAGCAGTTACGTTAAAATGTTCTCAAGCTGTTTGCTGTTTGGATTGTCCTTGCTTTAAAAGCGTCTAGCATTTATAGGTGCTAGTCGCAGGTAATTAATTTACTATTACGAATAAGGAACATACTCCTAAGTAGTAGTAAATTAACGTGAAATAAAGCAAACAGTAAAATAGGTCTGGGGACAATTTTTTTTTTATCTGAGAAGAAAATTTCAAATTACTACTGATTTACAGGTTTTTTATTTGTGACATTAGTACTTTTGAGTAAAAAAGTTGAAAATGTATATTTAGCATTTTTACAGACGTTTTAATACTTGATAATTACCCAATGCATTATAATATCACACAATTATTAAATAAGCATACTAAATATCATTTAAACACTAACTAAAAATCATTAAATATTACCCGATATATGTGACACTGCACTCAGAAAAATACTTGTGTTAATTTAACCAAACCTTGTTTGAATCTACTATAATTTTTTGTTGTATATAGTCAAACATGCTCTTTTGTTGAATCAACAAAAAACACTTTGTTGCATTTTTTTGTTTAACTCAACAATTGTTTATTTTCAATCGTACATTTTGTTCAATTTAAAAATGTTTTTTGTTCAATTTAAGCTATTAATATAAATGGAACAACATTATGTTAATGTTTTACAAAATTTTGTTGTTAATTCAACCACAATTTCCAAAAATAAAATTTTGTTTGATTTGAATATCTTTTTTTGAATAATTAAACAAGAATATAGTTAATCCAATCATATTTTTCCAAACAATTCATATTTGTTGAATGAATGCAAGTATTTTTCTGGTGGGCGAACGAAAAAATTGTTAGTTTGTTACGACTAATTGACTTTATATACAGGGTGAGTTTTTTATCTTGAGATAACGGAATATCTCTAAACAACTGCATCAAATCAAAAAAAGATCTTAATAAAATTTGTTATAATGTAGGGGGGTCACTGAATGGTGCCGAACTCGATTCCCCACCTCACCCCCTCTGAGTGGGAGGGGGGACAACTTTGAACTCTTAAATAGGAACCCCATTTTGTATTGCAGATTCGGATTCTACGCCATCATAGTATATAGTTTTTGTTTGAAACTTTCTTTTCGATTCGTAACAGATTGCGCTGTAATCGCAAAAAAGCATTATTGTGAACGTCTAGAAAAAATACACAAAAAAGAGAAGCAAGCAAACATGACTTTGTGTTTTTTTATTTGAACATTAAATAACATTTGAAAAAGCCATTCAATTGTAATGTTATAGCCTCAATTACTGTTCAAATATTCAACACTAACTAATTTGTATTGGATTAATAATTAAAAACCTAAATGGGGATCGGACAATGTGTAAGTATTCACAACTTATCAAGTACCGAATAAAGTACGGTTTTGTATCGTTGAATAGCATTCCAATGGCGAATAAGTAAATGTATCGAAGTGAAGGGGCACAGTTTCGAACACATGGCTTTTTGAAATGTTAGTTTATGTTAAAATAAAAAAACACAAAATCATGTTTGCTTGCTTCTCTATTTTGTGTATTTTTACTAGACGTTCACAATCATGTTTTTTTTTTGCGATTACAGCACAATCTGTTACGAATCGAAAAGAAAGTTTCAAACAAAAACTACATATTTGATGGCGTAGAATCCGAATCTGCAATACAAAATGGGGTTCCCATTTAAGATTTCAAAGTTGTTCCCCCTCCCACTCTGGAGGGTGAGATGGGGGATCGAGTTCGGCACCATTCAGTGAGCCCACTACATTATAACAAATCTTATTAAGATCTTTTTTTGATTTGGTGCAGTGTTTTGGAGATATTCCGTTGTCTCAAGATAAAAAAACTCACCCAGTATATATATTGCTTTGAGCGGTGTCTGTGCCAAGTTATTCAAGTCATGTTCCGGATAAAATAAAATATCTGCAAGTGGGACGTATTGTCCGCCATTCAAACATCTCTAAAATTAATTACATTTAATGCGTGATATGACCTATTTTTACTTCTGCCTGTTGTCAGAGATAACATACTCTTACATCCAAAATTATCACAGATGCGCGTTTAGCATTTGGTATAATCTTAGAATTATTTTCGGCGTACAATGCAGCTGTGTAATGATATATGTATCTCATTAGAATAAGGAAGTATATGAAGATTCATAATTTTGTTTCTGAAATTCAGTGAAACAAGCTCAATATACGTCGTTTCGTGATTAATGTAACATTTTGTATATAAATATTTATTTATGCCAGCCGAAAGGGCTCTTCAAACGGTGCAAGTTGGCAATTGAAATTTTGCTTCTATTTTCACTTTTTAAAAATTATTTTAGATAAACGAAATTTTGGTCAAACTTCAAGGGCGTTTTGCACCGCGCAAAGTTGAAGTTCCGCCGCAACAGAAACTGTCTTTGAGTAACACTTTCTGGAGTATACAAACTGACAAAGTTTCATGAAAGTCTGCGAATGACAGTTCGCAAGATTTCCTTGGCAGTAGACTTTGTTGCATAGTTGTTTCGACAGGGAATATACCTAATTTTTTTATTTTGAATAATTTTTGGTCTCTTATCCTACACTTTTCTGTTTTTTTCCTTCTATTTTTGTCAATAACACCTTTTCTATAATCGTTATTCTTCTTCTTTTTGCCAATGAGTTGTGCTTGTATTTAAGGTGAATCTGGACGTCCTTTTAATGAGATTCTCTGCCAGTAGATGGCGCAGATTCTTTTTTTAGACATACCAATCAAAATATTTTAAATTTGATAAAGATATTGTTTTGAAAACAGTATTTAAAATTGTGCCAACGTTTTATTTTTTAAATTTTCTTTTTTTAAATTTTTTGTTTGGTTCTATTTGGCTTCCAAAAAGGAAAAATAAAAAAGTGGTCAAGGGCGATGGTTCAGCGGTACTTACTAATATTAAACCACTTTTTTTTCATTTCTTTCTGATAGCAAATAGCGTCCAAAAGAGGGAAATGCGTTTTCTCTTTGATCTCGTCCGCTGGGACAACCATAACTAGAACGGTAGCACGAGCGTCGAATTGCGCTACAGAAATGATACCGGTTCGAGTGATCAGATGTTTTCAAAATATTAGTTAGTCTGTCATATGGACTTGGATGTATAGACTAACACTATTTCATATGTTTTTTTAGAAAAATCAAAATTAAAATACAAATTAATAAGGTATTATCAGTAATTTTATTTGATTTACTAGCCTACAAAGGAAGCTATTAATTCAGAAATAAATAATTATAGCACTGATAATATAATCAGTACTATGAATCAGTAGAATCAGTGACTTATTTTGTAAATTGCCAAAATCCCAAAAATAATTCTAGGGCGGTCAATATAAGTGATTATGATACTAGGTATGTAATCTAAGCAGATATAAAAGAAATTGTAATTTCTGGCTACATTTTACCCAGTCGAAAAAATTGTTGCGTGCATTTTTTTATTTGCATTTTATTGATGTTCTGTTTCGTAATACAGTTGGCATCAAGGAAATTATTGAAGTGTTTTAGTATTTATAATTATAACTCGTTAATAAAAAGTAGATAAGGTGAAGTCAGGTAAGTGTGTAGTAAAAATTGCATAGTGTGAAGAAAATATAACACTGTTCACATAATAAGATATTTTAATAAATTTTACATATTATATGCCCAGTTGTAAGCCTTCAGTAGGTACGCCTTTTATAATTATCAACGGTTTACTAGGAAAAAAAGAAATTTTAAACACTGCCAATACTACACACTTACCCAGCAAAATGGGGCAAGTGTGTAACCGTTTCGCATTTTATATATTAATAGTCCACCTTTTGTTCGGCCAACAGTGTAATACTATATCGATGCCTTTTTGATAAGGTATGATAAATTTACAAGATATCTAAGTTATTAAACGTTAGGGGATTTGAATTTTCATTTGTAAAACTAATATGAAGTTTAGTACATTAGTAATACAACAGAGGACATCCGTATTTTAATTTTAAAAATAGATGTAGCCAAACTACACACTTGCTCCGGTTACACACTTACCTGACTTTACCTTACATTATATTTTATTAACATTTACACATTTTATGAATTTCGCACTTATTTAAAACATAGGTAGGAAGTAGGTTGGGTTGTGTGAAATACACAAAAAGACACTACTGAAAGCAAAATTGAATATCCTTATATTTATACCTCGCGTGATTCAATAGCAGACCATCTGTACGTATATATGTCTTCAAAACAAACATCGGTCTATGTGTAGGTTACGATAGAAGCTGGCGGCCTGTCGGCATTTGATGAAAAAAACAAAAATTAATATTTCCATTTCGGACGTTATTATTAGTCCAAATTCAAAAATTAAAAAAGTTTTGTCATTAAGAAATTGGTGTTCAAATGCGCCGTTGAGCCGATTTTAGGAATTGTTTTTAATAACAAACTTACAACATTTAAAAATTTAAATACATCGAAAATAAAAAAATTAAAACTTTGGCGCAATTTCAAACATCATTTTAAGACAAATACAGTTTAAAATTTAAAATTCTGTCGTATCGTTTTCCCAAAAAGCGCAGAATACTTTTCCGATATATTTATCTCTGTCGCACACTTGGACGTCCAGATTCGCCTTAAGTAGTGAGGAAATATTGCTTTTCAAGAGATCCATTTTGAAACATATACATTGTATACATATTCTTTTAAACAAGTAACAATTTTTGCACAAATAGACATATGTATAATCTAGATATTAGAACATTCAGGCACTGCGGATTAGGAATAAACAATTAAAATTTATAACAATTTTTTGATCAGAAAAATATTACTACCTACACCATCCTAGATACCTACAATAAACCCCATACATAAACATAAATTTGAACGATGAAAAAATCATAAGGATTGAATACGCAATGTTGTATCTTTTGTACAGATTATGTAAGCTTAATTTGCCGTTTTGTTTCGATATTTCATGCGCAGCCAGTGAAAAAGGGTTTGCAATTTGTATTTCCAGCTGGGAGACCAAAAAATGCGGGGAAAATTGCCGTAATTAATATTAAAGAAAATACCCTAAATCCCTTTGCCTCGCGTTAAATTACACTCGGCAAATTATGTGTGGCTTAATTACCGCTTGAATTAAACGTTATAAGATTTTTGAGTTTTTAAGCTTATAATTTGATTTGTATTCGTCAACGCGAAGTGTAATATTTAGCAAGAGTAACTATCATAACAGATTTAGTTCGTTTTGCATCGTTTCAGACGTGAAATGTTCCAATTTACTTGTGTTACTACTTGATTATTTGAAAACTTTTCAAAATTAATATGCATATTTAAATTTTTTCTTGTTGAAATTATTGTATTTATTAAGCAAATGTAGTGCCTAAAGAGTGCACTTGGCTTATATATGTGCAAATTAATGCAATTTGTTTTCTTAATAATAGGTTTCCTTAATTTTAGTATGTAAGCTATAATATACAATGTAACCCGCTTTAACGGATACCTTCAGTTCGTAGACACAAATTCCCTGATATTTTTTAAAATGCGAAGAGACCATTTTTTTTTTTCGGGAGAGAGGAAAAATCTTCAAAGGACATCTGCGGCCTTATTCACAGATAGTGCCGGATTCTTACCGGCTAAAAAACCCCTCTCAAACCATGTTGTGGCCTACCAGGGACTGCGGCGACATTACTTCAGGTAGCTGGTCGTAAGATTTTGGTAAGGCAGTTACTCCTGAAGAATTTGGTGCTGTGTACAATAAAACCTAATGTTTTCGAAGCAGTTCCTAAAATATCCTTGATGTGATCGTTGAATGGCATCTGGTTAAGATCTGGTTATCAAGGTGATATGCATTCTGTACAGGGTTTGCTCTACGTGCGTAGCTTAGAACGTTGCACCCTCGTTGCTAAATTGCTCGTTAATAGCTTGTTATCCATACACCAAATCTGCAATGAATTAAGCTGATGTTGAAGGTATACACAGTCATCGATTGTATTTACAGCGACAAAAAGTTTTAAATCGTCGGCAAATAGTAATTTGGAACAATATAGGTGATTACACACGTCATTAATATAAATAGAAAAAAACAGTGGACCAAGTATCGCTCCTTGTGGTACACCGGAAGTAGGAGAAAATTACGTAGATTCGTTACCCATGTATGCTACATAATGCTATCTGTGTGTGACAAAGATGAGAATAAAACTGTGAGATGCGTTGAAAAATCAAAAGTATTCAGTTTTAGGAGAAGAATTTAGTGATCCATACAATCAAATGCTTTGCTAAGACCAATATAAATAATATCTACTTGTTGGTTCTTGTCTAGATTATCGGAGATGAACTGCGTAACAATGGCCAAGTTCGTCACAGTGGACCGATTCTTTTTAAAACCATGTTGATAATCAAATATATCTGGTATAACCTGAGGATAAATAGACGAATGCAAGCACCTTTCAAAGATCTACGCGAAGTTATTTAATATAGCAATAGGCCGATAGTTCTCACTCAACTGTCTTCCTCCTTTCTTGTAGACAGGCACCGATCTAGCAATTTTCCAAGCACCTGGAAAGATTGTTGTCTTCAAAGCTAGGTTGAAAATATAACACAATGGGACTGCAAACACTGCAGCACAATCCCTCACGATAGAGGCAGGTACGTTATCATTTCACATCGAATCATTGTCCTTGAATGGTTTTATAGCTTTTAATACATCATCGATAATGAAATGGTCAACAGTGATGGAAGCGTTACTAACAGCGGCTGAAGTGTTGACGAGAGTCGGCAAAACAGAGCTCCTCTTCGATGGGTACATTGGCTGAAAGTACTCACTGAAAGCGTTTACTGTGGCAGAAGGATCTTCAAAGCGGTCACCATTTGCACTCGACATTGAGGCAGGACTACCCTTGCTGTTTCTTCTAGTATTTATGTATTTCTAGAACAGTTTCGGAATGTTTAAAATAGCAGCCTCTGATTCAATTATATATTTATTATATAAACATTTAGAATTAGCTTTGATTTTCATACGCAACTTCTTAAAACAATTCAGATGGTAAGCGGAGTTGTGGGTTTTATATTTCAAACGATGTTCTTTCATTTTAATGTCATGCATATGTTCTTTTGTAAACCATATAGAATGTTGTAGATGAGAACTATTTTGTGAGTGGCACGTATGGATTAATATGGCGATAAAGAATGCTGCAGAAGGTCATACAAGTTTCATTTACATTTGTTTTAATATACACGTCTGACCAATCTCTGTGAAGTAAGACATTATAGAGACCAGTAAAATTAGTTTTTCCGTAATTATAAATCTTTTTATTGGAGTTTCCATTCATACAAAAAATATGTTCATCATTAATGGTGACGGAGGTCGAAATGCTGGGGCGATCAGCATCTTCCTCAACAACGGGTAAATGTTCTTTCCTAATAGTTACAGTGGTGACATTGCTCACCACCAAATCCAGCGATCTTCCATGTGCCTTTAATTATTATTAATTTTACTCTATAGTACTCTATTGTTTATATCAGATGCTGATAGGTACTTATTTTGTTACTCATCTTCAAAATCTATTTAATGACGCCAATATCGAAGCTGATTTATTTTTACCGAATATCTTTGCAATTAATAACTGCCATTAACTCCAAGGGCATAATAAGCACTAAAAATGAGAGTAATAGTGCATAGCTGAGTAAATTCAAAGACTTTTCATAGCCTGTAGCCATATAATAATAACATTTATAATTATAATATTATTTTTTATTCTAGCTTCGATGTAGTAATCAAATACTTTATCATACAATCGATACTACGATATCTGCCTTTTAAATTGAGTAATTAATTGGTGTCTCTGCAGATCCATCTTGCGGACATACCAGACAATAAGCATACCGTTTGCAATGAATTACCACTAACGATATCGTCTTTGTTTCGGAAGCATAATCGAACCGTGCTCTACCGCCTGGATAATGGCGTCTGAACTTTGCTCCAATTCATTGAATTATTTACTGCTATTGCCTTTGCTACAATTGCGTACAGCGGAGTGAACTGTTGAAACAAATTAGGGCTTAGCCGAATTATATATTCGGATAAGAGGAATTATGTACGAAGCTGAATAGATTACCTAAGTTTAATTAGAGCTTAAGTGTTGAAGCATGAAAGAAAAAGCGGTAATGAGGGCGAATTGATGATGAAAGGAAGATATAAGGCACTTTTTAATGAATCCGTGCATTTTTGTTGTGTAGAAATAAAGTTGTTCACTTTATAATGATGAAGCCGCTATCTCATTTTGAAAAGAGCATACATGCAATAGTAAAGCCTTTAGTAAAGATAATTAGTAGTTAATTAATCTTCAAAATATTTTCGGAACGTTTAAAATAGCAGTAGCTGTTCCATTTTTAATGAGGGTGATGACCGTTTGATAGAGAACTGCAGATTTATTAGCATACCCCTTTGTTTCTCAAAAATCTTTGAAAAAAAATGTAAGTTTTTGTATTATTGCTTTTTTCAATGAGAACAATTTATTTTATGCAAACCACTTGGTTTTATGAAGGGTAGATCTATTGAAATCGCCCCTTTTTGACAACTTTGATGCAATTTATCAGGCTATGGAAGATTGTTGACCTCCTAGGAATCTTTCTTGACTTTTCTAGAGCTTATGACTGCATAAATTTTGAAAAGTTATTGCTTAAATCAGAAAAGCTATGGTATAAGAAAAAGCTCAGATGGAAATATATTCAAGTCTGTTCCAAAATTAGTCGAAAGAGGTTTGCCATAGAGCAGCGTTTTAGGTCCTTTTCTACACAAATTTATATCATTGATCTGTACAACATATTAATTAATTCAATTAAAAACATTTTTCAAACCTTGTAATATAACACCCACATTTAAATTGAATTACACATTACAAAACATACTCAGTATACACAATACAGACAAAAATATTTTACAACAAAATAGAGTTTACAGTACAAAATGTAACGATTGCAGTGCGGTATATATTGGTGAAACAGGTAGAAAACTAAAAAACTAGAATTAAGAATCAAAGGAGATAGAAAACAGATAAAATCGATTTTCATCAATATCTTTTAAATTAGACAAAAGCATTAATAATGAGAATATAAAGATCCTACATTATGCTGACAAAGGATACAAACTAGATCTACTTACCATATATAAAAACACAAACGTTTAAAAAACATGATACCTTTAAATGAACAATTGAATTACACTATCAGACCAATTTTTACATATCTACAATGTTAAATCAGTGGTATGTTTCCAAAACGGATAAAAACAGTTAATACTTCCAACAACTCATCCTTTTATATTATTAAAAATTTTAACACATAATCATTACCTTTTACTATCAATTATAATTTACTATAAATTACTTTTCAATAATTATTCAAAAATTTCTTCTATAATTTTAAATAAATAATAATATTTAGATTAGCAAAAAACAACTAGTTTTTTGTTAAAATTTAGATAAATAATAATAGATTCATAATTTTATAATTTATTACGTTTAGTTCTTTTAAATTATAAACAAAACTTCAACAGTTGGTGATTAAAACTTTTTTCAATATAAATAAATTTAATTCATTGAAATAGAATGTGTAAATGTAAAATTTTACAATTTTCATTGCCTCTTTCAACAGAAAAAACGTAAGTTATTTAAAATTCTTGTGAGTATGTGTTTTTTATGTATTGTTTAACTGTATCAATTTTACTTTGGTTTTGATAGTGATTTTAATTTAATTAAGTCAAAATTTAACTTTATTAACATGTCTTCTCCAGATACTTGAGGATGGCCTAGGCCGATACATGTAGTATGTTAAATTAACAATTAAAGGATTGATATCTAGAACAGCAGTTTTGTGCTACCCAACATATACATTATATTAATTAATACTTTGCATACACATATTAATCATGCAGACGATAATGCCTTACTTATAACAGTAAAAGACTTAATCTTCTTAAAAAATCAAGCAGAACAAATATTGCGTTGAATGAGACAATAAAGTTTTGAAAATCATCGATTACTAAATGTAGCCAAGACTAAAATTTTAATATTTCATACAAAAAAAAGTCTAACATAGAAATTGACAGTTTCAAGATGTATGATTAACTCTAAGTAATTCAGTAACTTTTTTGGGTCTCACTATGGATGAAAACCTAAATCGGAACTCCTATCTGGACATGTTGGTAAAAAAATAAATCAATACAGTTATTGCATAAGAATTCTGAGTAAATAATGTGAAAAAAAGTATTAATTACTATGTACTAGTTTTTATATTTAGACTGAAATTTGCTATCCTGCCATGAGGCTACACTTCAGGTATTGGAAGAATACATGAATGAGAATTTAAGATGGGAATCTCTTTATTAACGTGAAGATATTTGCTAAATTGTCGATTTGAAATTGCAATATGTATCTATAAAGGATAACAATAATTGTAGGACGATTTTAAGCCACTATACTTGCGTTAATTAACAAACGCTAATTATTAATTTCTTCGTATAATACATTAGGTTTGACCAGTAGCACTGATGATCCCTGGTAAGGTGAAACATATGTATGCTAATATCAACCTAGTGTTACACACGTTTTTAATGTGACCTAACTTCAGGTGTTGTTAGAGTTTTTCGAATTCAAGAACATACTTATGAGTGCTTAATTTTTAATTTCAAATATAAAGAAAAATACACCCGTGCCAGGCCATTGTCATAATACAAGATTTCAAACAAATTATAAATACCCTTTGCACACCATGTTTATATTTGAGAAAGGCCCTTGCTATTTAAATATAAAGTTTCTCAATATACCGTCCCAACGAATTAAAAATACCAATAATTCGAAATTATTCAAGAAAGAAACCTTTAATTTGCTATTTAATTTAGAACCTTATAAATTTGATAATTACTTCAAGATGTAGTTCTGAGTTTGCTGCTAAGAGATATATTTACTTTTTTTTGTATTGTAGCTTAATATTTAACTTTTCGTGCTTATAAAGGGGTGTTTTATTGAAATTTTCATGTTTCTGCTAATATTACGTTTTTTGAATTAATATATAATATGTATAATTTAATATGTCACTTTTTGTTGGTTTGTTAATTACTTGATTTCCTTCAACTCACTTATACTTTTTATTTCTGGCTGATTGAAATAAAATTATCTATCTATCTATCTATCTATTAATGATTTCATAGATCGGTTTCACTATTTAAAAAAAAGTATTTTAAGAAATGGTCTGAAATTTTTGTAAAACATTTATTTTATGAGATTAAAATATACTATTTCTGCAGATTGATTTTGAGTATTGTGCCTATTTTGCACAATATATGACTTTAAAAATTAGTTTTACGGTAGCGATTTAATAGTATTTTTTTCAGTGTAATGTTACAATAAAGATGTAGACACACTCGACTCATAAATGCACTAGTGCGTTAATAAATCTACAAAAGCCTTTTTAGCGGAATATCTTCCGTTAGGGAAGGAGAATTAATGCGCAAATTAGAAAAGAATCCATAAAAAACTAGTTTCATAATAAGGCCCTTCTACATTCGTGAAACTACCTATACGAAACTAGTTTTAAATATGCTATTGTAAACACAGACAGAACACGCTGGAACAGATATTTCTAAAACATTATAAAATCACGTATATTCTTATTCAAAGCATTGACGAAGGAGGTGTTACATGCAAGTAGGTATTTACTCAATGTTTTCAGTAATTTAGTTTTGGGTTTTAAACACATCTAATAAATTATCCAGATAATACTGTTGTCGAACTAGATGGGTAAATACTTCTAGTGTCGTTAATTTCCACCACCAGAGGGCCATTGGTTGCTTAATGGTTTTAGTTGGTAACAACTGCAATATTGTTTATTGGGTGAAGTTTCGAGAGCTGGACGTTAATGACAACCTTAAATTTACTATACAGCGACAGGTTAACTAAGCAACCAGTAGAGTTTAGTTAATACCGCTTAATTATTGGAAATGAATATATACCCACTGAATATGGCAGGAACATTGTGTGAAAAAATTATTCGAAATTAGTTCTAAAATGATTATAGTAGAAAATTCTTGCATTGTGACCAGTTAGCTGATGGTGAATTGAATGGTTTGATTTCATTACCTAAATTTCGGAAGAAACATTTTTTTTTGCTAAATCAGTGGTCTTTTTATCGATAATTTGACGGTATGACAATGGATAACAGCTTGTGTCTTTTAGAACTAACCTCTTTATGGGTAAACTTGAAAATTATCTTAAGAGCACTTTAGCATATTTCTCACGACACTGTTTATGTTTTTGCTGTAAGTAAATGCCCAATCACTGATTTTCTTGAACTTCACAACTTTTCACTATTCAATTTACCCATAAAAGGAAATAATTAGGATTGCTATCCTATTGCTACAAAAATAAATTGGAAATGTTTATAGAAAACTAACTACTAATAATAGATTCCAGAAGAGTCAAATCATTCATGCAAACATAAATTAGCAGTTATTAAGATTTTGGTGCATTGCTCGCTTAATTTCCCTTTATCTACAGAACAGTATAATGGTGTCTCTGATTTGGGTGCCAGGGTATGAGGATGTAAAGGGCAACATAAGAGCCGACGAACTTGCCAAGGAGGGCTCTAAAAGACACTTCATAAGTCCAGAGCCCGTGTGTGGAATTATCAAGGTCTAAAAGGCAGATTTGGACCTGGTTAGATAGAGAAAGTACAAAGAAATGGAGGTTGACTGACAGTCAACTCCATACTAAAGCGCTAATAGGGAATGGATGATGTTAATTTCTGTGATAATCTACTCAGGCACAGAAAGGAAAAAGTTAAAACCATTACTGGTTGGTAACTGGATGCCCCCCCCCCCCCTCTGAAAAAAAGCATCTGTACAACAGAGGTCGAGTAAGCAAACCGTGATGCAGAAGATGCGAATTACAGGAGGAGACGAGTTTACATGTAATCTTCACATGTGAGAAATTGACAGTATTCAAACAGAAATATTTCGGGAAGGATCTATTGGAGCCTTCGAGGGTTTTCAAGTTTCCACTGGGCAAGATACTAGGCTTTATAGAGAACACCAAGCTGCTCGAGTGGAAGTAAGACATTTAATGGGGACGATGCAATGAGCACCCAGTTCAAGTGCCTGGAATATAGGTGCCCACCCTAGCTCCAAAAAAATATATATGTTGAGGGCAATGTAACAAAGAGCGTCATTGGTCAATTTTGGTTCATGAGTTCTCCTCTTATGATGTAATATACAGAGTGCCGGAATACCAGGTTGGGAAGTTAACATTCCCAATGCGTACTGCTGTGGTCCAGCACCCCGGTTTTCGCAAATTCAGATGTTGTCATGTTTACTCCGATCAGCTTTGTCAATGTTTCGGGAAAATTTTCACAGATGTTTTGTTTATTTTTATATAAGATTTAGTTTATGAGTTAATTGTTTAATTTATTTATTTAAATGTTCAGTTGTTTTAAATTAATTTTAATCTGTAAAATGTATAGTTTTCGCTAGTTTTTTTTCTGTTAAGTTTTCTTCGATGAATTATACGGCTGCGTTGCACGTAGCGCGTGAGTAGGATTTTATATGTATACGACTGTTTAACCTTGTCACGCAGTTTCTCGATAGACGTTAGAGCATGAATGCATGAAATTTGCAATTGTTTTCTGCCATTTTGTTAATACTTTTGATTTAGAGATTTGTTTAGTTTAATTTGAATTTATTTCGCCCATCAAGGAACTCGCTTAATAATAATTGTTATTATATTGTTGTGTACACATTTTAGACATAAGATCATTTATTATTTTTTGTTCAGGAAGATAGATTTTAGTTTTAATTCTCTCATTTTAATTTTAAGAGTTGATTTTTTTCGTTTTCTAGTTTGCTGATTAGTTTATTTTATTAATCACCTCGGTTTGGGTGAATAGAAGTTTTGTGCTTGCTTTTAGTTTTCATTTTTGTATTTTATTTTGAAACCACGTGGATTGTATTGAAAAAAAAAATATCTTCCTGAACAAATTGGTTTTTTTGCTTTGATATAGGATTTAGCATTGTCCTATTGTAATTTAGAGTCTATAGCAGTTTTTTGATTTCGACCAGAACCCTCTGTTCATGGTTTTCTTTTTCTGCAAATTACACTGGTCAACAGTGAAATTGCTTCTTAGGTGAAAGTACCCAATCCCGAATGAATTCAACGTGCTGAACACGAATATCACATTGAAAAAAGTTGATTGGCTCACGTTCCAGAGATATTGACGTTTTGTCCATTGTATAGATGCTATTGCATAATGTAATGCAATTTAGTGAGAAATTACGAAATTTTGCGTCATATTGCATCACCCCTTCATGCAAAGAAGTTAATGCAGCATTTGCCGTAAGTTTCCATTGAGAGTGTTGCGAAATTGATTGCGCAATATCAAGCAATAGCTAATTATAGTTTATTTATAAATGGCCGACGTGACAATTAACTCGTGCAATGTCCGTTCATTCGCGCATATTTTTCGAAGCTCTAGCATACACAAGTGATTGCTATAGTGTAAAGTAACTAAACAGTAGCAATGCCTCGTAACTGTGTTAATAGTGCAAATAACTTCTGTTATATTTGCGGAGAAGTGACATTTGCTGCACAGAAAAAGAACATCAGTGCAACAGTTAAGAAAGCGTATCATTTGTATTTTGGTTGCAAGATAGGCGATCAGGACAAAGACTGGCCCACACGTATGCTGCCGCACTTGTGCGTAAATCTTTCACAGTGCTTAATGGCAAAAGAAAGGCAATGCCATTTGCTGTGCCCATGATTTGGAGGAGCCCACCAATCACGTTGACGACTGTTATTTCTGTATGGTACCACCAGCTTCTGGAGGCATCACCAAGAAGAAGAAATGGACAGTTGAATACCCTAACATACCATCTGCTCTGCGACCTGTCTCTCATGGCGAAGGACTCCCAATTCCAGAACCTCCTACAGATTTTTCTATCAGTTCAGACGATGAGGATGGCCATGCGTCGGCGAGTTCTCCTCAACGTGGCAGTAAGGATGATAACTTTTCGTGCTTTGACGAAACATCTGCACCACATAAAATTACCCAGGATGAAATGAACGATCTTGTTCGCGATTTGGATCTGTCGAAAAGCAAAGCGGAGATACTGGCCTCAAGACTTCGACAGTGGAATCTTCTGGAACAGAATGTCCGAGTGACTTCATTTCGCACTCGCCATCAGCTCTTCGAATCTTTCTTTAAGAAGAAGAAAGCCTTGTGTTCTGTTGCGATATTGATGGTCTACTACAAGCTCTCGGTATTGCACATGATCCCCACGAATGGCGGCTGTTTATAGACGCTTCAAAACTGAGCCTAAAGGCGGTGTGTTGAATAATGGGAACCAGCTTCCATCCATACCTATTGCACATGCGGTCTACATGAAGGAGACTTACGGCAATCTAAAGCAGCTACTGGAGACGATTAACTACAGCAAGTATGGCTGGCAGATATGTTCTGACCTGAAGGTAATATCTCTGTTGATGGTTTGCAGCAGGGATATACAAAGTACTGCTGTTTTCTTTGTCTGTGGACAGCAGAGCAATCGATTTGCACTACATCAAGAAAGACTGGCCTCCGAGAGCATTTTTTAAACCTGGAGAAACGAATGTACAGCACCCACCATTGGCACAGCACACAAAATCATCATTCCTCCTTTACACATCAAGCTCGGTCTTGTCAAAAACTTGGTAAAAGCTATGGATAAGAATGGACCAGCATTCAAGTACCTGCATGAAAAATTCCCTCGACTCAGCGAAGCCAAAATTAAAGAGGGCATCTTGTGGGCCTCAAATTAGACAGCTCTTCCGAGACCCCAAGTTTGAGGAACTTCTTCAAGGTAAAAAAACAGGTTTGGGATGCATTCTATCAAGTTGCAGCAAACTTCCTGGGAAATGACAAGGCAGAAAATTACAAGTGTCTGGTTGAGGATATGTTGGCTTTGTTTCATGAATTCGGCTGCAATATGTCCTTAAAGATCCACTTTCTTGATTCCCACTTAGATTTCTTTCCTGATAACTGCGGGCAGGTCAGCGATGAGCACGGCGAACGCTTTCATCAGGACATTGCCACCATGGAGCAACGGTACCAAGGCAAATGGTCTACGTCAATGCTAGCTGACTATTGTTGGACAATCAGTAGAGATGCTCCACAAGTCCACTACAAACGGCAGGCCAAAAGAAGTCGAAAGCCAGAAGCAGACTAATGTTTTCTTACCATGTATTATAATATTGACATAAGTACACTTTTTCTGAAATATGCGTACATTTTACAGAAAACCCGTAGCCAATTCAGCTTTTTCTTAGTCATTTTCGTGTTCAGCACATTGAATTCATTAAGAAATGACTATTTTCAGCTTGGAAGCATGAACTTTTCGAAAATTTGTTGCCCAGTGTTATTTAACGTCTTTCAAAATTCTGTTTTTTTATTTTAAATTAAACCTTTTCAATTTTTGGGGTAATTAAAGAAAGTCAGATTTCTTTCACCCACAATTTACTTTTCGTGATTAGATTCGCCAGGGTAACTCTGAGTTTAATTGTTCTTGTGCACCCTTTAAGTTTTTATCCCTTGAGCTAGTTAATTTAATTTTTCATTTTTAATTTCCATTTTGCATTTTTCAAATTCAGTTAGTACACAGCAGTACGTAGATGCGTGTACATGTTAAACAGCCTGAGACGAAGAAAGCGTTTCATGCGCATGTACATATTTCTACGTTGTTCGCCCACACGCATTGACAACTCTAATTTGCTAAACGAATGCTCGGATAACCGTCAGAAAAAGGTAATAACTGAACTTGAGAAATAAAAGATACTGTTACATTCTCCTTAACGTTCATGTTACAATACAACATACACTTTTGATACGCTAAATACAAGACACACAAAATATTATGTCCTCTGCAACGTCGTCATTTCATTACAAAATTAAGTATGCATGGCAAATTCTCTCTAGCTTGATTAATGTCCTCAGTTGGATACATAGTGTTTGGGCAGGTAACTAACTGTACGAAACAAATCGTGAAAACTAAAGATAAATTGTCTGTAACAGGAAGCGTGCGGCGAGAACATAATAATTCAGGCGGTTCCCGGACCCATGTCATTTGCCGTTTGCGTATATCAGGAGGGAATTTAGCGCTATGCCCGTTCGTATGAGAGTGTTTGTGTCTAACGTCAGGGCTTTGCCACTTAAAAAAGAGCAACGTGATGACCTACATAAATTCGTTACGTTGTGTGTACATGGTCACGACATCTACGTCGTGTCGCAGTCTGGATTTAGTAAACGTATTATGCCTAATAAATTATTTCCAATGATTAGGACGATGCGGTGAGTTAGTTACGCCGGACTACTAACTAGATAGTTTATGCAGGGAGGACACATGAATTACAAGAGAAGTTGTCTTTATTTTCAGTCCTTTACTTTTTAACGTTCATGAAATAAACCGTACGTGAAGTAGTTTTATGTGGTATTGCCTATTTTTTGATCGTTTGAAACATATTCAAAACGCTCACAATTATTTTTTAATGAAAGGCTCGCATTTTCTGAAACTTTTGACGCTGTGTTCCCAGAAAAATGACCGCTAACGTTATTTCATTATGTTAGATGCCTCCGCTTTCTTTTTTAATTTACACCAATCACAAAGAACGTCTGCAAGGGAGGAAAGTGCAATCTTGACTCAAAATGGCCACCATACCGGTTTCTTTTGTTTCATTACACATACATTTTTCCTAGGGTAGTTCTAAAAAAATGTCAATGCATTGATGATTGACGTGTAGACAACCAGTTATACTAGTCATCTGACGTTTGACATTTCTCAATTAAATATTTCTTACGTACAAAACAACATAAGTGGGGTAAAGCTTAATTTCACAACAAGTTTTCAAAATGACAACGTTGTGTGTACCCTTGTTTGGTCTTGAAAAGAACACAAATCATTTGTAATAAATTGTGGTAGGATTGCATCACTGGCAGAGTGTACACGGTCTTTCAGTTCATTCAAGTTATGTATTTTCACGTTATTGTAAACTTCGGCTTTTAGGTGATGCCAAAAAGAAAGTACCTAACGGTTTGAAACAAATCGACTGTTTTTTGGAGGCCAAGGTATAGGGTCAAACCTGCCATATTCAATAGAAAAAATTCCTGAAGGCATTGGTAGAATTTGCCAGAGTATTCCTTTGGAATGGAGGTTTATCAAAATGAAATGATGTGAAATTGAGATTCCTAATAATAAAAATCTATGCTAATAATATGTCCATTTGCGTATTATTTCAATTGCCTTTTTGAGGGCATTGTGTTCGGGTAAGGTTTTGACCATGGGATTTATAATGGGACCAATAACTAATATGTTAATGAAAAGGAAATTTTGTATTTTTCAATAGAAAAAATGTAGGTTACAAACTAGAAGTTCTGAGAGTTAAATTTGTCATTTAAGACAAATATACCGTCATCAGAAAAAAAACTAGGAATTACCAAAAATTATTTCCCAAAAACCTGTTTTTTTTTTCTTCGTCAAAATGCTCTTGACGCTTCGATTTTGCATGGTTTACAACTACATTTTTTGGAATTTTAATTTTTTCAGGGTTTTGTACACGGAGCTATAAGATATTTCAAAATGTTCGACTACAATCAACCAACATCTTGACAAGAACGGATAAATAGTGTCGGTACCTTTGATCTCAGATGGAAAAACTCGTGATCTTCAGTGCGTTCAGTTCATACTGCCCTGCACGGAATGAAACTAGTGCAAGCAGGACAAGTGTTTTGTGAACGCGTGCAATATATATAATATATATAATATAATATGACGATGATGCAAAAATACCTGTATATTCTGTAAATAATTCAGAATGTTTTGATTATATGTATAATTTTATGCAATAAATATAATGATAATGGGTTATTTACGAACTATACGTTAACCTTACTATCAAATTACTTACCTAGATAATTATTCCTCATTTTTTGAATATCTAACAAGTTATTTTGATATTAATCAGTAAATTTAATACTTATAATCAGTTGTGATTATTTATTTTTATATTACTTTAAGTTTTCGACCAATTTTTACTTATTCGGTCGTTGGACTGTACTGCCTGACTCTGCTTCAGACCAAGTGCAGTGAGTACACTGAATTATTGTACTGAACTTGTTTATACTGCAATAAAAAACGTTTCGGTGTCACTAGTGTACACTAGTACAAAAAGTTCGGTACTAAATAACCAACCTATTGGCTAGAATGAACTAAAAAAGGTGACGATTGCGCGCACACAGTCAAAATTTGCTTCCTGTCAGGTTGACATGTGCCCTTATCACAGTAGTGAATATGTGTTCATAGGTTATAAAAAAAAATCTGATGTCAATGACTGTCAAGAACTGCTTTAACAAAAGCTACTGGCTTCCTATTGGCTAGAACGAAATCCGAAGTGCCGGCAGTTAATTCTTACTAGCTATGGGTTCTGTGAATATGTGATTGGTTTTATTTTTTTTTTGTGACCGTCTGTTTTAAATGTTGAAAATATTGAGAATAGTTTTCGCACAAGATATCGGACTTTTAGAATAATCGACAGAGAAAATGAAACCTACGTGCTTTATACGTTATACCACGACCTGCTTGATGACTTTGACGGTTTGCTTTATATGTGCTGTTTAATCATGAGTTTGCAGGTGTTCACCGTTGGCGCCACTTACCGAACCTTTTTGGGAAAAAATATATACTCTTGGGTTGGCAAGATTGCGGCAAAAAATGTCAATTTAATGCCATATTAATGAGTGCTGAGATTAATATTACTCAAATAGTCTAATTCAGTGTTTCCCAAACTTATCTAAAGTGCGACCCCTTTTTGGTAAAAAAGAATGTTCCTCCTACTCATCACAAAAACCAAAAAAAGAGACAAAAATAACCTAGCTAAATTACAAGTAACCGATGTTCTCAAATTTTATTTTACCTTACCGTTTTAAATTTAAATTAAATGAATGAAAAATTAAATTCAACAGTTATTTTAATTGCGATCTGTCCTGCTAGTAACTAGTAGTCCTTTTATCAGACCACCACAATAAAAATAAATGATAAAAAAATTACTTCAAATGTAAGTACATCGCGATACCTTTGTTTGTGTCTACATCCTAATGCCTAATCCCACATGGAGACATTGTTTTTTACATCGAGAAGATCTTGCATCAAAAACTTTACTACCTGAAATGGATTGTGTTATGAATACCGTCATTAAAGTTGTAAATTCCGTTAAGGGAAGAGCTTTGCAGACTCGTATTTTTCGAAGAATCTGCGAAGATATGGATGCTTTATTTGAAAATCCTTATCACACCGAAGTAAGGTGGCTCTCAAGGGGCAACGTTTTAAAAAGAGTATTTCACTTATATTTGGAAGATGAGAATGAGAAGTTCCCATAGGAAAATCAATTTGCCAATCCTATTTGGTTTCTGATTCTTCTGATCCTTTGGTTTTCTTGCTGATATTTTCGAACAATTGATATTTTGAACAGTAATTTGCAAGGTCGCAACGTTAATATAATTACGGCCACAAATAAAATTAAAAAAAAAAATTATATATAATAATTATAAATTAAAAATAAACACTAAAGATTACTGGGAAAAAAAACAAAAAAAATATCATTCCATATATATCTGCCCTTAATCTTTATACACGCAATTTAATTCAACTGAAAAGGATTTTTCCTGTTTTCCAAATTTGCAAGAACAACGATTTCTCCATTAAACTGATTACTGGTACTATGAGGATCTGGAAGGGATTTCCATGTAAACAGAAATGAATGGCAAACGTTGCACAATTTCATTTAAAAGATGCCCAACGATTGTTCCCATTTTGCTTTCAGATTGAAGTTTATAAGGAACTTAGCTAAATAGTTTCATTTGTACTCGTTCTAAATTGATCAAGTTTTAATTCAGGAAAACCCTAATTTGTTCATTAACGTTTATTAACACAGAAAACATATAAAATTAACATCATAAACACATCCCTCTTGAAACGAAAAAAGGAATCAAGACCACTTCTACGTAGCAGAACTCCCTAGTAAAGTTTATGTTAACGTGGAGGTAGTCAACAAACTAAGATAAGTAATAAAAGAGCTCCCGCATTTCCCAGGGGGGTAATAAAGCAAAGCCCGATTATCTTTTTAAGCAACTGCAGTACCTTACGCTTGGGTTTTATGTGTTGTATCTCCCGTTATCCTGGAAGGCACGAGGCTTTGCTCGGACGCTTCCCGTATAAAGATGCACTTGCACATAAATACTCCGATGAGGCATACATAATGCTGTAGTACCCATTTGAAGATGGACGTATTTATAATTCTAAGCGCTATAAATGATGAATAAAGTAGTGCGCATAGCAGTGTAATAAAATAGTAACAGGATAATGGCGTTCTCTATAATGAGATAGAGCTAAACAAGACTATTTCCAGGGAAGGATCCTTATAAGGTTTTATCAGCAGCTTTTCCGTATTCCACATATCCATCACGTTGCTGTAGATAAGAAAACAAGACGCCGGGAAGAATGTAAGCAAATATTTCCAATCGGAATGTAGTAATGTCAAAATGATGGTCACTTTGGAAGCCACATAGGTGTAGGTGTGAGGTGTGTTCTCAATCAAACCCTGTAACTGAAAAAAAATAATTATTTAATTGGAACGAAGAAGTGTAACTGAAAAACGAAATATGAAGTTTGTTATTTTATACATACAGTTTGTGTCACGATGAGCTTCCATCAAAAATATATGGAAATATATTTTGATGTAAGTATGGTGCACTGTAAAAAATTACAGTAATTTTGCCATGGTAAATCAAGAATATTACATGTAATAACGTTGTGAAATTACCACAATAAATCATGTAAATTTTGTTTTGTATGTTTTTTCTAGGATATTTAACATGAAAAAAG
The DNA here is from genome assembly GCA_004143645.1 of Protaetia brevitarsis. Lineage (NCBI taxonomy): Eukaryota > Metazoa > Arthropoda > Insecta > Coleoptera > Scarabaeidae > Protaetia > Protaetia brevitarsis. The sequence continues at coordinate 3,204,931 of RXPK01000247.1, forward strand.
AAATTTCGGTAAAATGTATAGCTTTTTCATGTAAGTTTAAGATGTAACAAAAATTCAAAAGGAAAATACAGGAAAAAACATGTACAATTTTGTATTTACTCTCAAAATTTACTTAAAAGTGTAAAATTGACATTTTTTGGGGTATTTAGTGCACTTTAAAAGTAATTTTACTAGTGAACTATTAATTTTCTGTAAAAATATGAGGATCTTTTATATTTATTTGTTTTTACTTTAATTTTCGGGTAAAACTATAGATATCATGGAAAATACGAAATTCATATGCCGCAATGTGATTGATTATTGGATTATTTATCTGTGCGCGTAGGTAATTCTATTCGTTTGTCGAACTTATTATTGGCTCAATGATATCATGTACGTCACAAACAATCGTAGGTTTCGCGTAAGCGTGTTCATTCTTTAATCCCTGGTTGAACGATTCAGTGTGACCTATTAGGTGCTATAAAAGAATTAGGTAAGTTGCTTGTTCTCTTTATAAAAATACATATGAAAATTACTTCAGTGTTCGCTAAATATAGAGTTCATATAAATATTACATACGAATTTTACAGTACAATCTTTGAAAAACACATCTGCATGTGAAATTTACTAGATGGTAGAAGTTTTACCTTATGAAGCAAATTTACCTGTAAAATTGTAGGCAACTTTGTTACCAACGATTTTACATGTAATTTTACTGCAACTTTTTTTACAGTGTGGTGTAGGTCTGTTCAATAAAATTATTATATAAAAAGTCTGTGGGTGTATATCAGTTTATTGTAAGTTCTGGATTGGTGGTATTGAAATTTGGTATTTGAAAAAAAAAACAAGGGAAATAATAATAATAATAATAATAATATAATATATCTGTCCAATACAAGCCACAGATATAAAAAGATAAATTTATAAATTAGTACAGCAGCAACATCAATAAGCAATATATCACACACAAGTAACACGACTTAAAGAATTTGCATTCACTATACTGTGTATAAGAGGTGCTTTACGAAGAACATTAGTTCTGTACGAAGGAACACGAAACATATCGCAGTGTCTGGCTGACAATCTTGGCACGCTAAAGCTAAGTGAGGCTAATAGTTTTGGGCAGTCTATCTTATTGTTTATTAACTTAACACCTAACGATGCACTAGCACATTCTCTTCGTGCACTTAAAGATTCCATTGAGTGGCAATCCAACAGAGAAGTATAGTCTATACCACGCTAAGGGCAAATTCCGCCCACCTTGAACGATAGGTACTTTAAAAATTTCCTCTGTACGCTTTTGATTAGATGACGATGAATATCATAACACGGATACCAAATGGTGTTACCATATTCCAATTTGCTTCTGACGAATGCATTGTACAACGATTTCAGCGCTGTTGGATCTGTAAACTCCTTAGAAATGCGCATAATGAAGCCTAGTGATCTACACACAGACGAACAAAATCCCGTATGTGTTGATCAAAACTCAGTTGATGATCGAACGTGACACCCAGATCAATGGTTGTAGAACTTCGGGTTATGATAACAGCTTTAATTGTGTACGAGTTAAATATAGCATTACGTTTCTTAGTAAAAGAAGTAACATAACACTTTCCGATGTTCAAAATAGGCCTATTGTCGTCACACCAATTCACAATTGTGTTCAAAGCATGCTGAAGTCGTACCCCGTCAGAAATATTCCTCACAGGGTAATAAATTTTCACATCATCCGCGTATGCCAAAGAGCAACAGGGAAGTGAGACAAATAGATCATTGATAAAAACGTTGAAAATAAGTGGTCCTAGATTCGAGGCCTGTGCTACACCTGAAGACTCAATATATCTATAAGACTTATAACCATTACAATAAACATAGTTTGGTCTCATTTCCAAATAGCTTCTAAATAGAGCGAGAAGTGGAGCAGTCAATCCAAAGTAGCTCAACTTTTGCAGTAAGATTCCGTGGTCAATAGAGTCAAATGGTCTCGAAAAATCACTATATATATAATGTCCATCTGTCCGCCACAATCAAGTTCTTCCGCTATATCTTCAGTAATACAAGCGAGATTGGTTATAATAGAGCGTCCCGAAACAAAGCCGTGCTGTGACGGAGATATATTATGTCTTAACTTCGGCCATATACTTTGGTAAAGTAACTGCTCAAATACCTTAGAGAAATTGTTCAAGATGGTTACTGGTCTGTAGTTTTTGACATCTGCAGGATCCCCCTTTTTGAAAATAGGACATATGCGTGCAATCTTCCAGCGCTTAGGAAACTTAGACTGCCGAAGACAAAGCAAGCGCTTCAGCAAATACATATGCACAATCCCTGACCAGAAAAGATGGAATGCCATCATCACCAGCCGTCGACTTGTTTTTAAGTTTCCTAGTAGATGCAACAACTTCGTCACGTGTGAACGGATATAGTGATATTGAAGGAAGGTTTGACATGATATCAGGAAGAGCAACAGCAGAAGTAGATTGTAGATAAACTGATATAAAGTTATCCGCAAAGGCATTAACTATTTGTAAAAGAAATAAGGGAAAAAGAAACCGTCGCTTTGTGATTAGTAGGTTATTTTAGTCATACTCCCGCGTAACGAATACATATCCTAAAAGTGTAATCATTTGCTTAGTTAACTAGTTTTTATCACAAAGCAAAGTCAAAGAGAAATAACTAAGTAAGTAGCACCGGTAGGAGTCTAATTTGGTGTATACAGCTGCCAATTTGTATTAAATATGCAAAATTTTGATGCGGATGCCAAAGGGCTTGTAGCATGAGTGACATGGGCATAAACTCATATCGGTTCAAACCAGATGGACTTCTATCAGGGTGAGGTGTTCGTGGTTTCCCTCACACCTTGGCGAATACTGAGAGATAAACATCTTAAGTCGCTCCATGGGCGCAGACGTAATAAAAGCTCATGGCTGGGCCGATGCCCTCCCTATAATTGACGGAAGCTGTTGGGGGATGCCAAGGCATGCATTATTATATTGGAGGATGCCATTTTGCACCACTAATAAGTTTTAAAGAATGTGCAAGCAGTGTTGTTACCCATACGCCCCTGGGGGGCTGGGAGTATCTACCAGGCGCGTCCCCGAGGTGGTGGATAGAGGAAAGGCCATCTCGTCAGGGTTCGCTCAAAACGAGATGGTTAGTGGCGGCTATAAGTTCGTCCTCTCTGCTTAAAACCGCAGCAGGATGAATAAAGACCGTTGCCGTGAACCATTCCGCCCTCGCCCGAGCTGTCGTGTCGTAGCTAAGGGCATGCACAGGGTTCCTCAACGATGCCAGTTGTTGCTTTCGGCTACCGGAAGCCCAACTGTTAAACCAGGTCCCGAAAGGGATTGGGAATCTTGGGTTGGTCCGAGAGGAGACAACCTCAATAAAAACCTAAATCCTAAAGTGGCGGACTAGGCTGATGGGCTGCGTGGCTGGATAGAAGACCAGTCTACTAGTCCAACCTTGGGGCACCTGGCGCAACCCATTGTATTTAGCCTTACCTCTGCATGCGGGGCTCTGTGGTGGTGGACCTTTTCTTCCCTAGCTACTCGTGGGATCAACCATGGAGGAAGGACGTTTATTAGCGGGACGACACCGCTAATAAACAGGAATTGGAGCAGGACCTCCATAAGAAGCCTTCCACTTCTAAAAGTGAGAGTACCTGCCAAGGAAGGAATAAAGGGAGGAGCAAAACGACTGGAGCAGATTGAGGAACAGGATGGCATCCATCCCCTCTCAAATTGCGTAGCACTGTGCAATTCGATGGCTTTGCACCTGGGAGCACATGAAATCGAAGAGGGAGACTTACCTAACTCGGGGCCTTCTCATATGTTACACTTTCTGAAAGGAATAGGATTGGAAGGCCAACTGTAAAACAGCAAGAACAGGGGACACAATAGATCTTTTAGGTCGCAGTGTAATATCACCCTTCCATATACACATACCCATACGTTGCATACATTTTCCAACCCACGCTTATTGACTTGCCAGATACTTAGCATGAAGATATTATTCAATAACCAAAATAAATGCTTTGATTTTCTAGCTACGGCACCGTTTTTGCTTGTAGAGTATTTACCAGCAATTGTCATGTAATAACAGCTGCCCTGATTCCCTTTGGCTTAATCCTGTATTTAGAATGAAGAACATGGGAGTCAGAACTTACAATTCCAAATGTATCCAATTCTTGCAATTCATCAACCAGCACTTCTTCAGCATCGTGCACCCTGTAAACGTTTATGGATCCTTGATGGATGAAGTACATCGTGTGATTCACGTCTCCTTGTTGACATATGATGTTGCCGTGGAAAAAAGTGACGACTTTGAGTCGACCTATTAATAATCTTAAGAAATCTCTATGACACTTCATGAATATCTCGTTCTAAAATTGAAAATCAAATTTAATATACTAGAAAAAAAAAATCCAAAGAAAAATATTTTACCTCGTATATGTGATGACCAAACGCAGCTATCTTAATATCCTCTTGTATAAAAGCTGGACACGCAGTTAAATATACCGGCACCTGTAAACCCTGATTCCTATTCCACAATTCGTAGGTGTAATTTAAAACGATTTCGATTAAAGCCTGCGAGATTTTGCTGTGTTTCAGGTATTCCTTAAAAAAAAAGAGAAACGGCATTCTCGAGTGCGGTGCATGAACATTATGAGCGCACGTAAAACTGAAGGTATGTATTTATTACCTTCAACTTCTCGATTCCGTGATCGTATCTGACCAATGTCGAGCTGACGTTGTGCACTATAGAAGTCATATAGCCGATGAAAATTCCAAGCGCGAACTTGTCGAATATCATCAATACCGTTGCCATGACAAGTTCCATCTGAGTTCTGGCGTGCGGAGGACTGAAGCCCGTAAAAGTGGCCAGCGATGTAGCCGCATACAAAGAGCATAGATAGAGTTGGTTGTCGTCGCATACCCTAGTTTCGTTGGCTATAAAGGAGAAATGAATAACCACCGTTGTAGTCAGATTAGGTTAGGGAGAATAAGTACAGGCAAATTTATATACATGGCTGCATTAGATGGCAATTTATTGCTATTAATATTAATTTTGGAAAGTTACGTTAATACAACAGTTCCCTGTGATGTTTTTTTTTAAGTGATCCGGAGTAAACATGCATTTTTTCGTGCTTAAAAACTTGTAATTTTAAAAATTTTAACAAAATCTTTAACAATATTAATTAATTGAATTAAACGAAAAATACTAAACGGGATTACTATACAAATAATATCCAGTCGTCAACAAACCAATCTAAAGTGTTTTGGAATGCGACTAATTAACGAATTATCTGGTAAAGTAAAATATCATGATCAAGATAATAGCTGAAATCAATGAATAGCTTCAAATAGCTGAAGTTTTTAATGAATGTTTTATTCTGTTCAGACAGCAATCATATTTGTGTTGGCAAAATCACTCAGCGAATATAAAACAAAAAACTTGTTTATTAAAATTAAGAATCAAACATCCGCAGTGCCTGTTGGTTACCCTAGAGTTTAATACAAAAATGCCAGAGTTCCTAAAATAATAAAAATAATTTATTGTTGATCTATCCAAATACTTGAATGTGAAACGTCAAGATATACAGGGTTTTCCACGGAACTGGCTGGTTAGAAGTTTTCCGGCTTAACGAAATTCCTCAGTTTTAAAAAATTGGGGTTTGCAACAATTTGGCACTTACTTTCTTTCTAAAATATTTTCACCTTTTTTTGCACTTCCGGTTAACCGGAAGTCGCCACGAACTTTGTTATTTTAAATGGAACACCCTATATATTATTATATTTTTGAATTTATCATAAAATTCTATGACGATTACCATTAGGGTATCTTATACCTATCTTCAAGTGTTTCTAAGATATTACGATTTTTGTTAAAATTTTGACATTTACATTGTTGTATGTAATTGATTAATTCTCACTTGATTTAAGAGTCAGAAATCTCCGACTTTGAAATCAACAAGTACTAACATTGTTTTACCAAAACGTAGAAAAAAATTCAGTGACATTATACAGGCTGTTTAAAAATTAGTGACATATCCAAGAATTTTGAATGTTGCAAAACTTAATTTTTTCAAATAGAACACCCTGTACATTTTTCTATTTTTGGATGTACAATTAAATTCTATGCCGATTTGCTGTAGCATTCCCTATACCCATCTTCAGTAGTTTTCTTTTAAATTACTCGTTTTGTTTATTACCGCTTTCAAATGGCCGAATAATTTCTATCTGGTGAGCCATGACATTAACATCACAACAATTTATTATTATTAGTAAGTATTATTGTTATAATCATTGTTTGTTACACCTCGCGTGTTCAGATCGATGAATATTATTGCGGAACTTATGAATTAGATAATGAAAAATATTGGAGGAGCTTATTCTAACCTAGATACTATAAATTTATTTTAGATTCACTGAGAATGCAGAAAGAACTTATAGAGAATTCAATATAATTAAAGGAATTTATTTGGTTGTTAATATATCTAACGGAACCCAGAAAATTTTGAAATGATTTCTCTTAATAGCTTGGTTTCAAATTAAGGGAAATGGCATAAACGATAACGACCACAACATAACAAAAATTGTTTCACTAAAACGTAGTGTGCTTGTCAGACAAATGTTTTAAAGTTTTTAATATATTAAAGTATTTTCAAAATTATAAAGGTTTTTATGAAGAATATTTAGATACATGCGTACTTAACAAATGCAATTTACAAGCAGCATAAACTTGAACCATGACATAGAGCATAAAAAAAAATGCTCAATGTGAATTCCGTTTACGTCCAAGCATTTTATTATTCGACGTCTTAATGTGTCGCCTTATACTTCTTCTCACTTCAACAATTCATCAAACGTTCTCGTCACACGAATCATTAAATCTTGCTTGGTAGTACCGAAAGTTGCGTACAGTGTGTAATCTGTGTAATGTATTATTTCAAAGTTTTCGGAATTTTATTAGATATATTAGCCGAAAATAAATTCCTATAATTACCGTAAATTCTCTATAAGTTCATGCTGCATTCTCAGTGAATGTAAAATAAATTTAAAGTATGCAGGTTAAAATAAGCTCCTTCAATATTTTTCATTATCTAATTCATAAGTTCCATAATAATATTCATCGATCTGAACACGCGACGTGTAACAAACAATGATTATAACAATAATACTTACTAATAATAATAAATTTTTGTGATGTTAATGTCATGGCCCACCAGATAGAAATTATTCGGCCATTTGAAAGCGGTAATAAACAAAACGAGTAATTTAAAAGAAAACTACTGAAGATGGGTATAGGGAATGTTACAGCAAATAGGCATAGAATTTAATTGTACATCCAAAAATAGAAAAATGTACAGGGTGTTCTATTTGAAAAAATTAAGTTTTGCAACATTCAAAATTCTTGGATATGTCACTAATTTTTAAACAGCCTGTATAATGTCACTGAATTTTTTTTCTACGTTTTGGTAAAACAATGTTAGTACTTGTTGATTTCAAAGTCGGAGATTTCTGACACTTAAATCAAGTAAGAATTAATCAATTACATACAACAACGTAAATGTCAAAATTTTAACAAAAATCGTAATATCTTAGAAACAGTTGAAGATAGGTATAAGATACCCTAATGGTAATCGTCATAGAATTTTATGGTAAATTCAAAAATATAATAATATATAGGGTGTTCCATTTAAAATAACAAAGTTCGTGACGACTTCCGGTTAACCGGAAGTGCAAAAAAGGTGAAAATATTTTAGAAAGAAAGTAAATGCCAAATTGTTGCAAACCCCAATTTTTTAAAACTGAAGAATTTCGTTAAGCCGGAAAACTTCTAACCAGCCAGTTCCGTGGAAAATCCTGTATATGACAATACTAAAAAGTTGAAATGGTCAATATACAGGGTGAGTTTTTTTATCTTGAGACAACGGAATATCTCTAAAACACTGCATCAAATCAAAAAAAGATCTTAATAAGATGTGTTATAATGTAGGGGGCTCACTGAATTGTGCCGAACTCGTCCCCCACCTCGACCCCAATAGTGGGAGGGAGGACAACTTTGAAATTAATGGGAACCTCCATTTTGTGAACGTCTAGAAAAAAATACACAAAAAGGAGAAGCAAATTCAACAACGAAGAACTTGACTTTATCATACCCATTTCAGAAAATGTGTTCGAAAATGTGCCCTTCCACTTCGATACATTTATTTATTCGCAATTGGAATGATTGTACACAACTGAGAAGTGTTTCCGGCGTAAATCCTTGAACAAGCGTTGATGATTCGCTCAATCATATTTTCCCTCGTGGTTGGCACTTTTGTATAAACTTCAGACTTTAAGTGGCCACACAAAAAGATGCCAGGGGAAGTAAGGCTTGGTGATTTTGCAGGCCAAGACACTGGACCACCTCTTCCTAAACATCGATGATTGTAGGCTCGATATAATACTTCTCGTGGTATTCTTGAATAATGTGCTGGACAACTGTCATGTTGGAACCACATTGTTTATCGTACGTCCAAGGGAAGGTCTTCAAGTAACACTGGAAGTTCGTTCTGCAAGATGTTTCGATATTTTCCACCATTTAAGTTTCCATCGATGAAATATGGACCAATAAGCTTATTGCCAATTATTCCACACCAAACATTTACATTCCAAAGATATTGATGTTCAACTTGGCGCAACCAATGTGGATTTTCAATACTCCTGTAATGCATGTTGTGCCGATTTACCGTACCGTGATTTGTGAATGTCGCCTCGTTAGAAAATAATACTCGAGCAAAAAAAAATCGGATTACCTTGTATCCGTTGAAGCGCCCATTTTGAAAATCATCGGCATGGAGTTCTTGATGCATGGAAACTCTAAATGGATGATATTTCCTACGCTTCAATATTTGGCAGATAGTGGACTGAGAAATTCCTGATACGCGAGCTATTTCCATTCAGTGAGCCCCCTACATTATAATAAATCTTATTACGATCTTCTTTTGATTTGATGCAGTGTTTTAGAGATATTCCGTTGTCTCAAGATAAAAAACTAACCCTGTATAACATTCAAGACATAATAAATACAACAGAAAAAAGTCAATATTCGGCAAAGTATTCTCCCACAATATGACACGCCTTGGATACCAAGTCAGTTTTTAATTTCCGGTTAAATATTTTTAAACTATTTGCACCCTTAATTACCTAGTTCCGGAACAGTATTATATAAGCACTTTCCAATATACAGAAGGGACCTCCTTTACGCTTCATAACTATGAGAAGCCACAATTAAATTATTTTTATTTCTGGTGTCAAGACTATGAGTATCACTAGCAACATCAAATGTACTCCTAGTAACAAATACGTATTACAATAATTTATATATAAATAAGGATGTAAAAGTAAGTAAATCATTTTCACGGAAACCTTGACGGCAGAACTCTGTGGGTTCTAGATAAAAAAAAAACACGTATTATTCTTTTTTGAATAATAAAAACTCTGCGCCACTCAACCTATAGTGCCCAGAAAATAACATTTTACTGCGGTACAGAATAAGCCAGTGAGTAATACATTTTCTATCCAGAAAGTTTTCAAATTTCATGTTGCATATTGCAAAATAAGCACATGCAAATGCCTTCAATTTGAGAGATCCAGTCTAGATTATAATCAATGTGAATTTTGCTATTAAAGTGCTTTCTAGTACCTGACTGTTACAAATTATTCTAATATTAGAGAAATTTTTATTGTTTAGTTTATGGTTGAACAAAATGAATTTAGTTTTTTCCGTGTTAACTACTAATTTATTTTTACAATATCAAACATGAAAGTCATTAAGAGTTTTCAGCACATCACTTTTCAGTGCAACAACGCCCGACACCACTATCGATGTATCATTCGCGTATGAGAACAATTTTCCACAGGTAAAGTTGTCGGGAAGGTCGTTGATAAATAGTAAAAAAAGCAATGGCCCTAGCACAGATCCTTGCGGCACACCTGCTCTTTGGTAGTCGATATTTGAAGTCGTATTGCCTAGTTTGACACAAATTCTTCTATTTGAAAGATAAGATGACAAACATTTGTTAATATTCCCTCTGATTTCCAAATTATATAGCTTGGAGGACAAGAAAGAGTGATCCATCGAATCAAAAGCCTTTGACAGGTCAAAAAGAAGTACAGCAAATTTCAGTCCTCTGTTTTACAGATCATTAATGCACTGGAAAAGATATTTACCATATTAAGTTAGGGAAATAAATATTACATCTGGTTTTTAGTAATGCTGCGGATGCATTTAAATTCATTATTGTTTTATTAGATTTTTGTGAATATTCTTCTGATTGGTCAAAAAAATAATAAAAACGATATTTTTTTGAACGGCGCGGCGAAAGAAATACGCTGCAATGAGTGCATCGACAGCTCTATGTTGCGATCGCTTGCTCGGGTCCTTTTGTAGTATTAATCCTCTTTCATTGCTTTTGCTAATGTGGTGATTCCTACAATAGACCGTAAGCCCCATTCAGTGGCATTTTATTGGTTCTTTTTATTTATCTCTTAATTAAAAAACTAGTTTGGATTAGTTTTATTATTTTTATTACGCAGCTTTTTATCCATAACGCCGTTAACATTTTTTTTTTGTGGTGCAGCTCTTTCTAAATAATCTTTTTGTAAGTACCGTTATGTACGCTCATTACAATATCATCAAGAATGCGCTGATACATTTTATTTCTACCGATAACTCTGCTAGAAAACAAGCTTTGGAATCGATTTGCCCAACCACATATATATGAAAAAAGAGACCGTTTATAACAAGGTGAAAAGTAATTATATTTACTTACCATACACCCAAGAACTGGTTAGACATTCATTGAAACAAGCGACGACGTGCCAAATGCACGCTTGAGCGTGCACCAACACCGTCAAGTAGATAAATATCGAAGATAACTTGATCACTAGCACGTTTATGTTCAGGTAGTCGTGTTTGATGTTGAAGTAATTATAGATGCAAGTCTGAAACGTGACGAATTAGTTAACTAGCAGTAGTTGCATTTAAATCGCACAATTCTCAATAGGCGATTAAGTCTGCACATTGTCAATCCACGTAGCTTGTATTCACTTGGAAGAGCGAAAAATAGGAAATCCGTAGGAAAACTGCCCATCAGTTCTAAGTAGAACTTACTAAATTTTAAGTACCTGTAAATAGAGAAGTAATAAATTATCCAGACTGTTCGATAAAAAGAGCCCACCCCTGTAATAGGTTAACTTTTGTGATTTTAGGCCAGGTATAGTATACAGCGTATTCGACGTAAGTAGTTCATTAAAAGTTTATGATGTTCTACTATTTACTTATGTTTGAGATTTTGGCACCATTATGTGTTCGATTGGAATTATGTATAATTGTGAAATACTTTAACCAAAATATCACTTCCCGGTTGACCGGAAATGGACGTCAACTTTGTTATTTTAAATAGAATGATCTATTTTTTTTTTTGCATTTTCGGATTCTATGACCGTAAATACGTCAATCTTCATTAGCTATTCCTATAGCTACATGTTGCCATTTTTGAGTCATTTAAGATTTTCTTTTTTTTAGTAATAATTACACACATCGAACTGTGGACTTTCTCCTAGAAGCAAGCACTAATGTTTTGCCGGTGGCCACATTTTATAACTTGAAATGCAAATAAAGCTTACGATTTTTTTAATAGCTTTACGTACAATAAATGATGATTAACAATAAGTTATGTATACTAACTGTTTTGCAAAAATTGAACGCCATCTAGCAGCAAATAGAAACAAAGTCTTGGACGATATTTATTTATTGATCGATTATTATTTATCTTTATTTCTCATAAATTGTAAATCAGAAAATTTTTGACATCTAGCTGACAGTCAGCGAGCATTTTGAAACAAACCCAATGCTTATCAAAACAAAATTAAACTGTTTATCTGACTTCCGTCATCATCTTTTTTTCTGATAAAATGTTTGGATAAGGTCCTTCCATACGAAGAAATTTCGTTCACAGTGGATTCGATGCTTAGATATAATAGATAATATATGTCTTTATTTTATTTACATATAGCACATTGTATCAACTTAAATGCATTAGGTGTATTAGCCAAAACAAAACGTATACAGGGTGTATCAAATAAAAAAGTAAATTTTGCTTGGGTGTTAACTACACGACATATAAAGCACAAACCCACCGAAACCGGATTTCATCATTAAAGAATAAAAAAAAGGAAAATTTTGAGCCAAAAATTCTTTAGTCCGGGCCTGATGCAAGGAACCGTCATGTTAAGCACTCGCTAAACGTGGTATTATGTATAAATACATTGCACTCATTTAGTATTATTCTTAATGGTATGCCGTAAGTTCATGCCATAAGTTCATGCAATAACGTCATTCTGAATAAATAAAGGCCCTTGTAAAAATAGCAAAACTGATGCATTTTAAATTTCTTCTTTTTATAAAACAAACATTCCTAATTTGTTAAGAGCATTCTACGTAAGTCTACAAAGTATTATTTTTAATATCCTGATAAGACGTTCGAGTTTCACCGGATATGCGACTTCAGTAGTTACAAAAAAAGGTAAATATTTTTCTTTTGCTTTGTCGAATCGAGAGTTGTTAATAAGCGGTACCACATGGATCTGAGTTATTTCTTTTGGATTTATTCAATCAAATAACGCAAAATGAATTGAATGGAATTACACAGAAATAAATGTAGATACAGAAAATTTGCAAACACGCCTTTTTACTATGATATCGCGCGAAAATGAATCTATACATTCCCACGCTTTTGTCGATGTATCAAGCTTCGATTTTCTTTATATGAAATCATGATGGTCCTGAAAAGGATCGTTTTTTCGAGACGGGAAGAATTTAAATAAAATGCTCGAAATTGCTTGCACTCCAAGTGGCGATCCACACAAAACTAACAGCGGTAATGGCTGAATGATAGTGGTATGTGGGGGTATACTCGGGACAGCATTTAGGTTGGGCACAGGTGCGGCTCTAGCCTAGGGCATTTATAAAATTTTTTTTTTCTCGTTAATGCTTACAGATAGACCCCCTGTGCAGTAAGACATTTTGATTGTATATGACTACAGCTGCTACATATTATTATAATTACGTCTATATCTGATACACCCTGTATTGATCTATTTTGGCATCATAAACAGTTATGCAACAGAGAGGAAATTCTCTGGTTTATTATGCGGAGTACAAAGTTGGTAAAGTTCACATTATTAGATTTAGCAGTTTGAAGCAGTAGATTCGAAACGACTATTGGAAGAATTTTGGAAAAAAAATAAGGCTTAATCACATTAATGCATGTCGATTTTATAATACAGTTAAATGCTTACCCTCTAACAATAAGCTTCTTATCCACGACCATATCCCCCATGTGATTCTGATAAGGCGTCATAAAACCAAAGTAGATTTTGATTATATGAACCGCATCCAAAAAGTACGTTATACCAAAATGAGTGTAGGAATAATTTTTGAAGGATACTTGGTAGGATACGCTGACAATAGATAATAGAGCTGCTATCATAAAAACTAATTTCAACTCGCCAGAACATAGTAATCTCATTTTCTTCGACATTTGTCTGAAACAGAACGCTCAATTAAATGTTTATTTGACCATTTTGGAGTTATTATTTTATCTCTGATTTGTCATACTTAATTGCGATTCTTAATAATTATTTTTTTGCTGCATTAATATCAAATATACTGTTTGTGCAGCCTAAAAGGTTAGAATTGTATTTGACTAAACAAGCGCCACGAGAGGAACTACACTAAAACGAATTATTCCAATTAAATTTGTCGTTTTACGAGGTTAAATTCACTTGTAATTAAGAGTTAATTGCCCCAGATATTTAACTTTGTGTTGGAGTAATTATTTAAGCAAATTTCTTTTGTGAATTCTCCAGGTTCTGTGTAGTTTAAATTTCTTTTGGTAACTAAGTTAATGAAAATACTGGACTTTTGCTGTGCATTTAAAAGAACAAAGAAGAAGCAGAAATGAATTATGCACGTATTTATACCAATGTATAATATAAAATTTCTTTTAAACAATATAGTAATGTTGAATGTCCTTCTTAATATTTATCTAAATTTTGTACATCATATATAAGAAATTTATATAGGAGATATAGACAAAATTCCTCATTTTGAACAAAAAGCTTTAGATCCATGCTTTTCGTTTAAAATGTTCCGCTGAACTAACCAAATTGAAATTATTTGAAGTATATATAGAAAGCCGAAAGATCTGCTTATTATTTTTCTTCAAAGAAATTTAGAATTGGTGTTTAATTACTAATACTCACCTCAAAGCTAATCTATAGAACGGGTCTAACAATAAACGTTATTTTGATTAGTGGAAGTATAATGACACAATGATGGAATAAAACAAAATGTTTATCAAAGAACTTTTGTCCTAAGTACCAGAATAGATATTCTAAATAAGTTCTTTTTAAAAGAACTTTAAGGGGTTATCTCTTAATATCTATAAACAATTATATTTTCAACAGAACGGATGTCCAACTTATTCCAGAAATCTTTTAAGATAATGGATAACTACACATTTTGGATAAAGGTGATGTTAATACCAACAATATCTTACCAATCACAGTACGTCACCGTTTGGTCATACGCTCCAATTAGATTTTAATGTTGTTCAATTTGTTACCAGCTTTTGCTTGAAACAAAATGCCATACTTCGGAATACGGCTTTTTAGAATATCTCATACATATTCTAACGGGTCTCACAGCATATAGTCCAACATTGTCATATAGAAAGATTTTCTAAGGAGCAGAAGCCTGAATTTACTATGAATCTACTGAATAAAACTAGGAAGATTGTCAAAATGATACTAGTTCTGCTGATTGGTCACTGTAGACTAAATAGGCATATGTATAACATTGGCCTGGTAGATGACGCTACTTGCAGATTCTGCCAAGAGGAAGAAGAAACACCAGTTTATGTGCTGTGCCAATATAACGGCCTGGCGAGGACAAGTTTCTTGTAATGAGTGTGGAGAACACCACAGCTAGCAGCTATACAAAGAAGACGCTCTCGAATATGATAGGCCTTATTAAGAAGGCAAAATTAAAGAGTATTTTCCAGGAGAAAGGGAATCTCAGTAGATCTGAAAAGGTCGCAGTGAAACAGGGTCCTATGTACCATAATCTGATTGCCCTATAGATCTAAGAATTGATTCCTGCATTGTTGCAGACGTGGAAAAATATGTGGCTCCAAAATTGTGTCCTGATATTCATTGAGTGTTAAGGAGCCATCGACAAAAGTGAGATCAGATGCGCAAACCATGCAATCTATCATTAGCATCCATAAACTTATGGGAGAGTTGTCAAAACGGTTTTCGGTTCAATATCCCCCCCCCACAGCTACAATCGTTTGTTATCCGATCACAAATGGAAGCCAGATTCGTTGATGAAAATCAAAATCACATGATCCCAATTTCGTCCTTGCCAATTGGCATGTTCCTCAATCCCTTCAAATTTCCGTACGCGACAGCACAGAAAGCCCACCGAGGCGTCGGGCATGGGATCTATCTTCATGCAATCTGCTTCTAACGATCTACACGACATTGGCATTTATTTGATTAACATTCTGCAACTCATTTCTTAATTAGTTAGCCGTATAACTTTGGCTGCGCAAAACTTATAGCTTAAGAAATCTTTCATGTACGACATTTGTCTTACTGATTTACTCATCTGTTTCTTAATATCTCTGGCAAAATCGCCCTATTATGCTTTTTGTGGAATTTGACAATTTCAACCAATTCTCGAATAGTTAGATAACCTTGTATGATTTTTTTTCCCGTGGGCGGGTGTGACCTGAAGAAGGCAACACGGGTAGAAAGATATATGTGCCTCCATGTCAATGTTAGCCCTCTCAGTTGGTTTATACCCTATCAAAAAAGTTCACAATCTGGCTGAGAGTTAACTTACTGATTCTGGGTTGAGTAATCTTAATCTGTCCCTGCTCATAAAGACTGCCTTACGAAGTCTTTCCTCATTTGGATGAAGCCCTAGAAATTTACAGTGTCTTGCGCCAGCGAGTCCACTCCAAAAGAAGCAATGCTTAGCAGCAAGTTGGGATCTGATAAACGTTTTGAGGCTGCCATATGGGTTACCACACATCGATTCTGGACCTAAGAACGGCAGCTTACTGGGGACCTTTGCTAATGTGTCGGCTATTTCATTGCCTCTGAGCCAGAGTGACCTGGCACCCATCTCAAAGTAACATTTAGATGTTTCGCCAGCTGTTTTAAGTTTTTTGTGGCACCCCAGTACCACCTCAGACTCAAATCTGGCAGCCAGCAAAGCTTTGAGAGCAGTCTGGCTGTCGGAGATGATTTCTACTCTTTCATTCATGCGCAGGCAGTTTGACATGCCCTCAGCATAAGTCTGGATAGCAATAATTTCAGCCTGGAAAATGTTGGGAGAAGCCCCAAAGCTAAAACCCTGTATGATACCTACAGCTTTAAAATGAATTTCACGAATAAGGTAATGTTTCTCCATCTTAATATATGCCAAAAACACTATAAACTAGACTTGTATTCATCTCTGAGAAACACTAATTGTAAGCCAAATTAATAGTATAAAACATGCATTAAGAGTACAAAGAGTTCCATACAAGTTAGAGGACGCCATATTTTCACCACTTTTTTTTAAATATGCTTATGCAAACATACTTTTCACGTTTATGAAATTTCATTTTCGTATTTTCGAAATTAGACTATTCAACAATACCAAAAAGAAACATGCTACACAGTTTCAAAGGTTGAGGAATAGAATAGAATAGAACTTTATTTAGCAATAGCTAATATTAGTACATGTAATTTACATTAATATTTATCTATAACATACTTAATAACTAATCTCTTAAATGTATTTAGATTTTCACTATCTTTTATAAAGCCTGGTAACTCATTGTATAATGCGATACCACCAACAAAAATACTATTAGTTGTTTTTTCCCTATTATATGGTTGTATGAAAAAGTTGTTAGTATTCCTCGTATAATGGTTGTGAATTTCACCAACATATTGTATCCTATTTCCTAAATACTCGGGTACACTACCCAACTTAATTTTATGAATAAAAATTAATGTCCTATAAGTTACTAGCTGGTTAACATTCATGATATTTAACGTATTCAACATAGTGTTTATTGGCGTATTTCAAAATTACCCGCATCGCTCTGTTTTGGACTTTTTGTAGTTGTTGTAATTCACCTTTATTCAGCATCCACAAAACAGTTGAACAAAATTGTAGGTGTGGAACAATCAATGCCTTATATAATCTATGCATAATATATACCGACATTTGTCTTCCTATTCTATAGAGTAAATTAATTTTTTTAGTCATTTTGTTAATGATATATTTAACATGTTCCTTAAATTCTAAATGTTTATCAATTATTACACCTAAGTATCTAATGTGATCTACTTTATCTATATCGATGTCGTTTATTTTTATTCTAACTGTATTCAAACTACTTAACTTATATCTACTTCCAATACACATAAACTTAGTTTTATTAACATTAATACAAAGACGATTTTTGCATAGCCATACAAAAAGTCTTTCAAGTTCCTCATTCAACGTATTCACCATACTTTCAACATTATTTCCACTAATATAGATCATTGTATCGTCAGCAAACATACATATCTCACAATTTTGAATAACCGACACCATATCATTTATGTAGATGTTGAACAACATTGGACCCAGCACTGTTCCCTGTGGCACTCCATGTTTTGTTTTTTGTTTATCAGACACACAGCCGTTGTATTTTACTTTTTGATACCTATCTTCTAAATAACACGAAAACCACTTTTTAACCGTCCCGTTTATTCCCACGAATCCTAATTTCTTTATTAATAACTCTCTGTTGACTGTTTCAAAAGCTCGCTTAAAATCCAAGAAAACTGCAATAATAGACATGAATATGTATACTAGTTACCTAAGAACGTCTTTGTTAATTTTAAAACATCTTTGCTCATTCTCTTCCCTACTACGTAAACTTACCTGTCTGCTGTTTTAATAATAACTTTCACACTACAAAGGTTAAAATATTATTGTACTAGAGAAATATTTAATTGGAAGCTGAAAGGGAATATGCTTGTGTTGTCCTCTCTAGTATTTACTGTAAAATAGAGAATTGCTAAGCATCAAGCTTAGTAATAACAACTTTCTTCTGTGAGTATCATATCCGTAGGAAAATTATATGAATGGCATAAGAACTCCTATATAAGAAACAAACAAGAAATGTTTTCTTCGCTATTTCATTTCGAAAGTTGTGTACATTGTCTCTGTTGTTTGACGGTTAGCGCTACAGGCAGCTTAACATCCAATCCGTAGCTTCTGACCTGTTTCCCACTTCGAAACTAAGAACGAGAAACTAATGGTCCTATAAAATCGTAGCTAAAGTATTCTCCTTTCGTATATATTTAAAAAAAAATACATTATTCTCCCACAGCCTCGGAATCTGTTTTATCTAGCGGACGTGTCTTTTTAGTTTCACACAATAACATTTCTCCTTCTTTATATACGTTTTGTTTTTATATTATATTAAAGTGGAAGAATGTTAAATATCGTTTTAGGACAGTTTAATTATTATTAAAATATAGCCAAAACTCAATATGGTAAATATGGAAACAATAGACGGCAAAAAAAACAGTCTATAAATATTAAGTTTACTTGTATAAGTATAAGACTCTAAAAGATTATAGCTGGTTGTTAATTCTATTCCTATTTGTATTGTTTCTTTTTTGCGCTTTGGTAGAAGTCTTTTTTTCTATGTTTTTAGATTCTTATTCTCTTGCTTTCAGCTTCTTGCTTATGTAAATCCGTTTTTCTTGCCTACCCATCTTCTTAGATATGTTTCTTAATTCACTATGTGTTTTTCTGTTTTCCTCAGTTGGTCTATTCATGAGTAGGTATCTGGTTCTATTCCTCTATAGCTTTTCGTAACCTTTGTTGCTTGCTGCGTCATAATATTCCCAATTAATATTTTTACGTGATAGTTCTGGTATCCTTTCCTTTGAAGTTCATAGCTCTTTATAAAATTGCAATGCATGCATTCTTGTTTCTTAGATCCTTATCCTTTGTTGGTGAATAAACGTTAGCTATTGTTAGCTTCTTGTACTTTCCTTGTAGTCTAATTTTACATATTCTATCCGAGATCGCCTCAAGATTTATTACCGCTTCATTTAGCTGTCTGTTCTCCACCACCATTAAATAAATTGTATTCTTCTATATTTGATATTTGGTATTTGATATTTATTTTATCTTCGAATGTAAATAGAAAGAATTTACATACATTATGAGATACGTCAAGTTTACATCTTAAAATTGAAAATATTAAATTACACATATACACAGATGAACTACAAAAACTTAAACACAAAGTCTGAATAAATCTACTCTAAGAATTCTTTGATTGAATAATATGGCCTAGAAACAAAAAAATCGTGACAGGACTGACGAAAACTTTTAAAATCTGTATGGTTTCGAATGCATTCCGGCAGCTTGTTTAGGCATTTAGCACCAATATAGTCTTATTCTGACATACTGTTAGCCTTTGGAAGTCTGGGCGTAGTTGATTTTTATTCCGTGTTTGGTATGCGTGGTAATCACAATTTTTTCGAATGTCATTTTTCTTTTTGATGTTTATAACTACAGTATATCTTATCTCTATGTTTGTGCTTTTAGCCTGGCGTTTTCGTTTCTTAAACTTCTAAAATAATATAAATGGTATACGAACTCGACGTCGTGAAATGAAAACATGAACGTTATAGCCCTTTAATGTATTCATGTTTTTATTTGTCTACATCGAATTCGTCTACTCAATAATAACATTCAATCGAGTACTAGGCACTTTATATCCGATAAGTTCCCCAACTTATCCACTAATCGATTGTATAATTTACAGGCCTAGTGGTTTACAGTTTTCTGTTTCAATTTATGCGCTTTTCTCTGTTAGCCAAAGATATCAAACCTTTCCAATTTCACTTTTAATATTTCACTAAACAATGACATCCATTAGCTCTCTGATCGCGTTAATTGTTATTGCCTGCACTGGTAAGCTGGGAATAATTCCTAAGCTTAGAGATTATGTTACTCGCATTACGGACAGAATACCTCTTCCAATTATGGGAGAATATCAACAGTCGAAGCAAACACCTGAATGCTTGCTGCACGTATATTAAGTTTACTTCTCTAATAGATATCGGAGCACGTATCGATTTCCATGTTGCTGTTGATGTGAGCGAGTTATCTAGATAAATCAACGAATTACGAGCATTACTAATAAAGAAAATTAATATCTTACGTTTGTATAGGTATTCGAACCCTGTAAAATGACTCTGCCTACTATACAGAGTGTTAGGTAAACATGCGACAAAAATTCAAGGGGTTATCCCTTGGCTTATTCTAAGAATATTTTGTCTTATGATGATTTTTGAAAAACCCCTTTGTTTCGAAGATACAGGGCGAACAAGATTTGCGACAACCATATTCGATATTCGTTGAAATTATTAATGTAAATAAAAGTATGGTGTACGCCAATAAGGTTATCAAGCACAAACAATTGTTTACAATGCGTTGTTATTTTTTCGATCTCGATCACATGAAACGGCTGTTTTATCTAGTAGTGGATCTCATTTGAATACGTCTCATCGATCGCATTTGTTTAGATTGAGTGATGTTTGGTTGTTTGACGTGTCTTTAATAGTTAGTGAAATCCTCTCTCATGATGAATACGAACGCCGAGATGACTGACATGCATTTCATGTATGGACTTGCTGATGGCAACTCATTAGAAGCTAGACGATTGTACATTGAACGATTTCCTGTCGGTAGTGTCCCCGACCGAAAAATCTTTAAAAATAGTCATCGACGTGTACGTGAAACAGGCTTAATGAAGCGAAGTGTAGGGCCAGGAAGATCAATGACTGCAAGAACGGCACAATTAGAACAGAATGTGCTGGAGATGATAGAGGAAGATCCTGGTAGTTCTACGCGAAAAATTGCAAATACTTTGAATGTAAGTCATTGGACAGTTTAGAAAATTCTTAAGGACAATTTGTTGTATCCAAACCATATTCAACGCGTTCAGGCGCTACTACTTGCTGATTTTTCTCCACATATTGCATTATGTTAACGGATATTGCAAACATGCCTCTATTCCTGACACAGATTCTTTTTACCGATGAAGCCAGTTTCTCAAGAAATGCAATAAGGAATTTTCATAATAACCATGTATGGGCAGATGAAAATCCGCATGAGGTATTTGCAGATCGTTTTCATTCCAACCCAAACATTCATCTCGTTGAATGTTTGGGTTGGAATTGTGGGTGACTCTAATCTAATATTAGTTAATCTAATTGCACCGGTATTTCTACCAGGAAGACCGCAAATTTTTTGAAGCAACACTGCCTGAGTTTCTGCAGAATGTATCATACGTGACAAGAATTGCAATGTGGTTTATGCACGATGGTGTACCACCACATTTCACTTTGGCTGCTCGTAATTTTTTAACAGCAATATACGGAGATCGCTAGATTGGTCGAGGTGCGAGCAAGGCCACACGCATGGCCTGCTCGATACCCAGACTTAAACCCTCTAGATTATTTCTTCTGGAGATCTCTGAAGTCAATAGTTTACGTTACTTCAGTGGAGAATTTGGACGATTTGCAAAATCGGATAATTGCTGGGTGCAACTCAATTAGAGACGACCCTGGCGTGTTTGAAAGAGTTCGACAATTAATGACGAAAAGATTGAATGCTTGTATCCAGGCTGGAGGGAGCCATTTCGAACAAATTTACATGTACTTTCTGATAATAAAATGTTGTTACTGTCGCAAATCTTGTTCGCCCTGTATCTTCGAATCAAAGGGGTTTTTCAAAAATCATTATAGGACAAAATATTCTTACAATAGGCCAAGGAATAACCCCTTAAATTTTTGCCGCATCTTTACTTAACACCCTGTATATTTAAATGCAGTTTTTTATTTGAAATTTAGAACCAAAATCTATTTTTAATGTCACAAAATGCTTTCGCAATACTAAATAACTGTTAGACTCATAGATGTCACTGCTATGTTTACGTTATTAAATTATTCTTGATCACTACTACTAATTATTATATTATAGATGTTAAAAAATAATATGCAAACATTTCGACAAAATAATAGCTTACATAGCTTATAGTTCCTTGACGTTTGATATGCCAGAGCAAAATTGTTCCTCTTTTAAATTTATTACTTAATATGTAAGTTGTTAACTACTTTAATTCTTTAACATGGCACTCTATTTATTTTGCCTATACATCTGCTGTATTTATGACACGCTAGAAATTTATTTGAAATTCAAATAAACAATATCTTGCTGAATATTTAAAACCAATATAAATATATTTTTGAAAAGGGCGTAAAATTGGGGATGGCTAATCTGTTATTTGATTTATTATTTAATTTTAGCACCATTCCTTACTCCTTATTTACAGACAAAATTGAGGTAGATACATAAACTGTTTACTTACATCTTCTTTATTTCCGTATCCTTTTCGTCTAGAGGATAATGACTCTCGATGTACGACTAAAATATTTACCTTAGTTATTACAGTATTGCACGGTAAATGGGATACTTGCCAAGTTTTCTAGTAATATATGTTTTTTCAGGCGATTCACAACCACTGGATATCCACTGATTAGAGAATATAAATCGTTAGTATGCGCTACTAGTAGATCAACCATTGATAAAGCAGTCGCTTGTATCATGCTTCTTGTACAAGTAACATCGTCTATGTTACCAAATACTCTGTGTAGAAATAGAACATTAACATTATTATAAATAATAATAGAAAAGAAGGAAAACGTCCTTACATTCACCAAAAGTTTTTAAATATATTTAAGGCAATACGTTTCGGCCTACAAATGCCATCTTTAGGTCTTAAAACGTCATGTTAATTAAAAATCAAATTGGACATATATTGCCGTGTTTTTTAAATGTCCATTTTGATTTTTAATTTTTTGATGTCATAACATGACGTTTTAAGACCTGAACATGGAATTTGTGGGCCGAAACATGTTGCCTTAAATAAAGGGTGATTCTCAATATATGTGACAAATTTTAAGAGCTGATTCCTGAGGTTATTTTGATCATAAAAGTTCATATGAGTATATGTCCAAAACGGTATGGTTTTAAAGTTATTAATTGTTTAATAATAAATTATGAACTATGACTAACACGATATAATAGCACAGTTGGTTCTTCAAACACTATTATCTTGAGAGGGAATTGTTTATTTGTCATTTCAATATTTGTCAATAGTTGTCAGAGTATTCATTCAGTTTATTGCCAGTTTCTGTTTTCTAAAATGAATTACACAAATGCTGAGATGTGTGATATGCATTTCTTTTACGGTCTTGCCAATGGAAATTCGCGTGCTGCTAGACGTCTTTATGAAGAACAATACCCGAACCGTATCATCCCGCATCATTCAATATTTGCCCGTCTTCACCAACGTCTTAGTGAAACGGGAAATTTAAAAAAAAACGGACGACTGATAACGGGCACCCATTTATAGTGAGGACTCCACAAGTTGAAGAAATGGTACTAAATGAAATCAAGGAACATCCTACTACAAGCACCAGAAAAATTGCGTTTGCTTTAAACATTGGTCAGGCCATAGTTTGTAGAATATTGAAAGACCAACTGTTGTATCCATATCACATTCAACGGGTGCAGGTACATCTGGCGGCAGATTTTCCGCAAAGAGTGGCTTTTTGTCAATAGATGCAACAAAATCCTGACTATTTGGCTCAAATATTCTTTATCGACGAGGCTACTTTCTCTAGAAACGCGATTATTATTTTTCATAATAATCACATATGGACCGAAGAAAATCCGCACGAACTAGTGAATGCCTGTCATCAACATCAATTATCTGTCAATGTGTGGGCCGCAATTGTTGGAGATCACTTAATAGGGCCAAATTTTTTGCCGATGCGGTTAAATGGCGAGGTGTATGGCAATTTTCTTGAAGAGGAGCTACTACTACTGGAAGAAGTTCCGTTGCAATTAAGATTACAAATGTATTTTATGCATGGTGGTGCTCCAGCGCATTTTACTTTAGTTGCTAGCGAGTTTTTGGACAATACGTATCTAGATCGGTGGATGGGACGGGGAGGTCCACAACCGTGGCCTCCTCGGTCGCCAGACTTAAATTCTTTGGACTTTTTTTCTGGGGGCACCTTAAATCATTAGTTTATACGATTCCCATTGAAAATGTCGATGAACTGAGAAATCGTATTATTGTAGCTTTTCAAACAATTCGAAATATTCCTGGTATTTTAGAACGGACTCGCCAGTCAATACGACAGACCATAGAAGCTTGTATTGCAGTTGGGGGCGGTCATTTTCAACAGTTAATGTAAGTTAATTTTGTTTTACTAATTATTTTTGTTAATTTATAATTAAATAATAAAAACATACTATTAAACATTATACAACTTTAGATGACTTTTATGATCAATAACCCCAGGAATCAGCGCTTAAAGTTTGTTCGCACGTGTATTTGAGAAATCGACTCTGATATTTAAAACTTTTGGTGAATGTAAGGACGTTTTCTTTCTTTTTTTATTATTTATTACATATCACATTCATGGATTTTAACATACATTAACATTATTAGTTGTGGTGATAAAGTATGAGGTGAGTTTAAGTGTCAACTGTCAAAATTATTATATTAACTTAAGTATATCCAAAGATACAAATAATGTATTTGCATTAAGATAATAAAAAATTTTTTAATTGATTCTTATTTATAAGCGGATATTAATAGCTAGAACTGATTGGTGTAACGAATGTAATGGAAATTGGAAAGAGTATTCATGCAAATTGAAGACAACAATTACGTAACTTCCCTAGAATACCAGTAAAAAAAAACTTACCCTCCTTTCGTCAAAATAGCATACTGTGAACCATCAGGTCCCGTAATCCTAACCTGCCCAGTATGAACTATGTACAGTTTCTCGACTATATCGTTCAATCGAATAATTTTATAGTTCCGTAGAAAGTACTGTTCGTCCAAATTCGTTCCGATCACTCTATAGAACGACGTCACCATATCCGTGAATATGGGCACTTCCTTCAGGGTCTCCTCGTATAAATGCAGAGCGCAGTCCTTGGCCAGGGCCAAATGGCATTGCTTTAAGATGTGACTGGCGCGCAGGCCGTGACAGCGTTGCCAGACGTATTCGAAGTGATTTATGGCTTCTCTAGGAGAGTTCGGGAAAAAAAAGAATACCGGGGATAAAAGTTTTACCGCTCTAGAGGATATGCAAATTTCGGGCTACCTTTGCGTCTCCTTATTTATCCTCTCGCGTTTCATGAAACTTATCAACTGTTTCATGTGATTCTGGTAAAGGGTCAAATTCAAATTTATCACCGCTTTATTGTTGGAAATGACGACCAAGACGTAAGTGAACCAGAGGTACCCTTAAAATGTTAGAGTTTTAGCGAAGTCGCGGGTAGTCGTTTCGTATGCAAAAGTTATTCCGTCTGCGGGAAAGGAATAAGCGCCGATGCTTCAAACTTCGTTTTATGCAGCGGTAGCGAATGCTAAATTATATTTATTGCAGTTGCATGATCCCGGAACAGACATTGGGGTTTGGGAATGAAAAAAAAAAAAATATTTGCTTTTGCTTCAAGTGCATGTTATTGGAAAGAGGAATTATCATAATATGGCCTTTCGTTTAAGAATAAGTGCTTTATGCAGTACCCTTGTAAATTGCGCTCGCCCCTTCTATAAATTTTGAGAGGAATGAAACAAAAACCAGCTGAAATTAGAGGCAAATTGTGATGATCTCTATGGTCAAAAATAGAGACATGCAGTGCGTCAAGTATTGAAATAAATACTTCCTAGTTAGTTCGAAATTCTAACTTATTTTCTACATTTTAAATTAACTATCCCACTACCGGTTTCTGCACATAATTAGCCTTCTTCAGGGAAAAAACAGAAATAATTAATTGTATTAATCAATTTAAAAAAATAAATGAATAGTCGTAATGAGACATAAATGAAGAATTGATAAAGTTTAATGCACCTTCTCCGCACTTCTACATTAAAGGTTCCTTAGTGGATTATAGAATGAAGATATTCTTTTAAGTATGCTAACATTGCTAAATATCACATAATTTATATTTTCTAACAGGTTACACCCAATTACAGGAAAAAATAACATATAATGCACGCCATCCAAGATTAGATTAGATTATATTAGATTAGGATTGGGGTGGCCTATCGACCTGTTTCACCGCGACCTTTTCAGAATCTAGTTGTGATCCCCTTTTTTCCTTAGAGGACGCTCTCTAAATTTTGCCCTCTTAATTAGGCCTATCTCTTTGAGAGCGGCTTCTTATGTAGCTACTAGCTGTGGGGTTCTCCTCCCCCATTACTAGAAACCTTGTCCTCGCCAGGCCTTCACATTGGCATGAACTGGTGTTTCTTCCTCCTCTTGGCAGTATCTGCAGGTTGCATCATCTGCCAGGCCTACGTTGTACATATACTTATTCAGTCTACAATGACCAGTCAGCAACCTACAATCATTTTGACAGTCCTTCCTGTTTTATTCAGTAGATCTCTCGTGAGTTCAGGCCTCTGCTCCTTTAGGAACTCTTTTGCCTGCCATTGTCCCGGTGATTTTTCCACCACTCTCTGGACTGATTGTATAATCCATTCATTGATGGATTTTTTAATTTGCGATTTGATAGTGCCGAAAGAGGGGTCGGCTCCAACGAATGGCCTTGACGAACCTCACCTAGCCAGCTCGTCCGCCGCCTCATTTCCTCTCACGTCCGAGTGGCTGGGGACCCAGGCTAGGTGGGCACCCAAAGGAAAGTAACCCCTTTGGGTGCCCATCTCATTTAGGGCGCTTACACAGTCCCAAATCAGCTTAGAGTCCACGCTTGAGGAGCTAATTGCTTTAAGTGCGGACTGACGCTTTTACCCGGCTCGGTACATCTTTCTATCTCTCGGACACAGTGATGAATTGCAGCAACCTCAGCTTGGAACACAGTCGTGTCTTTGCTGAAGCTTACCGAAAGAGCCTTTTTAGGCTTTTTAGTGTATATTCCGGCTCCAACGCCGTAATCCGTTTTAGAGCCGCCAGTAAACCAGTTTGAGTCCGCTCTTACCGGGGCACCTGCCTCCCAGTCCTTCTTATCTGGTATTATAACCTGATATTTCCTATCTAGGTTAGGGTTTGAACCATGGCATCACATGGATTCCTAAAAGAGGTACCTCCTTGAGTTCGTCTAGCAGTTTTTTATAGTCAGCCCCGTGCGATTTACTTATCGGTACTTGATTATGTAAAAGTCGGTGTACTGTGGACCTTGCGGCTCCTTGTACAAAAATATGTATTGGTGGCAGGTTCAGAATTACTCAATCGCGGTGGTAGGGGTCGATCTCAACGCCTCCGTGGCGCACAGGCACGCCAACCTCTGCACGTCACCCAACGCTTTGGCCGCCCCCCCCTGCCGCGCCTTTGGCCACCATGCTACTGCTCCATACGTTAACATGGGTCTAATTACCCTTGTGTACAACCACAGAGTCATCTTGGGGCTAAGGCCCCAAATCTTTCCACAAAGCCTCCTGGACCTATCCAGGGCGATGGTGGCTTTGTGCACGCCACCAAAGAATAAACTAAATAAATAATACAAAAAAAAATCAAAATAGAAAAATCACTAAAGCAAAACCACTTATAATTAAATATAGAATTAAATTAATAAGTCGGAATTTAAAAATATATCTTATACAGGGTGTCCCCCGTTGAGTTGCATAAGTTCATACGGTTATTCCTTGTATCAAAATCAGCAAAACACTTCCAGTCAGCATAGGTCCAATTCTTAACCGTTTTCGAGATATGGATGGTCAAGGTAGGAGACTCGATGAGAGAAAATAGTTTTATATCGTCAGTGAACATAAGTTTATTTCAAGTGAGTATGTTCAGCAGGTCATTAATAAATAATACGAAGAGCAAAGGACTCAGGTTAGATCCCTGAGGCACACCTGACGTCCGCTTGTATTCCACAGACGTATTATTGCGATACGTCACGCAAAATCTTCTGCCTATCAAATAAGAGCTAAGTGTAGGAAGTAATAGAACCGAGAAGCCAAAGGAACACAATTTTCGGAGAAAAATATAATGATCGATTTGATCAAAAGCTTTTTGGAAATCCAAATACACTGCATCAATCTGATCACCGCCATCATTTACCTCAGACACATATGTGTCCACTGATTATAGGATACAGTTCTTCACACAATAGCTGTTCAAAAATCTTGGAGAAGTTAGATCGAAGTGAAATCGATCGGTAATTCGATAATTCAGATTTATCACCTTTCTTCAGCACCGGGCAAATATGCACCATTTTTCAGAGCTTTGGAAAGGTCGTATTTTTAGAATTTGATTGAAGATAGAGTGTATTATTTTATTTTAAAAAATACAGGCGTAATCTTTAATTATAAAACTAGATATACCATCAGGACTAGACGTAAAGGAATACTTAACTGTTTTAAGGTAGCTTCTGTATCTTCCATTTTAAGTATGTATAAAACTTATTGAAGACATAGATTTGTTCAACAAAATGCGGAATTTTTGCGAAGAAAAAGTAAGCACCTAATTTTATAAACTAACTTTCCTACGTATGCATTAAAATGGTTTAACATGCTGAGGTAGACTTGAAGAGAATAATAACTGAACGATTCAAACCTGAGCAAGTAAGAGAGAAAATATCGTCTCCTTGTAATAGAAAGGACCCGATATCTTCTCTCTCACTCGCTTCCGCTCGCATCGTTACTTTTTTCTTCAAGTGT
The DNA here is from genome assembly GCA_004143645.1 of Protaetia brevitarsis. NCBI lineage: Eukaryota > Metazoa > Arthropoda > Insecta > Coleoptera > Scarabaeidae > Protaetia > Protaetia brevitarsis. Next base: position 3,233,819 of record RXPK01000247.1, read on the forward strand.
ACTTCCTACAAGGACTTCCACTCTATGTGCTAAACATCAACTATAGGAATACGGCGAAACATTTTCCAATATATGAAGCATCAGCAAATACCTTTTTATTCGCAAACCCGCAAGTGTCATGCTTGAGGAAATTTTTTTTTTTTTTTTGGTTATAATCCAATTATTTCCCGATTCATGACGTCAATTCGACAAAGTATATTCTCAGTCAGAGTATAAACCATTACCTGCTATAATTACGATAATATCCAGTATTATCTCCTGCCTCCGCACGGTAAGTATGTCGCTATAACCCATCCCCATGCTGTGCGAACAAACGAAATAATAGGTTATCAGGTATATGTGGTAGGGTTTGCTGAAGTCCAGTGCTAAAACGGGAAGAACAAATGATTAAAGCCCAGTATCGAAGTCGCTCCCGTTTGATTTGCTCACGATAATTGAGATGATTAATCCAGGAACCTTTTTCTGGTTCGATAGCGTCGCTGTATTTGGATAAGGTGCATGATGTAATCAGTAATATACCACTTAGCAGGCTCTGTAGACCAATGCTTAGGCTTACGAGCTTCGTAAATAAGCTGAAAAAATGGTTATATGTATTTTATAGATAGTCTTGATTGGAACGTAGATTATTGATTTACGCAGGGTGTGTTGCAGAACGAAGCAAAGGAGAATGATAACAATTCAAGGGTTCTAAAAGTTCTAAAAGTATCAAGAAAACGACATAGAAAATACAAGCTACACATGCCTTGAAGTTATTGCTAGTGGATATTTAAATAAGCCCTCTATATTAGACCTCGCACTTTTTCTATTAAGTAGTACAGGGTCTGCTAGGGTTGTGTGACGTTTTTTTCTTAACGGAACTCCACCATTTTTCTATGAAATCATTTCTTTAAATAGATTTAACAAAGTTTGCAATTTCGTAGTAATTTTCAAAAACGTAAAAAAACAGCAATTGAGTATGGAACATGATGTCCTCTGGATGCCGTAAACTTCTCCCAAACCCCTCACCACAAACTGCACTAAACTGGACGTACGTTTCGATAGCAAAGCTATCATCGTCAGCAGAACTCAGTTCAGTGTTTCTGCTGATGATGATAGCTTTGCTATCGAAACGTACGACCAGTTTAGTGCAGTTTGTGATGAGGGGTTTAAGAGAAGTTTACAGTATTACCAGTACCACAGTTTGGAGTATCTTTGTTAATGTCCTCTGGATATTAATCATTTTTATCTCTACACTGCTTCAAACGAGTAATCAAGTTAGCTCGAATCGCATGAATGTTGGCGGATGATAGCAGGAGAAAGCTCTGCAAGGGTAGTGGGTTTCTCAATGAGAACATGGGCCTTGAGGTAGTACAAGAAGTAGCCACTGGGGCACAGATCAAACGATCGTGGAAGCCACTCAATGTTCCTCCGGAGTGAAACTCCCTTGAAGTGTTGTAAGTTGGCCCATCTTATTGAAAAAATACCCTTGCAATGTGAATACGACTTTAAAGCGATTTTCGTCTTCGGAAACAGGCGGAAGTCACATGGGACTAGGTCTGGCGAGTAGGGATGGTGCGAAACTGCTGCCATGTTGTCTTTGGCCAGGAATTCCCTCACAACGAGCGATGTATGCGCAAGTGCCTCCTCATGGTGCACCAATCAATTTTTCTTTTCCCACAGTTCTGGCTGTTTGCGCCGAACATTTTTCCTCTTTCGCTTCAAAACCTCGCAGTAAAAATGCCCGTTGATGGTCTGGCCAGGTAGAACAAACTCCTCACGCACAATTCTCCGTATGTCAAAATGATCAGCATTGACTTGATGTTGCTGCGAATTTGTCGGACTTTTTTTGGAGTTGAAGAAGATAGCGCGTTCATACATTTACTTTATCAATATTCATTACTCTGTGTAAGGAATTTGGACCATTTCGAATTGATTGTACAGCTCAGTGCACGTCTGAAGTCTGAATCCTGAGGTTTCGTTGGTCGATGCCCAGAAGGCGAGGGACAAACTTAATTCGTCTCATCTCCAGTTCCTGGGCTAGAATTCATACGACAGCCTAAGTCTGTTACAAATATCATGAATTGTCTAGTTTCTATTTTCGCGAATCACGTCACGCAACTTTCATGTTGGCGGCCGACCAGAATGTTTATCATCTTACACAAATTCTCAGCTTTCCTTGAAGCGTTTGAACCACTTACATGTTCTTGCTTAACTCAGTCTCTCTCATCTAATGCTTCTGTCAGTGTGCGGTGAGTTTCAGGTGCGGTTTTCTTCAACTTGATGCAAATCTGTTGCTCCTTCACGTCCTCTATCTACATATTTGACAATTCGCAGAAGCACTGAAAACTTCCTAACACGCACTACTTCAACTCACAACAGCATGTGCCAAAGATGAATGCAACTTTGTACCGCAGTAGCTAAGACGTGTACGTCGAAACATCTACCAGCAGAATGTCGTTGCTGCTACTGGTTGGCCGGTATAATGAAATTCTCGAATATTTTGAGTAGCACATCGTACTTCAAGCCAATCTATGGATTTGTTAAGGTAGCTATTCCCAGGGCGAAACATTTTAGCCTACATGATCGTCTAACCTGTCTCTTGCGACCACTCTCTATAGGGATACCTCAAGGCTCGTTTTTTCACTTCAACCGCGTACACTTGTAGTACCTTCTGCTGCTATCACCGGCAAAATTTGTGCGATTTCGGCCAACATGTTACAAAGATAGGCAACTTTACTACTCGTTTGGAGGAATACTGAGGAAAGAACGGCCATTCACATGGAGGACACCATTTTTCGTACTTAACTGTTTCTTGACGTTTTTTCTTTCAAATTATTATGGAATGGCAAACTTTGTTATATCTGTCAAAAAGAAATAAAAATTTGTTTTGATTCTTTTTTAAATATGTAAATGTCAGAATTCCTTTGTTTTCAACACTTTTTCCTAGATTACCATTGCAGCGGCTATGTGTATATAAATCAGTGAGACCCACATACCTGTGTTTCTTGGTTTAGTAGCTACTAATATCAAAGTAACTGCTTATTGGGCGGTGTATTAACAAAGATATTGTATACTCAATAACATTAGAAGTGTTTATAATAATAATAATTGTCTTTATTACCTAACAGATATAAAATCTATTTACAGGATAATTGTAAAGGAAAGAATAATTAATAAAGAGAGTGTATAGAATAAGTAAATACACTTGTAAGTTCTACATATAAAGCTAAAACAATTACAATAACAAATGTTACAAATGGCAGGTTTACATCTCAATTCAGAACAGCACACTACTAAATAATTGCTTAGATACAGTTAGCGCCTATTAATTACAAAGGGATCCTCACAAAGCCTATTAGCATGTCTAGCCATATGGGCTAATGGTGTTTTTGCAAGAGAATTTGTTTTCGCTCTGACTATCAGGAATGTACTCGAATATCGTGCTCCAGCTCTAGGTACAAGGAAGTCGACTTGACTAAGTAAAGACGAAGAGTCGATTTTATTATTAACTAGTTTGATTAAAAAGTTTGCACTGGCGATGTCTCTACGATGTGCTAGGGACTCCATACTGTGGATATGCAGGAGATTATCGTAATCCGCTCCACGAGAAGGATAGATACCGATAATTTTGTAAGAAAGATATTTTAAAAACCTCTTCAGAACCCTCTCTAGTTCAAGCTGCTGGTATAGATAGATAGGATACCAGACGATCGAGGCATAATCCAGTTTCGTGCGTGCGATGCTGTAAAACAGGGTTTTCAAAGCTGAAGTATTGGAAAAATTTCGACAAGATCTTATCAAAAAGCCAAGGTTACGAGATGCGGAGTTACATATGGCTTCTATATGTTCCGTAAACAAAAGGTGTGTATCGAATTGTACACCGAGGTTTCTGACCTTCAACTGCCTTGTGATATTTGTTTGCTCCACGGTGTAAGAGTTAATGATAGTCAGTTTACACCTTGTGTAACTTACTACAACACATTTGCTAATACTTCGTTGGATCCTGTTCATCATACACCAATTGTGGATTATTGCCAGATTCTTCTGCAGTACGCCACAGACAGAAATTGATGTGATTTTATGAAATATTTTCAAATCATCTGCATACGGCAAACCTTACAGGTTACAGATGTTAATAGGTCATTTATGTAAATATTGAATAATAAAGGTCCTAGATTTGAGCCTTGTGGAACTCCTGAGGTGGTTGTAAAAGTATTTGAAACAACCCATTGTAACACGTATGCAGATCTATGCTGTAGGTAGGAATATAATAATTTTCCCATTGCAGGTGAGAATCCAAAAGCGGATAATTTAGACACTAAGATAGTATGGTCGATGGGGTCAAATGCTTTTGCAAAATCTGTATAAATTAAATCAACTTGTTCTTTACTATCTAAGCACCGGCTTATAAATTGGGTGACTTCAACCAGATTTGTTACATTTGATCTTCCTGTCATGAAACCATGTTGGGATGACGAAATGTGAGGCTTTGCGCACGCATAGAGTTTATGATGTATCACCTGTTCAAATACTTTAGCACAGGTAGATAATATGGTAATAGGTCGGTAATTTGATATGTTGTTCTTTTCACCATGTTTAAAAATCGGCACAATTCGACTTGCTTTCCACGTCTCAGGAAAAATACAAGTATGAATACTTAAATTGAAGATGCTGGTTAGTGGTTCAGTTAAAAAAAAAGCAGTCTTTTATAAAGAAGTTAGGAAGACAGTCGTGGCCAGAAGAACAATCGGGTTTGATTTTTCTCATCACGTATAACACCTCATCAGTTGTCATAGGTGTCATGTGCATGTAGTCAGATGTCGAATTGATTGCAGCAGAGGCGTTAATTGTTGAGCCAAGTGGTTGATAAACACTTGAAAAAGACTCGGCAAACGATTGCACTATATCTATGGGGTTAGTAAGCAATTCAGGTCCTGAGCTGGAAACACTTCTACACTTATAATCGAGTTCTGTTTGAATGTAACGATTATAATGGCGGTCGTTTCTATTGAATTGTTATGTGCATAATTTTTATTGAGTAATAAAGTAGTAAAATAGTTACTGAATGAATTATTAACGAATATATTTATCGATTCTTATTTGTATTTGTGAATAAAGTAAATTACCAGAAGTTTCTTAAGAAAAGCACCTTGGAAGAAGAGTTAATGCCCAAATTCTGGAGTGGTTCTATTTATTCTAATTCGCAAATTTATAAAACAAGCGCCACATATCTGTAGCACAAAACTACAGGGTTATCTGCATATGTTTTGCATATTTAATTTTGTTATTCCTTTATTCCGTTACTTCCACTGTTTTTATTTCGTGTCTGTGACGGATTATTAATGCATGAATCGAAAAATATGCAAACGCGGAAGAAGTATACAAGCAGGATGACTGGTAATAACCTAGATAATAGTATATCCATAATTAAAATTTACATAGAGCTTTCGAACTCATCAATATTCATGATCTACTTACACTAGGTTGTGCTTGGATTGCATTATGTCCCTGGTGAAAAGGGCAAATGCGTCCGGTATCCTATATACTTGGATAATCCTATTCAGTCGCAATATTGCGCACATCCTTTCGTATGCGTCCTTATCTTCGAAATTGTTTTTCCAGAAGAACGTCAGAAAGTAATCAGTGGGTAGGCAGCCCAGGCAGTCGATTACACAGCTCCCAGTTAAATAATGCACGGCCGTGGCTTTCGGGTGTGTCACTAAGATGCCCTTGGTGTTGTAGTAGCAGACGTGAAGGCGTAAATAGCTGTAGTGATCGATTCAACAAGGTATTAAATTTGAATTATTCAACGTAATCCGTGTATAGCGAATGTTTCGAGAATGTAATATTTAGAACAGTAGTATATGAAACAAAATATTTATATTAAGTATAAATTGACATTTTGCTTTTAAGTAATTAATTAACAATATTGCGAATGCAAAGATTGCAAGTTATTTACAGTACGAAAATAACAAATTAATGTATTTCTGCTTTTAACTGTAATAATTAGGAGGAATTTTTCCCAAGAACATTTTTTCTCCTCACGTAGGATTCGAACCTAGATCTCCTCGTTTGCCGGACGAGCGCTTTACCAATTAATCTTAGTAGAGGAGGATGATTCGAGCGTTTAACCGAACATACTGCTGTGTACTGATGGTACCAGCATAAATTGAAATGAATTAAAAAGAAATTAAAAATTAAATTTGACTAGCTCAGCGGATAAAAATAAAGGGCGCAAAAGAATACTTAAATACAGGGTTACTCTCATAATTAAACTAATCATGAAAAGTAAAATGTGGGCGTTTGAAATTTTTCCCAAGAACATTTTTTCTCCTCACGCAGGATTCGAACCTACATCTCCTCGTTTGCCGGATGAGCGCTTTACCAATTAATCTAGTAGAGGAGGATGATTCGAGCATTTAACCGAACATACCGCTGTGTACTGATGGTACCAGCATAAATGCAAAATGAATTTAAAAAAAAATTAAAAATTAAATTGACTAGCTCAGCGGATAAAAATAAAGGGCGCAAAAGAATACTTAAATACAGGGTTACTCTCACAATTAAACTAATCATGAAAAGTAAAATGTGGGCGTTTGAAAATTTGACTTTCTACAATTACTCTAACAAATGAAATGGTTGATTCAAAAATAAAAGAACTGAAATTTTGAATGACGTTAACAATCATAAACTTTATTTTATAATAAAAAAAAGAAAAAAAAAACATTTAATTAAAATTATGCAGAAACAAAACCGTGAATTTAAGATTCTGGCCAAAAACAAAACTGCATTAGACTCTACAATTAAAAAGAACAATGCAAGTCCTTCAACAAACAAAAGACAAATTTGTTCTAGAAGAAAATCCTATTTCACAAAAAATCCACGTGGTTTCAAAATTTAAACCAAACAAAATTAATTTAAACGTGGACAACGAGTATATTTAAAATTGAAATTTAAACACAAGCACAAAGCTTCTTTTGAAAAGCATAAGAAACGGAAAAATAAAGTCTTTAAACTAAAAAAACAATATCTTCTAAAACAAATATAATAACTGATCTTACATCCGACTTGTGTACACAATAAATACAACAGCAATTATTAAAGAGTGAGTTCCCTGATTGATGAAATAATATCAAAATAAACGAAACAAATTTTAAAATCAAAATGAAATACCAAAATGGCAGAAATGAATATAAATTTACATGAACTTACTTCTCGGCATCAAATCAAGTAACTGAATGCCTCTGGGTAACACGGTCGCATATATATAAAATTTACAATATCTGCGTGCTACAAAGTCGCACGAATCGCAAAGAAAATCTCGTGAATATAAACTACAAATACAATACTGGCGAACGCAATATGTACAATTAAATGAAATTAATATACACGACTGAACAATTACATTAAACTTAACAAACAATTCTATTAACAGAATCTTTTCAAAATAAAATATAAAAATTGTGGAAACTCTATCATTGCATTGATAAAAATGAATTGGTATGAATAAAAATACAAATTTGAATTTTTGAAAACCGGAATGCCAGACCACAGCAATACGTAAATATTAGATCTAATATCGTCGATATCCTACGTGAGGAGAAAAATGTTTCTTGGGAAAAAGCCTCCTAATTATTACAGTTAAAAACAGAAATAGATGAATTTGTTAATATTGCGAATGTTTCGTAGGTCTAGCTGAGAGATCTATACAGGGTATTCCACGTAACTGGTTCATTAAAAGTTTATGATGTTCTATTATTTACTTATATTTGAGATTTTGACACCAGTATCTGTTCGATTGGAACTATAAATGTAAAATACTTAACCAAAAATATCACTTCGGATGAGGAAATGGATGTCAACTTTGTTATTTAATAGAATGATATAATTTTTTTATCATTTTTGGATTCTACAACTATAAATACGTCAGTTTCATTCAGCTTTTCTATAGCTACATGTTGCCGTTTTGGAGTTTATTTAAGTTTTTCTTTTTTTAGTCATAATCATTGCAATCATTGCGAAATTAATATCTTCGATTAATACTGCAAGTAGAGACTCCAAATTTGCTATGTTATGAATGTAGATATAACTTAAGAACGGTAAACACACTTACATTCTACATATAGGGTGTTCAAAACTGAGGAACACAAGTGACATATTTTCAAATGCAGAAAACTCATTTTTTTTAAAAAGAACACCCTTATTTTAATTCGGATTAGGAGTAAATATCATCCTACGCTTTATATGAGCATCCCTATACCCATCTTTAATAGATTTTGAGATCATGAACGATTTTGTTAAAACAGACTAAGTATTCTTTTTTTTTAAATAGAAGAGCCTGTATTTTAATTCGGAATTAGGAAGTAAATATCATCCCTATCGCTTTATATGAGCATTCCCTATACCCATCTTTAATAGATTTTGAGATATGAACGACTTTTTTGTTAACAGACTAAGTATTCTTTTTTTTAAATAGAACAGCCTGTATTTTAATTCGGAATTAGGAAGTAAATATCATCCCCTATCGCTTTATATGAGCATTCCCTATACCTATCTTTAATAGATTTTGAGATATGAAGGACTTTTGTTGTAACAGACTAAGTAACCCTATCTTTGCGTGTTTGTAGCTGCTTCTGAATGGGGATTAATGTTCAAATTCATTGACTAACCAAAGTGTTTATGTATATCATTTTAATCACACTCTCGTACAACGCAATATTAAAAAATGACTATTCGAACAGACATTCTGTATGGTTATTCAAAAATAATACATGAATTTGACGTTGAATCCATTTCAGAGCCAGCTATAAACATTTAAAGATATGGGCTACTTAGTCTGTTTAACGAAAAGTCGCTCATATCTCAAAATCTATTAAAGATAGTATAGGGAATGCTCATATAAAGTGATAGGGGATGATATTTACTTCCTAAGTGCGAATTAAAATACAGGGTGTTCTATTAAAAAAAATTTAGTTTTCTGCATTTGAAAATATGTCACTTTGTTCCTCAGTTTTGAACACCCTGTATGTTAGAATGTAAGTGTGTTTACCGTTTTAGAGTAATATCTACATTCATAGCATAGCAAATTTGGAGTCTCTACTTGAGTATTAACCGAGAATTAATTTCTCAATGATGCAATGATTATGACTAAAAAAATGAAAAACTTAAATAACTCAAAAACGGCAACATATAGCTATAGGAATAGCTAATGAAAACTGACGTATTTATAGTTGTAGAAATCCAAAAATAATAAAAAATTATTATCAATTCTATTTTAAATAACAAAGTTGACATCCATTCCGGTCAACGGAGTGATATTATGGTTAAGTATTTTGCATTATAGTTCCAATCGAACAGATATCTGGTGCCAAAATCTCTCAATATAAGTAAATATATAGAAATCATAACTTTTTAATGAAGCAGTTACGTGGAAATACCCTGTTAAAGTGCAGTTAAATTTGGGCTTGCGAACTCGGGAGGGCCATGTCAAACATGTATCACATTTTAAGAAATTGCACACTTGAACTTTTCATCAAAAATACTTTTAATTACAGCTTAAATTGAGTGTAAACTTTACTTACCCACTTTGGCTTAGCGCATAGAATACTCCGACAAAATATGAAGATAAATAAAATGTAATGGTTTACTGAAAACAGCAAAATATTGACATTGATCCTTTTAGCTTCAAGCCACAGTATTCTAAGTACGAAATTTGATTTACAAAATTTTGTAATAAACGGTGCAATATAAATGAAGCGTTAAAAAAAACAACATCCATAATAGCATTTATTTAAAATTAATACATTTTTTTTTTTTAGTCGGATTTCCAAATTTCAACCATCCCTGTAGGTATTCCATATTTTCAAAGCCTAATTAATGCATTTTCAGTTTTGTACGCTTCAAAACCCTTTATCAAGAATACTTACAATTTTTTTAACAATAAATAATAGAAAAAAATGGGTAATTGAATAAAAACCCTAATCATTAAAATTCGTTTGAGATTAAATCTAAAGAAAAATACTACCAGAAATAAATCAAGCTTTGCGCTTATTGACTAAGATATTTAATTTGAAATATGTTCATTTGTTTTTTCTCTAATTCACCCAATAAGAAATAAAACTAATTTTAATATTAATTAAAGTAACAAAAATAATATTAATTACTTGGTTAATTAAATATTTAGTTACTCGTTACATTATACAGGCTGATTCAAATTAAGTGCGCGCCATTGCTATCTCTGTTATTATTGATTCTAGAAAGTAGGTTAAATTAGCAAAGTATTAGTATTTTTAACGCTGATTAATATGCAATATACTAAAAAATAATTGTATGACGCATTTTCGCTAAATTTTGAAATTTATATTTTTTTAAAATTGAACATGTGTATATTACCTATGTACCTGTATATTGTTAAAAAAAATGGAAGATATTTTAATTTATGATGCAAAAGCTTTAATACAATATTGTCTTAAAAACGAATAATAAAGAAGTTATGGTTTTTAATTGAAGCCAAAGATATGTAAAATTTATGTTTGAAACTGTTAAAAATGCACAGATCTTAAATCTTTAACACGTTTAATTATTAAAAAAGTGGGTTATTTCATTTTTGTGTTTTGTTTTTTACTTCTAACTTTTTAAAAAAATCGACCAGTAACTATATTTTTACACTTAATAATTATTATTAGATAAATTTAAACATATTTTACTAATAAGTTCAACATGCATGCATTTTCAAATCATAAATACAATTTATTTCAAAATATCCTACTTACAAAAGTTGTCTTTCTGTTTGTAGAGCAAAGGCGTAATTAAGAATGTAAAATAAACATTGCGGTGAGATGGAAGAAATAACTGCTGGCTCGATTTCGAAGCCAATAGATTTTCAGGATGTTATAGAGAGCGCGGGTGGTCGGGTATAAGAGTCCAAAATTGGTGCGAAAAATAATACATTGAACGGTTCATCAATTTATCAAAAATAATATATTCACACTCTTATACCCACAAGTATACTATGTGTTTGCGCGTAGAAATAAACAAAGAATATATATAAGTGAATATTCATATACTCTTCCTATTCTCTCTGTAAATTTTTTATTGGAATAAACTTAAGCTTTTTTGTTTCAAGACAAAGCCACACGCTCTCTTCGAGATTAAAATCTTGGAAGTCTACATAAAAAATTATCTGCAACTCTCAATTAAAAAACAAAAACCGAAGATCTTTAGTACTACTTTTCAGAGATTAACAACTAAGGGTAACTGCCTATTGGATGGCTTAGTGATTGATTTTCTTTATTCCAGGTAAGACATCTTCGCTGTCAGACGGCGTAAATTATCACACTTCTGCTTTCAAACTTACTTTTTGGAGTTGTAGGTATTGTGGAGCAACGACTCTGGAGTGTTGGAATAAATGGGAGAAATAAATTGAAAATGTTAATAGAAAACCTGTCACGGCGTAAGAATAATCTCTCTGTATAAAAATAAAACACTTGCTATCGCTGCAAGGAGAAGATATAGCCAATACTTATTCAGTTTACTAACTTATCACATATAGCTCTTACTGGCGAAGGAAATAAAATGTTTAACACTTCTGAGATCTGAAAACTAATCGCAAAGGTTTGATTTTCTTATTTAAATTGTTGAAATATGTTTTTTTTTTGTATTGCTTTGGCTTGCCTAAAATGGCAATATCGCATGCCTTGATTAATACCATGAATTTCAAAATGGTTCTATTAAATCCAAAGGAAGTGAAATTGGCCATATGGAACCTGATAAACTTATTTGCTGAAATTGTTTATAAGCTTAATTTTGAAACTCGGTGCAATTTTTTTAGAACACGTTTAATTTAAAATGCTGCGTGTCCACGGATGGAGTTGACAATAACCGTGATGGACACACATTTTTTTTAATTGGAATTTAATATTTATTTGGCGAATAAGTTGTGCCTGAGCCTCATTTATTATTTACTTTCAATTCCTCTTAGGTCTAATAGGCCTCCATCTATAAGTAAAAATTGTTTTAATTTTCATTCAGACGAGGCCAATATGTTAGTAGGGAAAGTAGAAGAGAGCAAAAAGTTATGGAGTTATGGTAATTTTTAAAATGATGATTACCAAAGTAGGTCTACCTTGGTAATCATCATGGAAATCGCGATACGATGAAGGATAGATATATTCACATCGGAAAAACTGATTTATTTGAATTTGGTTACTTTGGATGAAAGCGGGTTTATTCAATTTTAAATAAGATGTATTGACATAATTTATTATGGCTTTTGAAGAAAGTATTGTAGGATATGCAGCCAATGAATTAATTGAAATTTCTTGTTATCCATCTAAGCTTTCACAGTTAAGTTATTGCTTCCTCAGAAACAAAAAACTACAAATTGTAAGATGGAAGCTCCAAAACTAATAAGGTTGAAAGTCAGATCACTTACAATGGAATAACTAAACAAGCCAAGATATGCATAAGTTGTACACATGATCAACAAACCTAGACACTACAATGTAAAATAATCCTGACAGAGAAGCACACATTCAGAAGGTAAGATTAGGACTAACATTAAAGCCGCCATTAAGCAATGACATCAAGAACGCAGTGTGACCAACCCACTTACAATAAAATTTGGAAGCCAGTGAAAAAATCACTGTTATTATTAAAATAGCGTGGCATAAAACTAAATTCATTTGAGACAAAAATCGATGAATATGGTTCTAAATTAAGTTGTTGGATTAAACCTCAACAAAGGTTTGTAGGAAATGTACTTGAAACAGTCAATTTGTTGAAAACTTGTGGGAAAACATGACGATGTAAACTAATTAACGAGAAACGAAATGTAGTTTTCAACCTGGCAACACTGAGAATGCGGTACTTAGAGGGAAGATAGATGGAAAGGTGTTGTGCCATCAGTACAAGCTTGAATTCATTATGGTCATTTGGTTGCCTGTAGTGATTTTTTCGTGCAAGTGCTTTTTAAAAATGAACATTCATTTCGAGTTTGCTATCAGGTTTTGCTTCATACTTGGGTCCAGTGCAATGGGAATTTTTGCAAAACTTCAACAGCTCCACTGTACTGTCTCAGTTAGTTATTATATAGGTTCTAAGTATTTATCAAACGCTTAGGTTTTTCGGTGGTTTAAGGCAATTTCAGAAAGAAGAATGTCGATTGGAAATGAACAATGGAGAGAAAGGCGTACATCTGCAGGAGCCGATCAAAATGTCTTCAGAATTCGGGAGCTTATGCGTTCAGATTGTCGGTTAACAGTCAGAATGTTTGAAAGAGAAGTTGAATTTGACTTACACCCAAGTACATCAGATTTCGACCAATCAATTAGATATGAGAAAGATTTGCGCAAAAAATGCTTCCAGAAAACTTTTCGCAGAACCAAACAGATATCAGAATGTATAAGTATCTCGACTTTTTGGAAACGATTAAAAATGATCCCGATTTTCTGGAACGTCCTCATCACTGGTGACGAGCCTTTGGTGTTTCAGTACCTGAAAACCATGCGCCAGAGCATGGAACGGCAAACTCTCCAAGGCCCAAGAAAGCAAGAATGGGCAAGATAAATATCAAATATATGCTCATTGCTTTTATAATGGCAGAGAAGTCCAAAAAGAGTTTATGCTTCAAGGATAAACTATCAATACCTTGCTTACCAAGAGTTTCTTGAAAAACTTCGAAAACGAATTATGCATGTCAGATCGTACATCAAGAACCACTGTGTTTTGCATCACGGCAATGCGCCTTCTCACACAGCAATTTCAGCAAGCACATTTTTGGCCAGAAAAAAAAACCATTCTTGTGGCTTCTCAACCTCCTATTAGCCTGGCTTGAGTCATCGTGACTTTTTCCTTTTTCTAAGATTGAAAGCTCATCTCAAGGGGAAACATTTTGGGGCACTTAAAAACATTCAAAGGGCAATAACCGACATCCTAAAGGGTATTCCAATATTCCAGTTCCAGCACTGCTTTGAGGACTGGAAAAATCGTGCTGTGCGGTTTCCCAATGATAGTTATTTTGAGGCAGACAAAATGCAATTGTAATTTTATGGCAATAAATAATTTTTAAGAAATCAGTCATAAGTTAGCACCCAATTACTATAGTAAATTAAAAAGAAAATAAATTAAGAAGCACTACTGACTTCAACTTAAATGAATAATGATTTTTGAAGGTTTAGAGCACGCTGATCAAAGATATGACAATTGTACATTCGTAAAAGTTTTATGATTTTTTTTAGGTAAGTTTTGATCAAGCTAGACTAATTTACCAAATACTGATTTCCAGTTCAATATTTTTTTTTTATCAACTCAATCCGTCGGCAGACACGAGAGGGATTTCCATTTCTTTTATACTTTAATAGCTAAAAGGAAAAAACAACCAATATTTTATTATAAGTGTTGATCCTGCTTCTCTATCTGTGATTTATATTCATACAGCCCATAATTTATTATGATGCTTATATTAGTATTTTCCGAGAGATTATTTGTGGAGCGATAATAAAACACATCGCACTATTTCTTTCCATATCTCATAAAATGTTATTTTAGGAAGGCTCTTCACGATCCCTTCCTTTACCTACGTAATATTCCTATATGATTCATGCTCGTGTTTATTATATCATTTAGAAGATGTGTAGATGGCACTCACATGTCCGCGTAAGCAGAAAAATCCAAGAGACACTGCATTATCCAAAACTTTTTTATGTAATAAGCGCAAATGTAGCTGGCTGGCAATAAAAGGGAAGATATGAAAGCGCAAACGGCCCGAAACACTTCGTAGTAGGCGATAAACTTTCCGCAGGGCATAATTGTGTAGCGCAGCATGAAATATCTGTAACAGACAAGAATTCCGGGGCATTATTTTAGGTGCGTATGCAGATAAATGACGGGTCGTTTTCTCTTTTATTAAATTAGGACTGGAGATGTAGAAAGGGAATGCTGAAAAGCGGGTCGGAATAGATTTCATCGTGCACCCTCGCCAATTTGTCTGGCAAAATTTAGTATACGTAAAATGCAACTCTTTAATACATACAAGGTTTATTGCGTCAGCAAAAAAAGCAAAATATACCGTTCTAAATTAAAACAATCTTGGCTCTCTATTTTTGTAATCCTAAGGATTCTATTTGGGAGAAATTAAGCAAATTTTCTGCATATTACTTCGGCCATATACAGGGTGATTCTCAATATATGCGACAAACTTTAAGCGCTAATTCCTGGGGTTATTTTAATCATAAAAGTTCATAAGAACACATGTCCAAAATCGCTTAGTTCTACAGTTGTACAATGTTTAATAGTAAGTTAACGTAATTAATGTTTTTATTATAAATTAAAAAAAATAATTAGTAAAACAAAATTAACTTATACTAACTGTTGAAAATGACCGCCCCCAACTGCGATACAAGCTTATTCTATCCTCCGTCGTATTGACTGGGGAGTCCGTTCTAAAATACCAGGGGTATTTCGAATTGTTTGAAAAGCTGCGATAATACGATTTCTCAGTTCATCGGCATTTTCAATGAGAGTCGTATAAGCTAATGATTTAAGGTGACCCCAGAGAAAAAAGTTCAAAGATTTTAAGTCTGGAGACCGAGGAGGCCGGTGTGGACACTCCCGTCCTATCCACCGATCTGGATACGTATTGTCCAAAAACTCACGAGCAATTAAACTAAAATGCGCAGGAGCATCGTCATGCATAAAATACATTTGTAATCTTAATTGCAACGGAACTTCTTCCAGCAGTAGTGGTAGCTCCTCTTCAAGAAAATTGCGGTATACCTCGCCATTTAGCCGCATCGGTTAAAAATGTGGACTTATCAAGTGATCTCCAACAATTCCGGCCCACACATTGACAGAAAATTGATGTTGATGACGGGCATTCACTAGTTCGTGCGGATTTTCTTTGGCCCATATGTGATTATTATGAAAATTAATAATCGCGTTTCTAGAGAAAGTAGCCTCGTCGGTGAAGAATATTTGAGCCAAATAGTCAGGATTTTGTGCGATTTTGTGTTGCATCCATTAACAAAAAGCCACTCTTTCCGGGAAATCTGCCGGAAAAAGTGCCTGCACCCGTTGAATGTGATATGGATGCAACAGTTGATCTTTCAATATTCTCCAAACTGTGGCTGACTATAATGCTTAAAGCAAACGAAATTTTTCTGGTGCTTGTAGTAGGATGTTCCTCAATTTCATTTCGTACTATTTCTTCAACTTGTGGAGTTCTCACTATAACGGGCACCCATATCGGTCGTCCGTTTTTTAAAATTTTCCGTTTCACTAAGACGTTGGTGAAGACGGGCAAATAATGAATGATGCGGGATGATACGGTTCGGGTATCGTTCTTCAAAAAGACGTCTAGCAGCACGCGAATTTCCATTGGCAAGGCTGTAAGCGAAATGCATATCACACATTTCAGCATTCGCGTAATTCATTTTAGAAAACCGAAACTGACAATAAACTGAATGAATACTCTGACAACTATTGACAAATAATGAAATGACAAATAAACAATTCCCTCTCAACACAATAGTTTTTGAAGAACCAACTGTGATATTATATCGTGTTAGTCATAGTTCATAATTTATTATTAAACATTCAATAATTTTTTGGACATATACTCATATGAACTTTTATGATCAAAATAACCTCAGGAATCAGCCCTCAAAATTTGTGGCATGTATTGAGAATCACCCTATATATAGTTTTATGGTCCCCACGTCTCTTTAGGGCCGGACCTAGGTCCCTAAGAACTTTCCCTAAGGCAAAGAATAGTTTCGCTGGCGGCTAGCGGCCTTATCTTCCCTAGTTATTCTATTGTCTCTGTTTTGCCTTTGACAAACTTCTATGTTTTGCTGGCCCTTCGATGGAAGTATCTATGCAGTCCCGAACCCTTTTGATGGAAAGTTTGAGTGGAGTCTGTCCAGGGCCTCCAGTTTACTTGATGAGGCGCTTACCCTCAGCCACCCCCGCGACGCGAGGTCTTGCATATATATGCTCTCAAAGAAATGATATAATCAAGTCGTTGCGGATCTGTTGGTCTCCTAACCATCAATGGGGCCCCCACTATCTGTCTCAGAACACGATTCTGGAGGACCTATAGGGTGTTAAAGTGCACATTGCTCATGGTCATTAGGAAGAGCGCCCCATAAGTGAATAGCGGCCTCAGACAGGCTGTATATACAAGGACTTTGGATCAAAGATCCAATTGGCTTCGCTTTGATATTAACGGCATAACGTTATTACGCGCTATCTGAAACTTGATCTTAGAATTAGACACACGCTGGACGAAAAGTCAACCCACGGTTCAGGGTGAGCCCCAGGTACCTGAATTCATTGGTCCAGGGAATAATTTGCCGGTCGATGATAATACGGTAATCGGATGCTGCCCTTTTTCTAGTAAATCTTGCAGCCACGGTTTTGCTGGCGTTTATATGTAGATTCCGTCGATCGATCCAGTCTACCACGATATTAATAGCAGCTTGAATTCTGCGCATCAAGATCTAGTCATTGCGGCTAGTTGAAAATACCGCCGTGTCGTTGGCGAAAATCACCAGGACGCAAGATACAGGCAATTTTTGGCAAGACAAAGATGAACCCAAAAGATTACTTCGGTTAACCAGCCAAAGACTTGTATAGTTTAACACTGCGTAGATTTTTACCGCCGATATAACTACTACTAATAATTTGTTCGCTGTTCATACTGACAGCTTCTTCATGATCTCTAAGATAGTCATGGAGCTACATTTGACATTAGCCAACAATATGACAAAGGAAAACTGGGACTTTAGCGATCGCATAACCTAAGAAGAAGCAGAAACTCAGATCAAGAAAGCCAGGACAACACAAGTGAAGAAGTTTGCAGGGATGGAAGAAAGGAAAATTAAGGAGCTACCTGGTGCACTGAAGAACGTTGTGATTAATTTATCAACGAAGCTACTATCTACGGACGAAATAAAAGTATTTGCCTTAGGATGAAGTACGTCATTGCACCCAAAAAAGTACCAATAGAAGAAATCATCACAGAGGTAGAAGCAGCAATCAATGCAATTGTAAACATCGAAGCAGAAGGAGTAGTGCAAGAAGTAAATAGGGCATTGCAGAAAGCAAAGCCACCGAAACGCGACCTATCTAGGAAAGAAGAGGCAGCACTTACAAAGTTGAAAGCTGAAGAAAACATTGTTATCCTGAAAGGAGACAACGGCAATGCGACAGTACTACTGAATAAAGAAAATTACCAAAAAAGTTGAATGGAAAACTGGACGAGAATACCTACAAGAAAATAAGCAGGGATCCAACGGAGAAGACCACAAAAGCAGTAAGGGAAAGCATAAAGATTTCATCGATACCTAAAGAGATACAGAACACATTGCTACCAAGAGCCACTAGACCACCCAGGCTGTATAAAATACCAAAAATGCATAAAGAAGGAGTGCCAATAAGACCGATTGTAAGCAATATTGGATCACCGACCTAAGATTTGTCGAAATATTTAGAGAACTTACTAAAGCCATATACCGAATAAACTGCAGCATATGTGGAGAAGTCTAAACATTTAGTGGACATTCTATCTAATAATGTACACTGAATCTGCAGACATTCTAGTAAGCTTCAACCTCATATCACTATTTACTAACATATCCACGGAGGACGCAATGACCTTACTTGCAGAACTTGGATCCCAGAAAGACATCATTCAATTAGTAAAACTGTGCTTATCCACGACATAGTTCTTGTATGACGGAAAATACCACGAGCAGAAGAACGGAACAGCAATGGGAAGTCCTTTATCTCCGGCAATAGCCAACTCGTTTATGGAAGCATTTGAAGAAGAGGCCATAGGTTCCAGCGATATGAAACCGAAGTGCTGGCTGCGATATGTCGACGATACTTTTGTAATATGGCAAAACGGTGAAGAGAAACTGCAACAGTTCTTGGAACACATCAACTCACAGCACCCAGCCATTACGTTTACCATGGAGAAGGAACAAAATGGATATCTCCCCTTCCTGGATATTATGGTTAAGAAAACAGAAGAGGGAATACTACAATACGCAGTATTTAGAAAGAAGACGCGCACCGATAGATATCTACATGCAAGATCTCACCATCATCCGATGCAGAAGAAGACTTCAATACAAACTTTACTATCCAGAGCCGAACCCATCAGTGACGAACAATATCTTGTCAGTGAGAAGAATACATCTGGGGAAAACACTGAAGAAGAATGGTTACTAAATAATACACTAATTGCCATTTGCTTTTAAATTATTAACGACATCGTTTGTGTTTCATATTACGACCACTAAAAAACTTTTCAATACTGCATGACAAAGATGAAAAATTAGTGAAATTGGTAAACTATGGAACTGAACACCTGTATATTAAATAAAATATGTTTTAGCAATACTTTCTTTGAGTTGCAATCGATGAAAACTTTCCAGCAACGTTAATGTTATGGATGGGAAATCAAAATTTAACTTTCCTGGAACTCCTACATTATAAAAAAAAAAGTTGCAGCATACTCCTTAAGGAAAAGTTTTGAAGAAGTTTTAATGTGATTATATGACAAATAATGAAGAGATGACTAGCTGAAAGCATACCTAGTTCGCTGCATACTTATACTCAAAGTTTGTAGAAGTAAATGTGATTTTCAAGTTTTTTGTATCGCACATCCTACTGCAGATATTATTATTAGATGGCTATTAATGTACTTCTCAAGGTGGTTGCGTCGACAAGAAACTTTAATCAGATCGTTCAAGCAAGTGCACTTACCGTACTAGATAGTCAACATTTCAGCGTTAGTTCAATTTGTTTCATAAAACTTAGTTTTCTATATATATTAAGTTTTCCGAGGGAAAAATTCATCCACAGATCAATAGCATCAGGATTACTAATTTTTATTTCAATTAGTGGATTTCATTTGACGTATGAAATGAATATATTTATTTTCGAACCTCTTTCAAGTTTAAGTGTAAGTCACCGGTATATGGCAAAAGACAACTAGCGTTGAATTAATCACAAGTTGATTTGAACGGGTGCCAAAAACCTTCTGCTTTGTTACAATTTTATAAAGTTCATAATAAGAAAAAAATCAATATGATGCTGACACATAAAATCAGTTAGATTAAAAATAAATCAGTCTATTTTTTAAACTGTGCATTTGCATCTGTTTTTATTTCATTTTTTTTTCATGCTATTAGAGAAAAAAAATATGTTTTTGGGATAGCGAAACAAAAGGTCATATTACTTTTACACGCAAATTCCGTCAAAATAACATTCAAATTCCATTTTTATCCTATTTTTTTTTAACTGTAAATGTGATTGAAATGTTGTATTACATCACTTATATTTACAATAATTGTGTTCGGTGCAACAATAAAAGCTCGGATTTCAAATCGCTTCTACACCAATTTTCGTACATTGAATAGGTCCAGGATTGCTTTACCATAAAGTAAAATTTCACTGGTTGTAATTATTATTGTAATTTGTTGTTCGACTCTAATATTAAATTAGTAGTAGTTTGCTGTTATTTAATTTCAGTGATTGGACAAACTAAATAATTATTCTATTACAAACCTAGGATGAAATTCCAGTTTGTTTGCCTTTAGCGAAATTATTTACGAACAATTATGTTTAAATTACGCGGGGTGAAATCACTTGAGTGCTTTTGTACGAAAAACTTTTGTTAGGATTAAAAATATATTAGGGATTAGTTGGTGAGTTTTGAAATTATGAGTTTTAATGTTGTGGAAACTAACTCACACAATACAAAATCGCCGTAGTATGATAAATAATGCATAATCCGAATTACAATTTCGGCTTCAAGAAGCTCTTCAAGAAACAATGTATACAGAAGACCAAATTACCCTTTAGCGATTGTATAAGATAGATTTATGAATAATATATATATATAATATGATTACAGATATGATTGACAAACAATACAAGTTGATGTAAATATAAATGCAAAAAGAAAGATACAAGTGAAGTCAGTTGAGTAATGTGTATTTTTCACATTTTAGCAGCTAATAATTGATTTATAATTAGATAGTCAAGTTTCGTCTGCGCGCTAAGTCAATACTAAGTTTCATATATGTGACATTAACGTTTAACACAAGTACACAGCATAGTGTAGAGAAAGAACAAAATTATTTATTTAACTATAAATATTATACATATTCGGTCAGTGAAGGCCTTAGGCCTCTTTCAGACGAGGCGATTAGTTGATTCCACTAGTTGAAAGGACGGTTGTCAAGGAACATATTGATATGAACCCTTTCTCACGGAGTTAAGTTGTCCGGTTTGGCGGATTCAATAGCTATTCAATAACAATCAACTAGTTGAGAGTATACTAGGCAACTTAGTTGAATCAACTAAACCGCTTCGTCTGAAACAGGCCTTATAATCGGGGAATAAACCCATAAATAAAAACTCCCCTTAGATGCCTAACACATTGCAGTGAGGATAGGAAACTACACCCACTGTCCACCTTCATTCCCGGCTGCAGTCTTTCCAAATACTACAGGCGTACAGTACTAGTCTGGCGGCATTGATGAATGTAGGCCTTCGCTGCTATCCTCGGCCTTTCATTTGTTTCTTTCTCATTTAGAATATTCATAATCTTTTTGGCTGTTCCATTTTGGTTTTCTTTTTTTCTTAATTCTTTATTCTAAATCCTTTTTGCTAGAATTTTAACTTACACATGCGAATAAAGGGAGAAAGATAATTAATTGTAGTAAACCGGCCGTTTTATATCTGCTTCACAAAATAGCCCAGTTTCAGCTGTAGCAACAGTTTTAAATATTATACGCAAGTGTAATTCCATGTGTTGTGTCACACGTAATGACCAATAATTCTTCTGCTTACACAATAAGCGTATAAGCACGAGAGCCGCTTTGAAGAGAATTTTTAAATGAGTATCGAGAATCAATAGATTTTTCAGAATTTCAGAATCAGAATTTTAGATATTGGGGAGCTTTAATCCTTGAATTGTTTATAAAGAATCTCTATAGTCAAAAAATCGTTGTTTGGTGTCGTGTAGGATCATTTTAATTGTTTTGAGAATATAAATAACAGTTCCGTAACGGTCAATTTCGAGCGTTACATAAACATATTCCAAAGGTTTCTCACCCCAGAACTGACTAAATTGAGACTACTAAATAATGCTCTGTAATTCCAACAAGATGGAGGAAGGTTTCTTTAATGGCCGTATTATTATATGAAAATTTGCCTTGACCCCCAAACTTAATCGAAACGGATTTTTCTCTGTGGGGGTATTTGAAGACAAAGATCTATGCAAGTCGTGCTGCAACTATTGAGGAACTGAAAGAGTGCGCTCGAGAAGAAACGCGATGACGCATAATTTTGCATTCAGAAAAGCAAATATTATTTAAGTTGATGAAGACATGATTTCTAAAACATGAAGATAAGTTTAAGTTAATAATAAATCCAAGGGAGATATTACGACTAGAATTAAATTTCTTTAATAAACATTTGTCAAGTATAATGGCTTTTCAATATAGTTAATTAATATATGATTAAAGTGCATTGTTGTTATTCATTTGTAATTATCAAGTGTAATTGAATTTTAATGTTATTCTGTAGTTAATTACGCAATTTAATTAAAATGTTTTGTTTTGACAAATATTCAGGTTTATATTTCATCAATTTTTTTTTGGAAACGTGGCTTATTTATGAATCACGCACAAGTTGTATGGTAAAACGTTTCGATAGTGCTTCATTTTGCTTTATGTTTTTCTATTACTATTATTTTAATACTGAATTATATTTGTACTGTTTATTGTAGAAATTGTTAAAAATAATTAGGTGTTAGACGCATAAATTTGCTTAGTTAAATATAAAACAATTATAATTGTAATTATATAACTGTATCTGATTTATAAATAATTTATAAGTCAGATACAGTTCAAAAAAAAATATATAATTTGTAAAAATATTAATAAACATACATTATTACTGCTTAATGATGTTTGTATACTGCTACTTACCTACTATTCTAAATTAGGACTGACAACCCTGATTACTATTTCCCGATTTATAAATAATAGTGTCCAGTTATTACAATGTTTTCAAGTGTAGAAGTCTTCGTTTGAATCGAAACATTTACTCTATTTTACCCGTCATTAACTTGCACCAAGACGAAGAAACAAAGCAGTGACCTTTCACACATTAAAAAGGAAACTAAAATTTTGATTTTTGATTCTTTTTATTAGCGAATATAAAACCAGCTTTAGATAGCAGATAATAAGCAACAATTGCATTAGAATATTCTTCAACAAAGTTAAAGTAAATAATTTGATATTTTTTGTAATATAATAATAATAATAATAATAGAGATTTATTGGTTATATATGGTACAATAGCAGATAATATACATCATAATAATGTTCTTATCTATGATAAAATATAAAATGTAAAATATAAAATAATCCATAACTAATGTTATGATGTACATATAACCAAAAAGGCTACATCGCCGTGGCTCAAATCTAGAGTTTGAGCTTTAGCGTTCTTCCAGTAGCCTTGATTTAAGAAAATAAACTGAACATAAAAAAAGAACAAAGAAATAATAATGCCATTATGTGGATGGGCTGGGCAAATGCGAAGTGTAACAATCTCTAGAATGAGAACACGCAACAATGATACTGGAAAGAGTAAGTACATATAGTGTTATTGTATACTAAGAAGTTTTTGTCTGAGCCAGGTTTTAATAACGTAGATAGGGACGAAATTGGGCAAAATGTCAATGTTAAGAATACGTATCATCATTACTAGAGTGATCAGACGTGTCTGCTTACACGGGCCGCACTTGCCTCGCGCTATGCAGAACGTTCAGCCATAATATATCTTCAAGACAGTAAAATCACTCCCTCCGATTCGTACGTCTGGTATCTAGTATCAGTATTAGTCGAGTCTTGAAGCGAGAAAGTACAATTTTCCGTTCACGTTTTACGCATTGCAAGTGTAATACAATGTCGGGTGTGGAAAATCCCAGAAAATGACCAGTTTCATTATGTAGAAAAGTATATCGGTGAATTGCGGGATTTACATTATAGTGGTGCCAAAATAGTTTGTACAGTGTGCCATAAACAGTTATTGTGCTGGTACAAATCGGACTACACATTGGTGGTGGTGCATCTGATCCGTTATCTACCTATAAGGATTATTTTAATTATGCGTGTGTTACATCTGTAGATGTTGCTACCACCAGTCTTGTTAAGCGCAAAATAACGAAAATAAAGTGGTACCAGGGAGGGGTAGCGAGCTTAGAGTCCAGGGTGGTACCCGAAAACGTGGACCTACCTGGGTGTAAACGTCCTCACTACCACCACGGTGGATGTTCGGGAAGGGCGCTTCCGTGGCCACCAGCTCAGTCGCAGATTGGTCGTGCCGTGCCGATAACAACACTTCGGCAGGTGTTGGGGCGACTGGCTAGAGCGCCACCCACGTTCAAAAAAAAAAACACACGGAGCCCAGGCCAATCCCCGGGTGTGGGAGTCCCCAGAGCGCACCTCGCGGGTAAGTGCGGAGGTATAAAACAACCCTCCGTGGCACACGCCACAGTTTATAAGAAAACACAAAATTTAAATTGTAACGAATCAAAATTTATTAAAATCGTTAACACTCGAAAGTGACTTTTACTAGAAAACAGTATGACATTCAAATGCCACTCTGAAAGGCTGAAGGCCGATAATATAAATTAAAATATAAAAAATACAACTATTTGTCCTGAGGGACAAGTAGAGCGATCTCTACGGTATAATTGTACGTTCAAAATTGAAATGAATGTAAAAAAGGAAAGTTAAATCGTACACAAAGTTTACAAGGAGACTATCACTTTAAGAGCTGAACTACATAAGACAAAAATTAAGCGAAAAAAAAAAAAACTCGGTACACGGCCGTCACAGGGAAAATAAAAAGTTCTGAGTCTCCAGGTCGGAGCGGCTTCCGCGCGTCTAACCCGCGATGGCGTGAAGAACAAATTAAAACAATTCTACCTCGCCAGGATGACGTTAGGTTACCTCGGGGCTAGGCGGGCCTCAAACTGACGCTCCTGAGTCCCTGAGCTGGCAGCGGGCACTCGCTGAATCAAACGGCGTATATCGCTGCAAAGCCGTCGGAAATTCCTTTGCGGTCTACGGGTATCAACACGTGGTGGCACGTGTGTCGCTGGTATCTCGTCCCGTACCACAACCCTATACGAGAGGATCGCAGAAACCTCAGAGTTAGTTACCAAAAAAGAGAACTGTTAACGAAAGGACTTACCTATTTGGGGGTCAAATAGGGCACAACTGACGCAAAGCAAAGTGAAACGTGGAACTTGACAAAACCACAATCCGTAATAATTACGTTGAAACA
Organism: Protaetia brevitarsis; assembly: GCA_004143645.1. Lineage (NCBI taxonomy): Eukaryota > Metazoa > Arthropoda > Insecta > Coleoptera > Scarabaeidae > Protaetia > Protaetia brevitarsis. The sequence goes on from RXPK01000247.1 coordinate 3,259,175, forward strand.
CGAAAAACGGTGTCTAAGACGCTAAATTCACCACAAAAAATTAATACGAGTAGATTAATAAATCCGCAAGAGCGATAAAAACCTTCCAAAAGGCACTCCAGAAAAATCACCCGCAGTCGGTCGCTCGCTTCGACAATTACTTGCAGAGAGAGGGCCTATGGAAAATTCCGAAAGTCCTCAAATGACATACCCGAAAACAGCCCAAAAAAAGGATGACCAAAAACGGCACAATATGCGACATCTATGAGGCGATACGGACCGAGTGACCCTGAGATAGGAGTATACAATGATAAACATAGAGTCCACATACAGAAGACGGACAGCGAGAAGGCGATAACCCTAGCTATACGCCACGCGTACAAGAAAATAAAACTGAACGTAACAATGTTGGACGGTCTTTTTCAAAATATAAGCTTTATCTTTGCGACGAAAATCTTGAAACACTTAATGCTACAATCTTATACCATTTCTGCTACTTAAATATGGTAAGGGCCTTATATATAATATTTATAGTTAAATAAATAAATAATTTTGTCCTTATCCGACACTGTATTGTATACTTGTGTTAAACTTTAATGTCACATATATGAAACTTAGTACTGACCTGGCGCGCAGACGAAAGTTGACCTCTCTAGTCATTACCATTGTGAGACTTGTCTTTATCACTATGTATTATGTAAATGACCACAATTATTTTTAAGCATTTATGTCAATACAATAGATGCCATTCTTTAAGTGCATGAATATGTATGTATGCAAACTCCATTCTTCCTACTCAACTACTTAAAGGCTATTTTGTATTATGTGCTAGTATCTTAGGTACGGGAATGGTTAATACACTTTTTTACCATTGTCTCTTAGAGTATCAGAATCTGTCTAGTCGAATAAATCCGCTAGAAACACAGAATTCGATTAAAGTACCCACGATCCATCACCTCGCGTCGTATTTTAATAGTGGATAAACCTTCATTCTCGTTCTATTATCCCCTTCTCTACTTACCTGCAAAACCGAAATACCTTCCAAGAATTAATGTATTCTCCATGGCGAGGATCACTGCGAGTCGGTATCGGAATCCAAGATCTGATGTCCTCTTCTACGACTTTCTGGATCATCCTCGCAGTACTTTCCGTGAACAAACGTTGTACAGTCTGAAACGAAGAGCGATGCATTTGAAATCTCGATAAGATGAAACGGATGTGCCGCGGATTGCAAGTTCGAGATTGTTCAATTAGGTTTCAGCTCAGGAAGTGTGCATATTATATTGCGATTGTATTGTTAGTGGAAACAGGTATTCCGATTGCTGTGTTTTATTATGTGGTGTGCTTAAGACAAAGTGGATGCGAATACTTCAAGTATTTATTGCTCATTTTGAAAAAAAACTATGCACAAACACGAATTCTTAAGTTGTCTTCTTATGACGACCAAAATATAGGAATAAATTCATGTTTTTTGTTTTTTTTTTCTTTCGGTGTCTAGAAACTATATTTAAAAGAAATATGCATAAGATAATTTCTATATTAAAACTTCTTCTGTTACATTTATACAGGGTTATTCAGGTTATACAGCACGGAGTATTCTGCCCAAAATACGTAACATATACAGGGTGAGTTTTTTTTCTTGAGACAACGGAATATCTCTAAAACACTGCATCCAAATCAAAAAAAGATCTTAACAAGATTTGTTATAATGTAGGAGGCTCATTGAATAGTGCCGAACTCGATCCTCCATCTCACCTCCCCAGAGTGGGAGGGAGAACAACTTTGAAATCTTAAATAGGAACCCCCATTTTGTATTGCAGATTCGGATTCTATGCCATCAAAAACCATAGTTTTTGTTTGAAACTTTTTTTTTCGATTCGTAACAGATTGCGCTGTAATCGCAAAAAAAAACATGATTGTGATCGTCTAGAAAAAATACACAAAAAAGAGAAGCAAGCAAACATGATTTTGTGTTTTTTTTTTATTTTAACATTAAATAACATTCCAAAAAGCTATTCAACAACGAAGAACGTTGTTATAAACGAATGTTATAGCCTCCATTACTGTTCAAATATTCAACACCAACTAATTTGTATTGGATTAATAATTAATAATCTAAATGGGGATCGGACAATGTGTAAATATTCACAGCTTGTCAAGTACTGAATAAAGTACGGTTTTGTATCGTTGAATAGCATTCCAATTGCGAATAAATAAATGTATCGAAGTGAAGGGGCACAGTTTCGAACATATGGCTTTTCGAAATGTTAGTTTATGTTAAAATAAAAAAACACAAAATCATGTTTGCTTGCTTCTCTTTTTTGTGTATTTTTTTCTAGACGTTCACCATCATGTTTTTTTTGCGATTACAGCGCAATCTGTTACGAAGCGAAAAAAAGTTTCAAACAAGAACTACATACTTGATGGCGTAGAATCCGAATCTGCAATACAAAATGGGGATTCCCATTTAAGATTTCAAAGTTATCCCACCTCCCACTCCGGGGGGAGGGCAATTGGGGGGGAGGGTCGACTTCGACACCATTCAGTGAGCCCCCTACATTATATATATATATATTATTTTCATATTAGTCAGCGTGTTCCATCAGCTTTAAAGGTTAAGGAAAGTTGTGTTTTCTTAAATGGAACCCCTGTAAATTATTACATTTTCAGATTTTCCTATTAAAATAAGTGTCTGTTTTATACATTCTTATTATTAAGAGTATCAGTACCTGTTTCCACACGTCATACATAAAATTTGAAAATATGAATTTTAGAAATATAAAAATATAAATAGTAAGTAACAGAGCCCAATCAAACGTTCGCTTTGACAAACAATTAAAAGGTAAAACATTTTAAATCATGCTCTTATTGAGCTTATAGGTGCAGAGACACAAAATAATCACAACACTCGTTCATAGAATAACAAGCATTATTTATCATTTTTTTTTTTTGAATAAACGAATATGAAATATTATTAATTTAACTATGGACTTTTACGATCGTTTGGACAGAGCATTGTAGAATTCCAATCCTTGGTGGTTGTATGTTTTCAGAAGAGTAAACAGACGCGTATATTTCCCTCGTAGTTTATCCTTGTTTCGCATATCATAATTATGAAATCAGCCATTAAAGGACTATTTATTTATATTTCTTGGATACGTTCTTTTCCCTTTCCTTTTCAAGTCATTAATGTTTCTTGATTTTGCGGAAATTGTAATAATAAAATTCTGAATGTAGAAAATTAAAACGTCAATAAACGTTTCACCATTGGCTTTTCAAAATTGTCGAGTAATTATAAAAAAAAAATCTGAAAATAATAGTTATTTTAGTATTTTAAATTTTAATTAATTAGAAAGTTTTTTTTTAACATGAGAACAAGATAATTTCAGGATGGAATTATATTTTTCTAATCTTACCTTAATTTTTAATTCAATTTGTAAAAAGAAAATGAAATATGTTCATATCTGTAATCAACTTGAATTTTATATAGCTATTTTATTCCCTTAGATTAATGTAATTAGTTTACAATTTAAATTTTCATTTTTAAACATTTTTTGGTTTTTTTTTTAAATTTGTGTGTAATTTTTAGGCAGTTCAATGTGTGTTTAATGTAAATGTAAAATATATATGTGTATTTTTTAACTTAAAATACTATAAAAAGTAATGTTCTATACGTACTGCTGTAGTTTTTATATCTGAATTTAAAACATATAACTGCATTAATGTAATACACAAATGTCATTCTATTTTTCTAGGTCATTGCCTAGTTTTCATGACTGTGTATATTCTTAATATTTCAATGAGGCGCAACATATGGAACGCATAGATATTTATACAATTTCACAAAATCGTTCACAAATCAGGCTTGCAAAACGTAAAACAAAATTGATTTATAAATATCATTTTTTTAACTCATAATTGATTACTCTTCATGAGTTCAAAAAAAAATGAATTGTAACACACTTTAAAACTAACTCACTTTTAGTACTTAGTACACTTTTAGTAGAATAAATAAAAATTCTATAGTTTAGTAAAACAAAGACGTAAGGATTATTTCCGAATTGGGAAAATTGCAGAGGATTCCATTTAGAAATTCAAATTAATTTCTGGTTAAGCTAGAAATTATTAGAGGTGATAATATATGTAGGTCACATAATTGGGCATAAAATATTCATTCAAAAGTACTAGAGATTCGAGCAATGTATATATTCTGGAAATAATTAGTGGATAAAGTGGCTGCCAGTAACAAAAACTTTAACTGCCCAGGAGGGATCCTTTAATTATCTTTTAAACAGTCGACTTACTACTAATGGGAAAAATAGGTACACGTCAAGACGTCAGGATGGAAATAGGCACAAAGGGATACCACAAAGGAATAATTCTATGCAAATAAGTGCACAGTCAGTTTTGAAGTAACGCAGAACTGCTACCATCTTTCTCGTCTTTGGAGTTAGAAAGTGGTTAAATTAGTAAGCTCAATATACTTTCTTTCATCTGGTGATGAATACAAAGTCGGATAGAAAGGACAGCATGGCGTATTTTGTAGATTTTTTGTTTTCTATTTTTTCTTACTTATATGTAAAGGTAACTAAGTAGTTAATAATATATTTTCTGTATGCCTACATCGAGTGATTTTGGTATTTTTTCATCTGTATTTTTTATATATATTAAATTTCTTTAAAAAATGGCTGTGCATTCACACCAATAGAAGTTATGTGTGATTTTAATCTGCAGGAAATACCAAAGAAACAATAAGGCTGCTAGATGAAAGTACCAACAAGCCTGTCTTAACCTTTATCGTATGTACATTTCTCTCAGGAAAAATCGGGACACCAGCAATTGAGAATTAATTAATTTTTTTTGGGTGTAAATAAAGCTTTTAGGAAACGTATTTACATTACAACAGGATGAATTGCTTCAAGGTTTAAACAGAAACATAAATAGAGGGAAAAAAAGCTTTATACATAGAATAGTAAAATGCATCATAATTTCGATGACGGTGCGGTGTATCCTTTCATGATGAGAAAATAAAATAAACCAGGAAATATCCTCGCAAAAATTGTAGTAATACGAAGGACAACGGCTTTATTTAAAAATATATATTTAGCTTATTTCATCTTTGTTAGAACATATTGTAGATTTTTAACAATATTATTTGGAGAAAATAATTCTAATCCCTTAATCTAAAAGCATTATAATATTCCACAAATTATTATTGCTATTTGCTACCTACAGAGAATACAGAATTTTAAACAGATTTTATCAGAAAAATGAAAGAATTATTTTAGGTTTCAAAATTAAAATTAGTGACTACTATACCTATTGCTACTTATTAATCATTTTCTTGTGGAGTTCAACAAATTAAGTTGATGTTTTACAAACTCGTGTTGCAATTATTAATGAACTCGTGTTGGAAAAGAAGAACATTAACAATTATTTACAATATTGTTGCATTTATATACATAAGAAACATTGTAAGAAAGCATATTCGTTCGCAAGCAAGTTCGTCAATTTCAGTTAGCGCTAAAATATTTTTGAATTTGATACTTCTAATACTTTCTCATTACTATTGCCTGGAGCTTGTGCTACATAAAAGCAGTTTGTAAACAGACCAAGTGTTGGCCATATTTCAAGAAAATAGAACAACGACATTGGATTACACAGGCCATAGCTAAAATATATTTCTTGAATATACAATAAACGAAGGGTTAATGATATAAATAATATCTTTGTGAACGTAATTGGTTTAAGAATTTTGTAAATAACCTTTTAAAACTATTTTTCGTAATTTTTTAATACATAGAAGAAAACTTTATAGTAGTACAATATTTAAGAATAAATAATACTAAACAACAATAATAGTATAATCAATAAATCAATGAAAATCACATATTTCCGAAACTAACGAGACTGATTGATATATTGTCTATTGCTGAAGTAATACTTGCGAGCATAAATCGAACTAAGTAACTAATACCAAAGCAGCACTAACTAGTAATATAATTTTAAAATTCGATCTCCATATGTTTTCTTAAAAAAGAATTATTTCTACATAATATCAAAAAGTTAAATACATATATATTTCCAAATAAAGCCGCCTATTAAGGTACCTTTTTGTTAGATATTGTTTTGCATGAGTGTTTCCTTATTCGGTATTTCTAAAAGAAACGTCGCCAATGAAGCTCCAATGTGTTTATTCAATGTATAAACCCTTTTCTCTCTAGACATTTATAGGTTTGTTCGAACATGCAGTTCGCGAACGGTTCACGATCATGTGAACCAATCAGAAAACGCATTCCAGTTCCCAAGAACCCCAATCTGTTCTCTGATTGGTTCAGGTGATCACGAATCATTCGCGAAATGCATGTTTGAAAAGCTCTTATGCAGGGTGATTCTCAATATATGCGACAAACTTTAAGAGCTGATTCCTGAGGCTATTTTGATCATAAAAGTTCATATGAGTATATATCCAAAACGGTTTGGTTTTAAAGTTATTGAATGTTTAATAATAAATTATGAACTATGACTAACACGATATAATATCACAGCTGGTTCTTCCAAAACTATTGTGTTGAGAGGGAATTGTTTATCTGTCAATAGTTGTCAGAGTATTCATTCAGTTTATTGCCAGTTTCTGTTTTCTAAAATGAATTACACGAATGCTGAGATGTATGATATGCATTTCGCTTACGGTCTTGCCAATGGAAATTCGCATGCCGTTAGACGTCTTTATGAAGAACGATACCTGAACCGTATCATCCCGCATCATTCAATATTTGCCCGTCTTCACCAACGTCTTAGTCAAACAGGAAATTTAAAAAAAACGGACGACTGATAACGGGCACCCATCTATAGTGAGAACTCCACAAGTTGAAGAAATGGTACTAAATGAAATTGAGGAACATCCTACTACAAGCACCAGAAAAATTGCGTTTGCTCTAAACATTAGTCAGGCCACAGTTTGGAGAATATTGAAAGATCAACTATTGTATCCATATCACATTCAACGGGTGCAGGCACTTTTGCCGGCAGATTTTCCGCAAAGAGTGGCTTTTTGTCAATGGATGCAACACCTAACTATTTGGCTCAAATATTCTTCACGGACGAGGCTACTTTCTCTAGAAACCCGAATACTAATTTTCATAATAATCACATATGGGTCGAAGAAAATCCGCGCGAACTAGTGAATGCCTGTCATCAACATCAATTCTCTGTCAATGTGTGGGCCGGAATTGTTGGAGATCACTTGATAGGTCCACATTTTTTACCGATGTGGTTAAATGGCGAGGTATACCGCAATTTTTTGAAGAGGAGCTACCCCTACTGCTGGAAGAAGTTCCGTTGCAATTAAGATTACAAATGTATTTTATGCATGACTGTGCTCCAGCGCATCTTAGTTTAGTTGCTCGCGAGTTTTTAGACAATACGTATCCAGATCGGTGGATAGGACGAGGAGGTCCACAGCCGTGGCGTCCTTGGTATCCAGACTTAAATTCTTTGGACTTTTTTCTCTGGGGTCACCTTAAATCATTAGTTTATACGACTCCCATTGAAAGTGTCGATGAACTGAGAAATCGTACTACCGAATCTTTTCAAACAATTCGAAATACCCCTGGTAGTTTAGAACGGACTCGCCAGTCAATACGACGGAGGATAGAACCTTGTATTGCAGTTGGGGGCGGCCATTTTCAACAGTTAGTATAAGTTAATTTTGTTTTACTAATTATTTTGTTAATTTATAATCAAAACATTAATTATGTTAACTTACTATTAAACATTGTACAACTTTAGAACTAAGCGATTTTGGACATACGTTCATATGAACTTTTATGATCAAAATAACCTCAGGAATCAGCGCTTAAAGTTTGTCGCATATATTGGGGTGATTCTCAATATATGCGTGTATATCTGTTTAAAGCTGCATTTACACCTAACAAATTTTAAAATTCTCGATTGCTGGTGTCCCGATTTTTCCTGCGAGAAGTGTACATCTTATCATGTTGCGAATCTCAGTTTTATAGCAATGGAAAAGTGCATGGTAAAACGTTAGTTAATACAGTGTAACTTATAAGACGTGTTTCCTTGCATTGCACTAGTTCCCACTAATGGCAGTGCAAGTGCGGAATATAGGGTTTTTGAATGTTGAAATAAATACTGGTTTAAAGAGAAAGATGCACACTAATGATGTATGCAAATCGACAATACAAGTGGTTAGTGGCGTAAGGAAATTTTTTAGGTGTAGAAATTTAGTTTGTAATAGTTTCCCCAGTGACCAACTATATTTATTTCATATTTTATAAATATTTAAAAAATATTAAATCTTTCTTGAATATTAGTTATATTAATATAATATGCATAAATATATTATAGAAAATATATTAGGAAAATTTAAAAAATAATATGTTACGTAGCATTAATAATTTTATTGCAAATGTTTCTCAATATATTTTTCATAACTCTGCAAGAATATTTTGCTTTGTATTTCTGTAAATATTTATTTCATATGAAAAAAAGATTGAATTTTTGCTTTTGTACATTTGGTGCGTAGGACGAATAATATAAAATGGGTAAAATATGCATACATATTAAGTAGGTATGTACCTATTTAAAATGATAGTTTAAAGATTAAATTTGATAATATATATCTAATATATTTAATTAGTATCTAAGTTGAGCGTTGTAACTTTTCTATTAATACATCTGCGTTTTGTATTATATTATTTTAATATTTGTAAGTTGCGAACGTCAACACAAACCTCTATTCATTACGGTGCCGGTGTATATGATTTAGTATGTTTATGCGTCTATGGATTAGGTACATAGAATGCATACGCGCACGTGCGTATCATCAACCTTTTCATTCGTTTGCCGTTACATGTTATAGTTATAATAGTATACGATTAGGGCAGATTAGGGTTAACTGTGTAATTAATTGTTGGGGGTGTGTTTTATGTTGTGTGGTGACTACGAGGTAAGCAAAACTTTGAACATGTCATGGCATTTATAAGATAATTGGAATGCTCAATATCGCTATGTACAGAAATCGTTTAATAATATAATTGTAGGAATTTTATGCATCATATATGTACTGCATCTACCAGATAAATTGCTAGTTGATTTGCTTAAGAGATTCATCTCGGTAGATAAGCGTCATAACCTCAAATAGAGGCTAAAATACGTTGTGTCGTATTATTGTTTGTACGTAGAATGTTTTCAAATATTATGAAATAAAGTAAAAATAAGTATCGTAAGTATTAGAATGTAGCTACCACTCCAATTATTGTAAATGCTCCAAATGTATTAGTAGTGTTGATAATGTTGTACGATGTTTTATTCATGGTATGATCTAATAAATTGGCATTGTTTAGAGCCCACAAGGAAACGCCATGAGAGCGCCACTACCGAAGATATGAAAAAGGCCATAGGGTTGTACCTGGCACGAGCCAAGGTTAGACTTAAAAATGAGTATTTTTCATTTTTATTGGCTTATTCAAATAAAATGATAATAAATACGTTTGCTTTTGATTTAGAACACTTCAATTAAAAAATAGTGATTAATTTGATAAACCTTCAGTATGCCTTAAAAGATGCCAGAATTATTGATTATGAACTTGTATGGTGAGTGTGAAGAAAACAAGTTCTTGCTTTTAGACAACTCTATGTATGTTTCAGCTTTCGTTATCGACGTTATACATTCTAAATAACCAAGAACAATTTTAGTTCATTTTGACAAATTAAATAGATTGCATAAAAAAAATTTCAATTTTCATTTAAATAATATTTTACAAATATTTTAGAAAAAATATTGCGCTTACATTAATTTAAAATATGGAATAAATATTTTAATTGAATATTTATCTATATTAGAAAAAATATGAAAAATATATTCAAAAACCTCTTACGAAAAATATTTATAAAATATATTTTTAAAAATATCTATGTAATATTTCTGGTTGTTAGGGTTGGCATTGCCCGAGGTAACTGCCAGATTGTTATAAATCTCAAATTTTTAAATTTGAAGAGTTTTGTTAGGCAGGAACATTTCTAACGTGTTAGTTACATAGAAAATCCTGTATAATTTAGAAAATCTTATTAGCTTTACAAACTCTCTAATGATAATCTTAATCTATTTGACACGCCTGCTAGTAATCTTACACTGTCGATATCCTAGCGAATTTCCCAAGTATTTCCGACGATAACTCGTTTCCCAAGTCGCTCATTATAAAATACATATAAAAGGAACCCGACGTAGTTCACCGCGTCTCCAGTGGCACGCTATTGGACGCGACCGGAACTCGATTCGCTCGATCGCGTCGCGAAGCATACCTACTTTTATGGGATTTGTTACGGGAGTAACTTCGGAACTCTCCCCTTTCACTAAATCCGAAAGTGTATCTCGGAAGTTGTAAAAATAGATTTGTCGGGGTTGCTGAAAAAGTGCCTTAAATCTATTAAAGGACGATCATCTGCAGCGCCACCGAAAATCCCGCCCTGCACCCGTGGAACCCGGTGTCGGGTGTATGTAGGAAACGGTTCGGGCTGTTTGCGGTAATGGATTGAAGGTCGTTGACCAAAACCGGGGTTACGTGAAAGCGATTTTATGTGTATAGCAGGGAGATGGGAATTTATTTCGTACACACAAAGTGTATGTCGATGCAACGAGGTATTTTTCTATCATCGGATGGACGTTCCCTTTGTACGTGCACCAATTTATCTTAATTTAAAATTTAAACCTAGTAGCTCCTTACACTGACTTACAGCTTAAGACCTACATAGAACAATACTATTGTATATGTAAGTAGTCAGCTACACACAATTATTATCATGTGCCAAAGGGGTAAGACTACGCGGTGGCCTAACCAGCCTCATTCATTTCTATCTAACGGGTAGGTCTTTTTCCGTCAGAGTGGGGGAGTGTTATTCCACTTTTCGCCCCGCTTTAACGGGTGTTCCGCAGGGCTCTCTGCTGGGCGCGGAGCTATTTCTTATTTACATGTATTGTAAGAATACGAAATTCCATCCTGTATAATACAAAGTATTTAATTCATTTCACGTAGATGATAAGTAAGGTTGTTGAATTCGCTGAAGCAGCGTCTATTGCATGTTACAAATGCTGATCAGCGGTTCCCACGTTACTCTCAAGAAGGGTGTTTGAAGGACAGAAAAATAACGCCTTCGGTCATACTTGCGCCCTCCTGTAAAGAGAAGCGTAACTAGTTATCGGTGCGAAATGACCTCACAACCAAAGTTTATAAAAACCCTTAACATTGCTGTTCTCAATGAATTGGTTCGTGGATTTCGTTTCAGCTAAAGTAAAAGCACGCGTCTCCATTTCGTTCGGGCGTTTCTAAATCTTAAAATATAAAACTTCTCTTCTTAAAATTTCGCAAACAAAATAAGCCTAAAAATTCGAGAACAGGAAGCAAAAGCTTTCCTGGAGAGGTGTTTAGTGATTTTGTGTTAAATTCGTTTAAATTTCCCCTATTTCTTGGCTTAAATTTTTGTGAGTGTTGTGTAAGTTTTTGTGCCCTGTAATTTGGATTACGAGAAGAATTAATTACCCACATCGGCCGGTAAGATGTTCAAAATTCCTGCTTAAAACTAACCAAAGCAATACGTAAGAACCGTAACTCGTTTGCTCTCTCTCTCTCTCCCTTAATAAATAAATAATTTGTAAGTGAGAATTACTAGAATTTATGTTAATCAACAATATCAAGAAAAGCTTAAAAATTCATTTAAAAAGTTAAGTTTCGTTTTGTCTTCTGCTTGTTATTTTATTAAATTTGTAGATTGTTAGTTTAACTTAATTGTCACAAAATTTATTCAATATATTAGTGTAAAAAGTCAACATTCTATTATTTCACCATACCAAACTCGAAAGAAGTTTATTTGGTACCCATAGTAAGGGGTTGGAGAGGTAGTTATCATCGGTAAGAGAAAGCCGACGAGGCTTTTCTTTAGACTAACTACCGGCCCTACTTCGACTGACGGAGGAAAACACCGTTGGGAAACATCTTTGGCTAAAAATTACTAAAACAATTCGCTACCGAACAAAAAGTTTGTTTCTCAGCGGTGGCTCGCTGGTCAAAAGAGCAGGAGGGGTTGTCTGTGAGACGGAATTTGGCTTTGTCTTATTTGAATTTGGGCTGGCCATCCCCAAAAGTTTCCAGACAAGAAAACCCGTTCCGTTACAGTATGATAACCCCAAGCATCCAGCTGCCAGCTTAGGGATTTCCGCTGACTTGCCGCAATGAAAACATCTTGATGAGACGAACACAGACTGCTATCGACGTAATCGTCGACTGGGCAGAGCGCTGGAGGCTCTGGATTAATCCCGGAAAAACAGTGGCCGTACGCTTCACTAGAAGCTTCACTCACGCTTCACTAGACAGTTCCCGACTCTTGGTTCAATATTGAAGGGGAAATCATCCCCTGGGCCAAAGAGCTTAAATATCTGGGGCTCGCCCTGGATCAAGGTCTAGCCTTTCTCCAGCATGTATCGGGTCTGAAGACCAAATCCCAGGTGGCAAGAAATAACCTCCCTCATTACGATAGCCAAAGTTTCAATGCCTTGGAGGTCCTCCAAGATCGTGTCCGAAGGCAGGTAGTGGGGGCCCCATGGATGGTCCGAAATGACGATTTTCATTGTTTTTAAAAATTAAGAAATTAAGAAAAGGTGGCGTTGCTTTCAAAAGTTAACTGGCATTTTGAAAACAATTTTTATATGTCAAGTTTTTGGCAGCAGTTTGGAAGTTTTGTAGATTTTCAGAATCTATTTTTCATCAATCAATCAAAAACAAGATTTTCTCAAGATTGATATAAATCTCCGGTTTAAAAAACAAATATGGCAGATGTGGTAAACATTTTGACGGGAAACCATGGTAAGAGACCTAAATTTGACTCCAAACACAAGGCAAGCGGTTTACCATGCATTACTTGAATTGAGCGACAATAATAAACTGAAGCAAGGCTCATTCAAGGCGACAGCCAATAAATTCAAAATTTCTGTGCAAGCCGAATTTGGCATCAAGTACGAAAATCATTAGCCGATGGTGCTGAAGTAGCAGATGTCAAGTCACGTAAGAAAGGACGCGTTGGTCGAAAACCAAAAAGCTTCGACCCAGAGCTAATATAGCCACTACCACTCACTTATCAAAATCTATAGTTCATAATAAAGTAAAGTCAGGAAAATTACGGCGACACTCAAATGCAGTTAAACCTTATCTCACAGACGCCAATAAAACTGAAAGACTCAAATATTGTTTGTCAATGCTGAAGCCTAAAAGTTTAAATGTTCAAGCACCCGAATTCATCGACATGTATGATTGGATTCATGTGGACGAAAAATGGTTTTACATTAGCAAAACAACTAACACCTACTACCTTGTAGAAGACGAAGAAGAACTGTTCAGGACCTGTAAAAGTAAACGTTCCCTCATAAAGGTGATGTTTTTAGCCGCTGTTGCTCGTCCACGTTGGAATCATACCGAAAATAAGAATTTCGATGGAAAACTTGGTATTCATTCATTCATTCATTCATTCAAGTTAGGGTGGGCACTTGAGCTAGGTGCTCATTGTACCATCCCTATTGATTCTCTTATTTCCACTCGAGCAGCTTGGTGTTCTCTATAAACTCCAGTATCTTGCCCAGTGGAAACTTGAGTGCCTTCGAGGGCTCCAATAGATCTTTCCCGAAATATTTCTGCCGAGTACCTTCAGCTCCTCACATGTGCAGATTACAAGTGAACTCATTTCCTCCTGTTTCGCATCTTCTACACCACGGTTCGCTTACCCGGCCTGTGTTGCATAGATGCTTTTTCAGAGGACAGTGTCCAGTTACCAACCCAGTAATGATTTTAACTTCTTTCTTACTGCACTTGAGTAGGTTATTAGAGAAACTACCATCCCCATCCCCTATCAGCGTTTTGGTATGGAGTTGAACTTTAGTCGACCTCCATTTCTTTGTACTTTCTTTATCTAACCAGGTCCAGATCTCCCTCCTTGCGAAATCCTTAGTAATCCCACATACGGGCTCTGGACCCATGAAGTGTCTCTTAGAGTCCTCCTTGGCTAGTTCATCGGCTATTACGTTGCCCTTTATCTCCTCATGTCCCGGCACCCAAATCAGAGACACCGTATAGTCTCGTGCCAGTGCATTGAGGGATTGCAGTCTCTAATTAATTTTGACCTAGTTTAGGGGTTCGAGACTGCCTTAATGACAGCCTGGCTGTCAGTCATTATATTAATTGTCCTCCTCATGTAGCCCCCTTTTGCAATCATTTCTGCACAGGCTGCAAGGGCAAATACCTCTGCCTGGAAGACCGTTGTATGTTTCCCCAGGCTTATGGATATCCTTTGATTAAGACTGGGCCCACAAATACCGGCTCCTGTCTCCTGGCTGGATTTGGATCCATCCGTGCACCAGTTTTCGTTAGCAGTGATATTACTACGTGCCTGGTCTCTGTTCGGTATGGAGATTTTCACCTTTTCAGTGAAGATAATTTCGGGTGCCATGCCGTCCGTGGGCATTTGTAGCAATGGCCCGTCCAGCAAGGTGCCCGTAGTATAAGTGTGCCCTCCCACCCTGAAGTTAGGATGCCACAAGTTGTTGGCTTTCAGTCTAAGGATCGCATTCATTGCCTCCGCTCTCACAGGGAGTTCCAGCGAGGGGAGGCCCACAATGGTCTCCAAAGAGGCGGTCCCTGTACTGTTAGTTGTACCAGTGATACCCAGCAATGCCTGTCTCTGCACAGCGCTTAGCAGCTTCGCTGCGGAGGACACTTTGGTACCATTTGGTATTTGGCCATTTGTTTTTTCAGAACCTGCTAAACGGAGCAGTAAAAATCGCGCAGCCGGAACGATTGAAACGAGAATGATTACTAATGTTACTAGAGAAGAGTACAAACATATGATTATTGAAAAGTTATTACCCGCCATTCAACAAAAATGGCCAAGAAGCACTTCACGCAAAACAATTTTGCATTTCAACAAGATAACGCTAAACCATAAATTCCTCCTGATGACATTGAGTTTAATGAAGCTGCGAATAGAACTATATTTGAAATCAGAATAATATGCCAGCCACCTAATAGTCCCGACACCAATGTCTTGTAGATTAGGCTTTTTCAATGCAATCCAGTCATTGCAGCAACAAATGGCTTGCAAAACTGTAGATGAATGGATCCGTGCTGTTGAAAACGTTTTTTCCGCATTAAATCCTGATACTTTAAATAAGATTTTCCTTACTCACCAGCAGTGCATGGTAGAAATTATGAAAATAAATGGTGGTAACAACTATAAAGTGCCTCATATCAGAAAAGACCATTTACAAAAACTTGGTAGGCTTCCAGTTTCCATAAATTTCGATTTTGAGCTTTATCAACATGTAAAGATATTATTAATTAAGTTTAAATAACTCAAATTATTCCTAAAAGTTTGTCAGTAACAATATCTAAAACTTAACTACGTTTCAATAAAATACAAGTTTAAAAGAAATCGGACACTTATTTCTGGACGGAGGGAGTATAAAACAATAAGCAAAGCAGCTACTGGCAACTATTATATGCCCCCGAATGGAGTTGACAGTAGGTATGATGGACAAAAAATTTTTGAATTTAGATTTAATAGTTGGGTCCTGCTTGGTTTGAAACTTGTTTGCCATCGATTATTTAAAATCTAGTAGGCCTTTACAGCTGAGTCCAAACTGTTTTTGTTTCCGGTAAAGTACTTTTCCTGTTTTGGCAATATCCCAAAATGTTGTTAAGAAATCTTGACGGCATTACAAGTTTTCTGTTTTGGCAATATCCCAAAATGTTATTAAGAAATATTGACAGCATGAAAATCTTGAGTCATCGGCCTACTTTGATAAAATCGATTTTTTGTCAATTTCGTTTCAGATAAAGTACTCTTTCTGTTCACAGTACACCAATACAAAGTAAGGAAAATTGTTAAAGTTGAGAAGTTGTACAAATTTTTAGTTTGTTAGAAGACCAAGTTTGGGCCAAATTTCAAGAATGAAGTTTGGAATAGTCGTTTTTGTCGTCATCATCATTAAAATAAATGTGTAGGTATATAATTAACAAATAGATATGCGATAGATATTAATAAAAACAAATAAACAAAATTAAAGTGTGTTGTCCTGTGATAACTTTGCTGCATACATTCCAAACTTCATTAAAGAAAATATAAAAATCAATATCAATTTAAATATATTTGTTGTAGGTATAAGCATACTATAATATCTTAGCAAAACTTTATTATAAAGTTTATTATTATTTCCAAAACGTAAACATATCCATCCACGCTACACGATCACGAAAGAGCGCCCAACTTATAACTTTACTTACTAATCCCCCAAGATTAGTCTGCATGAATCGTATAATTGTACACGCTTGTATACACGCACAAACATTCGTATATCCCGCTCTCAAAATTTTATGTTTAATTACGAGCAATTGTGTATCTGTCACGGGAGATTAGTATCCCCAAACTTAACATTGGCGACATTTATTGCGTGAATAATTGATCCGACGCACAATTAGTCAAATTTAATCGAACGCGGTCAATTTAAACGTATTTTCTGGCATTGACAGACCAATTATTCCACACAAACGCCAACCAATTTATGCTTGTATCGGGCGACAAGAGAAAAAGATGAGACGTGAAGGGATTATTTGGATACAATTTGTTTTCTTTTTTGGGTTTTTCGTATCCGAAATACCAATATGTACTTTGCACGGTACAAATTCGGATTAAATGATGTGTAATTGAGAAAAGTATTGATAAAATATCCGGGTAATATTTTACTGCAGTTTTTAATCAGACAAAGATATAATAGATCGATTTGCTTACCAAAACCAATCTCTCTGACAAAAAAGCGCGTTTATAAGCAAAACTTACGCTAATTTTATTAGGATAAACGATTAGAAAAGGCAAGAGATATTTCCAATAATTTCATATTTAATTTACAAAAATAGTTTACAAACAGAAGTGTTTCTTAATGCTCAGGTTGTGTTCAATAATAAAACAAAAGTGCATGCGATGACCAAAAGGGCACAGTTCGTCAGAAGCTGCGCATCCCAATGGTTTAACAAAACGTGCATATATGAGATCAGTACAATATTTCACCTTAGTCATGCTTTGGCTGTATGTATCATCACGAGACTCCGAACCCCTGTATTTTTGCGAAGGCGCAATGAACCAACATCAGTCAAGCCAACTATAAACGACATAGATCCGAACGACGTTTGAACATTATGCACAATAGTGCACCAAGTCATAGAGCAAAATGGTGGAGGCGCCGGCACTGTCTTGGTTAGGAGATTTTCCCGATTTGAATATGATAGAGTATGTATAAAGTGTTTTAGACAACGAGGGCGCCTTTGATAACACATCAACGCCCTCGATCAACCGATCTCTAATGGAACGGAACATTGACCACACGACTAGCAGATGGGTTGACTGCATGCTAAGAGGCAGAGTGGTTTCTGCTAATATGCTAGATAAAAATATCGCCATGAGGACCACTAGAGGGTGTCCTCAAGGGGGAGTACTGTCACCACTGCTGTGGAGCTTGGTCGTGGATGATCTTGTCAGATCATTAAACGACAAAGGAATATGGACGCAGGGGTACGCTGATGACATGGTCGTCGTAGGTTGGGGAAGTTCCCGGGCGTGGTGGCGGGCATCATGCGTAATACACTGCGGTGGAGGAATGTTGCCTTTCACAAGGACTCTCAGTTAATCCACAAAAAACAAAGTTGGTTGCCTTTACCAACATGAGAAAACTCAATGACCTAGGCGGCATTAGACTGTTTGGGCTGGAGTTACAATTAAGCAAGGAAGTAAAGTATCTGGGTGTTGCCCTCGATGCGAAACTGAGCTGGAAAAATCACTTAGTTAAAGCAACGACCAGGGCCACGCAACTATTCTAGCGCTGCAAGAGAGTTGCTGGCAAAACCTGGGGATTAAAGCCGAAGGTGATCCATTGGCTATATACTGCCGTGATAAGACCAGCGATAACATACGGGGCAGTAGTCTGGTGGAGGAGGACAGAAGTGTCCTCCGCAGCGAAGCTGCTAACCGCTGTCCAGAGACAGGCATTGCTGGGTATCACTGGTGCAACTAACAGTACAGGGACCGCCTCTTTGGAGACCATTGAGGGCCTCCCCCAGCTGGAACTCTATGTGAGAGCGGAGGCAATGAATGCGATCCTTAGACCGAAAGCCAACAACCTGTGGCATCCCAACTTCAGGGTGGGAGGGCACACTTATACTACGGGCACTTTGCTGGACGGGCCATTGCTACAAATGGCCACGGACAACATGGCACCCGAAATTATCTTCACTGAAAAGGTGAAAATCTCCATACCGAACAGAGACCAGGCACGTAGTAAGATCACTGCTAACGAAAACTGGTACGACGGTATTTGTGGGCCCAGTCCTAATCAAAGGATATCCATAAGCCTGGGGAAACATACAACGGTCTTCCAGGCAGAGGTATTCGCTCTTGCAGCCTGTGCAGAAATGATTGCAAAAGGGGGCTACATGAGGAGGAAAATTAATATAATGACTGACAGCCAGGGTGTCATTAACGCAGTCTCGAACCCCGTAACTAGGTCAACACTAGTTAGGGACTGCAAATAATCCCTCAATGCATTGGCACGAGACTACACGGTGTGTCTGATTTGGGTGCCGGGACATGAGGATATAAAGAGCAACGTAATAACCGATGAACTAGCCAAGGAGGGCTCTAAGAGATACTTCATGGGTCCAGAGCCCGTATGTGGGATTACTAAGGATTCCGCAAGGAGGGAGATCTGAACCTGGTTAGATAAAGAAAGTACAAAGAAATGGAGGTCGACTGAAGGTCAACTCCATACCAAAACGCTGATAGGGGATGGGGATGGTAGTTTCTCTGATAACCTACTCAGGCGCAGTAAGAAAGAAGTTAAAACCATTACTGGGTTGGTAACTGGACACTGTCATCTGAAAAAGCATCTGTACACCACATGACGTGTAAGCGAACCGTGGTGTAGAAGATGCGAACTACAGGAGGAAACGAGTTTACATGTAATTTGCACATGTGAGGAACTGAAGGAACTCAGGCAGAAATATTTCGGGAGAAATCTATTGGAGCCCTCGAAGGTCCTCAAGTTTCCACTGGGCAAGATACTGGGCTTTATAGAGAACACCAAGCTGCTCGAGTGGAAATAAGAGAATCAATAGGGATGGTAAAATGAGCACCTAGCTCAAGTGCCCGGACATCAAGTGCCCACCCTAACTTGAATGAATGAATGAATGAAAGTGTTTTAAAATATGCAACTATTCAAACAAAATAATAATAAAGAGCAATTAATAGTCAATACTGAAGATGCGTGGCACAATAATTTCAAAATTCGAATACATTATTCGAACTTATATCGACAGTATGCCGGCAAGGCCAAATTAAGTATTGAAGGCAAGATGTGATACCAATAATATTAATAAAACACTTGTTTGGAACCTTTTTAACACTTTAAGTATAATTTTTATAAATGTATAGTAATAATTACACGAATATGCAAGATTTTGTTGGTTTCAAACGAGTAGGTGATTCCTAAAATGGCTTTCGAAATTCCACATCATGCCAAGTTTTTCCAGAAATTTTGGAAATGTGAACATTTAAAAAATTGCTATAAAACAGCGCTTGTAGCGTTTGTAAATGTACTAAATACATATATAAGCAAAAATACATATATAGGTGGTAATAGAAATGCAACTATTTGCTGTTTAATCTGCGTGTTGTCACGCTTTCCGCCACTCACAAAGGCAAAAGAAACGTCAGAGAATAAGAGCTTTCCATTTACTTACTCCCTAGCTCAACTCACTTCAGTTTTGTGAGTTAAACTGTGAGCTACTCAGGATAAATTCAGTTAGCTAGGAGATTTCGCCATTCGTTGTGCGTAGCTCGTAGCTTAATTCACAAAAAAAGAAGTGAGTTTATCCAAACGCTAAATGGTGAACGCCAATGTTTTCTAGACGCAACAGTATGACTCATACATCGCGCCACTGCTATCTTTTTCTAATGGTCATGTGTCGCCATTTGGAGCAAGTGGTGTTAAAAGTAGCAGAAGGTGCTGCTCCCGTTAGATTGTTTTGTGACCTTTTGTGAAAAATACTTATTTTCTATACTTCGGCATTAAACTAGCAAATTAGGACATAGTTTGGATTTCTCACAACGACCGCTGTGCATGTGTGGAGGAGTTGAAGTACTGGATCAATGGGAAAAGGGCATTAAATCCATTCGGTGTACCCATAGTGTAAAAATCACAATGACGACTGCTACTTATGCACAATGAATAGCGTGGACAATACTAGAACCAGTAAGCGTAACATTGTGTATTCCAATATTCCATCTGCCATAAGATCATTGTTCCATAGTGAATCGTGCCATCCTCTTCCTATATGAAACTCCAAATAGACACCGATTCAAATAGTGATACAAGTGATGAGATGTAACAACCAGACAGCATGGAGGCTGAAACTCCTGTGCCATTTATCCACCGTTAACTAAATGATTTGGTTCGTGAACTGAATTTACCTAAAGGCATGCGGCAGAGCTTTTAAGATTACGACTTCCGAAAATGAATTTACTACGTCCTAATACCAGATTCTCCTGGTACATACACCGGCAAGCTGAACTGATTCTGTTTTTTGCTGAGAAAGGCGATTTGGTATATTATCTAGGCATTCGGGCAGTCATGAAATACTTCAAGATTAATTTAGGGCAGTGGAGGTTGTTCACAAATGGCAGTAAATCCAGTTTAAAATGCATTTTATTGCACAATGCCAACGTCCATCCAACCATTCCAGTAGCATATTCTATAACCTTGAAAGAGACATATGGGAACCTTAAATTACTGGAAAGTGCCCAATGTAGGTTATATGAATGGTCTCTGTGTGGAGATTTCAAGGTGATTGGAATATTGCTCGACCAACAAGAGGGTACACAAAATACCCTTACTTCTTGTGCGAGTGGGTCTCAAGAGTAAGGATGGAACATTGGGTTCGGCAGTAGTGGTCAGCCAGAAGTACATTCATACTTTGCCGAAAAACAGTGTTTTACGTATATAATGGCAGATATTTTTGCCAAAAAGGGTGCTGGAGAGCAATTTCAGGGACCAAAACCTGCCATTGGCATAACACCTACGGTAGTTAAACAGCAAATTAAATTCTGGGCAAACCAGAAAATGCTCTATTATTGGAACAACTGTCTTAGTTTGGTGCATGCGAAAGAGTGTATTACACCTAGTCATGCCAGAAGCAAGGAACTGGTAGAACTTGACAGCAAAAACGTCAAGGTGATTGTCTCTCTCTCTCTCTCTTTACAGGTCACTGTAAACTCAGAAAGCATCTACACAAAATCGGGCTCTCTGGTAAGGGTGAATACCGAGTGTGTTTAGAAGACAAGAAGACAGTTGAGCATTTTTTCTGCCACTGCCCTGCTACTACAAGAATCAGGCATGTAACCTTCGGAGAGGCGGACCCTACACTAGAAGACTTGAAAACAATCTCATTCAGCGAGATACTGAGTTACCTTAACTTGTTGGATAAAATAATATCCGCTCTATAACAGACCCTAGTGGTCACAGTCGACTAGACGATTAAGCGAACTAGACGGATACTATCACTTATTACTATTAACTAACTAACTAATTAACTAACTAATTAACTGACTAAATAACTACTTAACTAACTAACTAACTAATTACATATATAATGGCAGACAAAATATTCGAGAAAACGATGAGTGAGTGCTAATTGTGAGGATGCACTGCATTCAGAAACGTAGCACACCACATTTTGAGGGACACGAAAACTTGGAATTAAATCAATTTACGAGACATTTCGAAATCGTATGAAGGGCTTAGTTGCAATATGAGCGTCAAAGTTTACTTTTTTCATGTTCATATAAATTGCTTTTCTAGCAATCATTTTTCGGAAGGACATGGCGAACGCTTCCAGCATAATAATATGGAGAAGAGATACCAAGAAAAGTGGACTGTACATATGGTGGCCCTCTATTTGAAGGGAAGCCCAGTGGCGAGTGTTAGATACGTTTGTGTGTATTTATGTATATCTATTCCTTAAACAATCTGTCCGCCTTCTAGACAAAATTTTGAAACATCATCAACGTTCTCACATGGCAGGTACTCCGGTAAGAGCGGACTCAAACTGGTATACAGACGGCTCTAAAACGGACTATGACGTTGGCGCGGGAATATACCCTAAGAAGCTCTAAAAGGCTCTTACGGTAAGCTTCAGCAAAGACACGACTATGTTCCAAGCTGAGGTTGCTGTAATTCACCACTGTGTACGAGAAATACAAAAATGTACCGAGCCAGGTTAAAGCGTCGCTATCTTCTCTGACAATCAGGCTACACTTAAAGCGATTAGCTTCACAAACGTGGACTCTAAGCTGACTTGGAACTGTGTAAGCGCCCTAAATGAGGTGGGCCTCCAAAGGAAATTAATTGAGGCGGCGGACGAGATGGTCAGGCGATGTTCGTCAAGGTCATTCATTGGAGCGACCCCTCTTTCGGCACTACCAAATCGCAAATTAAAAAATCCATCAATGAATGGATACATAATCAGTCCAGAGAGGGGTGGCAAAAATCACCTGGAGAAAGACAGGCAAAACATTTCTTAAAGAAGCAGAGGCCTGAATTCACGAGAGATGTACTGAATAAAGACAGGAAGACTGTCAAAATGATTGTAGGTCTGCTCACTGGTCACTGTAGACTGAATAGGCATATGTATAACATAGACCTGGCAGATGATGCAACCTGCAGATACTGCCAAGAGAAGGAAGAAATACCAGTTCATGTACTGTGCCAAAGTGAAGGCCTGGCGAGGACAAGGTTTCTAGTATTCGGGGAGGAGAACGCCACAATTAAAAGGGCAAAATTAGAGAGCGTTCTCTAGGAAAAAAGGCGATCACAATATATCTGAAAAGGTCGTGGTGAAACAGGTCCATAGGCCACCCCAATCCTAATCTAATCTAATCTAATGTTCTCACATAGCAATGTCATTGTGATTAGCAATCTGGAAAGTTATTTTCGGAAGCTGCGCAAAAAATGCATTCCGGTACACCTATTAATTTTAAAACAACAAAAGAAGGTCGAACATTTGCAGATTTGTGTTATTGATTTGTTTTATTACACGGCAAAAATCGTAGGCAGCTGCAATTTGTGGCCAAAAATTGTAACTACGTGGGTCTAAAAATTTTATAAACGACAATTCACTTAATCAAGACCACCAGAACTTTTGTAGGTGGTCGCAATGCACCCGAAGCCCAATAAAATCGCTGTTGCCTTTAAAGAACACATAGAGTAAATCAATTTTCCGCCTGGATGCAGAAATTGCATTCCGTACAACCGATCTTAAGCGGGATTAGCCTGGGAATTACATCCGAACAGCTCCATACGTACGACCAAATTAAATTTGGAACAGTTCGACTTTTCACGCGCACAGTCCACGTAATCTTTCCTAGTTCTCGCGCCAGTGTGCCGGTCTGCGGGATTGTTTTGCGGCAATATGTATGTATATCGTGGAATCGAAGGAATCGACCGGCGGCAGTTGAGACTTTCGGCCGCGCCGCCAGTCCATATTAGATTGGTTCGCGTAAGCCGTTGCGCACTCCGTGAAAATAGATTGAACATCAGCGACGAAATCCTCCGAAAATCCCGACGAAATCCACAGCCAACGTCGACCGGCACATCTTCGCAACGGTCGAATTTATCTGTAGATTCGAAAACGTGCCGGCAAACAATGCGATTGCGGTTGTTTACTGGAAACAAACGTTAATAGATTTAAATGAGGTGGATCAGTGTAGTTCTCCTTTTTTCCGATTCGAGAAAGGATGGAGGATCTAAAGCCAAATTTGTTGAATTCTGAAGTTTTATTTGAGTTCTTGACTTTAGTTGTAGGGGAGCTTACTGCAGTATCAGTTAAACAAATCCATAAATATAAGCAATAATTCACCTTATCTTGTCCTTAGTTTATCAAATGTACCGAGATTGCGTTACACACTAAAAAATTAGATAATTTTCCTTGATAAAAATCATCTTTTTTTTTTTAAAACTCTTCGCACTGAGCGCACTGAGTAGGGATAAATGTACAGAAACTTACAGAGGCTTTACTGGCGGCCATGTCCTATTTGTACAGCCTTTTCGACTGGTAGAGCTATTTATATACAGGTGACGTATGTACTTTTTCTTAGAGGCCTTCTCAATTATGACTAATAAGTAGTTTCCAAAGGGATTCTGCGCTACATGTCTTGGAGGTTCTTTTGGCCTTTATTTTATTCACTATTTATTTCCACTTTCCAATTGCTTTTTGCTGTCTTCATTTCTCCTCATTGCTTTATATCTATCCACATTTATTTCTGTAAGTCTTTTTCCTTTGATGTCTTTTTTTCTTTCTCTTCATACAGTGTGAGTCTGTAATCTGGAATAAATTCAGTAAAGCGAAGACAGTATTTTTTCCGGAAATATGCTCAGACACGCCAATTAGTATTTTAAATTGCCCACTTTTTCATCTGAGAAAATTTTATACAGCGTGTCCCAAATTTGAGATATGGTGTCATCGACATTTTTTTAAATGGCAGCCCTAATTTTTTTATAACTATTCTTAAAGGGTATATCAAATTACACATGCGTACCAAATTTGCCGTCTTGTTGGAACCAGATGTTTCTATTCTGGACATCAGCTTCAAGCGTATCAGGGAATAGAGTACATAGCCAAATTCGGAACTAGTTCTTCTTGCAAGAATTCTAAATATCTCGCTCCATTGAGATTTTCTTGGAAGAAAATTGGTCCTATTACTCGATCACCAACAATGCCTGCCCAAACATTGACTTTTTCTGGATGTTGAGTAGGGCCTTCCCTCATCCATCGTGGGTTGTCGTCTGCCCAATAACGACAGTTTTGACGATTTACCTCACCGTTTAACATAAACGTTGATTCGTCAAAAAATAGAACGTTTCCTGTGTTTAGAACATTTCTGTCTAGTAGATCCATCATTTGTTCGCAAAACTGAAGTCTTCGATCCGGATCATCTTCGGTGAGTTCCTGGAGGATTGTCAATTTATAGGGATAAAATTTGTGCTCTTTAAGAGTTCTTGCCACTGAAGATTGGCTAATATCGAGGTCCCTACCTATCAGCCTACTGGAGATATAAGGCTTTTACTGAACAGAAAGAAGTACATTAAGTTTTACTTCTTCATTGAGCGCACTCTGACGATGATTATTTGTTTTCCTTAAATGCCCGTTTTCCCGAAACTGTTTTTCAATCTTGCTTACGGTACTTTAAAATATGGGTAGTAAATCAGGATCTTCTCTCTGAGTAAATGAGTAACTTCATTCTGTGTTCTTGTCCTATCTCCGTAGCCAATCGTCATTAAAATTTAAATTTTGTGGGTTTCAGTTAAATACGGCATTATGGTCGATTTTTCAACAAGTGTTTCTCACGAAACGACAAACTAATAAGTGTCCTCGCTCAATACGAGTCGAATACTAGCTTCACTTCTTACTTATTTTTATTACCTTGTTTTTTGACATTGTGATAAGAAGTCAACCTGGCTTGACAAAAAAAATAATAAACAAAAACCCTTTGACGTGCCATTTCTAAACTTCATAAAAATAAATTTGAATCAGATTTCTTCATTTTTCGAATTAGTTATTGTTAAATATCTTTTTAATGACAAGGAATAAAAACTTAAAATTTGGTACACATGTGTAATTTAATATACCCTTTAAGAATAGTTATAAAAACATTATGGCTGCCATTTAAAAAAATTGTCGATGACGTCATATCTCAAATTTGGGACACGCTGTATCAAATATTCTCAGACGAAAAAGTGGGCAATTTAAAATACTAATCGACGTGTCCGAGCATATTTCCGGAAAAAATACTATCTTCGCTTTACTGAATTTATTGCAGATTAAAGACTCACAATGTATATACTTCTTTAATAATCTAGCTGACCAAACAACTTAAAGTTGAATCAGAGTAATACGGAGAGTTATTTGAGGATTTCTAGTGACATGATATCCCTATAATGGAATTACAATAAATTCCAATAAAACTTTTTCGGTTTAAACCATTCGAACGTTAGTCAATACTTTTATTTTAATCTTAATAAAACTTTGCATTTCTGTGATGATGGATACTAGAGATTCCTCTTTTATATAAAATTTTTGTTTCAGGATTTTCGCTAGTTCGAGAGAACAAATTGGACGTGATCGATTAACTGAAGAGGAGAGAACTCAATTCCCAGAGCAGAAACCTTCCTAAAATAATCTATTATAAATTTGAAAGGTATGTGATAGATTACATGATAGGTTGAGCTTCTACTATAGATACTTTAAATTCAATTTTGAAAGTATAATAATGGTATCTGTGCTTAGTCATATTAAAAATTAAAATGGTAAATACTTGATTTTTTTATCAGATTTGGATTTTTTTTCTGAAGTACATTTTCATATATAGTATTGAATCCCAGAAGTTTTTGTAATGTTTATAGTTTTCGGGTAAATAACTATGAACATAAAAATAAAAAAGAATATTTTTTGCTAACTTATGTGACATATTCCTTTGGGTTCGTAGTAAGTTGTATTAGTTGCCAGAGGTGATTATCTGTAGCTTTTTAACGATCCTAGACGTCCCCAAGTAAGCCAAAAATATAAATAATTTCATATGTTGCCTTCTGAGGCAAACATTACACTTGGCGAGACCGCTTAACAGTATGAACAGATTATTAAAAATTTTCATGTTACATTGTCAAAGGATATACCCTTCTTCAAATATCTTCTCTGTGTATTTACATTCTGAGTAAAAACCTATATGTTCAAGGAAAACTGTTTTAAATAGGGGTGTCCCACAAGGTAACGTCTTACGGCCTTTCTCATTTATTATTTATTTTAATGCTATCTATGCTGACGGACTTGCCCTAAGTAATAATATCTTCCGTATGGTATACTATACTTGCTTACATTCTCACTTAAATTACAGTATTAACGTCTGGGGTGGTACGCAGTGGCGACTTACATCATGTTTTTTTTTTTGTGGTATAGAAACGAATATTAAGAGTTATGGTACAGCTTAATATAATATGAGTTGGTGCATGGGCTCGTTCTATATTGTGTGTTGGATTCTTTTGATCCGACGTTTCGGCAGAGTGTCTACTGCCGTCATCAGAGTATCTCTGATAGGGACAATAGTTTGTCTATTCTATTGTTGGATATGGAAATCTTTCAGATATAAATTGCCTATGCGTTTATAGTCATATAAGTCGTTATAATATAGTCGTATATTGGCTTCTTCGGGATAGGTATATTGTAAAAATTGTTTTACAAAGTAAAAACTTGATTTCCAAGTCGAAATTTCTGTTAAAAGGATATGTCGAAATCATGTGGTATGATCTTATTCACAAAAGGTTGCCTTCCACATGATGGACAATATTATTCTGTACCGTGGTAGTTCTTGCAAACTGAGATGCCCCGTTCTTGCCCATTACCACCAAACGGCGAGGAGGGAGGTCTGCGAGACATTCCATTACGCATTGTTGATGTGGGAATAGTCCTCACATTCGTTTATTCATTCATTCAAGTTAGGGTGGGCACTTGATGTCCGGGCACTTGACCTAGGTGCTCATTGTATCATCCCTATTGATTCTCTTATTTCCACTCGAGCAGCTTGGTGTTCTCTATAAAGCCCAGTATCTTGCCCAGTGGAAACTTGAGGACCTTCGAGGGCTCCAATAGATCTCTCCCGAAGTACTTCTGCCTAAGTACTTTAAGTTCCTCACAAGTGCAGATTACATGTAAACTCGTTTCCTCCTGTAGTTCGCATTTTCTACGCCACGGTTCGCTTACTCGGCCTGTGTTGTACAGATGTTTTTTCAGGGGACAGTGTCCAGTTACCAACCCAGTAATGGTCTTAACTTCTTTCTTACTGAGCCTGAGTAGGTTATCAGAGAAACTACCATCCCCATCCCCTATCAGCGTTTTGGTATGAAGTTGACCTTCAGCCGACCTCCATTTCTTTGTACTTTCTTTGTCTAACCAGGTCCAGATCTCCCTTCTCGCGGAATCCTTAGTGATCCCACATACGGGTTCTGGACCCATGAAATGTCTCTTAGAGCCCTTCTTGGCTAGTTCATCGGCTATTACGTTGCCCTTTATATCCTCATGTCCCGGCACCCAAATCAGAGGCACCGTGTTGTCTCGTGCTAGTGTATTGAGGGATAGTTTGCAGTCTCCAACTAGTTTTGACCTAGTTACTGGGTTCGAGACTGCCTTAATGACAGCCTGGCTGTCAGTTATTATATTAATTTTCCTCCTCATGCAGCCCCCTTTTGCAATCATTTTTGCACAGGCTGCAAGGGCGGATACCTCTGTCTGGAAGACCGTTGTATGTTTCCCCAGGCTTATAGATATCCTTTGATTAGGACTGGGCCCACAAATACCGGCTCCTGTGCCTTGGCTGGATTTGGATGCGTCCGTGAACCAGTTATCATTAGCAGCGATCTCACTGCGCGCCTGGTCTCTGTTCGGTATGGAGACTTTCACCTTTTCAGTGAAGATAATTTCGGGTGCTAGTCCTCACATATATTCTGGTATTCCTAAACAAGCAAGCCTCTGTATTTTGCTAAGTCCAGTTGTAGCAGTTTTCTGCTGCACCTTCGTTCACCATGCCAGAAATGCATAAGTGAACAAGAGTCTGATCACAGTGATGTCTGCCAAGTATATCATGTTATGTCTTTAAGCCCAATGTTTTTCCATGAGCTCTTCTAACCAACACAAGTGTCGTCTCTCTCCTGGTTTTATTCCTCAGAAGCTTCCGATTGCAAGTAAGCTTGGAGTCTAGGATGACACTAAGATATTTCACTTCCTCTGGCAGCTTTATTTCCTCACTTCGGAGTTTTAGAGGTCAAACACCATCTAAGTTCTTCTCTCTCGTAAATGCTATTGCGGTCGTTTTGGAGAGATACAGTTTCACTAGTAGCTCGCCCACGACTAGGTTCCACAGCAAAGAATACTTCCACCCTGCGGACATCCTCTTTCGACTCGAGACACCAATGTCTCTTCCATTATGGTTGTATAAATTGATCTTTAAGTATGCAGTCTATCCACCTGCAGCTTGCTTCATCTATCCCTTTCTTTGTCGATGCTTGGGAGATTCATGCTGTATCGAAATATTGTCGAATGCTACCTTTACGTCGAAAAATGTGGACAAGAGCAACACAAACGTTGTGTTTTGGTAACCTTCTTTGGTTTGCAGAGCATGCTCAGCCCTCTGTATGAGATGAGGCTATCTTTGTAGATTTTTCTGTTTGGTAAGCATATTGGTCTTGACGTAATGGCCGGTATCGTAATACATCGTTTCGTGTGTACCTATATACAGGGTATTCCACGTAACTGGTTCATTAAAAGTTTATGATGTTCTATTATTTACTTATATTTGAGATTTTGGTGCCAGTATCTGTTCGATTGGAACTATAAATGTAAAATACCTTCACCAAAATATCACTTCCGATTGACCGGAAGTGGATGTCAACTTTGTTATTTTAAATAGAATGATATAATTTTTTATTCATTTTTGGATTCTACAACTATAAATACGTCAGTTTTCATTAGCTATTCCTATAGCTACATGTTGCCGTTTTTGAGTTATTTAAGTTTTTCTTTTTTTTTAGTCATAATCATTGCATCATTGAGAAATTAATATCTCGATTAATACTGCAAGTAGAGACTCCAAATTTACTATGTTATGAATCTAGATATAACCCTAAGAAACGGTACGCACACTTTACATTCTAACATACAGGGTGTTCAAAACTGAGGAACAAAGTAACATATTTTCAAATGCCGAAAACTCTTTTTTTTTTAAATAGAACACCCTGTATTTTAATTCGGAATTAAGAAGTAAATATCATACCCTATTACTTTATATCAGCATTCCCTATACCTATCTTTAATAGATTTTGAGATATGAACGACTTTTTGTTAAACAGACTAAGTAGCCCTATTTTTGCGTGTTTGTAGCTGGCTCTGAATGGGATTAATGTCAAATTCATTGACTAACCAAAAGTGTTTATGTATACCATTGTAATTACACTTTCCTACAACGCAATATTAATAGAAATGACTATTCGAACAGACATTCTTGTATGGTTATTCAAAAATAATACATGAACTTGACGTGAATCCATTTTAGAGCCAGCTACAAACATTTAAAGATAGGGCTACTTAGTCTGTTTAACAAAAAGTCGCTCATATCTCAAAATCTATTAAAGATAGGTATAGGGAATGCTCATATAAAGCGATAGGGGATGATATTTACTTCCTAATTTCGAATTAAAATACAGGGTGTTCTATTTAAAAAAATAGAGTTTTCTGTATTTGAAAATATGTCACTTTGTTCCTCAGTTTTGAACACTTTATATGTTAGAATGTAAAGTGTGCTTACCGTTTCTTAAAGTTATATCTACATTCATAACATAGCAAATTTGGAGTCTCTACCTGCAGTATTAACCGAGATATTAATTTCTCAATGATGCAATGATTATGACTAAAAAAAAAGAAAAACGTAAATAACTCAAAAACGGCAACATGTAGCTATAGGAATAGTTAATGAAAACTGACGTATTTATAGTTGTAGAATCCAAAAATGAATAAAAAATTTTATTATTCTATTTAAAATAACAAAGTTGACATCCATTTCCGGTCAACCGGAAGTGATATTTTGGTTAAGGTATTTTGTATTTATAGTTCCAATCGAACAGATACTGGTGCCAAAATCTCAAATATAAGTAAATAATAGAACATCATAAACTTGTAATGAACCAGTTACGTGGAATACCCTGTATATATAACAGTTTTTTTAAGAGTCTTTAACGTAAATGACATCAGATTTATCGGTCTCACATAAGTATCCGCAACACCTTATATAATAGAAGCGCTTAAATAGCTCAATCTGTCTACACGTTTGGAGCTAATCTAGCGGTTCTAAATAAATTACGAATCGGTGGCCGCGTGTGAACAGAATATTCTTGTTAATGCGCCCCCCGGCATCGGTACATATCCGACACGTTCGTCGGGAATCCATATGTATCGTGTTGCACGACTTTCCCTAATTAAAGACTGTTCGTACGCGAACTGTTTAATTTCATTCGACTGCTCCTAATTGGTCTCGAGCGCTATTAGAATTAATATTAACGTCGAACATTTGCCATAGATTTTAGCCGGGGTAATTGCGCAGTAATGGCAGGTGAAATAGGAAACCTTTTCGAATCGAAAGAAAGGTATTTTATAAATAAATGCTGTGAAAAAAAAAGCTTTTACGTGTTCTCCATTAGTCCTGACTTTTTATCCGTTTTTCATACTCACCAAATACATGTTTACGCCATATTCATAGAATTTGTGTACCTAAATGACGATAATGATTCAGGTCAACGTCATGAATCATTATGATGTGTAATATAGATTCTGCTACTGTTCCCTCAGAAACTATACTATTACCGACGGTTCTTAATTGCTAACACACAAGTTACTTTAGTGTTCAGTTTAATTGTTTGCCCTCATCCACCCCTAGCTGTGCTTCCTCAGAACCCATCAGCCCGTTGTTTAATTTCAAGTTCGTAGCTGTATTCGCCTTTGACCCACTTCCTCAATACCTTGAATACATCGTAATTATTATCTGTCTAATGTATTTCAAAGTCACAGAATCTTTCGCCATATCTAAAAAGGTGCAAAGGGTGGAATGATCACAAACGTCACATTTGATGCCTCAATTTTAAAACATTTTTTAAGACAGAACTTTAGACTTTTTTTGCCTGGTATTCCTTTCATTTTTGCTTTGAATATTCGCTCAACTTATGGTAATTAGCGATGTTGATTTTATTATTTACCATTAAAGTCTTCTTTATCATTGGATATCTGCACTACATGGAACTTATATAACGTCAATGTTTCAACGAGATCATCGAAGGATTTAGACAGGGGGTATCTGACTAATAGGGGTATAAACCAATAATTATAAATAAAAATTATATTTGAATCGCTTTTTGCAGAAAGGTCGTAAGCCATGAAACTTGGTTTTGACAAAAATGAAAAAAACTGTTTCTAACTTTTATGACCTTTCAGTTACGTAGTTTCGTAGGACTAATTTAAATACCTAACCTATTATGTCGATATACGCCAAGTCAAAAACGTCAAGGTCCTTGTATACGTCTGGAATGAATTTTTGAAAAAAGGGACTTAAGCCCTTTCTGCATAAAAAAAGAAAAATTATTTAGAAAAAGTGTTTATTGCCGTAATAAAATAAGTTTACATTCTGTATTTCAGCTAAAAATGGTTAACACAATCAAAACACAATCCTACTTAATTATTATCATCGGTTGATGAAGTAATGGTGGGCCATGTTAATATGATGTTATTATAAAATTCTTGATAGGATTCCTCAACAAATTCGACATACTTTTTTATTCCATCGATCTTTCTGTTTAATAGGCACTTTTCCCAAAGTATAAGCACATTTTTCGGACAACGTAATATGTTTTCCAGCTTGATGCAAATCAAAATGTATGTTCTACCAGACCATCAATAAATTCCGCAACCTTTACACATCCAGGATGCTGAGAATCGTATGTAAATTGATGAAATTTGCTTATATTAAACTGCATCCTTTGGCTTCGCTCACATTTCTGTGTTTCTATAGAAATGGATTTTTTTTCATAGTAGTTCGGCCACCATGATTTAAAGTCCAATATTTCATTAGACAAACTTCTTTTACTTGAAACTTATGGCTTCTTGATACGGTTGCAATGATTTCTGTCAAATGATGGACTGTATAAATTCTGTCACGTTTCTTAAGTGCCCGTTTTATCATGGAAAAGTCTCTGTCACATGACAGAAACGAATGTCCTCTTATGGGAAAAAATTGCACGATTTTAGAATATCTTCTACTGTCAGTTATTAGCGCGTGATTTTTATTTTGACCCGAACAATTATCACTATAAAGATGAATTTCTTTTATCACGTCTGTAGCATTTCTATTGATATAGTCTAATAGGAAGGAGCATACTTCATCCGGTGTCTTTTTCGCTGTTCCTTCATGGTATAGGTAAATTGTGGCTTTATTTTGTTTTATATCGTGGATACAAAATACATTCGTCGTTAACTCATTGTTGTAGAAAACTTCTCCTACTGGCGTGATTGGAATTTGGATGTCCTGCATAAAATCAGAACAAAGAGAAAGAACGTGAGGTTCTCCATTTGTTGATTTCACCTCATCTGAAAGTCGCGTGTAAAATTGTTTGCTTCTTCTTTTATGAACTACTACTAACAGCTACTCGCTTAGCCGTGTCGTTTAACATACTGTCTTGTATTTTAATCCTGTATATTTCGCAAACCGAGCAGACATCAACTTGGGGTCTCCCGAATGAAAGCTTAACATTTTCTACAAAAAATATGTAGGAGATATTTTCATATGTCCGATATCGGGTTTTAAAAAGCTGATGTATTTTCTCGATGTTTAAATTGCTATCTAGGTAATAGAACTCTCCACTGGAATGATGGCTCTTTTTTTAGGGAACGATTCTACATGTTCCCTCATACATAACTTTGCTGCCTCAGGCGATGCATTTCCACTAACATTTCGTGCCCTCATGTCTTTTGGAGATTTTCCTTGGGCAGACAATTTTTTAATTCTTATAAGTCTTTTTTGTGTTACTCACAAAATTGACAGAAATGCTTCCAAACAAACTTCACATTTAACATCCCCAGTTTTCAGCATGTAGTATTTATAGGAGTAGGATCTTTCTTTGGGATTTTCTTTCCTAGGTCGTCGTTTCTGAATTTTCGAGACTTTAATCAAACCTTGTATGAACATATCTTGTTCATCTTTAATCTTTAAACCATAAAAACGTCTAAATATAGTGAGACGTTCTTGTTCCGTTACTTTGTTGAAACATTTTTTCTTACAACTAAAAGGATAGTCAATATGTTTTCGAATTTCGAATTTAAATAATTTAGGTAACCTCAAAACTTACCGGCAAGGTTGTCTCATCGTTTTAGGTGCGACCAGGTGCCCCTCATAATTAACATACTGCTGACTTGCCCTTCTCGCTTCCTTTATAACATTTCGTTGATAAATAATTCTCGGGTTTTGCTTTCCTTTTTCTTGGTTTATCACTAATTTTTTACTCAATTGAAGCACAAACAATGTGTTTATATATATATATATATATAGGAAAACTTAATTCAAATTCTTGGTATTCGTGACGATGAAGGTATTTCAAAAATGAAATAAAACTACATTTAACGTTTCGGCAATATATTGCCTTCCTCAGAAAACTAAAAACATAATTCTAAAAACCGAAAAAATTAAACTATTATAATTTCAGAAGTTACATTTTGTTAAAACATTATTACTATTTATTTTTTTTTTTTTTTTCTTTTTTTATTTCTATTATCAAATTTATGAACCATTTGTGAAATTATTAATTTACAATAAAGTTTCTAAACCTTTCGACTTGTGTTGTTGTTATAATTCGAAATTCGAATTCGAATTTCGAATTCGAATTATAACAACAACACAAGTCGAAAGGTTTAGAAACTTTATTGTAAATTAATAATTTCACAAATGGTTCATAAATTTGATAATAGAAATAAAAAAAGAAAAAAAAAAAAAATAAATAGTAATAATGTTTTAACAAAATGTAACTTCTGAAATTATAATAGTTTAATTTTTTCGGTTTTTAGAATTATGTTTTTAGTTTTCTGAGGAAGGCAATATATTGCCGAAACGTTAAATGTAGTTTTATTTCATTTTTGAAATACCTTCATCGTCACGAATACCAAGAATTTGAATTAAGTTTTCCTAGAATTTTTGGCGAAGAATATTAAATATCATTTACTATATAATATAATATATATATATATATATATATATATATATAGTATATATATATAGAACTAAAACTGCTAACAAATCAGCTGTTACTAATAGTTGCATTTAACTGAATGATGGCACTGGTGCCTGCATAGGAAACGCAGTTTTATGCAGAAAAGTTGCAAGTCACGGCTTATAACCTTTCTGCATAAAACTTATAAAATCCCAGCCTGCTAAGAACATAGCCCACATTGGGACTTGCATCCTTTTTGCATGAAACGGTGTAGTATGGCGTAAAACTCCGATTTACTGAAAAAAAAACTAATTTTGCCAAAATGTGACTTAAGCCCTTTCTGCATAAAGCAATTCATTTACGTTTTGCTGATTTTCTTTGAAATCTTAACCAATTGCTACCTTTTAGTAGTTAACAGTTTCTGTCAAGTTTGGTCAAAAAAAACCTACCCCTTCTTGGTGTTGCGATGTCCCAGAAAATACAATGTGTGTGCAATGAATAACATAAAAGCCTGTACACAGCGCGGGTATGAATAGACGTGTATGCCCTCTATAATACACACGAATAAAATCTGTTTAATATTATCAATTAAAGTTGTTTACTTTATTTCATTGATACTTATAATAAAGATTTATACACATAAATCTGAACTAGAATTCATCACCTGTTGGTCTAATGTATTTTCTTCCTTTACATACACGTTGGAAGAAATACCAACTGAATCTCAAAAAGCAACAAAAAAAACTCAATTAGTATTACCAAATTCCAGTTTGGATGTAATAATTCTATTTTGTTAGGAGACAGTCATTTGCTTCAACTATTCTCATACTTGTGTTAGAAAAAAACCCATTCATGCTTCCTTCGAGAACCGATAAAAAAAACTGACAGTTAATATCCACGTACATATCTACTACATAACGTAAATTGTTGTTCGTTGCGCGGTAACATTTTTAATAAAATAAAATAAACGTCGCCATAAAAATACGAGGTTTTCGTACGTTATTGCGAAGCGCTTGATATCAAATAGTCCATAAAAGACATCGCCATCAAAATGCAGTGTTCCGGAGTGGATTCAGCGAGAAATAACGACTTCATGAAAGAAGAAAAAGTAACATACGTATGTATTTTAAATATTTCCACCGCTATAACATGGTTCGGCTTTCTGGCCGTATTTTAGAGTGCTATAGATTATTTTGTTTGATTTTCGCAAAAGTTATAACATTGAATTGATGTAGTTTGTCCGAAGCGGATATAAAATTTTATATAGGGATGGGTAAAGTTCTGTTAAAGCTGTTTATTTTTGCAATTTTTTTTAGAGAATTATGGACTTTAAGATAACATAGGCTGATTTTGCACTGGATGGATCGTATTACGCCCTTTTTTAAAACAATTTTAGATTTCAATAACAATATGCAGATAATGTCATTAATAACCTACTGTGGTGGTTATTAATGGTGGTTAATGACTACGAATTTAACATTTGAACAACTAACTCTATAGATATATAGATCTTAGTTTGTTTCTAAGAAATTAAATTTGAACGCATTAAAATAAAATAGATTGCTTCTAATTCTAGTTCCACTTATATTTTCCTTCAACTCGATCTCACCATTGGGAATGACACTATTCAAAAATTAAATTCAATGAAAGTTCATTGCATACACTTTCCCTTTGACCTACAGTGGTACACCTACATGAATGAAATAAAATCTCGACTTTCGTCATCAGGGTTTGAATGTTAACATTTGAAAAATATGATCTATACTTCATTTACTATAACAGATGAGGTACGTCATTACTTGCAAATTCGATCCATGCAATACCATATTATTAAAATAACCAACTAACATATAACTTATTCATGTTCAATTAAAGATACTATGTTGGTGCCTACTGCTTTTTAAATTGCATGCTTGTCACATCTTCCCAATGTATTCCCACCAATTTAGTTATAGCTGTCAACTGTCAAAGGGTTTATATTCTGCATTTGCAGTTAAAGTGTGGGAATTTCGTTTTATACTTGGTATATATATATTTAATAATAAGTAGTTATTACAACTAAACCATACCGAAACCATTGTGTAAACAATCGAGGGAGTTAATAGTTTCGTTAATCGTGTATTTCGACGCAGAACGCGGCAACAACGGGCCATTACTCCCGTTAACTTTCGTGCGAGGAGTATAAAATCCATATATTCTTAATATTTTTTTTCATATTTTTTACAGTATTTCGTTTTTAGAGAGGAACGAGTGTTCATTCATTGTTGCAAACATAAGCAAAATTTCATCCATGAGTAAACAAGGAATTACATCCACTAACCCCAAAACGAAAATGCATACGAAATAAATGTTGTAAAAATCATTATCTCTACTCATTGTCAATGTGCTATTGGAAACACAATTTATGACATGTACGAAAAAATGGAGTATATAACAAATATTGTTGGCAGAAGTGGTTCTTTCACATGCATTTTTCAGAATAACGTAACACATTAAACATTTTGGACAATGTTCTTAAATAAAAAGGACTTTTCTATGGTTGAAACACATGTGTTGTGGTAGATATATTTTGTGTCTCAAAGAAAAGCGAAGTTTTGTTATACGAACGCTGGATGAAATGTGGCAGATCGGAGGATGCAATACAATTGTTATTTAAAGCGGATTGAATTAATTATATCTGGAAATTTGACGTACTTGGTTGTACAACATATTGGAAACGAAATTAGAAAGTAGTAAATCAGAGAGATTGTTTTGATAGAGAAGAACTTGCATACTAATCGTTACTGTGGATACTTTAAGTGATAATGTCCGATTAAATTTATTGTACTCACTTTGTGCTTTTTTGTTATTTTTTTCCACTGTATCATGATTAACATACTTTAAATCCTGATTTTCAAAAAGAATCATCACTAATATTCAACGGTAAATGTTATTTTTAAGAGTTTGTTTATTCACCTGCCAAAAGTGTTTGACAGTTAAATAACCTAACGGTTTGTTAACGGTAAAATTAATAATTAACAAAACATGTATATATCCAGAGTTATTGTTATACATAATATTACATTAGTAATTATGTTAAAATATTTTCCAACACAGAATCAACACGCGACATAAATGCATTGGTGTGGAGGATGTTTCATTACCACATGTTTGTGACAAAGGTATGAAGTTAGAGATTGAGAAACATATGAGGGACGACAACAAGAAAGTACTTAATGAACAAATTAACTGCCCCATAAAACACATCTTTACGTTCCTAAACAAGTAATTTCATTATAAAATTATACCCACTATATTTCTCAACTTAAATCTCTAACTCTAATCTATAATTCAATAATTTAAATGTCATTATAATACCCCACAAAATTTTTTTTATTTTACATTTATTGTTTCTACATGTTGTTGTTCTCCATAATATGTACGGCACTTTCGTGTCCTTGTTTATGTGTGTTTTTAGTTGTTATTTATATTTTTTCCCTTTTCTTACTACTTATAGGATGTGACTTACGTGCATTTGTACGCTAGAACCTTAATGGAAACACGTCTTCAGTCTCATTCCTTCGGGTTTTAGTAAACACTTATTTTAGTACACATTTAATATTATTATTTTGTTGTTGTTTAATGTGTTTCTTGTACTTTAATCATTTAGTTTAATGAATATCACGTAAGTAACTTTTTAATTTTATCTTTAATATACTTTGCCCGGTTGACTTAAGAAAATTCAAATTTACCTCTTGATATCACTTCCAAAAATTCATTTCAATATTTTAACATAATTATTAATAATGTAATGTTATGTGTAACAATAACTCTGGATATATACAGTACATGTTTTGTTAATTGTTAATTTTAATCAGAGATTGGCTCTGAAGATGGTAATATACCGAAACCGGTAAGCCGAAAATAAAAGGTTTTATTAAAATTGAGAAATAAAACACTGGGTTATTTTTTACCTTATTATTATCTCCTCAATTTGGACTTCGATATGAATTTATTATTAGTATTTATTTTAAACCGGAAGTGAGAAAAAGTAATAAAGATAAGTTAAATAATTGAAAAATTAATGTAAATCATACATTTCGAAAGTTATTACAAAATATTTATAAATAAAAAAGTTATGGGTAGGAACACTCAGCGTATACAAAACCTAATTGTTGAATATTACATTTTAGACCGCGCAAGGTGTTTTAGAAAGACCTTTTTCCTTTCCTAAAACTACCCCAGTGACCAACTATATTTATCTCATATTTTATAAATATTTAAAAAATATTAAATCTTTTCTTGAATATAGGTATATTAATATATAATGCATAAAATATATTATAGAAAATATATTAGGAAGACATTTAAAAAATATATATGTTATGTAGTATTAATAATTTTTTGTGCAAATGTTTCTCAATATATTTTTCATAACTCTGCAAGAATATTTTGTTTGTTTATTTCTGTAAATATTTATTTCATATAAAGAAAAAGATTGAAATTTTTGCTTTCGACCATTTGGTGCGTAGGATGAATAATATAAAATGGTAAAATATGATACATATTAAGTAGGTATGTACCTATTTAAAATGATAGTTTAAAGATTAAATTTGATAATATATATCTAATATGATTTAATTAGTATCTAAGTTTGAGCGCTGTAACTTTTCTATTAATATATCTGCGTTTTGTATTATATTATTTGATAATATTTGTAAGTTGCGAACGTCAACACAACACCTCTATTCATTACGGTGCCGGTGTTATATGATTTAGTATTGTTTATGCGTCAATGGATTAGGTACATAGAATGCATACGCGCACGTGCGTATCATCGACATTTTCATTCGTTTGTCCGTTACATGTTATAGTTTATAATAGTATACGATTAGGGCAGATTAGGGTTAACTGTGTAATTAATTGTTGCGGGGTGTGTTTTAGTTTTTGTGGTGACTACGAGGTAAGCAAAACTTTGAACATGTCATGGCATTTATAAGATAATTGGAATGCTCAATATCGCTATGTACAGAAATCGTTTAATAATATAATTGTAGGAATTTTATGCATCATATATGTACTGCATCTATCAGATAAATTGCTAGTTGATTTGCTTAAGAGATTCATCTCGGTAGATAAGCGTCATAATCTCAAATAGAGGTTAGAATACATTGTGTTGTTTTATTGTTTGTACGTAGAATGTTTTCAAATATTATGAAATAAAGTAAAAATAAGTATCGTAGTTAGAATGTAGCTACCACTCCAATTATTGTAAATGCTCCAAATGTATTAGTAGGTGTTGATAATGTTGTACGATGTTTTATTCATGTTTAGATCATTTATTCATGATCTAATACAATTGGCATTGTTTTAGAGGCCACAAGGAAACGCCATGAGAGCGCCACTACCGAAGATATGAAAAAAACCATAGGGTTGTACCTGGCACCAGCCAAGGCTTGACTTAAAAATGAGTATTCTTCACTTTTATTGGCTTATTCAAATAAAGTGATAATAAATACGTTTGTTGTTTATTTAGAACACTTCAATTAAAAAATAGTGATTAATTTAATAAACCTTCAGTATGCCTTAAAAGACGCCAGAATTATTGACTATTAACTTGTATGGTGACTGTGAAAAAACAAGTTCTTGCTTAAATAACCAAGAACAATTTTAGTTCATTTTGACATTTTAAATAGATTGCATAAAAAATCTCATTTTTCATATAAATATTTTACAAATATTTTAGAAAAAAATATAGCGCTTACATTAATTTTAAAATATGGAATAAATATTTTAATTGAATATTTTATCTATATTTAGAAAAAAATATGAAAAATATATTCAAAAACCTCTTACGAAAAATATTTATAAAATATATTTTTAAACATATCTATGTAATATTTCTATTTAAGTTTTTCTAAGTTACCAACTTAAGTAATCACCCTGTATAGTTTATAATACGGGGTGAATGCCCCGTCTCGTTAACTGTCTTTAGGAATTCTCTGCCAAAACTGCGCTTACTTTCAACTGAACAATAGCAATTTAATTTAAGGGATAGGCAACGGTACGGGAATTCGTACAAAGGCGTGCTTTTAATTCCACCGACTCACCTTCCGAGTCAGATTTAGATAAGTGCCCGCTCAAAACCGAGACGGATCGTACTCATTAAACGAGCAACAGAGATCGGAGGATAGAATTTATACGGGTAGAGCTGTCTACCTTATATTACATATATTACGTAATACTCACAAAGGACTGTTTGGTTTCTTCCACCAGCTTGTGCAGTATCGCTTTATCTTCCGTCCTCATAGCCTTCTTCAGCGTATCCAGCGTAATTTTGATAAGGCTAACGTGTGTCACGGTGCGTACGTGGAACACGCCCGGCAATTCTGCGAAACAAAAGTGCGTTCTAATTAGTTTCGACTTTAATGGGAGCGGTGAAAATTGAAGCATTCCTAATTGAAAAGTCGTCCGCTCATAAAATGCCGCTCTAATTAGTGCCGTTTTCGGCCGTTGCTTCCCATATTGTGAAGGCGAAATCACCCTTTCGGATTATGTTAATATTACCTTCGTACGTTTCTACCATTCTCTCTGGCCCTAAGTTATTACTACAATAAAAAGTAGATGTCACTGTCAAGTGTGCAACAAAGATTCGTGGGCAGTTGCTTATGGTTGGTTTAATCTTGCGCTTATTAAGAGGAGGTTTACATATATATATCGGAAAAGTCCAAAAACTTTGAGCTTTTTTTTCAGACAAAAGAAAAGATATACGAAATACGGCTTTTTGTTAATATACGAGGGGAGGTCCAAAAGTTCGTGGAATGGAGGGGATGGAATGCGGATAGGTGCGCTCGCTATGTGTCATTCTGATTGGGGACTCATCATTAGTATATAGGTTAAGCTGCAGCCCTATTGCGTCAGTCGTTTACGAATAGTTCCCTGCTAAACAAGTCAATCCGGAAGAAAACTGAAACTATGGAGAAAATTGCACACCGTGCTGTAATAAAATTCCTTACCAAGCAAGGAAAGAACGCTCAAACCATATTGAATGAAATGGAAACCGTTTATGGGAACAGTCCCTTAAATCAGTTTATAAGTGCAGGTCTTTTTAAACAGGGCCGGAGTCGATTGAAGACGACCCCCGCTCAGGACGGCCAGTTGAGGCCACACATCAAACATCGTCGAAAAAGTGGAAGAACTTGTACTGGAAGATACCCGTTTGAAGAAAAACAATTATCTGCATTAGTTGGAGTATCAGATACCACCATTTTGCGTATTCTACATGACCACCCTGGGTATGACAAAAGTCAGTGCAAGATGGGGTACCGAAATGCTCACGTCACTTCAGAAACAACAGCGCGCCGATGCGTCCGAACAATTTTTGGAGCTGTGTGGAGACGAACCTGCACACATTTTGGAGCGGATTGTTACCGGAGATGAAACATGGGTTCAGCACTTGAGACTGAGTCCAAACAGGAGTCCATGCAATGGCATAAAAAGGGGACACCACCGCCAAGAAATTCAAAGTGTCAGAATCGGCTGGAAAGTTGATGGCTACTGTTTTTTGGATTGTGAAGGATATTATTGATTGATTACAAAGAAAAAGGAAGGAGCATAACCGGAGAATATTACGCAGCGATATTAGGAAAATTAAAGGAGGCCATCAAGGAAAAACGTCGAGGAAAATTGACCAAGGGTGTGTTCCTCTTGCAAGACAATGCGCTGGTTCACAAGAGCAGAGTTGCAATGGCTGCCTCTGGCACAAGCATGGCTTTCAATCAATAGTCCATCCACCCTACAGTCCAGACCTGGCCCCTAGTGATTTTTATTTGTTCCCCAATTTAAAAAAAACACTTACGGGGAAGAAAATTTTCCGACGACAATGAGGTAAAGGAGGCAATTTTGGCCCATTTGAGGCGAAGATAAAAAATATTTTATGATGGTTTAGAAAAATTAATTCATAGATCTAATAAATGTATTGTGCTTAAGGGTGATTATATTGAAAAGGAAAAATAGATTTATTGTTTTATTTTATTTAAACCCTTTCATTCTTCGAACTTTTGGACCTGCTCTCGTATATCGTAGACCCCTCGTATATATATATAATCTTAGTCCTCTTCTACCCTAAGGTGTGAGGAAATTTTTGTTAATAACTATATTAAAATTTGAACATTAAAAAAATATATTTTTTTTTTTATGACAAGACCACTATAACGTTCGCTATTTGTATCTAGGTAGCAATGTGCACAGAAAACACAGTCAAACTGCGTAAACTCTAGCATACGCAAAAGTGATCTGAAATTGAAAATAAAAAGAAGAGTTAGAAATATATAAAATTTGTTGGAGGTTATACCAAAATTTAACCAAATAAGTCGAAAGCAAACAATGTGGCAGATACCTGGACTTTGATTTGATTATTTTCTGTTTCTTTTTTGTGTGTATGACTGGATATAAAAATGTGGAATATTGCAAATTTTAGTATATTATAGGTATAACCTCCAATAAAAACGGTTTACATTAAGAAAACAAAAGAATTAAGTAGATATATTGAACATTTGAAGAACTAGAACTTACGCAGATTTGAAAAATCATGTTTCTAGAAAAAACGCGTTCAAAGTTTCGCAGTAAAAATTTTTACAAATAGTTCAAGATACAGTTAGTCAGCTATTCCAGCGCCTGTACATTAATCCTGCTTCTTCTTCATACTTCTGCATTTGCAAAATTTGTTGCTTCCCTTTAGACAGCACAGCGAGTTTTGCACTCGCTGTGCTGTCCAAAGGGAAGGAACAAATTTTGCAGCGCTGGACACACTCTGCTCTGTCCGTTGTATGCGCTGACGATCAGAAATTGGCATCAAGTCCTACTGCAATTCCGACGATTATTATTTGTAATATAGAAAAG
This sequence comes from Protaetia brevitarsis, assembly GCA_004143645.1. Taxonomy (NCBI): domain Eukaryota; kingdom Metazoa; phylum Arthropoda; class Insecta; order Coleoptera; family Scarabaeidae; genus Protaetia; species Protaetia brevitarsis. The sequence goes on from RXPK01000247.1 coordinate 3,302,985, forward strand.
TAACCTTCATTGAATAAATTTGCGGCAATGTAGGTAGCAAGTTGAATTGTTTGTGAGTCGCAATGTAAATCTTTTGGAGCTAGTTTTACACACATGAATTAAACGGGTCGTTTCAGTTTTGACAATTTTTTCCAATGCATCTTTGCAATAAATCACAATAGAAAAAACTTCATAAATGGCTAATTTTTAAATTAGGCTAATAGCATCTTGATTTTTTTTTTGCAAAAAAGGGTCATGTTTAGATGAAGCAAGCTCAACCTTAGCTTCTGCAATGCGCCACTTACACAGGCTGTCTACACCTTTTGGACAATAAATGTATCGTGGATCCGCGTCGGTTGAATACTTATAATGAAATTTAGCCCAAATAGTTGCCCTCATGTTTGATGCAGAATCTAATTGCCAGTCCATAGTACACTATTGTTAAATTATCAATAACTTTGTCAGTCAGTTTACCAGCATCCTTTCCTCAAAGTCCACTCATTCTTTTTTGTACATCTTCAACGCATTCTCTTTTTTTTCTTGGACAGTAACATCTTCGTACGGCTAAAAATCACAAATTGCTTAAAAAGTTGTCTTGTCTCAGTCGCCTATCTGAAATCCTGCGAAAATTTCTTTTATGGCATCGCATCGACTTCCATTTTTCCTGTGCTACTCTAAAGATCCGTAGTGCGGTTACCTTTGCCATCATATTCTGCCGTACCTTGCTCTAGTTTCCTATTGGCGCAATTTTGACAAAGTGCTCATAGCAAGCAATATCTATAACTTTCTTTCTGTACTTTCTCTGCTTTCCAATTAAAGTAGCTCTATCAAATAACGATGAAAAACCTAGTTTTTTCCATGCGCCCTGTCCAGATACTGTATAGACGTAGTGGCTCATTTCCTGCTTTAATACTTTCTTCTTCTTCTTTCATGGCTTTCTTTTGAACTAATTCAAAAAGGGCTTTCGACGCAATATGAAAATTATCGGCAAAACCATAATAAATAGAGTTACTGGAGAACTACTCGAACACTTTTTTAAATAAATTGGCATCTTAATTAAAGGTTATCTATATTTTTTTCCAAATTTACACCAAACACTGAATTAGAAAAAGTAATCGCAGAAATATATAGTGCCACAAATACAGCCAAATGGTAAACCCTTTAGTAATTCTAGGAAATACGGTTCCACGAAACTGTATTTATTTGTTACCTTTAATGGCTTTTTTAAGAAATTTAGTGTAAGTGCATCTGCAATAAATTGATACATTTTATGGTAAGTAGTTTTCTAAAGCGTGGGAAAAGTGTGTTTTAAGTAACAGAAATATTGTTAGATCAGTTTCTTCAAATGTGTGTTTTATTTCGGATCTAATTGCTTCGTATTATTGTAATATAAATATACTAACAAACAATAAGTATAATATTTCGACCCGAGTAGCCCCGAGTCGAATATGGTATTGCATCTAATATGCTTCGTTTGTGTTCACTACACCCGCTCTTTTAATAAGCCGTAGCGGCTTAAAACAATGCGAATATTCCGAAACCGCTTTAACCACGTACTTTAGATATTTGGAACTTTCAAAAAATGCAAAAAACCAAAAATCGATTTTTCCAGTCAAATATATGTAAACCTCCCCTTAAAAGTTTTCTGCAGCGCTAAACTAAGCTGCAGTATAAGGCAAAAAAAGGTATCTGCCACACGCACAACATCGATCATGTCATTAGTCAAAACAAAACACACATAGATGTCAAATCAAATTGCAATAATTATGTGTTAAAAATTAATAATTTGTTACCTTAAGGTGTATCCAACGCAACAAACAGCGCAAAACATTCGCGAACATTTTGCAATAAACACTCAGCTCAGCGTGGAGAAGGTTTAAACTAATGTAACATTTTTATATGTTCTTATGTGTCGGTATTTAATATGACACACCAAGTTAAAGCACATCAGAAGACGTGGTGTCAGACAAAGAAGTAACTAAGAAATATCTCCCAAAATTTACCCATTGGGGTTTAGTATAGGTATGCAAAATATGCTGGTTTTAAAAAAAATATTTCAATGTTTGTGTTGAAGCCCAGACTGTAGGATTAATAACACTAGTCAACACTAGTCGTGCCACACGAACTTTGATAGCTAATACCATTGTTTATATACATACTAGTTAGACAACCTTATGGACAAAATAGTTAACGAATTTTTGAACATTTTGGACAAAAGCGGTAGATGGCGACACGCCGTTGATGTCCATCTCGATTTCAATAGTAGCGTTCTTTTAACAAGAAATCTCAGATAATCTCAACTCACTAGAGATATTTTGCTAAACACCCCGTTCTTTTTAAACGACTCACATTGAGATTTATCTGAGATTTTACCTCCCCCCTTACCGCTGGCGCACAACCTCGCAAGGGTGTGCTGTAGTGAGTATAAAAACTCAGTTGGATGGAGGGGGATACCAATAACAAGTGTAAACTCGTTTTTTTTCTATAACCCTTTATTTGTGTCAGTTTTTCGTTTGTCAATTGTGATTGGAAAGCACTTAAAACGTGTTTCTATCAACTTGATTTTACATATTACGAAGTTGTTTGAGCTTTCTATGCTTGTTGCGTATAGTATAGGTTAATTTTGATATTAAAAGCAACTGTAAAACGAACAATTATTAAATTTTCTTTATGCATTGTGTCACACTTCTATAATGTACTCTTTCAATATGGACTAGGGACTGAAAGTTTGAAGTTAACTTTGACTACTTTAAAGGTCTTTGACAATCTAAACATAAACACGTCTTACCACGCCACACAGTGACTATTTTACGAATTATAAAATATTGAGTACGATGTAATGCGTTCTTTTAGTCGATATCATCTCAGATAAATATCAATTCTCTAGAGAGATAAATGAAGTGAGACGAGATTTAAAATGAACGCTACTAATATAAGCTTTACAGTTAGACTTCTATATACAATATGGCACTCTTACGTGTATATTACTTAATTGCAATAGGTACCCCAAGGTCAAGGTCCGTATCACATCCGTATCCATAAGATTACCTTGTAAGTTGTAGGCGAGGCCCGGGGAAAGGAGAGGGTGGATACACGATGACGCTGTGATGACGCGCCTCGCAATCATTCTCATGTTTGCTTACATTAAAAGGTTAGTAAATATTGGGGTATTCTGTTATAATAAAAAGAACTTGAAAGTATATTGCAGGACACGTTCTTGTTGACAAAACATTAACTGAAACATTTTCTAATTTAAGATTTTTTTTTTTTAAAATAAATATTTAAACTTAAAACAAACAAAAAATCACTGAAAAGAGAGAAGGACGCAAATTTGCCAAGAAAAAAGAAAAGAAACTACATAAATCTGTATTTCTAAATTTTTAGTTTTCTTAGTTTAAGTATGATGATTATAGAATAATATGATTTTTTTTTGTTTTATTAGGAAGAATAAATATTTAGTTTGATAATATATAATCGTTATCTTTTTACCATTTTACTTTACTTTTTCTTAGTTTCTAATTTGATGTTATGTGTGTGTAGTTCTAAGTTTTGTATTATATTTATATAATATTTTTTACTTGATTTACTTATGTTTACTATTACATAATAGTAGAAATTTGTTTTTTATTATAAAAAATAATATTTAGTTTGGGAGTACAAATCGCCATTTATTTTTACATATATGCACCACTTTACTTATTAACACAGCAAACATGATGACGCGTTCGCGCTCTTTCTCTTGATTGGCTGAAAAGTTACGAGGTAACCTTTGGGCAAGCTCCGTATATACAAGGTTACCTCGTAACTTTTCAGCCAATCAAGAGAAAGAGCGCGAACGCGTCATCACGTATGGTATATGGTGTTTTTTAATAAGTAAAATGGTGCATATATGTAAAAATAAATCGCAGATTATACTCCCAAACCAAATATTTATTCATTATAATAAAAAACTAATATCTATTATTATGTAATAGTAAGTAATAAGTAAATCAAGTAAAAAATGTTTTGTAAATATAAGAAACTATATACATAGAGTATACACTAAATTAGAACTAAGAGTCAAAAAGTAAAGTAAAATCGTACATACATGTAAAAAAAAATAACGATTATATATTATCAAACTAAATATTTTTCTTAATAAAAAAACATGTTCTGATTATCATATAATCATAAACATAAGTAAATTAAGTTAACAAAATAACTTATTAATTTAAAGACTAAGAAAACTAGAAATGGAGAAGTAGTTTTATGTAATGTTTTTTTTTGGCAAATTTTCGTCCCTTTAGAATTAACCATTCTCTTTTCAGTAATATCTTTTTGTTTTAAGTTTAAATATTTTATTCTTAAAAAAAAAACTTCCATTTAGAAAATAGTTCAATTAATGTTTTGTCAACAAGAACGTGCCTTGCAATATACTTTCAATTTCTTTATATTATAACAGAATACCTCAGAATACTAACCTTCTAATGTGAACAAACACTAGAATTATCGCGAGGTGCGTCATCACAGCGTCATTGTGCATCCACCCTCCCTTTTCCCCGGACCATACACCTCACCAATGCGAGTGAATCACACATCACACCGATACGGGATTCCATCGTTTCCGCAGATAGATAGAACACAGAAATCTGTCTCTCTCTCTGACCGAGATACCTGTTATATTTATCGCGTTTTCAAATCAATTTACATACACCGATAGAGTACACCACTTCCCTGAGCAATACTTTATTTTTCTGACAATGCATTACGTTGACTAACTAGATATATTTAAACAATGCTAATACTGTTTTAGCTAACTATCCTCCTTATTAAACCGTTGTTTTGTTGCCCCCCCCCACCATTTTCCAGGCCGAAGTTATTGCCATCCAAACTTATGTTGAGGGCATCTCAAACTGCCTGCGCAAGAATGGAAGGGTGGAAATAAAATAGAAAATACTATTTAAGTGTTAATACTTCATTTAGTTGTAATGAAAATCAAGTAACATTGCAATTTAGCAGGACGATCTGTTAAATTTAAGAGTAAATAATGAGTATCTTCATAGATAATACTCTTCCTCATTAAGTTAAGACCTTTATATAGATTATAGAGTTCATATCCATTAAAGCTGTCCGCTTAACTTCAATACTTAAACCCGAAACTTTTAGCAATTCCCTTGCAAATGCGATAGCATAAAAACCTCGTTTGCGACCTTATAATACGACAACATTGATCATAATAATAGAATTGCTCGCTGCTAGCTTACCGAGTACCATATCTATTACGGAGAATACGGCCCCAGGAACGACAACTTTTTCAATTCTCCCAGAAGCCGGTGAAATTATCTGGAAGTTAAATGAAATTTAAACAGTCGGGCGTTAGTTAAAGAAACGGTGCAATTACCTCACAGAACCCCTTCTCTACTACATACATTTCCTTAATTATTTCCCTGGAGTAAGTTACAAATTCGTTAGGCGGAAAGAACACGGTTTCGCAGTGAGCGGCTATGTCAGCTACCACGTCCTCTTCCAGTTCCTTCAAAGAAAGACGTTTCTGCTGTAGTTACGTAAAATATGTGAGCTTTGGTAATTTTGGATATTGCATCTTTGATCCACTCTATGCGGTAGAGTGGGAACAATTTAGGAGAACGCGCAATTTATTGTTTTAAGCTAGATTTTTCTCCTTAAAATAATGAATCTTAGGCGTAGAATGAAATTTGGGAATGGGCAATTAACAGGTCTGCAAAGCCAATATATGGAATTAATCACATTACGCGTTTTCGTTTTTGAGGCAGGTATAAAATTTGGCAAGAATTGACAGGAAGAAAAGAGTGCCATTCTGAATCAAGCACATTTTATCAAATACTAATTTTAAAGATTATGATTGAAAGTTTTTGGACTTTTTTTTATAGTAGTATCAATTCGCTGTCATAAGATAGATTGTGTTTTAAAACGTGTTGTACTAGATAGAGTATTTTAATAATTTCGTTTTTTTTTTAGGTTGTAAGGTACAGCTTTGACCAAAAATGTTAGGCATCCTGACCTTCAATACATTTTTGGGTTTTTTAGGTAAAAAATAAAAGTCTTTAAAAGTTTTGTAAATTACTTTATTACCGTAAAATTACAACAAAATATATCAATATTTAACAGGTCCACCCTTGGCTTTAATAACAGCAGCAATCCTTTGGGGTATACTGCCTACAAGTGTTGCACATTTTTCTGCACTTTCGGCACCTAACTTTTGAATAAAAGCATCTTTCAAAGCTTTTTTTTTACTTTTTATTCTGTTCTCTGATTTTATGTTTTAATATGGCTCAAAATGGTTCGATTGAAGATCAGAGGCCTGCGCTGGTTAGTCCAGCAATACAATGTTATTGTCTTTAAACCAGCGCATGTAGTGGCTAATTTATGACAAGGAGTATTGTCTTACTGGAACTTGACGCCACGTAAATTGGTGTCTCCCAAAAATGCTCGTTAACGAGGGCATCAGCACAGTTTCCAGCACATTGATGTATAGCTTTGGCTGCTCGAGTAGTCTTCGCAAACGAACATTTTACTAAAGCCATGCAGACACAAATCATAATGCTACCGCCTCCGTGTTTTACAGTAGGCACCACACAATCTGGATGGTATTCTTCGTCGATACGTCGCTTCGCGAAAGTTCCATCCAGTATTCCAAATACTTGGAAATTAAATAAAAATAATACATCCCAAAATATTATCGCTTTTTATTGCAAAAGCCGACCCTGGCTGAATGATGATAATTTTTCATTATAGAAGAAGGTTAGAATACCTATCTCAAAGGTGGGTTCATTTTAGAAAATTTCATCAACCATCTTTCGTAAAATTTTGATGTCAAAGAGCTCACTCAAAATGGTTTTTTTTTTATTTTTTTTTGCTCTGAAAGCCCTTTCAGAATTTGCTAATTTTAGTCTTGCCGCCTGAGCACTTACAGTGCTACAGCGACCTCAAAAGACGTTTTTTACAATCTCTAAGAGACTCGTATTAATGTTCTGTTCAGGTGCTTCGTTGTCAAGCATTTTCTGTCAGTTCTTGCCACGTCTCCGTGAACCTTTTACAAGCAGATTGCACTGCACATCAGGAACATTGCACCAACCTGTTAATCTCTATTTGAAGCTTCACGTAAAACCTGAATTCTTACTCTTTTTTCAATAAACAGCTCACTATTTTTAAACATTTTAGAATTAAATGATATAAAATTCACCACTAGATCACACTTTGTGTTGCGAAGGACAAACAAAGGCTGGCAAAATATTCGAAATATTTTTTTAAGCAATTGCATTTCCTGTGTTTTGATCACCTGATGTTGTGAGCGTGTGTTGTGAGTTCTCCTAACTTTTGACAACACCGTTTACGCCTTTTGATAAAGCGTTTGTTATTGTTTCTAATATTTTTTTATAATAAATCTAGTACGGAATGAATTAGAGGTAAAATTTAAGAAAAGATCCAAACATGCAAAGTTATCTCTCTCTATACCTTGTCTCAAAATTAGGAGGAGTGGTTTTGCGCCAGAAAGAAGTCTTTTGATCGGCTTTCGAATATATACAAACGAAATATTCTGCACATCGTCATCATGCCATTATTTATTTAAACTGTCAACGCGATTCATCAACCAAAAATATTATTCCATATATTATTTACTGCTTCATTCATTTATTCATTCATCCAATCATTCATTTCATTCATTCATTTGGTTAGGGTGGGCACCTATAGTCCGAGCACTTGAGCTAGGTGCTCATTGTACCGTCCTTATTAAATCTCTTACTTCCACTCGAGCAGCTTGGTGTTCTCTATAAAGCCCAGTGGGAACTTGAGAACCTTCGAGGGGTCGAATAGATCCTTCCCGAAATATTTCTGCCTGAGGACCTTCAATTCCTCACATGTGCAGATTACATGTAAACTCCTTTCCTCCTGTAGTTCGCATCTTCTGCACCACGGTGGGCTTACTCGATCTGTGTTGTATAGATGCTTTTTCAGGGGACAGTGTCCAGTTGCCAGCCCAGTAGTGGTTTTAGCTTCTCTCTTGCTGCGTCTGAGTAGGTTATCAGAGAATCTAGCATTCCCATCCCCCATTAGCGTTTTAGTATGGAGTTGACATTCAGTCGACTTTTATTTCTTTGTACTTTCTTTATCTAACCAGGTCCAGATCTCCCTTCTGGCAGAGTCCTTAGTAATTTAGGAAATAGTAACACACAAGTGATGTTTGTCCACCGATACTGATCAACAAGAATTATTAACGTGGGCACTCCACTACAAAATCTCCGTTTAATATTAAAACATTAATTGATTTTAATCTTTAGGGGTCGTTTTATAAAGGCAGATAATTGCTTGATATCCGTCAAAAACGTATGCGTTGGTTATAAATTTAAACTTGATGCTATTTTCTATCCTTTTCGTTTCAGTCACACCAATAAAGTTTCGCAGTACAAGCCGGTCTATTTCTGCTATTCCTCTTAATTTTGAGACAAGGCAAAAAAAGTAAACATATTTACAAATGCTTTTCTCTACGCGTGCTTGACCCTTTGTAAAACTAAGAATTAGCGACGGATGTGAAGCATCTTACCCCAATAAACTTGATCGAAGTAAGGATGTTTCACATTCATCGCTAATTCTTGGAATTTCGAGGGGTTAAGTAGGTGCAGAAGAAGTGCTGATAACGTAGCATGTTTAGGCAATAAGTCGTTTCTTATTTCTACTTAATTCATTCGATATTCGGTTAATAATGGGAGTCCACGAGTTCTCGAAACAATTCTCTCGAATTAATAAAACCTTGTGTAGCGCGGAGTTATCGGCTATTCATGTGTCTAATAAATAAAGATGCCAAAACGCTACACCAGACACATGCATTTATTAGATTATTGGCACTAGTTGTTCCTTTATTCGGTTAGGTCAGAAAGATGTTTTATTTTATGTTGTCCTCCATTTGTATACCTTATATTTTCATCCACGTATATGTTTCTACAACATTTCCAAATGAGTAGCCTGTCGGAATTCCTTGGGGCACTAATTTACGATAAACATAATAAGTTTTGTTTCTACAAAAATACTAAAAAAAATAATTTATGCAAAAACTTTTTTAGTTTTAATGTAAGAAATGCTTTTTCTTTCGAAAAGGAATTAAATAAGCCCGAAAAGTTTCGTGTACCGTTAAATTATGATTCACCTGGGAGGGGTATATTGAAATGAAAAATCAGTTATTAATATTTTTTTGCCTAATTTCACATCGTAAAATAGTAAGAAACAGTCAACCTGTTATAAATTATACAGTACCCTTACAGGAAATTTATATATTATTTTAAGAATCTTATCTCCTGCATACATTTGTGCAGTGTTCGTCATCCAGTACTTCACTTTAATAACACTAATATATATTAAAAAAAACGATATTCGTTTTGACATAACCTTTCGTACAAATATTAAAACAATAATTATAGGAAGCAAGGTTGGGAGAAGAAATTGGAAGGTAATTGATTCCTTACAGAATTTTAGATTTAAAAAAAAAATATGTGTTAATAAAATTTCATTTTCAGTAGATGTTCATTTATTATTACTTATTTAAAAGAAAATATGAAATTAGAGGTAGTGTCTGAGCAACTGATATTTTATAGATTTTGTTTGAAAATGTTGACGTAAATTAGCAACAAAATATGTCATAAATAAATTTAAAGGGAAAAAGCCTTTTGTTTCTCTTCAATAACAACCTAAACACAAATAAAAAACAGAAACCAACATACAAAGGTCCAAAAGAAAAATTCCATTTTTAATAAAAAAAAAATAATAAGCATACTCCAATAAAAAGTGCAAAAACAAAAAACAGACAGTAACTGACTTTCAGCAGTCATTAGTAGCAACGCTAGCTAACAGAAGTACGTAGTTCCTGCAAAAGCTTTGTGTTACTAATCAAACACCGTTATGTGTATCTGCTGTTGTAAAAGCATAAACGTACAGAAAGTAAAGAGAATGTAAAACAAAGAGAGCATTGATCGTTTCTGGAACAGGGTAACCTTTCCAATATCGATCGTATTTACCCACTTGATACTCTTCGTACAAATAATGGGGCGCGTCTTCTCAAAAGCGTGTTAATTGTTCAGCCCTGTTGTGCACCCCATGCGCCTCCAAGTAGTGGTTCATGCGATTCTGTATGCTTAGCGGCATGTGCGTATCAGTCATAAATTTACGAATTACCGCTACCATTTCGATATATAGGGAGCTGTATAAAGGAAAAATGAATTGAAAAATATAATATATAAAGATTATCATGGAGAGATTTAAATAAATAAAAAAATAATGTTCTAGTATTGTACGAAATTGTTCTCGGTTTCACCTAAGTAAACAAAAGTGAGAAAGAGAAGTTCAAGATGTAAAGAAATAGCCCTGGAACTTATAATGAAAACACATTAGAACATCAGAGATAAATAAAACCTATGTACACTATGTTAATAAACAAAGTGCGGCGGTTTTAGGTTTTTGATTCCCACCATATGTCCACCACATACCATTACGGGTGATAGGACAAGCGGCGAGCGAGAACGGCATGTCTAACAGTGCCATCTCGGTGTTGCAGATGCATGTACGTACTACTATGGTTAGACTACCCGCGTTACCGCTGAGTATATTTTAAGTTGCATAGTTTTGTTGTTATGTTTACGCCGTTCCGCCGTGATTTCAATGTTCCGAGAATTTTTACAATAATTTTTGTTTTGTATAAATTTAGTTAAAGAGTTTATTGTATGATTTATTTAATTAAGTGTTAAGTTTTTTTTAAATTAATTCCATTCTTTTACTTGTCTATTGTTTGAGTGTAGGTTTAATGCGTTTTCTATTTAATATTTTGGCGTTTTGAATACGACTGCGTTGTACGTTTTTGAGAGAGGGATTTTTGTAAGAAAAACAGTTGTAGAGTTTTATCAAGGAGTTCCTTGTTCGACTAGTGACGTGAGTAGACGTATTTTTGTAAATCATTGTTGCCATTTTGTAATTCATTTGATATTGAAATTTAATTCTGTAAAAATTTAGTCCATCAAGGAATTCAGATTGTAATAATTGTTAATGTATTGACGTGTACACGTAGTAGATATAAGATCAATTATTATTTTTGTTCGGGAAGACATTTTAGTTTTTAATCTCTCATTTTTACTTTAAAGAGTTAATTTTTCCGTTTTTCTAGTTTGCTATTTCATTTTTTATTATCAATCACCTCGATTTGGGTGAGTAGAAGCATTGTTCTTGAATTTAGTTTTTCTTTTATAAATGTCTAGTATTTGTTCACGTTTAGTTTATTTTAATTTTGATACCACGTGGATTGAAATTGTAATATTTAGGGTTATCTTCCTGAACAAACAAATCTTTTGCTTTGCATAGGAAATAGCATTGTCCTAGTTTAATTTAGAATCAAGGGCAGTTTTTATTTTAGGCCAGAACCTTCAGTTCACGGTTTTTTTCTGCACTATTTGTAATTTAACCCTTTTTGAGAAATAATTAGCTTCTTTGGGTTAGAAAATTCTGTTCTTTTATTTTATTTTAAACCTTTACAATTTTTCGGCTAATTAAGAAAGTCAAATTTCATTCACCCACATTTTACTTTTCGTGGTTAGATTCAAGTTTTAATTCGCGAGGGTAACTCTGAGGTTAATTGTTCTTTGGTTCCATTTAAATTTTACCCGTTGAGCTAGCTATTTTTTTTTTTTTTTCATTTTTAATTCATTTGGCATTTTCTTTTCAATTCAATCAGTACACAGCAGTACTTATATGGGATTTATTTGGAAAATCAAGGTAAATATAGGCTAATCGTATACGCACAACAGCATAATATCTATCCTACTTAATACTTAATTGTTTAAATCTATTACAGTTTGTTTTGACAGATTATTTTTAGTTCTTATTGATTTTTTGATAAAGTTCTAAGCAGGTAGTTTTTTATCTTTAGAGTTTAGAGTTCCAAGATCTGCCCAAGTTTTTATTGTAGAAAAGTTCATTGCTTTCATTTTCACTGTCTTTACTACATTATAACGTGTTCTACCAGTTTGTGGATTAATGATTTTGAAAATCATATCTGGTTACTTAAAGATGGTTACATGGTACATTGTAATATTTGCGATGTAAATGTACAATGTCTCAAAAAAACGCATTTGACCCAACATGTTGTTACTAAAAAACATGCTGATAATATGAGACAGCCTATAAAAGGCAACTTTTACAAAGATCTATACAAGACTTTTGCTGCTGTAAATATTTCGCTTCATAAAATGCAAAAGTCTGTTTTAAAAAATAATTTTTAAAAAGATATACCAGTAGACGTCTTACAGATGAATCTATTTTACGCAGATTTTATTTGCCAAAATAACATAAAATGAGAAGTAGGGGAACTGATGCTCTAGGAAGTTGTATCGTAAATGTGGTTATTGGATTTTTTCAAACACGGTAAAAGTTATTCGAATACTAATGCTTATAGCGTCTTAATTTCGACAATAAAATGCACGATTTTAAATATTTATAAATATGGTTTAAGGATATTCGGTGGCAAGAAAGGCCTTAAGCACAAAATAAAATAAAAATCGAAATATTTTAGGTGTCAAAAGAATTGTGCATTACAGATCACAGTTATATAACTTTGTTAAACTGGTTACCTACATAAAACGCCTATTCCATTCGCATTTAATTATTAACATAGTGTACGCAGAGAAAAAAGCTTTGTTAAAGTAATACGCCACAGGTATCTATTTAAAGCAGATGAGTAACATATTCGATTATTTAGCTATTTTGTCAACAAAAATTAGTTGAATCAAACAAATATCTATCAAAACTAATAATGTTTTAAGATATTACCCAATTAACTGTTTTGATTCAAAAATATATATATATATATCGTTTTCAATTAAGCAATTATTTTTTAACGCCGAATTAGTGGTAGAATTCCTTTTATTTAATGTAGAAAAAATATTTCAAATATCATTTCAAAGTGTTGTTATTTATGGTAAACTTAGGAAGAAATCAAAGAAGGTACATATTTACATGTACACCAATCAAATAACAAACTCGACTTCGTCTTCTAGTCTACAAATTGCAACTGTTTAAACCAACAACGACGAATATGTAAGGAACACCTGCATTACTTGCATGGCGAGCGGGGGCGTTATTCGACATCTCATTATTGAGTTTTACCATTCAAAATGTAATTTGCTTATTCAAGACTATTTTTCATTATACCTCTGTGAAAATACTGTAGTTACACGCATATTTAATGTTACATCATATTTTACGAAAGTAAATCTTTGACATCATGATGATGTAGTACTCGTGTGTTAACATAAACGTAGCATAGTGTGAAATCTACTGCGTTCGACCTGCAATGTTAGGTAGGCCGATAATCCGAGATCAAGTAGCTGACAATAAATGTTCCTGTTATGCATACGATAGTAATTATAACGCAGCTCTCGCAATCTAGTGTAGATCACTCTGCGCCCCGTTCCAGATACTAGCAGCATGGAGACATCATCGCTGTTTCGAACAGATCGGTACCATTCAATAAAGTCAGAATGTACATAAGACATCGCCCAGTATTGACATCGCATACATATTACATTTGTACTGTCTTCATTTTGCACCATCACTAAATAAGAGGTCATCATTAGAAAGTGTTAAACAAGGTAGTATTAATTTATTGGTCTTAATACATCTAATTGTAAGCTAGCGCCAGTATTTACTCAATGATATACGAAATGAAGTAACAGTGTCAGTGGTAGACAAAGAATATAAACTTTTCGAATAGGACCAATTATTTTTTTCTAATTTACGTAATTCAAAAAGGTATTTAACAGTTTTAAAATGGCCACAGTAACTGATATAGCATTATGCATATATTACTGGCTATAAAACTTAAAATGTGCGCCAATATTGACTCCAACAAACCTGGAAGACCAGGAAAGAGGTACATCCAAGCAATACTTTCAATCTGTTACTGCATTTGTCAATTTTTACCAAATAATGTCGACTTCATCAGGGCCAAATTAAAAACCAGGATTACTAAATCAAAAGTAGTAACTCACAGCAGAGTGATTGATTATTTCCTCATAGCTGTTAGTAATGACGTTGAAATATCAAAGTAATCGATCACTATTTTAATCTGTATTTCGTGCAGGAGGATATACAGAAGTAATAAAATTATTCCAGGAGTCGCGAGAGATGTGCTCAAGCAAAAAGTTGTTTGATTAAAAATATCACAAAACAGAATGGATTAATGCCCATAAAAGTCAAGTACTGCTGTGGTTTAGACAACCCAATTTTGCTGAGTGTATTTTGAGTTGCATATTTTGATTTGTTTACTTTCTTCCGAGCTGCTGTTCAAGTTACTAAGAATTTTTCACAATTTGATTTTGATTTGTATAAATTTAGTTAAAGAGTTTGTTGTACCATTTTAATTTATTTAGTGTTAAGTTTGTTTAATTAATCCATTCACTCAAATGTCCAGTGTTTGCTTGTGTAGATTTAATGCGGATTCTATTCTTTATTGTCGTTATGTTATACGTTTGCGCTGTACGATTTTGAGAGAGGGATTTTTGTAAGAAAAACAGTTGTATAGTTTTGTCAGGGACTTCCTTGTTCGACTATTGACGTGAGTAGACGTATTTTTGTATATCTTTGTTGCCATTTTGTAATTCATTTTGATATTATAAATTTTGCATTCATTGTCTTTTATTTAGTCCATCGCGGAGTTCATATTGTGATAATTGTTAATATATCGACGTGTGCACATTATAGATATAAGATCAATTATTATTTTTTGTTTAGGAAGATATGTTTTTAGTTTTTTTTCACTCATTATAGTTTAAAGAGTTAATTTTCCGTTATTCAGTGTTTGCTGTTTCATTTTGTTTTTCAATCACCTCGTTTGGGTGAGTAGAAGTATTGTACTTGCATTTTAGTTTCTTTTTTGTAAATTTTTAGTAATTGTCCACGCTTAGTTTATTGTTGGTTTTGTGAAACCACGTGGATAAAAATTCAAAGGTTGTGTATTTTAGATAATCTTCCTGAACAAACAAAACTTTTGCTTTGCATAAATAGCATTGTCCTAGGTTTAATGTAGAATCAAGTGCAGTTTTTATTTTAGGCCAAACCTTCAGTTCAAGTTTTTTCTGCACAAGTTGTAATTAATCTATTTTGAAAATAAATTTGATTGTAATTAACGTCATTGGGTTAAAAATTCTGTTTTTTATTTATTATTTTAAACCTTTTCAATTTTCGGTAATAAAAAAGTCCGATTCAATTTACTCACAAATACTTTTCGTGGTTAGATTCAAGTTTTATTCGCGAGGGTAACATCTGAATTAATAGTTCTTTTGCGTTCAATTAAAAAATTTATCGTTGACTAGCAATTTTAATTTCTTCGTTTTAAAAATTAGTTTGCATTTTCTTTAAATTCAATCATAACGATGAATGACTCACTATAAGCTTCAACATTTTTTGTAATAAAACTGGTCGTACTTTCGACTTTGACAATCTTAAAGTTTTGATTACTGACCCCAATATGACAGAGTTTTTTTTTAGAAATGCGTTACATTAGTAACAATAGCCTACTCATTCATGTGTTTTTATAGTATTTGATTTTGTTAGTGTCAGTTTTTAAACCAAACACTTTTGTTTTGCATATCTGACTTCTCTTGAAATTGAAAAGTAAACTTTTGTGTATGCATTTGCACGAAATACATAAAATAGAATTATCAATACTACATTCATTCATTACTACAAATCTATGAAAATTATCAACACTAAACTAAACCATGTTTTCATTCTGTCCTTGAAATATGTGCAGCACTTCGCGCCTATTATTTCCGTGCCCATCAAGAATTTTCCCATTTCCGCGCCTATATTATTACGACTCTATGTAATTAAACTATAATCGTGCATAAACCAACTACATTCAATTCAATCAATAATCATATCCTTTGAGTTTAATTGTAATGAATTGTAATTGTTATATTGTCACCACGATTAGATAAATGTATAAAAAATCTAACATTTTCGTCTAGACATAATCTTTCATGCTTCTGAAGATGGTACCAGGCCGAAACATGTTAATATGAACTTTAAAATAAACCCCTGATTGGAAAGGACTTGTTTTTTTCCTGTTTCCATGTAAGTTAATTGTTATAGCAACGTAACCGAAGCTCTCATATTGGGGATGATTTCCCTCTCTTACCACAATTACGCGTTTTCTTGTTCTGATTGATGTCGAAAAATATCCAGAGTGCACACCCACCCGTGAAGCCCGTAAGGCGCTGAAATGGGACACTTAAACAGCTGGTGCGAATGGGTTAGGTTTTACTAGATGGGAGGGCGAGTGCAGAATTAATTAGGCCGTGATGAAGCCTATAATATTTGACCAAAAAATTTGGCAATGCCATAAAAGATTTAAAGTATTGGGTGTTTAATTTCTTTTTCCATTCCTCATTTTTTGTTGGAGTCAACATTGGCAATCATTTTAAGTTTTATAGTTACGTCGTATTCTGGCACTCCTGTTTTTTTTTTTGTTATATGATTGGGCACCATTACAATAATATAGGAACCAAAAAGTGCCTATTATCTTGAGGCCTTTACGAAATCTAAGCGAAATCAAACGACATTATGTGAAATCCGGGCTTAGGAATCTTTTTTTAAACATTTGATTATGTTCCTGAAAGTCCTCAATACTAACAAAATCTCTTCTAATTTGATTTGGACTTTCCTTATAAAAATTGGTGATAATCTATGCATTATAGGTAATATACTGCAATCGTCAAAATTTAATTATAAATGGAAAGCAGAAGGAAAAGAACGCGCCGCTTTAAAATAGAAACAGACATACATATATAATAGTGTTCTCCACCACATGCCTAACATCCAATATTGTTTCAACATTGTCATTGGCGCGTATCGCAAGGTCTTTTTACGCATAGTAAATTAAAATTTGTCGACTACGGTATAACATATACTTACTCACTATAACAAGCAGACATATAATAAATCACTGCAGTACAATAAGCGATGTACAACAAATAAATGACGTATTTTGAACACCTTACTATGGCAACATTCACTTTGAAACTATTCTCTATTCTTCTAATATACAGAACCACCTAAAACAAAATCTTATAAAGAATAATTTCAATAACAAGACAACTGAACAAGTTGTTTGAACAAGGATTTCTTCCTCACACAAACTATGCTATATTTCGACATATTCTCGAAAATGTTCTTGCATGTTAGTAATGCATGCACTTAATCAGTTACAAAGGCTGTACAGCATTTATTGTTCTTGACAGAAGGGATTGACACAAAGTCCCCACAACCAATATTCATCAAAGAAAAGCCAACATTGATTTCTCTAGCTGCATTTGTCAAGAAACTGTAATAAGTTGAACTAGAAGCTACTCAAGAAAAGCTCCAATTACTCTATGGATATATGCGGAGGAAAGGTTTAATGACCCAACAAATTCAAGAAGATATAAATGCAAATCAAGCTATATATTTTATATTGCACAGTTTTAACTATCTACCTTTTATAGTTTTATTCATTTTACCTGAAGATGAGCCATTAGGTTTGAAATCAGTAGCTATTAATTTACATTAAAGAGTATTGCGAGATAAGATCATTTTTTTTTTATTTCTTACAACATGGCTTTAATTTAACAAGAAAAAAAACAAAAAACAAAACAATAAAGTAATGTTCAAAATAAATTAGATAAATACTCTCAAATATCGAAATAAATGGTATAGCAATAACTAGGAACACCAAAGTTCATTGTAAACAAATATAACAAAAAAATAAAAGATTAAAATAGCAACTTCGGGAAATCAAAAACAAATATCTAATGATAATTACCCACATTCAGAAAAATAAAAGCAGATGAAAAAGAAGATACAATAAACATAACCTCAAAAGGTTACACTGTAATTTCCAAACAAACAATTTAAAATTAAATAGTTCAATTTGTAAATCTACTTGATAACAATATTTTTAAAGTTAATGATGAATGATTCTAGAAGCGCGCTGCTAAAAGCATTGACGCGTCACTTAGGTTAAGCAGTTATATTGGACAGATATATATTCTCGCCATATAGAACTCTGTTTAGTTGGCACCATTTGTGCTTCCACTGTTGTTAGCCGGATTTTTAAACTTGTCTTGTAATTATAGTTGCTGTAAGTACACTAACACTCTAATGTTGGGAAATTTATCCAATTGCTTCTTCTCTGTCCAGATTTATATCAAAGTCAAAAGAGGATGTTAAAAACTATTTCACGTATTTGTTATATAAACACACCTTCACACGCTTCAATTACTGCAACTTACTTTACAACGCGTAAAACTAGCTTGAAACTTAAAACCATCCATCCATTAACTAAATATTATCAAAGTACATGGACTGACGACTAAAGGCAAGAACTTCGAATATTCCACGAACACTCTTCTCACTTAAATAAATTTTGCCGAGCTACGGTTTTATGGCGAATAACCAAATGAAAAGCATCCCTCTGTCCTGAGAGAAACATTCCGAGCAATAAATGCTGTAGCATCCTCCGCGCAATTCATTCCAATTATTTGGAAAAGTATACACATGTTTGCGTCTTCATCGTATCTTTTAATGACCACATGTTTACTGTTGCGGAAGTAAAAAATGCGTACAACTCTTTAGGCTAACGTTTTGTAATATTTTAATTTTCTAAAAGTGTTTGTGAAGTTAGTTCTAATATTTAAACAAATATATAATTGCTACAATAAATTTAAATACTACATCAGGTCGATGGTCCAAACTAATGAAATAATAAAAGAAGTTTACATTTAAATAGAAAGGTGTATCTATATTTTTACGAAAATTTTAACGCTTTTAGAGCAAATGTCCAAAAATACCTTTTAAGTAAATGTAGCTGTACAATAAATGAGTTTTAATTTAATTATTTATGATTTATTGAATATCTGCAATTTTCAGAATTATTTTTATATTTTTTCTTTTATTTAGGATGTATTTTCAAAATTTATGATTACTTTTTACAACAAAAGTGCTTTTGAATTAATTTATTTTGTGCTATTAATTAGATCGTTTTAATTTTAGTTATTACCCAATTTAGAATTATTTTCTGTTTATATTCTTAGAGCAATATGTTTTGATTAATTTTCTTATGTATACTTTCTTACTTGTTTCTTAATTATTTGTACATTATTTAATTAATATAATAAACGTTACTTATTTACTTGTTTTTTTTCGGGATAATTTAATTGCAGCATTATGAGTTTTAAAATTTGACACATAAAACTTGACATTTAAAATGACCTGTAAGATTTATAACAAAAAGCCACATTTACATAAGAAAATTTCAAGTGTACGCGTTTTTTGATTCCACAACCCTACTTCTGGTATATTGTCGCGACTTCCCTAATTGTCGCGCCCCTTTGCGTAAGCGTTGGGGGTTGGAGCTACTCGCTTCTTTAATATATAAATATATAGACACCAAAAAAGTACTTACCTGGAACTGCAGTTGAGGGTTGTTAATTATTAAAACACCACTTTATACTATATCACTAAATTTATTAATATAACCACGTTCTTCGGAGATCACAACCTGAATTGCCAATACCTCGTCGCCAATCCCCTCACGAGCGCGGTACTCGAAAAGTGCTGACGAGGTTCCGGTAATCTGATTGTAATCTCTGAACACATCTTTTTCTTATATCTAACTTATTTCTATCTAGTGGAACTTTCCGTGGCATTAGGCTAGTAGGTATATATATTGTATGAAACAGTTTAAGAAAATAAAACGACCGTCAGACTGTGTTGTACGTTACAGCAAAGGAAAGTAGATTTGAAAACCTACGAGGAAGGTACCGCTTCGTTTCTTTCCAAGGAGATGTGCAAAGTGAACCTAAAGGAACCACAAGTTGAAATACCACCTAAGAAATGTTGCTTCCACCTCTTAAGTCATTTTCGTTTATCGTAGAAATTAAGGTGTTACGATGTGTCTAATATGTTTATTTTTTCTTTATGTATTCTACATCGTTCCCAATGCTGAGCGTCTCTTTAAATATGAAGGAAGGAAGGAATATCCAGCCTTACTCCATTGAACTGAGTAGGGTGGAGAGGAGGCAGTGCTAATCAGCAGCTATACTTTCCTGGATGACACAGAACGTCTACTGCGTATATTTGAGAGAAAATGGTTTTGTGGCCACAGCACTATCTGTTGATATGCGCCAGGAACGTCATCTCCGGCTACCTTAGTTCTGAAGCAGGCGAAAAGCACGTGGCTATCCAGAAACTTTGTCTAAATGGGATGAAGATGAGTAACGTACGTCAACGGCTATTGACAGAAATACTTCGAATTAACACACAGCACCATCAGAGGAGGGGAGAAGGTGACGCTTGGGGAACATCATGAGAACATTATATCTAACCTTGTTTGATGTAATGTTTAGTTTTTATTCATGTATATTTTTAAACCGTTCTTTATTTCTGCAATTTTTAAAACTTTTAATTCTTTATAAACTTAAACATTAAGGGGGACGCTCAGCGTTGAGGACACGGAAGTGTAGAATACATAAAACATAAAAATAAACATATGTAGAACACATTCGTAACATCTTAATTCCTAAGATAAACGAAAATGACTTTAAAAGGTGGAAGCAACATTTTCTAGGAGGGTATTTTCAACTTGTGGCTTGCTTAGGTTACTTTGCAAAATCTTCCATTGGGAAGAACGAAGTAACTTCCTCGTAAGTTTTTCAAATCTACTTTTCCTTTGCTGTAACGTAAGACACAGTCTGACGTCTTTTATTTCTAATACGTTCATTACAATATATATACCTACTGCCAATGCCACGGAAAGTTCACTAGATAGAATAGTAGATTATACAGAAAAAGATGTGTCAGAGATTACATCAGATTACCGAACCTCGTCAGCACTTTTCGAGTACCGCCTCGTGAGCGGATTGGCGACGAGGTATTGGCAATTCAGGTTGTGATCTCCGAAGAACGTGTTGTATTAATAAATTTATGATATAGTATAAAGTGTGTTTTAATAATTAACAACCCTCAACTGCCAGTTCCACGGTAAGGTACCTTTTTGGTGAGTCTTATATTTAATATATGAAAGAATGCGAGTAGCTCCAACCCCAACCCCTTACCAAAGGGGCGCGACAATTAGGAAGTCGCGACAATATGCTATGAAATAGGAAATAAATTCCCGCAATCGCACCACGACCTTATTTATACAAACAAATTAAGGCGTATTACGGGCAATTTTCTTTTGCTTTTATACATTATAACAACTCGTCTCTTATAACAATTCTGTAGTTGTTGATACTTCATTACCAACAGCACAGAATAAACATTATACTTTACCCTATAAGTCATTAAGATCCTATTTAAACGCAAAAATCTGAATATCGGCACGAATTCCAGCGGTATCAGCGCCAACAGGTCGAAAATGAAGCCGACCTTCGAACACTTATTCGCCACCAAATCCGAAAATTTCGTGCAAACACCTGAAGCAGAAATTCAAGCGTATTACAAAAGACGAGTACCGTCTAGTAAATCGCTTTACGGATAACGGGCTGTACCTTTATCATCTTCCACTGCAGTGCACGTATGCATAATGTAGTCGACGGTGTAGGTAAAGCAAACGAAACACATAAATATGTAAGACATCTTGCCGTATTTGGCGTTACGCATGGTTTGCCATGGGTAAAATACGGCCACGAGACTGACTAGAACAACGTAGAAACTCTCCCACACGAATTGGAATTCAGACGACGGCCTTAGAATCCAGGGAAAAGTTGTGCGAATAAAGACACCGTCGTGTTGAGAATAATCCGCGTCCTGAGGGAAAGAATACGTATTTATTACATATAATAATTTTATGATGAATATTAGGGGATCTACTAGGTGACTAATGAATTAGAATCCATTATTTAAATACGCTAAGCCATTTAAAGTATGAGTATTGAAATAAATTTTATTCTGGGATACGTTGCTGAGTTTGCTTCAATGCCATTATCATTTATGGTTAATCGGTCATTTCTACATGGTGTTTCTTCAGCGCTGCTGAAGATAGCTAAACTAATACCGATTAACAAAAAGGGGGATAAATATCTTGTGTCAAATTGTAGACCAATATCCATTTTGTCATGTTTTTTAAAAATATTTGAAAAACTAATTTTCCTTTTTTGAATAAATTCAGAATATTAAGCCCAGAACTAACTTGGGGTTATTAACATTAAATCTAAGCAAAAAGCTCTTTTTGAGGCGTTAGCCAACATTTACAAATTTTCTTGACAGCGGGGATCTGGTTTTGATTTGGCTCATGCATTTTAGATCATGAGCCCGTGCTCCATAAATTATCACTCTATGGTATAAGAAAACGTTGTTCGCAGAGGATAGTATCGACCTTGAATGGCCGTCCCCAGCTTGTGTCAGTTAGATGTCTAGTTACAAGGTGTGCCGCAGGAATCCGTCTCGGGTCCCCTTTTATTCATTATATTAATCATGACTACATTTTTTTTTCTAGTATTACCAGTAATTAACAGTAAATAGTATGGGGGTGGTAATGATAAGGATGTGTCTGGCACGCTTCTATTTACGCCTAGTAATATGTCTTCGTGGTAAAATCGTAATAATTTAAATATTAATATTTCTAAAACTTTTTACAACTATAAGGCGCAAATTGAGAGGTCACCATTAATTCATTTACATGGTGAAATAATTCATGTGGTAACACATGTTAAATGTTTGGATTGCCACGTGGATACTTATTTATCGTGGGAGCCTTTTGTTCAAAGTTGTGCTTGCTGAGTTATGCTTTGTTCAAATTCAGATGTTGTGTTAACATTGAAACCTGTTTTTTAGGAAAAATATTTTATTTGTTGGAAACTTATATATATTACATATATTATATTTTAGGCAAGAAATGCTAATATTGTAAAAACTCTCAAGAATAAGTATTCCAAACTCTAATACATATATCAATCGAAGCATTCAATTCTGCAGTAAAAAATACCATGTTTATTCTGTTTATAATAGGAGAGTCGATATACATATAACCCACATACCAAAAATGCTATAAACTTGAAAATTTTTAAGCAGATCCCATTGAGTTTTTTTCAAAATCAAATTCCTACTAGAAGTTCAAAAAAATCTAATAACCCAGTTCGGTAGGACACCCTGCTTATATTAAATTAATCATATAATTCTGAAAAAATGATGCCAATTTCAAGGCGATCGACAACTCTTTGAACCTCTAAAAAAATATTGGTAAATGTGGTGGCAATAACCGATAGCTAGAAGTAAAAATAATTGCTATGATTTTATATGCCTCTTTGGATTATAGTTTACATTCATTAGTTTCATAATTTTCTACATTAGTTTGTTGTCTGCTTAATACAGCTGCTATCATACATTTTTTTGTCGCTTTTATTTATAATGTTGAAAACATAGGATCATTTTGGCGCTCAATAAGGGGTAGACTAGTAATAATTATATATATATTATATATATACAGTTGCGTATGTGATATTCACTAATTTATAAAAATAACCTGTGGAAAGGAAGAGAAAGCAGATGTTGAACGATTTCAGCAAAATTTGCATGGAAAGTTAATGGGCTAAAACAAGCCGTAAAAGAAATAAAGGCGGTAGAAAAAGAAAGGCAAAAGAAAGTAGTTAATTTAAGAAGGAGCTAAGAAACAGTTAAGAAGAATATATGGAAGAGCGAAAGAGAGAAAAAACATTCAGCGATGTTGTAAAACCAATAACATTTAAGCATAAAGGCTCTACTCGGATAAGCTATTGAAAAGTGCTCCTAAAGCTATCGGGCTGAAATTAAAGCAAATGAGTACCACTGTCACACATACTGTAAATGCCAAAAATTGGCCCAATCGATGCCACCCCATTCGAGATATTAGTATAAGGGTGGAAAATTCAATATTTTTTCTCAGGAATTGCTTAAGCTATCACTTTAAAAAAATATATGTAAGTAAACGCTGATTATGGGCATCCTATAAAAAATTAAGGATTAACTCCGTTCATTCAGTTCAAAGTTATCATTTTCCCCTTTTGAGGGGCGGTCTTTTTGAGTTTGGTTTAAGGTGCCAACTTGACTTTTTGTTATGTTAGACTTATTTATTATTTAGGTTTACTATATATTCTTTTGAGTTTTTTTTTTTCTGTGAGGTAGAACATGCAAATAAAAAATAAAATCTCTGAATATAAAAGAATTTATTTGGAAAAAAGTGGAAAAAAATATATAGTAAACTCAAATGCAGGCATTTCATCCAAAAAAAACCACCCTCAAATGGAAACTTTGAACTTCGTGTACGGAACTAAATATAATTTTGTATTTATTATATATACATATATATTAATCGTAAATGTAACAAGAGATAATATATTATATAATAATATACTATTTATTCTTACAAAATTATGTTTTATACCTCGGTGCTTTCATAACTTGTAGGGGTGAAATGTATAACATATGAATAATTCTGAAACCAATCGACCATTTTCCTCTTTTATTTTTATTTTTTTTTATTTGTATGTTCTACCACACAGAAGGAACTTAAAGATATATATAAGGAACCCAAATACATACATTACTATATAACAAAAAATCAAGTTGGCACATTAAACTGGACTAAAATAAAAAGCCACTTCTCAAAAAGGAAAAATAATGATAACTTTGAACTGAATGAACGCAATTGGTCCTTGTTTTTTTATAGAATGCCCACAATCAGTGTTTACTTACATATTTTTCTAAAAGCAATAGCTTAAGTAATTCCAGAGAAAAAAATATTGAATTTTTCCACCCTTATGCTAATATCTCGAATAGCATCGATTGAGCTAATTTTCGGTACTTACAGTATGTGTGACAGTAGTACTCATTTGCTTTAATTTCAGCCCGATAGCTTTAAGGGCACTTCTCAATAGCTTATCGGAGTAGAGTCTTTCTGTAAACTCTAGCTGCCAATATAGAAAGGCTGAAATTTTTTTGTAGTTTCACTTCCATATTAGCAATTTTTTTAAATAATATATAAATCTATCCTTGAGTATTTTTTTCACTATATAGTCTTGAGTTTAAAGGGAGACATATCCTTGGAGTTATTCGGTATTTTGTTATAAAACTTTGCTCCTTAATAGTTCACTCCCTTCTGGGTATGCGTCTAACGATGATGTGACACTTCTTCTCGTATTCTTGTTTTATAGTTGTGTTTATCTCCATTCCGAATAAGTGCTTTTTTATTGTTATTGACTGATCGACTTAAGTATGCCAAACGCATTCCTTAAATTAAGCTGCAGTGACAAGTCTCCTTATAGGCCACTGCATTGCAAGGACACCTACAGAAAATTGGGATCAATACTAGAGATACCAACTGCAGACTGTGTAATGAGATGACAGAGAACGTTTACAATATTCCGTGAGAATGTGAGGCTCTGGGCGCAGAAATACAAGCAATTTTTGGCAAGTAAAAAATGAGCTCAGAAGATTATTTCGATCAAGTACTAGTACAAGGTAATGCAGGGTACTAAGATACTGGATAAGGGATATAATTTAATTGGTAAATGAAATGGGAAACCAAATACAAAAAAACCGAGAGGTTACAGTGTTTCCGGCGACTTCAGGCCAGACGGCTCCTATAAAAAATATATGCGAAAGTATCCTTCTTTAAATGGAAAAATGCTGGCAAAATTTCTATTCCTCCATTTTACTGACATACCGTCAGCTGCAGAGCCCGGTTCTGGGCCCGATACTCCTTTTATTAATGACATTGTCAAATTTATTAATTTGCTTTCTTTTTATAGACGGATGATACTAATGCTGTGGTTTGTGGAACCAATACAGACCCGTGACCGTGAATGAATGAGGGTCTTTTATACTACAGAATCCAGAATTGATTCTAAAGTTGATACTCAGCTAAATGGCGAGTTGTCGAGGGATCGAAGCTGTATTAATCTACTAAGTATCTAGTTGAATAAGTCACCTAACTTCTTTTCTCGTATGGTAACTGACACTTCTGGTGCCATCCAATGGAGAGACTTGGATATGCACTTACTTATTTTGACCAGGTATAACTTACGAAACTATCTTCTAGGATTCATGTCTGGCAGATAATGCCTTTTTCGCCCAAAATCGCAAAATTCGTTGTATAACAAGCGTCCAAGCCACTCTTGTATGTTGCTGAAATTTTAGCAACCCTTATTTTTTATTTTTTATTCCTAGTTGTATTTATGTTTACATTTATATTTTATTGCATAATAAAATCAATCTAATCTAAATCGAATGTAAGGTTTCTTTTTAAATCCAAACGAAGCATTTTAACGTCGGTTCTACTTTTATAGTGTCATCTTAATTTGAAATATTTTTAATTTAACATTTCTAGCATTTATTTCACTATCTATATTAATCATAACATCAATCCCTAATATTCAACACCGTAATGAATGTTGGAATAATATTTTAGTTTCTTTTAGAGTAACACGTAACGTGGAGTAATTTATTCTAGTAGGTTTCGGAAATATCTACATTTAACTGTAGGTAACAAATATTTGTAGAAGGAATAATAGGATTACGCCTGTTGTGAACCGCGCACCGGTCAAATACACTTTCCGGATTAATTATAAAGTAAAGCGGTGGCTATACCTTTCCCGGGAAACTATTCCAGGTTGGCAAACGACGCAAAAAAGCACCGGATATTGTACACCTACACAATAAATGTATGACAGTAATGAGAATTCATTAATAGTTTATATATAGAATCGAAATTTAATTGAATGCTTAAATATGGATTTGCATAAATATGCATGGGTAAGTAAAGTTTGCCTATGAGTTTTGGAATTATCCCAGAACTAGGTTAATGAATTTCAAATTGTACCAATGTTAGTATATTGGATGATAGGAACTGGTTGTATAACAAAGAAAATTAGTTCTTTTTTTTTTAAGAATACCGTTTCAAAAGAAGCGCTTCCTAAAATTTCCTTAATTGTATAATTGTAGATAATGAAATTATTTGTCATTAGGAGTTTGTTTCGGTGTGGCAGGAAACATTCTAGGACGCAATATCCCATTTAATGAAGTCAATGTTCAATCGTATTATGATTTTTGCTTGTTTGTTTGCTTACACATTTGTATGCAGGTGTTCTACCTAACTAGCTTACTAGAATTTTATGAAATTCTATTAGGTATATAACAATATCATGGCAACAAATACCTTGTCATTATCAAGTGAAAAGTTTTGTAAAAATGTTACAACATTTTGAAAAATATGATACGCTTTAAGTGCTTTATAGAGGCTAATAAAAATAAACAATTAGCTTTATAGCTGTATCACAGACGCTGCGGTAAAAATAATTAGCAGAATAGAACAAAACCTAATATAATATCGTTCGTTCAAGAAACCAAGACTTAAAACGTATATAAATCTCAAGACGGACAAAGAACTGGAAGAGTTGACAATTTTGGTCGAAATAAACCGTTTTTCAAACACTTACACGGCAACAGTAGAATGAAGTATTGGGGAAGATGGACGGCAGTGAGAAGGATCAACTGCAACAGCAGGATTTTGGACCGAGAAAAGCATTTTGTTGTTAGTTTTTAAGAAAATGCGAAGAAAACTCCAATTTTGACACAAATGTAATATGGACAAATGAGGGCCACAATAAGAGGTGAAGGCATTTTTAATAAATAACATTGTTATTATTGGGATGAAGGAAATCGACATAAAGTAACAGAGCACGTCAATTAGGACAGATAAAGTTTTAAAGTTTGTGTTGGGTTCTATAGAGGTCGGGTTATTGGACCATTTTTATTTGACGGTAGGTAATCTGAATTCATAAAGCTATGGTGAAATTTTAGATGAGCATCTGGTAGATTTTACTGACAATTTGCCCTAACAGGTAAGAATAAATTGTTTTTTTCATCAAGATAGTGTTTCACCACACAACACCCGTGTAATAAGTTGTCGAATGAGCTTTCTGGTGCTAAATGGATTATCATCTAGATCATCCGATCTCACACTCTGAGATAGATTAAGTACCTGGTATATCGACACCAAACTAATAAGTAATTTGGAAAAACTGAAAAATCGTCTTCAAAACAGTGTTAAGAGGAGATGCCGATTACGCCTTAACAAAATGGTGGCCATCTAGTTTCAAAATCGACTTTAGATTTTTTTTTGTATTTCTTTAATATTTGTTTTTGTATCTTTTAAGTATTTTAAAAATATAATTGTTAATATTTATTTTTTTACATATTACAAAAAAGAAAAAAATGTAATAAACAAGTTTTAACAGCTTTCATTAAAAATAAAACAATTATGGCAAAATGCATGCTTTTTCTTGTTGTTGCCCGCCTTGATGATAAAACTTAGTTTTAAAAACAATTTTGAAGGCATGGCTTACTTGATGTAATATATGACATCTTTTTGTGTTAATAATACGCATCCGTCACAGCCATCTGTGATAATTTTGGAAATCATTGAGTAGGTATTATTATGAACTAATAATCAAAACCTTACTTGTGATACATCATTTTAAATGAAATTTTACGTATATTTAAACAAGAAATAAAAACATAGCTTGTTCCATATGTTACACATAAGAAAAATACCAAGTTTGTGTTACATCCCAAAAACTAAAAATGATTTGAGATTTCTTACTGGTGGATACGCTTTAAAAAAAAAAATTAGAAAAGTCTCTTCAAAACACTTTTGAAAATCACCTTGAAACTTAAAAACTACAAAAAAAGCGGTTTTTGTATTTAAACTTGTCTCAAAAATCGAGCCCGATATCTATGTTAGAAGTACCCTAAACCCCAAAATCCCATCGAAATTGGCTCACCCTATACATGTAACCTCCAAAGTTTTCTTATTTTTTTTTTTTGTGTTTTAGTGATTAGTAAGAGATATGCATTCCCATGAATTGATTAATCGTCCCGTCAGCACCATTAGAGTATATTTGCTTCCAACTTTTCAGACATATTGTATATTTGCAGAATCCACATCAATCCATAGTGAGGTTGCATCTTTATTTAATACTTTGTATCTGTCTTAGAATTTGGTTTTATCTTTGTAGCGTTCTCCTGCACAATAATATTCTCAAACACAGTCACATATCTAAGTTTAAATTTGCAATTCTTTTATCATCAGCGTTTTGTAAGCCTCAAATCGATTCGAGGCAACTATTTTATTGCAGAAGATACTAAACTATAAAAGACATTTGGCGCAATATTGTTATAAAACATCGCCGAAGAATATGTGGAACTGCAGTTTTATTATGGTTAGTGAACGATACGTTTGTTGACATATAAACATTTGATAGGTATCACTTTTACGAACCTGAATAATATATTAAATTCAGTCTGGTGTGGTGTGGATGTTACCTTAAACAAGGAATTCCTAAAAGTTTTGTATATTATGCTTTATTGATATTATATGCTATGAGTTGTTTTTTTTTTTTAACGAGACATCTCTTTTAGTATCTCTATAGCGTTTCAGTAAGCAAAATTTTGGGCATGAAAGTGAAGGAGATTAGAGGGAGAAGGTTTCGTGTTTTGCCTTGCTTGACCGTTCGCTCATATCTGCAGACATTGGATGTGGCAGACACATATCCTGGCAGACATATTTTTTTTCCCTAATGTAAATGCTTACATGATACAATGGTGTTGTGTCTGTGAATGTCTGCCCAGCAACGATGCCTTAGATAGAAATACTCTCATGAACAACATTATGTAAGATATTGCTTTCCCAACCGCCCAGAAAGTTTCATTTTCCATACGTCATTTGCGAGCGCCATGTCATGCCTATTAATATATAAATTCGGCGCGTATTTCGGGCACGCTGATAATAAGTGCATTACCGTCTCTTCTGAAGTCTTACACGCTCTACATCGGCTATCAATCTCCTCTTTCAGGATTTGCTTTCGGAAGGAGAGTGTGTGGTAAACTCCATCCTGCACAGCCAGTATATACCCCTCATCTCGGAATACAAACTAGATGACCCAAGAAAGGCAAACGTCATAGCCGGCGATAGACCGTACTGCTCCACATGGTTAAAAAACTGACCATGTAGTGTTTTCTGGGTGTATTGCTGCAGAAGTTTATTGATGAAAACCGTTTGTGGTTGTTTACGGATCTCCGTAGGCGTGAGCAATACCATGTTGTCGGGTGTCTGTTTCTTAATGTGAATGGCAATTCCACAGGATGCGAAAGCTCTTCTGGCTGTCTCATAAAGGAACGCTTCCTGGCCACCGTCCTCCTTCTGACACACTATAGTGAGGAGAGGGTCCCTGATCTGGTAAATGCAGACTGCCACCGATGTAACAATCCTGTCATATAGGTGTTCTAAACGGGTGAGGCCTCTTCCACCTTGGTTCCTGGGGATGTAAATTCTAGGCACCGATGCATGCGGGTGATGACTTCTATTGTTCGTTAATATTTTTCTAGTATCCCGATTGATCTGGAGTATTTCATTCACGTTCCATTTTATAGCTCCGAACGTGTGGGACACCGTCGGAATCGCTAACATGTTGGTTGCCAATATCTTGTTCTTTGCAGATAGCTCTGAGCTCCAAATGGTTTGCAACGTCGATTTATATTTGGCAGCTATTATTTCCTTTACTTGTTTGGAGTTGTGCATGTGCTTCTGGGAAATTCCCAAATAGGTCTAGGTTTCATCTGTTTTTGTTCTTGTTAATTTTTTGGGTATATTTGCAAATCGTAGATATATAGGAGGTGTGTAAGTTTATGCTTTCTATCATTTGGCTTTCCGGCATTATATTCTGGATGTTTCCATAACATGATTGACAATGGCATCAAGGATACGTAGAACAATAACGGACTCAATGAATCCCCCTGATATATTCCTTTAGGGATAATTATTGTGCGCTTTTTTGCATTTTTCTGCCCTGACCAACACACACAATTGTTCTCCATCTCTGCATCAGTTATATATAATACTATTATTATAAATGCATGCCACCAAGTAACACCAGACAAATACACATTTACTTAACTAGAAGTACACTTCTCACAGGAAAAATCGGGACACCAGCAATCCAGAATTTTAAAATTTCTTGATTGTAAATGCAACTTTCGAAGGACGTATTCACTTACTACAGCCATAAATCAATTAATTATGTATATTACTGCGATCAAAGGTAACAACTAGAAATTTAAACAGAAAAATAAATATATAGAGAGAAATTTATGTATAGAATAAACAAATCGGAGTTTCGGTGGCGGTGTTTCCTTTAGAAATACCAATGAAAAAAAAATACATAACAACAAAAAGAACTCTTGAATAGACGGCTTCATTTAGAAAAATATATGTATTTAACTTGTTTGATGTTATGTAGTGATAATTCCTTTTTAAGAAAACATATGGTGACGGGATTTTATTATTTAATACTATGTTACTTGTTAGTGCTGCTTTCATATTAGTTACTTACTTCGATTTATGCTCGCGAGTATTACTTTAGCAACAGACATGTCAATCAGCCTCCTGAGTTTTGGGATAATGTGATTTTCATAGATTTATTGAGTACACTATTATTGATGCATTAATTACTATTTTTGTTTAATATTCTTAAATATTGTATTACTATAAAGTTTTCTTCTATCTAAAAAAAAATACCAAAACCAGGTTTAAGATTATTTATAAAATTCTTAAAGCAATTAAGTTCGCAAAGAAATTATTTATTTTATTAACCCCCCGTTTATTGTATTTTCAGGATATATATCTTAGCTATCACCTGTGTAATCTAACGTCGTTGATCTATTTTCTTGAAATATGGCCAACACTTGGTCTCTTTACAAACTGTCGTTATGTAGCACAGGTTTATTAACAATTATTTACAATATTATTGAAAATACATAACAAACATTGTAAGAAAGCAAATTGTTCGTCAATCTCAGTTAGTGGTTAAATATTTATTTTTGAATTTGATACATTTAATACTTTTTCGTTGCTACTCCCTGAAGCTGTGTTACAGACCAAAAGTGTTAGCTATATTTCAATAAAATAGAACGACATTGGATTACACAGGCAATAGTTAAGATATATTTCTTGAAAATGCAATAAACGGAGGGTTAATAAAATAAATAATTTCTTTGGGAAATTAATTGCTTTACAAATTTTGAAAATAATCATACACTGTTTTTGGTAATTTTTTAATACATAGAAAAATATTTTGTAGTAATACAATATTTAAAAATACTAAACAACAACAATAATAGTGTAAATAATCAATGTGAAAATCACATTGTTAAAAAACTCAGGAGGCGGATTGACATATTGTCTATTGCTAAAGTATTACTTGCGGGCATAAATCAAACTAAGTAACTAATATCATAGTAATAGGTAACATAATTTTAAAATCCCATCGCCATATGTTTTCTTAAAAAACGAATTATCTCTACATAACATCAAACAAGTTAAAGACATATGTATATTTCTAAATGGTGCCGTCTACTCAAGAGGCCTCTTAGATGTTATGTACTTTTTTTGCATTAATGTTTTCGTATTCGGTATTTCTAAGGAAACACCGCCACCGAAATTCCAATGTGTTTATTTAATGTATAAACCTTTTTTTCTATATATATTTATGTTTCTGTTTAAATTTTTAGTCTTTTCCTTTGATCGCAATAATACATACAAAAAAATGATTTATGGCTTTGATAAGTGCATATATCCTCTGAAAGCTGCATTTACACCCAAGAAATTTTCAAATTCACGATTGCTGGTGTCCCGATTTTTCCTGTGAGAAGTGTACATTGTGTAGAAAAGATTAGATGCGGATATGACTCGTAATTGAATTTGTAAAAATAAATTTTAATCAGACTAGTTTTACTTACTATAATTAAACAATCGTATATATTGTGGAAAACGACCCTTAAATTGACAGTTTTCAACAAATATTTGACAGATTAAACTTGTTAATTCAATTCATCATTGTTACGTGTTAATGTTTTAATTGCTTTTCGATATTATGTTAAAATTGAACTGGTTGTAAAAGAAATAGTATTGAAACCTCGCTAAAAAAGTGCTATTGCAGACCTTGATCAATTGCAAATTAGCCGAAAGCGATCACCTACGAGATAGCACTACTATTTAATGTATTATATTTCAATGTCTGCAGATATAAACGAACCTGATATGGTGAATGATATGGCTAATATATGTAATTTGAAATACAAAACATAATTTGTATTTCAAATATTTTCATTTTACATACACCCAGCCCTCTCTTTGTATTCTTTAGAAGCTGCCTTTTACGAAAATCCATCCGTGCAGGAAATATTGAGCCCAGGAGTTTTAAGTAAAACATCCAGTATTCGGTAATATAATCTGACTTTCTACCGCAATACATATCTACTGTGATTTACTTTTTACATGATAAAGAACTCGTATGGAAGTATACATATAGAACTTACCTTGCGTATAACGTACAGACTTGATATTGCCTCTTCTCTGATATAAACATTAAATTCGTCTATTGAAAAACCCGTATCCGACCTTTGAATGGCGCCAGTCATTTCTAGGGCAACCATATTGTTGCTGAAATCGTACGTAATAAGTTTCTTTTTTTCTTTCTCTCTCTCTCCGTCCCGTTAACTTACTGAAAATTAAATTCCTGCTGCTTCTTATAATTCTGTCGCAATATGGCGGTCCTTATTTTACTCTTGGAAAAAGGGGGACGTGGGAATTAAGTGAATTGGAAAAGTTTTATCTCGTGTTCCTAATTACCTTGACCACTTCGTGTATGGTCTCGGAGGGATTCATCGCCTTTAACTTATGAGCGGTCCTCCACAGGTCGGCCTTTCGCAGGCAGTACACCACTGAGAAGGAAGTTGACACTACCTAAACAGAATGAATGCAATAAAAGGGCGCGTAAAAGAAAAGTTAGGAGTTATAAAGCCGCTTGTAATTAGAGCTTGGTGGAAGAAATGGCGAGTGCGAATACCTGGCAAGCTGTATAGGAGCAGATCTCTCAACAATACCCGGTGCATAAATGTACAGTGTGTACTCTAAATGTAAGTGGAGATAATTATTATTTTCTATGGTTTTAGAGCGCAATTGAGTAAATTACCACCAAAGTTTTGTACTACGAATTTGATGTGCCCCAAATTATTATTTTTTATATTTTTTTAAAAAGGGTTGCCTATTTTAACACTGTTGAAAAAAAGAGGTAAAAACCTATAAACAAGCATATTTTATCTAACTTTAAGGGTTTGAAAAGAAAAACAAATATGCCAAATCAATAGAATGAAGTTATTTATTCCTATGGTAATAGAGAATCTATGAATCATGAATGTTTGTAGTTACGTCATTAACTGGTCGGTAAAGTACAGACAATTTTAAAAATTTTGGGGGCATTTGTATATACTGGGTGAGTTTTTTTATCTTGAGATACCGGAATATCTCTAAAACACTGCATCAAATCAAAAAAAGATCTTAATAAGATTTTTGTAATGTAGGCGGCTCACTGAATGGTGCAGAACTCGATCCCCCACCTTACTCCCCCAGAGTGAGAGGGGGACAACTTTGAAATCTTAAATGAGAACCCCCATTTTGTATTGCAGATTCGGATTCTACACAATCAAGCATGTAGTTTTTGTTTGAAACTGTTTTTTCGATTCGCAAAAGACATGATTGTGAACGTCTAGGAAAAATACACAAAAAAGAAAAGCAAGCAAACATGATTTTGTATTTTTTTTTATTTTTTCTCAAATACAGCAGCCGTTTGCATCATTTCAGCACAGCTTAACACAAAGCCGGACCTAAATCTGAAAATTTGTTTGCATCGTAAGTTAGGCATCCCTTAAATATCGTAAAGTTTAACTTAACTTAAGCGGTCGATTTTCTAGGTTTAGCGACCCCTTAAATAACGTTGTAGAGTTATATCACATATGCAGTTGTTATACACTTGCGTAATATATATTTTATCTTCGGACGTGTATTACAATTGTTTTATATTTTATGGCATACATCTTGCATATGCGGTTTATTTAGAAATTTTGTATCCTATATTTTGTTTTTGCAAATATGCTTTAATTTGAGAAAGATGAAGATGATGTATTTGGTTACGAATATTTCAATCATTTGTAGAGGTTAATTAAAAAAACTATAAAACACAAATATTTTAATTTTCAGAAAAATATAACAGAGTAAACATGATCAGAATATAAAATTTCTTCAAAATTATTTAACCGGTGTTGATTTATTATTATTTTTTTTTTCCTTTCTTTGGGTATTCCGGTATTTTCTTATTAATTATACAAAGTTTTTTACGTTTCGGAATTATATTTATTATATATAAAGGTGGATAAATATGAAAATACCTAAATGTAAGTTTGTAAACATATTTTCTTATAATTACTATTTTGAATTTAAAATCGTAAATTGTTATATTTTAATTTTTAATATTTGAATTGTAGGATTGAAATGATGAAAATGGAATAAATATAATTCCGAAACATAAAAAACTTTGTATAATTAATAAGAAAAAACCGGAATACCCAAAGAAAGGAGAAAAAATAATAATAATAAAGAATATAAAATTGTAATAACAGACAGCAGGATAATTTATTTTGTTTATCACAGTATGAACATAAATTTTATAAATTCAAATCCAACTTCAATCGTAGCCATATTTTCCATATTATTATCGTGACCGTTTAGGTCTAGAATATCTGACGAATCCATGTTTTTAATGAAAGGGTTTTCATTTTCTTTCTTATAAATTTCCAATGTTCTGCGATATACATATATAGTCCTGCCTAGTCCCTGGAAATTGGCCACTATCAAATGGGTTTTCAAAACTATGAACCGTTTTTTGCTTACTCATGTTAATGTTTTTGTGTGTGATTTCTCTTATCTCTATTATTTGGTACGTTTCCCTTCTCTCATCAGCAGCCCTCTTTTTTGCTCCTTTTATTGGATTGTAATAACTTTTTCTGTGAATCAACTGACCTTACAACAAAATTAGGTGATTGTCTATTTCATTCTTGTGCAATGTTTCGCCAAGTTGTTGTTTTGTCATTATTGCTAACATCGTGGGTTTTCTTAATTTTTCTATTATATACTGTTGTATATATACAACAGTATATAATAGTATACTATTGTATTGGAAAACATATGTACGAATCTGGCCCGTTACCAATTACAATAGGGGTACCGCAGGGTGCTGTTTTATCACCTTTATTGTTTTCAATTTTTATTAACGATATTAGTGTGTTCATAGAACACTTCTTTTTAACTATCTATGCTGACGATACCACTGCCCTCGTGAGTGGGACACAGGAAAATATTCAAAATGAAGCGAACAACTTGCTCAGTTTATTGGATGAATGGTTCGCCGGAAATAAACTGTCATTAAATACCACAAAAACAAAATGTACTACTTTTTCGGTAGCTACTTCAACTTCTACAAAAAATCTCAAGTTACATATAGGAGGTTCAACAATTGAACAAACAACTTCAATTAAAATTTTAGGTCTCACTTTTAGTTCAGACTTAAAATGGGATCAACATATCAATAACATAATTTTCAATGTAAGTAGCTCTATCTTTAAACTAAGGCATTTAAAAGGTATCGTTAGCATAGATATACTGAGATTGTTTTACATATCAGAAGTGGAGTCGCGGTTGGTATACAGTATCCTGGTATGGGGTTCTAGTTCTGCATCTGAAAGAATTCTTCTATTTCAAAAGAAAGCTCTTCGTATAATGGCGGGCGTTCCTTTTTTGTTCCCATGTAGAAATTTGTTTAAAGAGTTAAATATTCTTACAATTATCGATCTATATATACTAGAAACGGCTGCTTATATTCATAAACACAGGCATGAATTATTTTTAGTAAATAATCCCTGTCATGATTACGGTATTAGAAATATAGACATCCATATACCCATTCATAGGCTTACTTTAACTCATAAGAGTGTACTCTGTATGGGTATCAAACTATATAACAAATTGCCGAATGAACTGAAAGAAAAATGTAACTTTAAAACAAACTTAAAGGAATATCTCGTACATAGACCATACTATACCATAAAGGAATTTTTAGAAGATACTCTAACTCATTAACATTAGTTTGAAATGTGAAATTCAAATTCTTTCTTTTTTCTTTTATGTATCTGGTTATTTGTATTGTATGAATTATTCCCTATTTTGGTTTCTTCTTGTATTTGACATATCCCTTTTTTATGTATACTTCATTTATGCTGGGAAATATATTTATTATTATTATTATTATTATTATTATTATTATTATTATTATTATTATTATTTATATGTTCATTTCTATTTATTAATGATACTAACTTGCTTTTCCGTGGCTGTTTAAAAATTAAATTTGCCGATCGCGTTCCCACTTTATAATTTGACAGGTTAGAGGTTAGAATGACACCGACAAGGCACGATTGACACAAGCACTTTAGATCAAACGTACATATAAAGGCGAGGTTGCCGATTATCATATTGGTTTAACTAAACCTGTCTAAATGCTCATCAGTGCAATGAATTTGAAATTAAACCAATCTTAATGATTAAGGAGCCCTTAAGTTAAGCAAAGCTTTAGTGCGAAACGGTGCAAACGGGCATAAGACATACATACGTCCATATTTTATTAGGTATCAATGAACTAGTTGAAGTGAGATAGAATACAGCCGAGTAATGCGTAAATAAGAACTTTTACAATGTTTACTACAGTACAACCACGCAATTTTAACTTGACAATATTAAGCACCCATTTACCACTTCGTTGACATATGACTTCTGCTTTTTACTGTTTATTTGTCCTTCTTTGATTTTGGATTTTTATTTACTTCTATTACCTCCCTTGCCAAATGTTTTTTTACAGAGTTATAGTGCAGCAAACGTTTGTGAAAAGCTTTTGCTGTGAAAGCTTTTATTTTTTTGCAAAAATACCGATAAATACACGCACGCACACACACACACATAAGACAAAACAAACGTTGCGATATCCATGATTTGAAGTGACGAAACACGCTTTGTATTTATTTATGCCCACAAGCGGCCAGCGAGAAGCCACATCTAGATTGGCACCGATTTAAAGCATTTGTTGATCTCCGCGGAGAACTAGCAGAAGAGGGAAGCTGGATTACACGGCAAAAATTACATTCAAGTGGGGCAGCCGTGGCAAAGAGCCAGCGGTATGGTGCTATTCTTAGCGCGTCATCAGAATAGGAAAGACGCTGGTGAGTGTCAAGTGAAGAACCTCGCGTGCAATCGGTATTGTTTATTGTGTTTTGTTTTTGCGTGTCGTGCCGTCTATGCATGTGTGTGTTTCTTGTTTTATGTTACAATGAACAGCATCCGTAACCTATTAAATAAAGCATTTTCTTCGTATTTGTAGAGAAAAACTCGAAATAAAACAACTAGGATGGCCACTACCGGATATGGACATTATAGAAACTTAAAATGTTTGTGCATCTGCTTCTGAAATACAGACAAGAGAATTTAATAGAAACATTTATTTAAAAAGCGATTGGATTTACGGTTGCGATGAAAAGCAAGTTGTTTTTGTTTCCCTTGCGTTTTATTCGGAGGAAAATTACATAGAAACACATCTGGGAAAGATTTAAAATACATATTGATATTGCAAATGATTGAGAACTCTTTCACACGGAGTCCGTGTGATATCAGTATGTTCCTTGACAAACGTCCGTTCAACTAGTGGAATCATCTAATCGCCTCGTCCGAAAGAAGCCTAAGTGTCGAAACGCTACGTTGAAATTATCTAGTTTTTTTTTTACCTAAACCATACTCCAAATAAGACAAAACATTGATACACATCTTTCTTTATAGTCACGCATGGTTTGGAAGTACCTTTGGGCGTGTCTAAGATAAAGCAGACTGGCATGTACACTAAATTATAGTTGATTTAAAATAAAATAAGTAAAAGAAAACAGCTAAAATTTATCTTACTAATCGCAGGTAAACAAAAAGTTCCTTGACAAAAACATTTTGTGTAACTTTTTCGGAGCTGAACTAGAGGGTAAAAGTTATTTGTTGACAATTCGAAAGTCGATGAAAACAGCTCTTTAAAGCCGTACAAATATCGTCGGAAATTTTTGCTGTTGACTATGTTATATAAATATTATTGGAGAAATATTGGAACTCGCCGTCCGAGAAAAAATGTCGGCCAAGAAGTTTGCTCAATCGATTGTCGAAAAGAATCGCCTACGGAGAAAAAGCGCAGAACAGAGGGAATATCAGTTAAAATTTAAATTCATTTTCGCAGACGTTCCTGCTTCTATGCGTAAAAGAAAATAATTGTTTAGTAGAAATATGAATTACTAATTTTGGATAATTGTATAGGATTTTTTTTATACATAGTAAATAAAATATGTAAATACCTTTTCATGTGTGGAAGCATTTACTCTCTGTTTATTAACACTTTATAGAATCATAATAGACAAAATAAAGTCTCTTGAAAATGTAGTATTTCCAAGTTAAGCATGTTATTATCCTTGATAAATATTATTGAACTCCTATGATTATTTCTAAAATAAACAATATCATAGAAGTAGTAACGCGTTCTATAAAATAATTATGGTATGTGTGTATTAGACTTTCATAATATTTGCGTTAAAAATAATGTTGGCAACAATTTCACATTTATGATTTTAAACGTTTAATTTATTAAATTTAATTAAATATAAATAATTCAATGAATATTAAAATAATTGTTTGTGTACTAAGGCGAGAGACATCGATCACATAGGCTTGTACAAACAAACGGTTCTATATTGCAACAGACAGGTAGGTGATATTAAAGACATTAGTGACCCCATAAGTATAATCAAGATTGGTTTGAAAATGTATTCGAGAACCGCAATAAAGTCATTTTGCCGTGGGAGCCCTAACTTTCGGCAATCGAAGGAAACCAAAAAGTCGATGAATCAGCAAGAAAGGGATGATCAACTTCATGTGATACCATTGCACAAAAAAGGTTCAAAGTAAAATATTGCTAATTATCGTCCTTTAACAATCGGACCGAGTTTCTCTAAGGTGTTCGAATACGCTATGCTTGACAGATTATTGACACATTTGAACAAACACAACCTTTTGACAAACCAGCAACATGGCTACAGACTAAAGCATTCTACCATAACCGCGATGCATGCACTATATGAGTACGTAGTTAGAAACCTTGATTCGGGCGCACTTACAGTCGGCATATTTTGCGATTTAAGTCGCGGCTTCGACTGTGTCGATCATAATATTTTTCTAAATTAAACAGCTACGGAATTCGCGGAGTTGTAGCACAATGGTTTGAATCGTATTTGCGTGACAGGGTTCAATTTGTCGAAATACAATACAGTAATAGTAAGTTTGTCAATAAAGTAAGATCTCCTGTGTTGCCAATGGAAAGGGGTGTAGGCCAAGGTAGTGTTTTGGGCCCTCTAGTCTTTCTCCTCTTCATAAATGATATTGCGGATTTTCTAGCTGATTACAACATAACTATGTGTGCCGATGACATTAGCGGGGTAGTATCTAAATCTACCACTCCCCAGACAGAAAATAGATCAAATGCTTTGTTGCATGATATGGCTACATGGTTTTCTAATAACAAGTTATATTTAAACAACGAAAAAACAAATTACATAATTTTTCATACAATTCAGAACAAGAAGGAATATTATTTACACATTCACGTACAAAATGAGGAGATAAGTCGTGTCCGAGAAATAAATTTTTTAGGTTTGTATATGGACGAAACACTCTCTTGGAACTTGCATTGTGAAAAACCACAAATAGATTGAATAGCTACTGTTACCAGATACGCAAATTAAAAACTATAATTGAGTTTAGTTCTCTGCTTTCATTTTATTATGCAAACGTGCACACCAGAGTGTCATACGGCATCACGGTTTGGGGAGCATCGCCTGCTAGCAGGACTGTATTTTTGGCTCAAAAACGCATAATCCGGTGTATGGCTTGAGTTCACTGCACAGAGTCTTGCAGCCCTTATTTCAAAAGGTGGAACATTTTACCTATGCCTCCTATACACATTTACGAACTCTTAAATTACGTCTATGCGAACAGAGGTAATTTTCAACGCAATGAGCAATTTCACGCACATAACACTAGGTCCAAGCAAAATTTCCGTGTCCTCTGAATATTACCAAAAATTCCCCCAATGTTTTGGGTTTGAAACTTTTTAATGCCTTGCCTCAGAAATATCAAAATATAATATCAATTAACATCTTTAAACGGCATATTAAAAGCTTTTTACTGTTATCCTGTATTTATTCTATCGAGGAGTACTTTGAGTTATGTACTATATGTAGATAAACCAAATGTAATTGTGTGTAACCTATTTTTGCTTCGAGTTATCCTACACATTTTTTGTAATGTACACAGGATTAAAAAATATATATTATTATATATAGGCCTTGAATCTAGTTTTCTAGGAGTGTCCAAAAACTCAGGACGAGAACAGATAAGAAGTTGGCCAAAAATAAAACACAAATTATACTGGGATAAAATTCATGAAAAGACATTTATTAAGGGACTATCGAATAAGAAGACTGAACAACTACTGCAGCTTAGTTGGAATCATCTTCGCATCGTAACAGGTCTCCTTAGAAGCCACTGTGCACTGGAAGGACACTTACTAAAATTTGGGATCAACACTGGAAATATTAACTGCAGACTGTGTGATGCCATGACAGAGAACGCTTACCATATCCTGTGTGGATGCGAGGCCCTGGACGCAAAAAACAACAGGCTATTTCTGGCAAACCAAAAATGAACCTAGAGGATTACTTCGATCAACCAGGCAGAGACCTATACAGATTCATGCAGGGTACTAGGATATTGGAGTAGCTGATATAAGTTAATGGATACAAGAAATGGGAGACCAAATACAAAAGCCAATAAAATACAGTGTTTCGGGAGGCTTCAAATCAGACGATGGGGAAACAGGTGTAGCCCATACAAGATTTTGCAAACTACCACACTGGGGAAGAAGATGTGTTAAATCAACGCCAAATTGGGTTGCATATGAAATAAATTTGGTTAATGTAACAACACAAGTTTTAGACAAACGCTTTATGTGTTATATTAATCCGATTTATAGTTGCTTATATACAATCATTTTTTTTATATCCAAATTAATGACGATCAGAGGATATTATATCAATATAAATTATCTTTGCCCTGTCACATTGAGCTATTGTGTTATCCTTTAGTTCTTACCACATGTCTGTTTTAGTTCTCAGTGTGTGGCATGTGCATTGATGTTAGAGATCACAAAAAGATTCAACAAACTCCTGTTTTAATATTGAATTCATTTACAGTGTACATTTCCTTACGTTGGTGGTATTTTTCACACATTACTTATCTAAATGACTGAATATTTAGAACCGTATGTTGATTAGGGCTTTATACGTAGATCATACGATTGTCATGTCTAGAATACCTACGTATTTGAACGTAAAGGATGGGTAGTCATCACCCCACCGCTGTACAGATTTTTAGCTCTTCATGTAGCATGCATGAGACTTAAAACGTTATTCCTGCAGAGATCAAAGGAAGGACGTCAACTGCATTTAAGAGGTCATCAAGCCTGTACATCTATGAGAGACAGATCTGTGTAATCACTTTTCCGTAATATGTGCCTGCTAATATGTGCGTTCATTTTACTTGAAATATGATTTTTTTTTTTGTTTTTGTGTAGAGTGAACCCAAAATGAGAAGCACATATGTCGTCATCGTAATGTCGACGTAGAATAGAGAAACTAAAGTCATTAGTGGCGGGGATGATTTTTTTTACGATAGAAATTACTGTAAAGACGTCTGTCAAAGTGACAGGAACACCCCTAAAGGTAGTGTAATAGACTCTTCCTACGATTCCAGCGCTCAAAGCGGATATGACGACATATGTACTTCTCATTTTGGGTTCACTATACCACAGAATTTAGAATTAAGTTAGTTTGGGCACTCAGTTTTAGCTATTTTCTTCTTGTAGACTGGTGTATCTCTTTTTTGTGCATGAAATTCATTTATTTTTCTCTTATATAATGCTAACATTAAGCTCACTTCGACAACCTTAGTAGCATCCACAAAAAAAAGGACATTCGATCTTAAAATCGCAAAATGCAAATTGGATTAGAGAACGCAGGTTAAATTTTTAAGTATTTCCCTAGACAATAAACTTTTCTGGAACAAACACGACCTCGAAGTAGC
Organism: Protaetia brevitarsis; assembly: GCA_004143645.1. Lineage (NCBI taxonomy): Eukaryota > Metazoa > Arthropoda > Insecta > Coleoptera > Scarabaeidae > Protaetia > Protaetia brevitarsis. The sequence continues at coordinate 3,346,192 of RXPK01000247.1, forward strand.
CAACAAGGCCAAAAAGCCCTGTACAAAAGCTTTATAGGAAAAGGAAAACTGAGAATGGAAGTCAAAAATACTACTTTGAATGTATACAGCGATAGTGAGATGGATCATCACTTATGGATCAGCAGTTTGGAGCAAAAGAACTAACCTAGCAATCGCCAGGATTAACTTTCTATAAAATGCAAAGGTTAGCATGCTTATGTATAATCGGGGCTATGAGAGCCTGCCCAATAGCAGCTATGAAGGCCATTTGGACACAATAGGTCTCTTAGGTTGCAGTATATCACGCTATATCCACTGGTCCTACTGGATCTTACCTCTGCTCACTGTGGTGGAGGACGTAGCAAATAGAATAGCACTCAAAATAATCAAGAAAGGAACGATTAAGGCATAAGCGTCAATTTCTTCCTGGTGATCAAATCTGCGAATCAAATACGTCCTGGGATAATATGCGAAAAAAACTAAAATCAGCATTATGAAAGGATTTATCACAAAATTTAGCAACCAGAGTGGGATCCAAACACCATCTTGAAATGTAATAGAAATACCGTCAAATGGTGCACGGATGGCTTCAAAATGGTAGAGGGCTCTGCAATATGAGCACATGGGGACAGAACCAAGTATTTCGAAAGTCTAGGAAAACACCTGAGTATGTTCCAGGTGCCCCCTCGCCCGAGCTGTCGTGTCGTGGCTAAGGGCTTGCACAGGGTTCTACAACGATGCCAGTTGTTGCTTTCGGCTACCGAAAGCCCAACTGCTAAACCAGGTCCCCGAAAGGGATGGGGGGTCTTGACTTAACTGCACGGACCGAGAGGAGACAACCTCAACAAAAACCGAAATCCTAAGGTGGCGGACTAGGCTGATGGGATGCGTGACTGGATAGAAGACCAGTATACTAGTCCAACTTTGGGGCACCTGGCGCAACCCATTGTATTTAGCCTTACCTCTGCATGCGGAGCTCTGTGGAGGTGGACCTTTTCTTCCCTAGCTACTCGTGGGATCAACCATACAGGAAGAACGTTTATTAGAGGGATGACACCGCTAATAAACAGGAATTGAAGCAGGATCTCCATAAGAAGCCTTCCACTTCCAAAGTGAGAGTACCTCACAAGGAAGGAGCAAAGGGAGGAGCAAAACGACTAAAGCAAATTGGGGAACAGGATGGCATCCATCCCCTCTTAAATGGCGTAGCACTGTACAACTCAAGGGCATTGCACCTGGGAGCACGTGAAATCGAAGAGGGAGACTTACCTAACCTGGGGCCTTCTGATATCCTACAGTTTCTGAAAGGAAGAACAGGGGACACAATAGATCTTTTACGTCGCAGTGTAATATGACCCTTGCAATATATACATAGATACATGTTCCAGGTGAAAATATATGCCATTAAAGATGCATCCGGTTCCGTGTTAACAGAAATTACCTAAAGCAAGATAATCGTTCCATCTGATAGTCAAACAGCCATCTAGGTGCTCATACGTAATTAAGTTTAAGATGGTATGGAAGAGTCTAAGGAAATTGAACAAGCTACGCAAAAGAAATGAGGTAACCCTTCTATGGGCATCGGAACGCGATGGAGTAGAAGGAAAAAAAAAATAACGTGTAATCTAAAAAAAAGGCAATGGAACACGATTCTTAGGGCCTGAACCCTTTTGTGGGATAAGTGGCACTAAAAGTAAAGTAGAAACTAAAAGGTGAAATGCAGCAGAGAAAATTCACCTATTTTAGAAATCCAAGAATCTTCAGGAAATGAGGCAAGTTGAAACTTTTCTGGGAACCTATAACCCAAAGATATTTCCAGAATGCGTCAAGTGAGTAAGAGTAATATTTGAGTGAGCTTGAATTAGCAAAGGAATCTGAATGTAGATTTTTTTTGTGAAGAACAAGGTGAAACATCCATCCATCTCCTCATAAATTACGCAGCAGTGAAATCAGAGAGGGGGAATTACCTAGGCTGAGACCTTCTCTTGTCCTGCACTTTTAAAAGAAATAATATTGGACGGGCAGCTGGAAAATAGTAAGAATAGAGGACACAATATATCTTTTAGGTCGCAGTATGCTAGCAACCCCCATCTCACATCTGCTTATTATGTGATGAGATTCTGTGTATATCTGTAAGTCTGCAAGCATTTATAATACATGCTGACAATCTTGCAGGTAATCTCATAGACGCTACAGATATGCATAGAATTCCATCATTAGTTTCGAGTTATTCGAAGCATCTTTCGTTCTTGTGCACTGCAGAATTTAGAATTAAGTTGGTTTAGGCACTCAATGTTGTCATCTTCTTCTTTAAATAAGGTTAAATGGAAGATTGGTGAATTATTATTTGTAGATACCATAGTATATTACATTGCTCCGTCCCTTGAAAAAACAACTAATGGTAAACCTTCAAATTCCTAACAATAGCGACCTAATTGATACCTGTATTGTTAAACATTATTGATTATTAAGTAGACAGGGAGGTCGAGTAAACAATTAGCAAGGAAATAAACCCGGTGATTGTGTAACAAACCACGAGTACGATTCAATCCTCCAGAGGCCACTGTTCAGTCTCCCAAATCGATTTAGTCGAGTGCAATTTTGTCATCATCGCCGAATCATGTCAACACCCGCGTAATTATCGAATTTGTCGCTTCCTGCTTCCACTGCTTGCGCTCGGTGCCAATATCGCCTCGTGGGTATGCAAATACGTACTGCTGTGTATTAATTGAAATAAATAAAAAATACTAAAATGATTTTAAAATGAAAATGAAAAAAAAATATTAGCTAACTCAACGGAAAAGATTTTAAATAAAACAAAAACCTATTAATCCCAGAGTTACCCTCGCGAATTAAAACTTTAATTTAACCACGAAAAGTAAATTGTGAGTAAATGAAGTCAGACTTTCTTAATTACACGAAAAATTGTAAAGGTTTAATATTAAATAAAAGAACAGTATTTTTAACCCGTTGACGTCTTAAACAATAAATTTATTTCCACAAAATGGGCTAAATACAATGTGCAGAAAAAAAACCTGAACTGAAGTTCTGGCCTAAATAAAAAACTCACTAGACCCTAATTTAAGATAGGACAATGCTATTTCCTATGCAAAACAAAAAAGAAAGGTTTTATTTGTTCAGGAAGATTATTCAATATATAAAACCCTTGAATTTCTATCCACGTGGTTTCAACAAATTAAAATAATGTAAGCGTGGACAAATGCTAGAAATTAAAAAAAAAAGAAAAAGCTAAATGATAGAAAAATGCTTCTACTCACCTAAACGAGGTGATAGAAAAAATTAAAAATGATACAGCAAAATAAATTAACTCTTACAAAATATAAATGAGAGAAAAACTAAAATAAATCTTCCTAAACAAAAAATAATAATTGACCTTATATCTACAAAGTGTACATTTCAATACATTAACAATTATTACAATAATGCTTCCTTGATTGACTATATTATAGATGAATGTCAATTTTTACAATACAAAGTGAATAACAAAATGGCAACAATTATTTAAGAAATACGTCTACTTACATCAATAGTCGAACAAGGAAGTCCTTCGCCAAACCCTACAATTCCTTTACCTACAAAAACCCCTCTCTCAAAATTCATACAACGCAGACGTAGTACATTACAATGACAATATTTAATAGAATACGCATAAAATCAGTACAAGCGAACAATAGACATTTGAATGACTAGATTAATAAAAATAAATCTTAACACTACATAATTAAAATCATACAATGAACTCTTAAGCTAAACTTATACAAAACAAAATTGTGAAAATTTTCGGTAAATTGAAAATCAGCTGTACGGACAAAGAAATCACAACAACCATAATATGCAACTTAAAATACACCTCAGCGATAAATGGGTTGTATGGGCCACGGAGTCCAATAGTGCACAGCAGTACGTACAGTGACAGACAGATTAAATACTTCCCTCAAGATATCGTACAAATGTAAATATTAAAATGTAGTTTTTCACTTTAATTGCGGACATTATTTCATTCCAACAACAGTAATTTTGAGATATACAGTGAGGTCGTAAAGCCGCCCCCCTCCCCCCTCCCCTGATAACTTTTGAATGGTATGAGATAGAGCAATGAAACAAAACCAAGTGGAACATTAGAGATAATTTGTGGATTTTTTCCTATAGAGATAACGCACATGGTTTCTGATGTAAAATAGAGGGCGGTAACTATCTTTAAAATTTTAAATAGGAAGTAAGTTTATTTAGAAGCTCATTTGGAAGATATTTCTATTACTTTATGGCAATGCAAACAGTTTTACGATTTCCGAAATTTTTACCAACTTATCCAAGATTAATAATTGGAGTACTTACGTTACTTTTTCGATAGCCCTCGTATTCGCTTTTTGGATATAGTGTACAGAAACCTGTTGTACAGGTAATCTGTAACATAGACACCCACACACATGACACATACACTGACAGATAAGACAATTTTGCTAAATTTTGCAAATGTCATATTGTAAAATATGTCATATTTTACAGCCAATGCTTCTAAGTCACATAAAACCACAATATTTATACGAGGGCTATAGAAAAAGTAAACGTAAGTACTCCAATTTCTCTCATCTCATACCATTCAAAAGTTATCAGGGGGAGGGGGGCGGGGGGGAGGGGGAACCATTTACGCCTACGTATAAAGGGAAATGCTGAGATACCCAGGAATAGGCAGTAAAGGAATTGAAGGCGATTATGACGACTGACAGATTTAAATACTATCCTCGTATTAAATGTTTAGAAGATGCTATCTGCCTATATTATTGGAAGACATTAAAATGTGTAACCAAATTTAGTAAGTAATTCATGCAGAAAGTATGCAAACAGGGAAGTAGATAAGCGATCTTCAAGGCATAGAAGGCAATTACTAAACTTAGAAGAAGTGAATATGTAATTTGATTGACGAGGATTGCAGTCTTACAGTCTCATGAGTTAATAACAATATGTTTGCGCCAATAATCAGATATACAAATTCCTTTATCAACCACTAACAGAGCCTTTAAAGAGTTTCATTATTCACTGAAACGGGTAACATGTCTATCAGAGTAAAACAAATATCAGCAATACTATAGAAACTCTTTGATCGTGAAATACGCTTGAATTATTCGTGAACGAGGTAAAATAATGTTTATTGATCAATTTGGTGTAGTACATGTTTATTTACGGGCGTGGTTTGGTAAATCAACAAGGAATACGCCAGTACATTTGCGTGAAGCTCAACTAATGGGACAAAATCATTCTGTTGTGGCCACAAATTATTGAATCAGTATTCTTCTTCTTCTAGTCAATTTGATTAGAAAAGGTTCGGACACATAGAATCAATTTGTAGTCAGGTGGGTACTATGACCATATTGTAACTACCATCAGCATAGAATTACAAGTGTGCTTGATTTTCTTTGAAACGCTGTATGAAAACCTTTCACAATTTAGTATGATTTGATTTAAATATTAGTTTAATTAAACTCTATATTAACGACGGAAATATTTCTGACATCGACATAAGGGGAGCCCCTAAAAGAGACGACACTGAAGACAACTACAGAACCACGAAAGAGGGGCGTGTTACCTTACAACAGGAGTCACGAAAAGTAGGCCGAACTTTGAAGAAACGTAACGTATAAGTACGCTTCGGGACTGCAGTCGTCCCAGCAGTAATTACGACCGCAGGTAGAATACCCAAGGACCACAGAAGGTATCTACAATAACTGGCCAAGCGGACAGTGCTTACTTCGGGCAAACCGGAAGAGCCATCGACATAAGAATTTAAAGAATACGAGAGGGACGCAAGATTAAGAAGGACCGAGCAATCAGCGTGGCAGAACACATGCACACACGGACAAAAATTGATTTCAAGAATGTAAAGTAATAACTCCACCAAGAACTACGGGAAAAGGACTCATCAGGGAAGCCATAGAAATAGAGAAGAATAAAACGTTCAACAGAGAGAAGGGTACCACCTTAGCACACGTGGAAGAGCCTACTACGAACCGTCACGGTCAATGGAGCGGAAACTTCACGGTTGGTGCACCAGGGCGTATATAAGAAGAATGTTCGGACCATGCGAGAATCAGTTCAGTTATCCTGAAGAAGCTGTATATGAACGGCGAAACGTCGAGCGAAAGTTTTGACACACGGCGAAACCCGCAAGAAGCTGTTAGTTATAGGAAATAAATATATTATTATATTAAAAGTCAATACTCTCAATGACGTCATTAGGCTAGAATTCGGGAGCGGTATCAATTTTACGTCAGTAAGGTTGTAAAAAAAATCAGCAGAGAGTAAACAAATAAGATTTCAAAAAGGTTTTTTTTTTTGTTGATGTTGCTTGAGAAAATGTGCGCTTCAAACAATTTTTAGACACGCTTCATTTAATATAAAGAAAAAAAAAATAAATTACATGATTTAATTTATAAAGAATTCTGGTTTAAAAATATGCAAAACAAATAAATCGTTCCTTCTTTCTCAGATTTCCACCAACCAGCGAGCCAACTTAAAGACTCGAAATAACCAGAGACAGTGTCTAATTTAGTACCGCGTATATGCGGGTCAGCACTCCAACAAAGCTAACATTTCTTTTAATTAGAACTGGACGGTGTTTGCAGTGCGACCGATCAATTATTCAGACGGGGAAATTGTGATTTGTGCTCGGCCCCGTATATTACCGGAGATTCGCTTACCTGGACAGGATTTTCTAATGAATATATTAAACTTATATCGCCTAAGCAGGAACCCATGCCCAATATTAAAAGTGTGCTCTCCGTATCGTCTCCAGATAATATTTGCACCGAGCCCGTGGCGACGTACATTAATATATTCTTCACTTTATCTTGGGCGTAGATTATCTCGCCGGCGGTGTAGATTTCGGAGAACATTTTATTCGCCAGTGCCCTCTTGAATGCGGAGTTCGTGTTTTTCAGCACGTTGGACTGTAATAAAGTACGATACAGGATAATGCTTTTCTCGAAACAAGGGCGTAAGACGAAAAAATGAGATGATAGCGATGGGAAGGTAACACTTGGACTAACAAGGGAACACCAGCAACTGTCATATTCCGATTTTATTGAAACTTTACGCAACTTTTTTTTCCGCTCAATCGCCCAACTTAAAGGTACACCCCCCTAATAATGATAATATGCAGCTCACTTTCTTCTGGTGTCAAAGGAATTACTGCGATATTGGCTACTTGAAACGTCACAAATAACATGTTCACTACATTAATTGTATTAATTACTGGCATTGTACCAAACTACAATTGCACGCAGCACGAGACATAATACATTATTCGAAACGATTGTCTTATACAGGGTGATTCTCAATATATGCGACAAACTTTAAGAGCTGATTTCTGGGGTTATTTTGATTATAAAAGTTCATATGAGTATATGTCCAAAACGGTTTGATGGTTTTAAAGTTATTGAATGTTTAATAATAAATAATGAACTATGACTAATACGATATAATATCACAGTTGGTTCTTCAAAAGCTATTGTATTGAGAGGCAATTGTTTATTTGTCAATAGTTGTCAGAGTATTCATTCAGTTTATTGCCAGTTTCTGTTTTCTAAAATGAATTACACGAATGCTGAGATGGGTGATATCCATTTCGTTTACGGTCTTGCCAATGGAAATTCGCGTGCTGCTAGACGTCTTTATGAAGAACGATACCCGAACCGTATCATCCTGCATCATTCAATATTTGCCCGTCTTCAAAAACGTCTTAGTGAAACGGGAAATTTTAAAAATCGAACGACTGATAACGGGCACCCATCTCCAGTGAGAACTCCACAAGTTGAAGAAATGGTACTAAATGAAATTGAGGAACATCCTACTACAAGCACCAGAAAAATTGCGTTTGCTTTAAGCATTATAGTCAGGACACAGTTTGGAGAATATTGAAAGATCAACTGTTGTATTCATATCACATTCAACGGGTGCAGGCACTTTTGCCGGCAGATTTTCCGGAAAGAGTGGCTTTTTGTCAATGGATGCAACACAAAATCGTACAAAATCCTGACTATTTGGCTCAAATATTCTTCACCGACGAGGCTAATTTCTCTAGAAACGCGATTATTAATTTTCATAATAATCACATATGGGCTGAAGAAAATCCGCACGAACTAGTGAATGCTCGTCATCAACATCAATACTCTGTCAATGTGTGGGCCGGAATTGTTGGAGATCACTTGATAGGTCCACTTTTTTTACCGATGCGGTTAAATGGCGAGGTATGCCGCAATTTTCTTTAAGAAGAGCCACCACTATTGCTGGAAGAAGTTCCGTTGCAATTAAGATTACAAATGTGTTTTATGCATAACGGTGCTCCAGCGCATTTTAGTTAAGTTGCTCGCGAGTTTTTGGACAATACGAATCCAGATCGGTGGATAGGACGGGAGGTCCACAACCGTGGCCTCCTCGGTCTCCAGACTTAAATTCTTTGGACTTTTTTCTCTGGGTCACCTTAAATCATTGTTTATACGACTCCCATTGAAAATGTCGATAAACTGAGAAATCGTATTATCGCAGCTTTTCAAACAGTTCGAAATACCCCTGGTATTTTAGAACGGACTCGCCAGTCAATACGACGGAGGATAGAAGTTTGTATTTCAGTTGGGAGCGCTCATTTTTTACAGTTAGTATAAGTTAATTTTTTTACTAATTATTTTGTTAATTTATAATAAAACATTAATTATGTTAACTTACTATTAAACATTGTACAACTTTAGAACTAAGCGATTTTGACATATGTTCTTATGAACTTTTATGATAATAAATAACCAAGGAATCACGCTTAAAGTTTGTCGTGATATGTTTATATACCACCCTCTATACGTCTACGAGATTTTTTTGAAGGTTTATGTTTAATTACATATCTAATAAATCTTAAGAAGGATAAGATTGTTTATGCGTTTCTAGGAAATATCATTGTTCAATATATTACTCTATAAATCGTGCGTGTGAAAAATCACAGATTGTCGACTGCAAATTATATGCACTAATAAATCTCACTTTTCTGGAGATATAGTAGTAGAAGAATAAATGACATTTTATTAAAGGTTATATAAAATATAAATGAACTCATTTAGTAAATGCATCAGATAGCTTTTCATTATTTGATGTTGAATGTTTGTTATTATTCCTTAATCATTATTGTTAATATTTCTCTGATTTTTTTTATACCGTCGTGTTGGAATACTCCCTTCTCCATTACTAACTCCTTGCGAAAACAGGTTACGTCATCTTTTGGATCATACAATCTGCTGCAAATTATGTTAAAAGAGTTTTTTTTTTTAATATCTATTATAATTTCGGAATTATTCCTAAAAAATGAAAAATCATTCAAACTTTGGAGGGGCCTCTACCCCTAAATTGAGCGATTGAAAAAGAATTTGGGTAGTGCTTCTACCGAAGAACCCAGGTGCTCTTTCAGTCTCTGAGCTTCACGGAAATCTTTGACAGTTGCTGGCGTTCCCTTGTAAGTATTTTTTTTTCCAAATGGAACAGAGAAACTGTAGGGGTAATACGAATCCAATAAAAGTGCTGGAATTTACAATAATATCTCAATTTAAAAAATTTGGAGTCAAGTATAGTTAGCTATGATCCATTTAGAAAAAATAAATAACTTCATCTATGTCTTCCGGTTACATCGAACGTCAACTTTGATATTATAAATAAAGACCTATATCTTCTGATACACTTTTAGATTCTGCTAGGCATTTTAAAGCCAATCTTATAAAGCATCTTTTTATCTAATGGTTGCCGTTTTAGAATTATTTTGGTTTTTGTGAAAAGAAGGCATAAAAAAGTACGCATTAAATTGCTTATAACAGCTATACAGTAAAAGGTAGAGAGCTTTATATAGATTGTGGGACATATGGATCCCCTATTATTTAATCAAGGAATAAAAGGTAAAAAACTTATACAGGCTGTCCCACAATTTAGAGGTGACTTGGGGTATCTTCTTGGTACCAAAAGTATTCTTTCTTCAAATGGTACGCCCTGTATATTTTTATACCATGTCAGATGTAGAATTGTATTCTCCATCGAAGGTATTCTTATATCTGTCTTTATCGCTTTATTAGGATTAGTAATTTTCAAAGAATGTAGTTTTGAATTAGTGCTTGACTGATTTAAATATATCCTCAAAGCCAAGAAACCCCTAATGATGTGCAAAAACTTTATAAGGGAAAGATGGTAATACAAACAAGAAATACTGTTTTTAATGTACACAACAGCAGTGAAACCAAACATCTTTTATCGGTCAACGGTATAGAGCAGAAGCATCAACCTGGTTATTGAGAGAATTAACCTTTTCCAGACGCAAAGATTAGCCTATGTTTACACAACTGAAGTAAAGGGAATCTCTTCAACAGCATCTATTGCGGTGGGTAATAAATCTTGCTCCTCTCACATTGTGGTAAAAGTAAACCAGTATTCGAATATGGGCAATCAATCAAAATTCAATGACACCCGTGGATTGAAAACATTAGTATCAATTCCTAGTTTTATAGTGACGTGATCAAGGACACCTAGCTATTTATGGGGAAACTTGAAAACTGTTTGGAATAAAATGAACAAATTTGTTTGGTTTCTTTGCAGAAATTAGTAGAATGCTAGCGTAAGAGTCATGCAAGCCCAACGTAGTAACAGGAATTCCTAAATGTGCAAAATTTTGTTGTGATTGGAATAAGTTTTATACCAGATACTGGTAACGCCCCTTTGTACTAGTGTGTTAATCTTGATTTAATTTTTAATAAGAATTACAAATTGAGAATGGCTATATATTTTTTTCTTTTTGCTTGGTGGGTGCGGTTAGGAAATATTACTGCCTCTTGGCTTTTTGTTTTAATTCTGCCATTTCCGTGCTCTTTAGGTTGAAATCTAGTTCTACTATAAATATGAGCTCTCTACTTAGTCCTTGGTTCGTGGTAAGTCCTGGTAGTCAAGTTAAATATGTCGATTAAATCCTTTCTCATATCCTTGCCCCGTGGCCTATTTTGTCTGCGACCAAAGTTGGTTAACGCCAGTATCTTTAAATATTTCTGGGTACTTCTGAAGTTCTACTAAAAGCCAGTTTACATCCGATATCTCTTGGACTTGGATTTAGAGCTGATATCATTGGCTTCTTTAGAAGATGCTTCGATTCGATAGTAATTCAAGTAGTAGTAGTAGTTTCAAAGATTTGTTATGGATGCTTTTGCCTTGAACTAGGTGACTTGTGCCTTGGTTGTAGAAAGTCATTTATACTCTTCCAATAAAGATGTGCTTCGTGAATTGCATGAAATTGCTGCACCCACTCGGTAATCACGAGTTGTTTTCGAATCAAATCCAACTGCTCTTGATTCATTGTTTCTTTCAGATCACCCTTGTCTATTACCATCATCTGCAACCATGACGCTACCTCGCTGTAACTTTTAACAATTTTTTTTCCAAGGATGGGGTAGTGTTCTACAGTCTTAGTTAGGTCTTTTTAATCTTCGATACTCTTCCTTTTACCCTTAGTAGTTTGGCTTACGTATACCACCTATGGCTGCATATACTAACATGAAGTGTTAGTTAAAATTAAACCAAGATTAACATGTTGGTGCGATGCAGGCCAGCCTAAATGTTTCGTTCTGTTTTTTTTTTTAAACAATAAATCAAAGGTGTGGACAAAAGATTAAGATGGCAAGATTACTTTTTCATTTTTTTCAGGTGTAGATTTAATTTGTAATTTGTAAGCAACCATTAAGGCACTGAACATGCACCTAATCAGCTGAAAATGATTTGGCAATGCTCAGAAAAACTGAGCGACTGGGCAAAAGAACAAGGTTGTCCTTCTATGAGTTCTAGGCCACGTAGAACTGGAAGGAAATGAAATAATACATAATACGTTTAAGAAAGTCGTTACAGTGCCATTCTGAAGACCGCGAATACTTTGGAATGATAAATAATAGTACAATTTCAGATTCACATAGGGGCACAATAGGTCTTTCTGGCCGAGGTGCCTTCTTCTTGCCCATGGACAAAAAAAAACAGCGCAATACAATAGTAAAGTGGGGAAGAGAAAATCAATCTTGAAACCTACGACCGAAAGAGAAATCTAAAGAATGCATCACTGCAAGTAGAAGACAATAACTGCATTCTAACAAAGATCCTATCAGATGCAAAAACTGGGAGGGCATTTGAGTTAGCTGCATTTGTATGAAACGCGATGAAACGTACAGTAGTATAAAATAATTTTTGTGTTTAAAGCTGGTTCAATCATCCAGTATTTATAAACAGGATTGCATTCAAAACCGTATGCAATGCACTTGTGAGCGATTTCACGCATACTATGCACTGCAAACGAACCATACTTGATATTATTTCATTTACTTTTGAAGTACGTTAATTTCTATCATTTACCCTGCTTTGTTTGTAAAATACACGCTGTGTATAACGTTTCATACACGTGTGTTATTCTGTAAGCCGGGTTTTGTGGCGTGTGAGAGCTGCCGAACAGATAATTAAAAAAGAAAAAACACGTTAATCTTGTTGGATTCCCTGAAAATTGTTTAGGGGTGCCAAAATATACCACACGTAAAAATTCACTTTCCCACGCTTGTACTCTCCCTGTTACGCAATTTTTACGTCCGGAAATAATTTACGGGTTGCATGTTGTATTCATAAGGGAAATCAAAAAAAAGGCAACGTATGAATGACAGAGATAAAATTATTTGAAATTAATATTGATTTACTGAGGAAATTGGCATTTAATACCAAATAATACCACTTAGACTACAACTACATTAATAAAATATAGTCTTATTTTCAAAATAAATCAACCTTAATGAATGTAATAGGTTTGCATTTATTCTTACCGCATTCAATGCTTCCCAAAATTTATCTAGTAAAACCCTATCTTTAATTCCGGGAAGTAGAGCATCTAGTAGTCGGGAGCGTCTTATGGCTGCCCTCTTCTTCCAAAAGGCTATGTAAAATTCCTTGATTTTTCTTTTTATCCGTTTCGAAATTGATTCCTTGGCCTACAATGTGAAATATGCGATATAAGTTAAAGGTAGGTAATAAATAGACTAATGCTTCTTTCCTAATCTTATCTCTAAGGTATTAAAGACTATTTCTTCCGATCAATAAAATTTATTAAATAAAACGGATTCCAGTTACCTCACATCGCGACAATAAGACTATTTGAATTGTACAAAACGTTAGATAAGGTAGCCGTATGTACAAGACAGTAATATTTTATGCTGTTCAATTTTGCCCATAGTCGAAGAAAATTTAATAGGAAAACATTATCACATATTATACACGTTTGCTATATTATAATAATATTAATAGTGGCTTTTATTTCATAATGAGTCACTAATACATTACTGCATAATAACACAAAATAAACTAGCGTCAAAAAGCAAGACAAAAAAAGAATTGTGAAATTAAGATTCTCTCATAATTTTTTTTCCATATTATATGGCTCTAAATCTATTAGAAACTGTTTCAACTCTTTCTTAAAACTATCAATCGATGTCAAGGCTTTTATATAATTCGTACTGTTGAATAATTTTATACACAAATATAAAGGTTGTTTTTCTGTTACAGACAGCCTGTGAATGGGATAGTTTATATCTATGGATCTTGTTGTATAATATTGCTGCTTTTCAACATTAAAGTAAGCTCTGTTAAAAAAATATATTAAAGATGCGTATATATACAGTCCATAAACAGTAAATATGTCTTCAGAGCGAAACACTCCACGACATGACTGATAAAAAGACATTCCCTTTATAATTCGTAGTATCCTCTTTTGAGCTATAATTAACTGCAGAATTTTTCTGTTACTTCCCTAATACATAATTCCATAGCTGATAATCGATTCAAAATTAGCGTGGTATACTACTTTCAGAGTTTCTTGTTCAGTATAATGTTTGAGAATTCTAACTCCATAACAAATAGAATTCAGTTTTTTTAGTAAATAATTTATGTGTTCTGACCAATCTAAATGTTCATCTATATATAAACCAAGAAATTTTATACTCTCACTAATTTGTATTTGTTGATTGTCTAGCTCAATTGTAGATGGTTTATCTAATTTATTTTATATTGTTCTAAAGATAATCGTTGCAGTTTTATCCTTGTTTACAATCAGCTTATTTTTGGACAACCAATCGTTACTAATTTTATAAAGACTACTACTAATACGTAGTATGCCTTGAACATTTTTAGCTCCAGCAATCATATTAGTATCATCTGCATAGCAACACATATCTGTACTAGGATCTGTAGATATTGCAAAGAGATCATTTAGGAATATTACAAATAATACCGGACCAAGGAAACTACCCTGTGCTATTTCCATGCTATAAGGTAATACACTTGATGTGTAATTCTTGCCATTTTTGTTTATATCAACACGTTGACTTCTACCAGATGAATAAGAACGAAGTAATTGGAGCGTCCTCTAATACCGTAACTCTCCATCTTTAAAATCAAAAGTTCCCTGTCTACACAGTCGTACGCCCTTGGTAGATCAACACATAATCCTATGGCCAAACACCTTGCTCAAGAAGTCTACCAGGTATATAGCCGTGCTGACCGCGATGAAATAGATGACATTCATTCATAAAATCTACTAATCTTTACACATTACCAATTCGAATAGATTTGAAAATCCTGTAAGTATACTAATTGGTATGTAACTGTCAAATAATTGAGGATCACCCTTTTTATATAGATGTTTTATAATGGTAATTTTAAGATGCTCCGGAAAAGTAGCTTGCTTAAAGCAGTTATTAATAAGAAGGCATAGTACATCCTGAAGAACTGGTAAGCATATCTTCACAATACTGGTAGGAATATCATCGATGCCGCTACTATGTTTATTTTTTATTTTTTTAGCTAATTCACCTAGTTCTTTCGGAGAAATGTATCTTAAGTACATCGATCTATCATTATCTGTTATATTGAATGAAAATGGATGTTTCTCAAGATTTTCCGTCAATTTTGGAACTATCGACAATAAAAATTTATTGTACTCGTGCGGTATCTGTTCAAAATTTCCCTCAATACTCACTTCTGTAATGGACTTGCCACCCACTATCTCGTTACAAATATCCCATATACATTTAATTTTATAAATTCAGATAATTTATTAACCTCTCATTAAAATGCTGTGAACGAGCTTGTTTTAATAAAGAATCATATTCTTTTTTTGTCTTGTTATAACGGTCCTTATAACTAGCATCTATTCTATATAAAGAAAGTAATAAATCTAACTTATTCTTACAAAGTTTTATGTTCTCGCGATGCGCAAGATTATTTTTAGTATTCCTATCTGTTCATTCACGAGTTTAAGCGGATAACAATGATTAAATATATTTACAAAAGTATTAATAAAACTGTTCCATTGTTCATTTACATCATGATTTAAATCAACTATATCTATCCAATCTATCTGTGCCAAATAATTTAGAAAATGCATTTTATTCTCTTCCGAAAACACTCTTTTGTAAATAAATAAATAAATAAATTATAGCTCCTGGTACAAATCGAACAGACCCACGTGAATCCTGAATGGGAATACGTTTTATGGTTATCTATAAATAATAGTTTTTAGTGGTGAAATTCCGAGAAAATAGTTATTCTGCGCAGATTTCTGTACGGAACCTACCTATATGCATCCGTATTCATGTACAGAGTGATCCAATTTGCTTGTCAGAATAGGTTAATTCCATAACTGTAAGAGATAGGAAAAAACGAGTGGCCAAGTCTAGATCTCATTTTTCGTAACTTATACAGTGGTGAATACAGAAATTAGTTATATTCTTTTGTTTTTGAGTTATAGCCAAAAATTGAATTTTTCGACTTTTCCAGAATGTTTAATAACTCGTTTGTCTCTAATGATACGAAGAAACTGCACTCTTAGCAGTAGAGTCGACTATTTATATTTAATTTATGCATAACCAAACAATATGACTTCTACGATTATTTTATTGATTTTGCAAACTTTGTTTGCAAATATCTTTGTAAATAGATACTATAGAGCTTTAGGAAAAAATACGGGTCTTCTAATTTTAGACAAAGACTTCAAATTTACCATATAAAAAGAATCCAAGACATCAAATTTTTTCGCTGTTCCGGTTGATATGGAATGACCCATATACTTTTGACTTTGACAAGAAGAAAATTTATACTGTTCTTATTGTCATGGGCTATTACGTGATGGTTTTTAAATTAAAAACGTAAATAATTTTTACTTTTAAATTTTATCAACTTTATGCCGCAGGCGAAAAATGAATGTATAAAGTTATAATCTGATTTAACTAGTAGCTTCATCTCGTAAACGTGTCTGAATAATGTTAAAACAGTTTCTTCGTATCATTAAGGTGGAGCGATTTATTAGGCATTTTGGAAAAGTCGAAAAAAAAAAATTTGTGGCTATAATAGAAAATTTTAATTTTCGCCACTGAGCATATCTCGGAAAAAGAGATCGAGACTTGGTCAGTCGTTTTTTCCTATATCTTACCGTTACCGAGATGCTGACCAGCAATTTGAACCACCCCGTACACCGCCCGACAAAATTAATGTCGTAGTCCACAGCGAATTTTTATATTTTTCTATCTAATTATTATGATTGTTAAGTGTTTTACACGTAGGTACCCCAATAAATCTCCCACCTGCATAAGTCCATGGCAGCCGAACGCGCGCCTGTTCAAATGATGAGCAGTTTTGACGGTCACTGCTCCATAGGCGATGACATTAACTTTGTCGGGCAGTGTACATTCAAAAGTTACAGAATTTGACAGTTCAATCACGTGCAACGTGCAACTATTGGAAAAATGAAGCCAAAGGATTACTTCGATCAACCAGCGAGAGACCAGCCTATAGATTAGTGCAGTGTACTTACGGCTTCCGTAATAAAAATAAATAAATATAAAGAACGGTGGAATGAGTACCCTATATCACCTAATTTTCTTTGGATTATTTTCGAAAGAGCAACAAGCAATCGGAATAAGATACAAGTGGCTATTACATTAAGTGGAATTTATGGAAGATGCAGCAGAAAGTGAGAAGGCAATTCACAAAATATTGCAAGTATTCCGGAAGATAAATTTAAGCTTAAAATTTCGAAGATTTTATGTAAAATGAAATTAAGAGTGAATATGAATTAAAGAAGAATCGGGTTTAGAAAGAAGAATGACTAAATTGAGAGTATCATATGAACGAAATGATCGTTTCGGCCAAAAAATATAAAAATTCTGCACTCAAGGCTAAAGGAAGAACACTATTAGGTGATTTAGTCTTTTTGGTTTATATACATCATACAATATATGTATTTGTATCTAGTTATGAGCCAATAAAGTGAATTATTATTATTATTATGACTTAAATGGACCCACATTACAAAACTAAAGCTGTAGAACGCAAGCTGTGGAAAAGTGGTAAAACAAAGTGGGGCTCTAAAAAAAATCCAGAACATAATTCAAGTCAAAAATCGCTAAGCCAGCGGACTAATACTAAAATTATAAAAGGAGAACATATTTATTGTTAGAAAACCACAGTACACAAAACTCAATTAAATAAATTTGATTTATGTCTAAAATGTTCCTCCAATATTAGCACAGGGACGCCTGTGTCGTTTGTACAAGGAATCGTCATAGCACGTCTAAGATTTTGTTTCTAAACTCTAATTCATCACATTTTACCACCATGGCAGTTGCAATCTTGTTACTCTAGCTAATACTTCGCGCGTTTCTCTCTTACACTGCAGTATAAGTACTTTTTCTTCTCAAATAAACATGCATAGACGTAAATGTCGTGAACATTAATTCTAATATCTACGTGTATAAACCTCCATTGCTACTAGCGCAATTTCTCTCATTCGCTTATGCAAACAACGCCACTCTAAGTAAGACGTACTATAATTACTGCAGTTGTGCAGGAGCACATTTCCTTACAATAAACTCATGCAAATATACATATTTATGACGGGATTTATGTCAGATATGAATTTCATGCAGTTTTACTTATTGTTAGGGATCTTGCATCTTGTTGGGTGAGATGTATTATTCATACTCTTAGAAGACTGTGTAATATAGTGAATTACTACGAATGACGCCGAAGGTATTATTTTAGGAATTATTTATCATTATTTGCTTTCTTATTGTTTATTATACCTTTGGTATAAATCAGAGTTAATCGTTTATTTATATGATCTGGGTTGGAACTCTGTGTATAATAGAATTCTATTATAGTTTTCTATAGTAGTATTCTATGTTTGAAGTCGACAACACGGTGAATTGCTACTATGTGTGCCGCTATAATAGTGCATAAATTTAGGAATAGAAATATAATCCCTTATAATGGGCGAAAACTACCTGTTTAGAAATTTATTTGGCGTGAACGGTCCTAGGTAAATTTTTCATGAAAAAGACAACACACAGGTGATCAAGTGATATTAAGTGGGAATAAAGAAGTGTTTTAGGTTAGGACTTTGCGAAAAAATATTGTATATTTTTTCGCTAATCTTTATTCATTGATTTAAATGTTCTCAGTACATTAACTATGGGTGTGGATGAAGAAGAAGCGTTAGAAGAAATGCGCATCTTTAATAAAAAACGACGTATTCTACGCGAAAAAAGCGATCCGTTTATACATTCTAAATATTTCACACCTCTTTTACACCCAAACAAGTAAGCTATCAACTAGTAAATGCTATCCTTTTCTAAACGATCTATCTATCCTTCAAAGCAAGGTGTGTGGACGTATCGTCTTTAGGCGACAATATGGCGGCATATAGAAATCTACTATTGCCACACAGAGTACAAATGATGTAGAAATGAAGCGATAAATAGAATTCTATTGTACACAGAGTCCCAGCCCTGTAGTGCGGCGTGAGTACTTTCGATTTTGTGCAAAGTTTGTTCCATTTGTAGATTTTGCAAATAGAAAAGAAAAAGTGGACAAAAACTTTCCGATTGCTAGAATCTTCTTTTTTACCAGTGTAACGTTGGTCTCAGTGATAATTTACAACGAAAACGAAATAAAGAATACAAGTTTTATTGGAATAAAAGATATTTCATTGACTTGGATGAAGAAAGTTACCTCAAAACTACAGATTTTTAGTTCAATCGTAAAATACCTCTAGAATATATGTGATTTGTTACAAGTTAAATTCGCATATTAACCACTAATACCTGTTTGCACCACATTTAGTTAAAATTTTGGATTAAGTAAGCCTTAAGTGAGATTAAAATTAAAGCGCTTTGCACCAAGAAATAAACAATCAACCTTCGTTAGGCTAGTGAATTTTCCGTTGGCATTGCAAAACTAACTCAATGACCATTAAAATCTGACGTTTGCCGCTTTTTTTGTGTCACTCTCACTCTTTTAAATCATATATACTGGGTGAGTTTTTTTTATCTTGAGACAACGGAATATCTCTAAAACACTGCATCAAAACAAAAAAAAAGACCTTAATAAGATTTGTTATAATGTAAGGGGCTCACTAAATGGTCCCGAACTCGATCAAAAGGAAACTGATTCTGTGACTAGGTAATATGCAATGTCCTACACATGTATGTACAGCGTACAAAAGAGAATTTGAAATTTTCTTAGAAAAATAATAAAAATACTAACTCGCGCGAATGCGCTTATACAAAACAGGTAGAGGGCCTTCTGAATTAAAGTGTGTAGATCTCTCATATGATCTCACACTGGAAATCTTAAAAAAGTGTTTATGGTTTGAGTAATAAATTTGATGCAGATGCTGTAGAAGAAAATTATGAAACCATCAGTATAAGTGTCGAAAATATAAGGTTATTCTATGATATAGGTTTTTAAGTTTTTCAAAATATGTTGGGTGTGTTACGGCCGTTTGCACCGTTCGTGATTAAGTTATAATTACCATTTAATCATAATTAAACTTTAAATTCCTTTGCACCGACTGCTTAACTAATAATTAAATCCTTAATTCGTGATTATCTTTAATCAGTAGCCAAGGTACGAATTAAGTCATAATTAAAGTTGGCGCAAGCGTAGTTTCTTTGTTTACAATCGTGTTTATAGGCGATTATAGGTTATGTAATGGGGTTTTGGTTATAATACAAATATATCTGACTAAATTGAAATAGCCAGCTAATTAAAGTGTTCACTTTGAAGATTAGAACAAGGAATAGCGGCGTGCAAGAAGTGTATATTTGACAGGGTTTTAGAAAGTCCAGGTAAATCAAAAATTAATTCCCGAAATAAAAACTGACAATAAATGTATTTGAGGATTACTCATGGTTTCAGGTGGGAATGACCCGGAGGTATTTCGTAATAGGAAAGGATATCTTTCTATAAATTCACAATTTTTATATGATGCTAATTTAAAAATAATGGATATCGTAGCACGATGGCCAGGGAATACACACTTTAACGATCCATTCTTTTCCCTAAGCGACAGTGGATATACCTCAAAAACATATTTATTGACCCCACTGTTAAAGTCTGAAACAGTTGTGAAAAATCATTATAATGAAAGCCATATTACAACACGGAATGTCATTGACAGCATGTTTCTAAGAAGAATGTTTTCCAATACTGCATATGGTTGTCGCTTAAAGCGTTATACCTTATGGCAGTAATAGTTGGTACCTCAGTATTGCACAATATAGCCATAAATGTTGGTAAAGAGGAAATCAATGAAGAAAAATTAAATCAAGAAATTTTAAATGGACAACTTCATGAGATTAATTATGACGCTGTTGATGATGTACCTGCTGCGACACAGGCATTACTAATTAATGATTATTTCAACAATTTGTAATTCATTGCTATATAGAAATTAACTTTTGAACATTTTTTCGTATTTGTTTTCTTTGGCTTTTGTATAAACGATATATATTTTATTTACTCTAAATGCGTTATCACTTTGATTTTTTTAAAAGAAATATTGTGTATGCAATTAACCATTTATTTATTAAATAAAAGGAACAAAATATATAAGGAAATGATGGTAATAATAAAATAATTCTAACAAGTAATAGTAGAGGTCAAATAAAGTATCAAAAATTGGAGCATTTGCAGAACAAACAAATAAAAGAATTGCATAATGAAAAAATAAACCTGCATTCACATATTAATTTCTATTTTAAAACTACTACTCAACTTTTCTTATTTCAATATCTAATTCTGTAGCAATTTTCTTCAGCTTAAATTCCAATAACTTTCAAATGCCGCTTAAAATCGCGTATTCGCATAGCAGCAATTTTCATTATGATGGAACAGTGTCCCTAATATAAATACGATTTTTGACTAAAAACTAAACTTAACGCACTACCAACCTATATTTCTGTCGCAAACTTTTTAATTAACTAATCATTAATTAAATTTGTTCGGTGCAATCCTATTCATATTTAATTCGTAATTAATTTAATCTTGATTAGTTATTAAAATGTTAATCATAGACGGTGCAAACGGCCGTTAGTGAATTAAAAGTTATAAAAATATGAATTTGGACAAAAATAATATAAAATTCAATTTATACACTCCGTCATCTACTATTTCACATTCATCCAACATTTTTCCCCACTTTTCTGTTAGAAGTACTTACAAATAACACATCTCCAGCGTACAGTAGTATAGCACTTTGTTTACATGTTGCGTGTCAACCTTAACCTTAAATAAATGACCGCAATTTATTTTTTTGTGTAACACTTCATATGCACTTAAATTTTGAGTAGTTTTAAGTTTTTTAAAAACATAATGTAAAGATATTTTAGTTTAACTCACGCTTATAGTACTGGCAATTAAGTAATGGTCATGCAAACGGGTATAAGTGAACAAGAAAGCGTAGAAGAAATAAAAGTGGTCTAATTCCATTTGTATTTTTTTAAATATTTAGGTGATTGGTTTCATCTTCAACAGGATGTCATCAGGTAAGAATGTTTAGCAGTGTGACAATTTTACATATTATATACATTTTTGGAGAGTTTTAGCATCAAAATGCAAATTCTGCGTTTTGAGTTGTGACTCGCCTCTTCCAAATCGACTATATTTATCAAACGACAAACACTAATCAATTGAACACTAATATTTGGTTGTGAAGCCGTTTCTCTTATATCTTTGAATCTCTGGGAATAAAAATTACAATACATAAAAATTGAAGAAATAATTAATTATTAACGTTAACACTTCCCATGTTCTTTGGACAAATTATGTAAATTATTTTCTTAATTTAAAACCTTTGATTTAATTGTTTCATTCTATTCATCTTTCACTCTCATTCGTTTTCTACGAGATTCAAATGAGTACTTCTTAAGGAGAAATTCAGGGCAATAAGATTATTTTACCTAAGTCATGCTTTGACCACATTAACCATATGAATTGAACAATTGACGTATTTATAAACGAAATTCCGATTTGGAAAAAAATGTGTTCATCAAAAATATGAATCCTTTGAAATGTTAAGAATTTGAGTTTCTGAAAACGTTCTTCACTATTCCTCTATATATTGAAATCCAATCCCATAAAATAGACAGTTAACGAAGTTATTAATAGCCACTCAACAGCCCTGACTTGACTCTACTAAATGGTGTCTTATAGGCCTTCTTAAAGGAAAAGGTGAATTTCGATTCAAATGCAAATATTAATACTATCAGAGATCGGTTTTCTTACTGTCATTATTAGTAAATATATGTTCGGTAAATATAGGCGAACTTCAACGCGCAACGTCACAACATCTCACAACCATTAAAATTTAATACCACGGCAAGCATTTATTAGTTTACTATGGAATACAGGTTTACGTAAACAAGAAAATGTTAATTCCCTTTATTTTAACCTGATACAGGCTCTTAGTGATTAGTAATTATTAGATTACCGATTTCTCTTACAATGGAATATGCTCAATAGACTCTGGATTTCTTTAGATGATCATTACATTCATTGTTGAAAATCTTCAAAATTTTCTCATGATATATCTTAAAATAATAATTCTATCGACTACAATGTTTACGGTCACAAAATGTTTGCGCTTTACTGCAATTACTGCGTAATTTGTGTTGCCTACGTGTTAGAGAACTATCCCCATTCATTTCTCCTTAACTGTAGATATCAATATACTCTATAAATGAAAAATTCATGTTAAACGAAAAACATTTATCCTGAATACTGATTGCATCCACTCTACTATGTATTATCAATGGAAATATGTTAACAAAGGAACAGTAGGGAAAGGATACTATTGATTGAAAACTTGCCATGGAGAATTAGATAAAGATTCATATTAACTAACTGAATACTAAGACTTTGTAGACTTCGTGTAAGCCCAAAATATAGGATTTTTTAAATAAAATAACTACAGCTAAGGAATTAAAAAAGGAGGTCGCCAGGTGATAGTCCTTCGTAAATGGCGACACACCTCGTATATTCTGAAGACGACATCTGCATACATTTCTGATAGTTATGACATGTTGAATTTATCGGAGCTAAACAGTACAACTTCTATTCGAAGTATTTTTTGTATCTACAATGGTAACGGAAAGAAATGGGGGTCAAAATAAAATGAAAAACCACGTGCATAGTTACTGAAGATATGGACAACGTATATTTTAATTTGGTTGTTTTATTTCCACAGTTGATTTATACAAGTAAACAAATGAGGCAATAACTTCTAATTAAATAATCATGCATTGTGTTACTTTTTGTGGATATTAGTATACTAAAAGAAAGAGCAACTCTTACAAATTGAATGGGAAATATAATGCATTGTTTTCACTCTCACTCAAATTGTACAGATTGGTCTTTCTTTGAATGTACCTAATTTTCAATAAGATATATTAAGGATAATGAAACCAACTTCTGCAACTTACCAAATAGTTAGTGATTAATTCCAATTTATACGAGAATACAGCATGCCGTCTATAGGTTTCAATTTGCACCGAAGTAAATGCTCCCAGGAATAAACCATGGGTGAGGTAGATACCCATAAACATTAACGTCGTGGTTACCAGCTGCTCCCTATAGTTATGGTTTGTTGCTCCTAGCAGACTGGAAACTACGTTACAATCCTTTCTAATAATGAAAAGCTATAAAAAAAACTTACCCTACTGACGTGATCGTATTTATTGAATACAATATCGACCATGTGTATTCCAAAAAGATGTTCTTCTTGTTCTTGTCGAACTCTAGCATTTGTTGAAGTCGACTGGTCCAAGAAAACTCACGACCACACTACAAAGAAGGAGAGTGTTGAGAATAATATCGAAAGCTTTGTGTTAAGAACTCACCGAATCGTCGAAGCAGGCGAGTGACATGAATATGCAGGCGAAAATGTGAGATGTGACAAAGGATATTAATCCATACTTGAAAGCTAAATAGAACAGGGGTTATGGCCAGCCATTTGGGACAACACATCTGTGGAAGATGATGTTTTAGGATTAAAGTTATCTCTATGACTCTGCTGATACTCACAGAAGAACGCCAGCAATCTATAATTTCGGAATCCCTGACAAATGCAATTTATAGCAAACAAATAGTTATGCCTAATACCCAAGAAGGATACCAGATTCAGTGGTAAGGATGCTAGAGCTATAATATCCAATATTACGATAACTGCAAACGTAGAGAGGTATTAAAATGGAATGCAATGCTTTACAACAACTACCTTTATTTCTGACTTTAACATGTCTGCGTTTAGCCATATTTTTATTAAATATGTACACCAAAGACGTTGCCACATCAATTATAATTACCATTTCGCATATCATAGTTATCAAAAAATACATCGGTTGGTGTGAATCAACAGAGAACACATGCTGAAACAAAATTTAAAATAGCTAAATATACTCAGTGACATTAGAAGGAATAGTTCGTTCAACTTGATTTATTGACATCATTGATTGATTGTTTTGCGAGAAAAAAAATTCTTGTTAAGTCTAACAAAATGCCTGGAGTCCAAGGACGTCAAAATTATCACCGTTGAGAGT
The DNA here is from genome assembly GCA_004143645.1 of Protaetia brevitarsis. NCBI lineage: Eukaryota > Metazoa > Arthropoda > Insecta > Coleoptera > Scarabaeidae > Protaetia > Protaetia brevitarsis. Next base: position 3,371,154 of record RXPK01000247.1, read on the forward strand.
CATGTACACAGGACTGTTGGAGTAATGATATGGGGGCTATTGGGTATGGTAGCCGATCACCACTTCTCTTTATTCAAGGCAGTATGACAGCACCCATTTTAACTACACTAATAAATAAAACACTACAGCAAGGACGATACCCAGACTACCTCAAGACTAGCATAATAGTACCTATTCATAGGAAAGGCAATACGCTGGATCCGTAAAATTATAGACCCACTTCTCTATTATCGGCAATGAAGAAAATGTTGGAAAAGGTTATACAAAAACAAGTAATGGAACATATACAAACACACAACAAAATAAGTTACGACCAATATGTATTCCAGCCAAGATCCAGTACGATGTCAGCAGGATATGACTTGACTAATGCTATTAAAAACGAACTCGATTAAAAGAAAACAGTTACAGTGGTTTTTATAGATATAAAAAAAACTGTTGATACGATTTCCAAGGAAAAATTAATAGAGAAACTATACTATTATGGTTTTCAAAATAGAGAACTAAATACGATGAACACATATATTTACAACAGTAAACAAACAGCAAAAGTAAGTAGCAATGCAAGTGAACTTATGTATGTTGATTTTGGAATACCACAAGGTGAAAATCTCCCCTCAATCTTATACACCCTATGGTATATAAATGATTTGTTAGAACAAACATTTAATGTAATTTTATATCCATACGCAGACGATACATGTATACTATATTCCAGTCATAATACGAAACATATGGAAACAAAAATATAAATGAGGACTTGAAAATCCTAAAAGAATGGTGTTTCAACAACTTACTTACCATAAATGAAAAGAAAACAGAATATATCATATATAGTAATAAACGGGAAAAACAAAAATAATAATAACTAAAAAAAAAAAACTAAAGAATGTGAAAAGAAACACATGTAGGTTTGAAAATCCGGAACACCATGAAATTGGATAGACACATACACAAGATAATAGGACAAAATTCCAAAACTATTGCTGCACTGAACAAAATAAAACACTTGATCCCAAACACATACAAAAAAAATCTATATGTCACGCTTTTTTTACAGCAAAGAAACAACTACCTAATCAACATCGGGGAAATACAGTGAAAAAAGAATATAGTTCAAATACAACAAAAACAAAATTTTTAAAAAAATTACAAATGCAATACAAAATGCCGACATCAGAAATATACGAAAAAACGCAAGAGCTAAATATGTACCAGTTAATAGACGTTAATAATATACTTACTCTCCACAAAATAGAAAATAATGCAATTAAGTTAAGAATACAATTAGTGACAAACAGAGATATACACGATTACAGAACCAGAAGAATATAAAATTATAAAATTAAACAAGAGCCCTCAATGCCATTATAATTCCTGATAATAATTCATGCTTTGGCATCCTCAACAGTTTTCGCTAATTACAGGGGCATCGGCCCAGCCAGGAGTTATTATTACACCTGCGCCCGTGGAGCGACTTAAGATATTCGTCTCTCAGCATTAGCCAAAGAATGAGGTAGACCCATAGACAAGGATAAAACGTTTAGATAACGGATTAACCTGTGCGAGCGTACATCAACTTCGAGGCAGCCATTTTGATGCACAGCTGTTACTTTTTTTTATGCGTTAGTTATTTGTGTTTATTTTGTTAGTTTAAAATAGGTGTTTATATTTAAATGTATTATAGGAAATTGATTACGAACATATAATATTTAAACGAAGCTTTTTATGTTATGTAATTGTATGAATATTTTGTATTTACTACCGTGGACATTCTCCTGCATAAATGAACATATTAAGCAGTCATATAACAATGGACTGAACCTATGCAACACTGTGCATTGAAAGCTATTGGGTTTTGGTTTAATATAGAAAATTTTAGAAATATTCAATTATTTAAATCCTAATCCTACTATGTAAATATTTTATTTAATTTACATCGTAGTGATACTGTATTATGTTAACTTAATAATAATAAAGCTAAACTATAAAATTCAGACTTCCAAAAAAAAATATCAGAAGCAAACTTAAATAAATTTTATTGATGTTTATGATTAAGTAACATTTTATATATTATTCACTGTCTGATGTATATTATAATTTTACCAAAGCCTTACAAATTGAAGATGTTAACTCCTATAATATTTATATAATACGTAGTAAGAAATATAGGGAATATTCATTACAGTGATCACACCGAGGTTTTATTTCATATTATATACGTTATACATTTTTAATATAGTTACTTGAGTCAGTAAGAAGTACAATTTTGAAAATAATTAGCAATTACCTTAGAGAATTTCAAATACCTGTTTTTTTTTTGTGCAGAATATTCTTTTGTATCAAATAATGAAGTACTAAAAATCAACTATAAAAAATTCAGATACCTCAGCAAAAGGATATTATTATGCTTTTATACACAGTACATGTTTTTACTAAGTTTTTGTTCCTTTGAAAGCATTTGATTGCACCTTATATGACTTTAAATTCAATGCTGATACTACCAAAAGAATCTTTTCCTTTCATTATTATATCGGTAGGTTGAAAATGTTATAGATATATAAGCAATGTTTTCGTCCATTCAATATCCTGCAGACCAATAACATTCTTAAAACTTTTCTCCATTTAGAAGTTCACACAAATGGTCTAATAGATGTGTGTGAATATACTATGATTGGGACTGACCGATGGAAAATTATTTACTCTTTGGTAAAATTAATCTCCTGGTCATTTTATATTCAGGATCACGTCAATCTACTATCTGGAAATACCAGGAAAATAAATAACTGCTTCTATATCACAAAATAATGTATCTTCCAGTAGAAATTCCAATATTTCGAATCATTTTTCAACCTTTTTGATTACTTTTAAAGAATGTATATGTGCAATAAGCTATAAAGATATATATAAACAAAAGGTAATCAGGGAAACTAAGCATATTGAAGTAACCAATATTCATCTATTTTATAACTTAAAGTGTTATAAATTTTAAAAAAAAGTAACTCCTGATGCTACACGTGCATCAAAAAGGCGGCATCGAAATGATGTAAAAATTTTGGATGTGCTCTTGTTTATCCCCTATCTAATGTTTTATTCTTGTCTATGGGAAAACCACAAAAACCTCACTCTGAAAGCAGTCTGTCGGGCTCGAACAGGGACCCCGCGACTGATAGCCAAGCGTGCAAGCCACTAGACCATTAGTCTGAGACGTTCCCAAGGTGAGGTTGAGGGATGAAGACTTTGAGTATGTAATCATGGTATTTTTTGTTATGTTTTAATGTATTTTATTAGTTTGTTTCTTTACATATTTTGTTTAAATTTATTAAATAAATAAATATTGTAAAAAAAATAAGACATTTTAATTTATGGTGCAAAAGTTTGAATACAATATTGTCTTAAAACGAATAATAAAGAAGCTATCATGAATTTTAGTTGATGCCAAAGATACACTTTCATTATGCAAAATTTATAGTCAACTTCTTCCGCTTTAAACCAAGACAAATATATGTTGTTTGAAACTATCAAAAACGGACTGAGTGTAAATCTTTTGCACGTTTAATTATCACTATGTAACACGTTTTTTGTCCTTGAGTAGTGAGCGTTATTTCCAACTTATTTTTGTTTCAAAACAATAGAAAAATACTTTTATTCCCCTCTAATTTTGCTTTTGTGACTAGGACAACGAAAATTTGAAATATACCCACATATAATAATAATAATAATAATAATAATAATAAGTGACTTTATTCATCCCAATAGTCCCACTACACATATTTACACGTATATGTATATCGTATGTCCACTTAAGTATGAGACAAATGGGAATAAAGTTTATTGTTGAATTTATAAAAAAATAATGTAAAACAAAAGTTGCTGCTTCTTTAAAAACATATTTTATATTCAAACTTAGTTAAAATGCGTGGTTTTGCTATAAATTAAGAAAAAAAATAATTGTCTTGAGAATAAAACACGCTTATTTTTAAAGATACCAAAAAGCTGCATTAGCAAAAAGTAATTCAACTCCCTAAATGTGCCAAAATACAAATTTTCAAAGTAGAAATCAAAGAAATGGAATTCTACAAAATTACACAATATAATATAGCCAAACATTGAAAAAATACTTTTTAATTTTTTTTTTGTAAAAATGTGTTTTTTTCGATTTTTACTTGAAAGTTGGTATTTTGGCATATTTGGGAATTTGAAGTACTTTTTTTCTAATAATTCTAAAAATATATTTCTAAAGAAGCACTGCGTTTTAGTTTACATATTTTTTTTTTTTATAGATTCAATAATTTTTTTTTTGCTCCCATATTTATGTGGACACAGTGTATATTTCCAATATTTTCTCCTTACGGGTGAGCTTTTTAGGAAAGTCATCGCAGTCGAGAATCTTCTTAATTTGAGATCCTACAAAGACACCGGCTTTGACCTTCGCCTCAGATAGCTTAGGAAATAATTTTTCAAGGTGTTTCATGGCTGCTGACTCCGTACCTAGAGCTTTCGCAAATTGTTTCATAAGCCCCAACTTTACGTGCAGTGGTGGCATCAGCACCTTTAGAGGGTCTACAAGGGTTCCCATTTGATATTGTTTTCCCCTATAGAAAACTCTGTCCTCTGTGGCCAGTCGCGCTTGTTGTAGTGTACATTGGTGTCCCTGCTGCCTCAAAATAAAGATAACACGGGAATTTGGTGAAACCACCTAGCAGATCCATGAGGAATGGCACCATTTTAAAGTCGCCGATGACCTCCCACCCATACTTGTCATACTTCAAAACTTTCAGCAACATCTTGATGTTAAAGTAATCCTCTTTGAGGTACACTGAATGACCCAGGAGAAGAGATGGAAAGTTATTACCATTATGCAGCAGTACTGCTTTGAGGCTTCTTAAAGAACTGTCAATGAAGAGACGCCACTCATTTGGATTATAGGCGATTCCAATTGCCTCAAATAGCTCAGTCACATCGTGGCAAAATCAGAGCCCATCTAGATAGGTGAGAAAGCTAGAAACAGTTTGGTGACGCTTTCTCTGATCCACGACTCGCACAATTTTACCCAGCAAATTCCACTGCTTTAGCCTAGAGGTCAAAATCTCAGCATTGGACTTGGAGGGTCCAAGATCTCTAACTAAGTCGTTGATGTTTTTTTTGATTGGGGTAGTATGGGTCTCTCTCATCATCTCCATATATGAAATCGTCATCTGATTCTACAATATTTTCTTCACACTCCGACTCGCTGTTGCTGACTAAAGACGCCTGATCTATCCTAGCAGGAGGTAATGGAAGCTGAGGGCTCTGTAATACTGGGGCCATGGACGAAGGAAGATCCGGATACATGACAGCAGGTGAATTTTTGCCAGTACGGAAGAGGTTGGAAGAGTCCACAATGCAAAAGTAGCAGTTGTTTGAGTGGTCAGTGGATTCCCGCCAAATGCTTGGAATTGCAAATCTCATGGATCTGTTTTCTCCCCTATACCATCCTCTTGTCTTAATAAACTCACCACAAACATAGCAAAGCAAGTTGAGTGGTTGAGACATCATCGTTGTGATATTTTGGTTTTGTTTAACAAAAAAACAAAAAAAAAAACCGAAAATGCAGATACTTGTCACTTTGACAGGCATATTTATTATCATCCCTATCGTAAATGAATTCACTTCCGTCACTGATGCCTTTAGTTCCCGTATTCTACGTCGAACGACATAATATGTACTTCTCATTTTGGGTTTGCTTGTAAATTTTAAGATATCATTGTCTTGGTCACAAAAGCAAAGTTTGTGGGAAATAGGCGACTGTTTTTATACTTTTCTGACATAAGAAAATAGGAAATGACAGTTACAACCCAAAGACAAAAAAATTAATAGAAATTCTTACATAGTGTTATTAAAGAAAGTTGGTTAGGTATTTGATTTTGTATTGTGTTCTTTACTGCTAGTTATTATTGTTATATAATAATAATAATAATAATTGAATATTTTTCGTTGTTTCTTTCTTTAGTGGTAGATAATATTTCACTATAACATTCTTTCATTTGGAGAAATACGATATTCTGAAAGCGTACATTGTATTCGGAAAAAAATCAATAAGGAATGGCGAATATTATGCAGAACAGTATCCTTTACGACATTAGCTAGATCGACGTTACTTTCGAAAACTTTACAAACAATTTAGACAACACGATTGCTTATTTAAGAAGAAAAGAACAAAGAAAAATATCATTATTAACGAAAAAATATAAAATACAGTGTTAGCATATTTTGAAGCCCATTGTGAATTTCCCAATAGAGATCCCATAAGGAATTGGGTTTAAGTTCAATCTTTAATTTTCTTTTACAATATACAGATTATTCCATTAAAAGAATATAAATTTCAGAGTTTCTGGGAAATGCGCCATGCAATTGTTCTTTCGTATACTGCATATTAATTAGCGTTAAGAACACTAATACTTTGCTAATTGGACGTACTTTCTAGAATCATTAATAATAGAAATAACAATGGTGCACACTTAATTTTAATCAGCCTCTAAGCTGTCTCATGCAATTATTTCCAATCACTTCCTAATCAGTTTCGTCCAAGTGACAACACGGCAAGTAACAACGTGTACTTACCTTAAAAAGAACAAGCGAGAATAGTATTACACTGCAGAACGTGGATAGACATAACCATTTCGTGTTATAGTTGAGAAACGTCAGAAATTCTAAGATTTCATCGGACGTATGCAGCGGTCGATACGAATCCTGCGAAAAAGTTGGGATTTGTTCCAAAAATATCGTACGTTTATAAAATAAATGGTTTACATTTACGTGTGTTCGAAACGGTACTGCAAGGATACCGTTTGTTTTATGTTTTCTTTTCCAGTGTAATACGGAAATGTGGCCGTGTGTGCCATTCTAAATTTTCATTCTATACAGTCGCACAATATCTTAGAATTAACCTTTGCAATGGCAACATGCCCGGTTTAGCTTTAGGCAATAGCTTTGATAAATCTTACAGTGTAAGGTTTTGTAGGAGTATTGTGGAGAATGAAAGAATTTGTTATCGCACACACGCAAGTGACATTGATATAAAAAGTTTCAAATTTATTTTAACGTTATTCTGGGATATATTGACGCTTACCTCTGTATCTGTTGTATAGGAGGAAGTTTCCTCAGAAATTGTGGAATCTCCACTTTGCATATTTATTTCTCAAAATCTGACATATTTGTTTCAGTCATCAATCACACTTAAAACATACAACGTATCCAAGGTTACCAATTGATTGAAGCTACTATTTAGTATGGCAAACATCTAACTTTTACTTTTTGTTTCTATCTGGTAATGTAAGACATCATGAGTTTAGACACTCATGGGTTGTTGCAAATATATGATGTGATTGTCGCTCTTGCAGTATGGAAAAATCCTTAACATTGTTAGCTTTCTAGACAAGCTAGTCCAGCAAAAATGTTACACTTCACCCGTGACTTTAGAAATACTTTGGCCTTAAAGTTTCTGTAGTGTGAGGATGGGAGCTCTTGTTAAGTTTAAAATCGAGATTCCTTGATGACTAGCGCTTCTATTAAATTGCCGCTTTGGAAGGTATTTTCATTTATTGTCATCATGATTACCAAGCCTTAAAATCATTAAGATTATGGCTGATATAAGAATCCGTATCTTGAGGTGGATTAATTCTCGTTTCTTTATTACTACTAATTAGGTTCTTTTTCTGCATTTTACTCTGTTTCGGCGCTTTTTCTTCTAATCCGCTATTCCCAGTGCTTGCACATCTTCCTCTATCTCCTCTCCCCAAGTCTTTCTGGTTTTACTTTTCCTTGTTGACCGAAATGGAATCCACTGTGTGATCATTCTCATCATCTCCATTGATCTTCTCCTCATTCTGTGAATCAATCTTATTGCTGTTATATATCTTACTATATTCTCGTTTTCCAACTCCTGCTCTACCTCCTTATTATTTTTGCTCCTTTTATTCCTTCTTTTGTTGTACAAAAAAAAATTACTCAATTTGAGTATAAATGCATCACATTGAATATAACATAACTTCCTATATAAGCAAGAAGATGATGTATTTATATTGAGAACAAAATTTGTTCAGTTTTCCAAACCCATGAATTTGTTGGACGAAACAATTTTTTTAGTTCAAATGTAATCAATATACTAAAATCATTGTGAACATATAATACTTTCACCACAAAAATAATTATTTTAGATTTGAGTAAATAGATTTTTTTAACTGGAAACTATCATATTTATGCCTTAATAATTTATGTACATTTGATAGAACTATATAAAAGTATTATTTGTAGTATTGCCATTATTTGTTTCCAAAATATAAGTATATCGAACTGATAATACTTATTTGCTTAATCTAAGCATTTGTACTATTCAAGGGTAATAATTACCTACTAATTTTGTGTTTGTAACACCAAAAAACCTCGGTAGGGGAAAATTAATAAATAAAGAAATATTATGTAATTAAGTAAATTTACTATCATACTTTATAATTTTACAATGTTTGGCAGAAAGAATCGGGGTACTCCAGGAGTGCGCACGGGATATTGATGCGTAGAGGTATAGATGTTATGCGTATCCATCGTTGCGACCAGTGTTCTAGAGATATTTCCCACTCAATGCCTTGGCCTGGTATCTAGTTGGCGTTGGTTACTGATATAATTTCAGTCAGTATACTAATTTGCTGGTATTACTCAGTGAAAACTAATAACTAGTAACTACCTACATATGTTTGTTAATGTACACACCTACCATGTTCATGTATTATCAACACAATGGCGCTGACTTTAAATATTATCTCAAAGTTTTTTAAACCAGTAATCCTTTAATATTAGATAACACGTACGTACTTACCTTCGAATATTTTAATGGTAGCATTTGTGCATCAGGCCCATTCTCTAAGTAGCTGTGAAACCGCTAGGGTATCCATTTAAATTTACTTACACTCACAATCAACAACACTGTGCTGGTCAATCAAAAAGTGACGTCAAGTAAAGCGTATGTATATGCAAAATCCCCTAAACCCCGTTAAACGCCCCTAAAAAAGAGGGAACCAATGACATAAGTTTTAGTGCAATAAATGGTGGAGTCAAATTCGTTTCAAATGTTTCAATATTATGGTAATTTCAATTTGATATTTCATGTTTTTACATATAGTAATTCATTATAGCAAACGTATAAGGGATTCTATTTTGAATCTACAGATTTTCTCACTATGATTGCATAGATTTATTCCTTACAACAATAACAATGTTCATTTGGAGGAAGTATACTTCAATGCAAATATTTTTTACCATTTATTCTACGAGTATATTGTGTTTTCAGAGAATTTACTCTTATGTTCTAACCAACAAGATTTAGTTCATTTAAATATATATTAAGTTTCGATTTCTGAATAAATACAAATGTTCAGATTGATAATAGATTTTTTTTGTGGGTATCTGGACCTAATATTAATATTTTTCGTTTCAAGTCTTCCTCTTCCCTTTTATTTAACACTGCTGTTTCCATAGCGTACATAATGACAGGTCTTATTAAAGTTTTATATATTTTTATTTTATTTCCTCGTACTCTACCTACACGAGGCTATTATTATTCTGACTTTAAAAGAGTAGCCTCCGCGTCTCCTTCACACATTAGGCATTTGAAATTAAACCGGCAGAAGGATGGATCAGCAAGGGTTTAAGAATGAAGGTGGGACAGCCTAAATATTAAATATTTATTTAATTATGATGGTATTTCCATACTTGAATTAGAACCTAATTACAAAAAACGATTATTTTTGGAAATGGTTAATATAAAAAATTGTAGTAGTGCTATTAATTTTAAAACTGATACAAATCAATTAAGTAGTATTTATTGCAATATTTTACATCAATAACATTTTTTCTATTTATTTTATATGTATAACTGTAAACAATTTTTTTTTTATTAATATGTCTAGCCCTGACTTGCATTTAAATGTTTTAACTATTTATCATTTTGTCAGCTGTCATTAATACTACAACTTGTAAGCAATTACTTATTGTGATTTTGTATATTGTTTCATTTTTAATTTGTATAATTCTTAGTGCCTCCTGAAGATGTTTTAAATTAAAACGAAATATTGAGGTATTTATTTAGTTTTATTTAGACAGACCGATTACCCGTATAATAGTCTGATTGTTTATTTATTTATATATCTCAACTATGATAATATCTATAATTTAACACTAATTCAAAATATGAACGAGTATAAAATATTCATTTATAAATACGCATTTCCTTACTAACTATTAAAAATCATGTGCTATGTGACCTATCTGATTCTTTAGTAATATTACTAAACAATTCGCACCATTTGACCGACACTTTATCTCTAATATCTGTTTCGTGTCGTGGTCAATTTAACCCTTTAACTAACGTCCTAACTTCCGTACGCGACCGCCATTCATCAGTTAGTGGACATTCAAATAAAACATGCCCCGTTGTATGTACCCCACCGCATTCACAATGCAAATCATTAACTCTCCTAATTCCACATAAAAATGATTTAAAATTACTGTGACCCGTTAATAATTCAATCACCTGATATGGTAAATTAACCCTCATTTTCCTAAAACGTCAATTCAATCAATTTTATCCATAAATCTTCCCTAACTATCCGAAATTAACTCATTTTAGACACCGCCTCTTTCTCTAATTCATCCGCCCTTTCATTACCGAATGGGCCCACGTGAGCCCTAGTCCAAAAAAGTTTTACACCCTTCTCACATAACATCTTCCAAGTATCTAATAACAGATCAGTTGTATTTTTTAAATTCCCTAACGCCTCTAATATAGATATAACCGACAGTATAATTCGCACATCCTGTATAAATTCCCACTCGCGCGTAATACAACGTACTGCATGATTTATTGTAACTAATTCTGTCTAAAAATTATTAAAATGATCCTCTAATTTAAATTTTTGATTATATATTTCAATACCCATATTATAAACAACAAAAACCGCTTGGTACCACCCTCACCCTTTGAGCCATCCGTAAAAATTCTAAATTCCCTCCAAAAATGCCTCTAAGTTTGCTGTAAATGATACTTTTTAATACCGCGAGATGAATTCGGTCTCCTATATCTACTCGCCTTTTTAAATTAAAAAAATTAAATGCTCAAACACTATTTTATTCGCGTCTTTACGAAATTTAGGTTCTCTCAAATGTAAATCTACTGGTAATATTACCGAAATAACGTACGCCGCGTCTGCCGAAGTAGATGAATACGCGTTTAGGGCGGTAACCACTAACAATCTTTGCGCCCGATTAATTATTTTGATACTTTAACCTACGCATCCTACGCATCAGTCAAATAATAGCAATCCTAATATTGACAAGTGATGTTTTATGTTTGTTGTAATGTAGGAAACTTTACTAGTCGTAATAACAAAGTTTTTGCTGTTTTGTGCGTGAACTTTGCAATTTTAGAATTTCGTTATTAATTTTGATGGTGGAGTTCAACGGCCAGTATCGGAAGCATAAGTAAATTATTTACAACTAACAACTTTTTGGTGCTTAATAATTGACATGTAATTGCATGTATTTTCTATAGTGTGTTATTTGTTTATTTCAAATATTTATGATTATTATAACATAACCAGAAAATGTCCCAAAGAGGCAAGATGGGTATTGGTATGGGGCAAACATGGGGACATCCACTATCTCACTTTCCAGTCTGGTCCGTTATGCCTGGATATGCCATTATACTTTCTCGAAGACATAATGCCTATTTCTCATGTTTAGGAATAAAGTACAGGTTCAATCAAAGCGTAACAAGGGAAAGACAACAATCCTTACACAAGCATTACGTATAAAATCTGCTACAAGAAAATAGAAGTCTGGAGAATCCTTAAGGCAACTAGAAGTGCTGAACGAGAGGTTAAAGGAAAAAGATGACAAAGAAGGAAACAGAAGAGATCAGAAGCGCCGAATTTTGTTAAGGAAGCAAAGAGATAGATTTTTAGAAAACGTCAAGGAAATAATCAAGTTCTTCTGTTTGAGAAGCATGACGCTCCAATGTTAGTATTGTAAGGGAAGTATGATACAATGCCATCGATGGCGAGGTTGGGTACATGGAGCTGTGCGAATAACGTGGATGAGTTCGTCTTCTAATTGTCTCAATTGGTGAAGATTAAGCTTATGTTCTTATCGTTATTGTATTTTTTTTAATTTTAAGTAGTTCCGCTTAAAAGAGTTTAAGCTTTGTTCCTACATGTTTTTAAGAATATTTTAAAAATCTATCTTTTTTTACCTATTACCTAGATTTATGGTACGATCCATCTTAACTCACCTGGACCCCATCTTGCTCCCATGGTGGGGTAAAATGGCCTTTCTCACAACATCAAGAGTACCCATCCAAAATTGTAAATCACCATCACAGATAAATGTTAAAGATTACAACAAGCGTATTAGAACTTGTATATCAATTTGCAATCCTGATGCAGTGTCTAAAGCTTATGTTCCCATCTTGCCACCTTCCCCTAGTATATTCCAATATGTAATACTAATTCTCGGTTGGCCATCTAAGTTTGGTGGAGAGCACCTTTAATATCTAACAATAATCGTATATAATATACTTCTCTAATCGGCAGTTTACAACATTTACACCCGATCTATGCATCTATATTTATTTACCCTATAAAATCATACAGCCTAGATCATAGCATTCTTAGTTCTTTTACAGACGGTTCTTACGTACAAGTTAATACTACAACTATCACTGTCAACCACATAATTTGTTAATAATTCCAGCAAGTGTTGCGAACGTTTCAGTAAATTTTCGGAAAGAAATAAATCACGCGTCTGACGAACGGAATCTATCGACACATTTGATTTTTAACGTTAACGCGCAAACGTGACAAATAGCATGTGCCAAGCGAATCGGCGCCATAATGCAATAGATTAACTCGACTGTAAGGGAATAAATACACAACGCAGAAAATGATTTCAGTACACGCCACGCATGGCTATTCGTATATGTGCGCAATCCTCAAGCTGTAAGGTGGTGAGAAAAGGCGAACGAAAACGCAACACACTAGTGGAGGACCGTGAGAATCGACCGCTTGCGGCAATGCATTTGTGCTTGAATCCATTCTCGTCTGTTGTATGTGTGCCCGCTTATGCTTGAAAATAAAGGACACTTTCTGAAAGAAAGGATTTCTGTGATGCATCGTTTTCTTCGCTGTAAAATGGTACAGACAAGAAGCAGTAGTGGAAAGAAATTTGGTGAAAGTCACTGAACTACGCTAAAGCTTTGTATAAGCGGTGATGTTTAGTATGTTAGAGGAGAATTCATTATAAAGAAAAATTCGTGGAGTGTTCCGTAAAATGAATACATCTTGTGAAATACTTAATAAAAGATTCGCAGAATGGATTCAAAATCAAGTTTTTTCTTTCTTTTAAGGGAACATAATATATGTAACGGATTTAATCTTTTGATATTATTTAAGGGTCTTTTTTGTATTTTAAATAAAAAGGATGATATAAGAAACAATAATATAAAATGTAGCAGTAGACAGTTAGATGATGGTCAGGTGATTGGAAATCTTCTGCATTTGGCAGGTCCTTCAAGGCATTTTCCTTAGAAATGTTCCGTAAGGTAGTAAAGATGATCAGTATGAGTACCTACAATCGAAATTAAATATTAGAAACAGATTTTGACAGACCAAAGTTGGATCAAGTTTCAGTTCGAATGCACTTTTTTTTTTTTTTGCAGTGTATGTATATTTTAGTTTAACTTTAGTTCTAACAATAGTTTATATGTGTTTGCAATCCAAGTGCGTTTATATGTCAACACAAAGAACGGAAAAAATTTCTGGAATTGGTTCGGTCCAAAAAATTGACGTGTAAGTCAGGTTGCATACTCTTTGTTAATTTTAATTTTAAGATTGTAAATTAAACGTAGTAATAAATATTGAAAATTTTTAAATGTATTTTTCTGATGATATAGAGGCACCCTATTTTATCTTATAGTGATGTAAGGTATCCAGAATTTTGCAATAATTAATTTATTTTAATTTAGTGTAAACATTCATAGTTCCTTTAAAGTCGCATGGGCACTCATGTATAAATATCTTATATTGCACCTCACTTCGGCTGAAAAATTAACGGACTTCCCTGAGCATTTTGCCTCCGTCGAAAGACAATCGCTTATCGAAGTCTGTTAGAGTTTTCAATTCAAATGGATTCACTAGCCAACCTCCGTGAGAGCGACGTGCCTCGGATTAATTTTGTAAAATTTATATATTTTGAATAAATCCAATTTACTCTCCAAATTCCCAACCTAAAAAAATGATTGATAATGGTTATAGTTATCACATTAATTTTATCCAAATTTAACTATATTTTGCGTATTTTTCCAACGACTTATCCCGAGATATGTTCCTGTTCTGAGCCACTCTCCGTGATGAGAAGTACAAGGACCCCCATTCGATGCCTGAGCTGATCATACCTGCTCACTCTGATGCCCGCTGACTTGGTCTCTCCAAAGGTATTCCTCGTCCCAAATTCAACCTTAAATAAACGTGTTTATTTTTAATTAGGTATCTAAATTTTAAAAACATTATAGAAATTTCATTGTATACGAGCGACGAAATTTTGCGGTTGGGAATTTTGCATAACCGCTGAACAATTTGCGACTACTGGGGGAAAATTTTTATAAGGTGGTACTTTTTAATATTAATAGTTAACACGTATTCACTGCATGAACCGAAAGTCTAGTGATTTTACCATTCAATGTCGTACATACTGTTTTTACCCGACTTTTAAACATAGAATCACACAGATAGAAAGTATAGGAAGAAGCGGAAATTTTGAAATTTAATTTTAAACGTGTTTATGTTTCTATGATGAATTTATATTGCAAAAAATGGAAAGAAGAAGATCTGCAGCAATCCACTTTATTCACGAATATGCATTTACTTGGAGTTACTTGATTTGATACTTGTTACTTGCAAACATTACTGCTCTATCTATATTTATTAACTTGTTATAACTTCCACAGTAGCAAGAATATACTAAACTACTTAGTTAGTTACTGATGTGTAAAGTTACAAAGATTGGTGATATAAATGTAAATAAATGCAAAAATGTTCCATTTACAATCTATTTCATTATTTTTCTTTTGTTACATGTTTCGATTTGAAATCATTATTAGGTGAAAAATGCCAAGATGGATTGTTAGAAAACAAAATGATATCATTATAATAAACAAACTTAGGATGAGAATTGTATTAATTAAAAATTAAAATAATAAGACGATAATACAACATGTATGCATCATCGTTTTATTATTTTGATTTTTAATAAATATATTGTATTCGAGTTGGTTACGTCAATGAGTTGAGTTGATTTATTTACTCACAACGAATCGTTACACGAATGATTCATTTCACTACTTGCACATATTTATAGAAGAGAAATGAACCACGCAAAGGACTTATTACATTATTTACACATGTTCACAAAGACAAAGGCTATTAATTTGAGAATAGATTACCGTGTTAATATTATTATATACAATATCTAAAATACTTACTAATCCCCGATAACATAAACAATAGTTACCAATTTGTCAAAGTTAATTAATAGTTTTAAATTAAAGTTTTTCCGCGAAGCCAAATAAAGTGAAACTGGTGAGAGATCAGTTTTATCTAGACCATCTCGAGATGAATCTCCTAGAGAAAGATCTTATACAAAAGTATGTAAGCATTCAAGCGACAGCGAAAGAGAAATAGGAATTGAATACTTTCAACTTAGCTTGATGACCAAAATTAACCGAAAATGTTTGCATTGTGTGTGGTAAATTTGATAAAAGTAGCCACGTTATAATACAGCTCAAATTCTGATCAAAACATTACAAAATAAAATAATATAAATTGGTCAATCTCTAGTAAGAAGAAAATAAATTGAATTGGCCCAGCTCTAGTAATAAAAATGTAAATAGCGCGATCACCAAATTGAATGTCTTACTAAAATAACTTACGTTCAGACAAACAAATGTATTAGTTAGTAGAATCGTTGATTATTGTTAGTTAAACTAAAAATATAGAAAATTGTAAGACGTCTGGGTCCCAAATACTTGTACAAATGATCGTAACAATTTTATTGTATATGAACAATATAATTTGAAAATAAATCTGAAACTTTGATTTATCTATTGCAAATAATGTTTAAATTTATGTCGGTGTTTGAAGCGAGCTGCCACGAATTAAAATTGGCAAGGTAGCAAGCAATACTACCCCGGTTAAACACTATAACCTCACTAAAGGTTCTATAAATGAATTAAAATGATCTAAACCAAGAAATTAATTTTGATAAATATTGAAATTTAATGTAATAAAATTAGAGACTATTTACTAAAAAAGTTTATTAAACAAAAAAAAATGCCTACTTGGGTTATCGTTGGGTACGATGGGAGTAGCCGATAACCAGGATTCCAACGTAACAATTTTCCAACGTAGAGATGTTTGATAGAGCTTGTCGATGGTCTGCAACTGTATGTGGACCACGTTCAGCCCCCAAGATGTAACGGGTGTTAGCAATTTATTCGCAGTTTCAATAAAAGCAGATATTTCTCTAAGTAGAGGGTGGTCTCCAATAATTTATTGTTCTTAATTCCGTCACAGGAGTATGTAGACACCGGGAGAAATGCGTGTAGCACGTGGGTACGCCAATAATCACGTGACAGATTGAATATCAAAAATAGAAGAATTTAAAAAGATAAAATGGCAACATGAAAGAAAACGTATAACGTCGAAAATGCGCTGATAACGTATAAGCCTGCCTACAGCAGTTGTGCTAAATAATAATAATAATAATAACTCAGCACTACAGACCTTGAAGGCCCTTGGCTTGAGTGCCGGAACACCCCGAGCCACTGAGAAGTGTTGTCCGAATGGTGACCCCACCAACAACCGCATATTGCTGCTTGACTTTGAAGATTGGCAATGATGCACCCTTCCTTCTCAGCCGTACTGCCGGCTAGTTGTGCTAAATACCAATCACTAAACCAAAGCTTCTTAGTAATCCAAAAGTTGTACATAAAATATTAACAACACTTATCGGAGATCAGCAACGGCTCCCACGCGATCGAATTTTAATCCTTCTGGAAAATTCTAGCCGAATTCCTTGATAGAAAGAGAGAGTACTACCTCGTTGGACGGGCAAAGCAAACGCTGTTATTCGAAAATTATATATAATTTGAGAATTGACAAGAAACAGATGACGCGATTAGTACCGCTAAGTAGAAAATAATTCAAATATTACGAATAAATACCCTAGTTGAAAAATGAAACGTAACAATGTCAAGGTTCCAAATATGCATATGCAGTCCAAAACGCCTAACGTGAATTAACATCATTTAGAAGATACCATGTAAATGCCAGATTGTATAATTGTACCATGAGAACTTCCCTTTGTAGTTACTGGTATGCATTTACTAATTAGATTTCAGTCAGATGTTATGGAAAGGTATTCCCCATAACTTATTATGTAAAATCGAAAATTCCACAACATGACGTTGCTTAGAAAATTGCTAACGTTATATTACATAACTTTACAATGTACGGTTTCTTAGTGTAGGCCTGAGCCAGCTCTGGCCAGGACTGCCATACGTGGTGCAGTGGCTGAGTGGATGAAAAAGAAAACAAAATATCGGGCGAAAAGATTAATAGTAAAGAAACGGTTATGCGTTCATTAATACGATTTTAACTTCCAAAGAAAAACATCTTCCCTGAGGTTTAGAAAATAAAAATTTTAAAAAGAAAATATAATAGTAATGTAATCTAAATCATTCCCATCGAATTAAACGCAACGGCACAAGGTAAATATTAACGCTTACTGATTTACCGCTTCGACGCTTCCAGAGACTTCCCGGATGTTTATAACCGTTAACTAAGTTTCACCTACCCGCCCACAATGTTTCAAGGAGCATCCGAAAACCTAACTTCTGTGACGATTACGATCTTTCCGTTCCTAATTTCTGTCGAAAAGACCTTCTCCCTAATAAACTTGTTTCAACTTTGCACACTAAAAACAAACACCCGCGTCGAAGTCGTCTTCCGCTAATAATTGTCAGCGGAAGCGAGACACGCTCCACGTGAAAAGTAAATTTCAAGTCATCTTTTGGGACTGGAGCCGGTTCGGGTATCCTTTGTGCGAAGGGTATAAATCTTTCGTTTCCAGTCATTCGATACCCGGCGAGGTTGAGGATTTTTTTGTGCCTCTCTCAAAAGTTGTAAGGCACCGACCGGTAGGTTGTGAAATAATAACGAGGGACTAAAAAACACGCATCTATGAATAATCGCCCGAAGGAATTGTGACACTTCCATAATTTATCACGACGTTGTTCGCAAAAAGTAGATACGGTGTTGACGTATTGGGTGAAACGATAAAAATAAATATCCCATCTCACTCTCAGGCATTATAATGTAGCACTGTCAAATTTTTCAAACAATCAAAACATATTAGGAATTACAGTTTAGCAAATTGAGACCGAACCCCAAATAAGTGATAAACTTAATCATTTTTTTTTTGCCTTTTACAAGACTTCTAAGTGTGTGATAGTATCACACGACATACCTACAGATAACTTCCACTTTTAACCTTTTGAAATTTATGGTATCTAACTTCTTCCAACAAACATTTCATTTAAATTATTATTACAAGATTATTATACAGCACAACATCTGCCTGTTATTGTTATGATAATGATTATTTTGACAGACAATCATTGTCTAGTCATTGCAGTTTGTGAACTAAAATATAAAGTTGTAAATTATAAAATATTGTTAATTACAAGTTGAAATACAGGGTGTATCAGAAATAGAGGTAAATATAATAATATGTAGCAGCTGTAATCATATACGATCAAAAAGTCTTAATGCACAGGGGGTCTATCTGTAAGCATTAACGAGAAAAAAATATTTTGCAAATGCCGTGGGCTAGAGCCGCACCTGTGCCCAACCTAAATGCTGTCCCGAGTATACCCCCACATACCATTATAATTCAGCCATTACCGCTATTAGTTTTGTGTGGATCGCCGCTTGGAGTGCAAGCCACTTCGAACATTTTATTTAAATTCTTCCCGTCTCGAAAAAACCGATCCTTTTCAGGACCATCATGCTTTCATATAAAGAAAATCTAAGCTTGATGCATCGGCAAAAGCGCGGGAATGTATAGACTCATTTTCGCGCGAAATCATAGCAAAAAGGCGTGTTTACAAATTTTCTGTATCTACATTTATTTCTGTGCAATTCATTTTGCGTTATTTGATTAAATAAATCCAAAAGAAATAACTCAGATTCATGTGGTACCGTTTATTAACAACTAACTCTCGATTCGACAAAGCAAAAAAAAAATATCTACGTTTTTTGTAACTACTGAAGTCGCATATCCGGTGAAACTCGAACGTCTTATCAGGATATTAAAAATAATACTTTGTAGACTTACGTAGAATGCTCTTAACAAAAAAGAAATGTTTATTTTATAAAAAGAAGAAATTTAAAATGCCTCAGTTTTGCTATTTTTACAAGGGCACACTAGCTGATTGGCGTTTATTTTCCAGAATGACGTTAAATAAACTTACGGTACACCATTAAGAATAATTCTAAATGAGTGCAATGTATTTATACATAATACCACGTTTAGCGTGTGCGTAACATGACGTTTCCTTGCATCAGGCCCGGACTAAAGAATTTTTGGCTCTAAATTTTACTTTTTTTTTATTTTTTAATGATGAAGTCCGGTTTCGGCGGGTTTGTGCTTTATATGTCGTGTAGTTAACACCCAAGCAAAATTTACTTTTTTATTTGATACACCCTGTATTTGTACTTAAACTTAAATAAAATAAATAGTCCTAGACAATGACTGTTTTTTTGTCAATTACTTTTTGCGATTTTTGAATTATATATTTGGACACATGCTATTTACCCACAATATTAGGCCTTAAAGCATGTGTTGATTTCCAATTTGTCATAAAAAAAGTTTATCAATATAATATATGTACAGACACTTAATGATTTTTTAAAAGAAATTTCAATGTTTTTTAAGGACTGGATAAATTTAGAAAAAATGTGTTCCTAAACTTACAACAGGGTCACTGCTAGAGTAAATTAGTGGACTTAACGAGTCGCCGGGAGAAATACTAATGAGCTGGGAGTTGAGGACAGTTTACCAAATCAACTAAAACTGCTTGAAAACTACTAAGTTGCAACATCGATCAAACAAAAGATTAATGGACAAAAGCTACTATGACAAACATACGAGCTAAGGAAGAGTTTCAACCAAATGAAAATGTAGTAGTAAGAACAATTAAGCCCTGGGAATCAAGCAAAATAATAGAAAAAGATCAAGATAAACCACATTGAGCTAAAAATAAAAGTAGAAATACAGCTTACTGTATATTCCAAAGGCCTGGGGAGATACTAGGGTTGTGCTTATTCCGGAACCTGGAAATGACACATACTACCATCCCAAATCATTTAGACCAATTAGTCTTACATTTTTCATGCTGAAGGCTGTGGAAAAAATTATACAGCTTAATATTACAGAAGAAGCACTTGCTAGATCTCCTCTGCATCTTCTGCAATGAGCATACCAGAAGGGTAAACAAGGGAGGCTGTCCTGCATAGTTTGGTGGGAGGACTCGAAAGGAGCTTATATCAAAAGCAAGCTGTCCTTGCAGTGGTTTCAGACATAGAGGGTGCCCTCAAGGGGGAGTATTGTCACAACTGCTGTGGAGCTTGGTCGTGGATGGTCATCAGGTCATTAAACGACAAATGAATATGGATGCAGGAGTTAGCTGATGATAGCTAAAGGGAAGTTCTCGGGTGTAGTGGCAGGCATCATAGGTAACTCACTGCGAATACTGGAGAAATGGTGCCTTTCACAAAGACTCTCAGTTAATCCAAAAAAAAAAAAACACGAGTTTGTGGCTTTCACTAACATGAGCAAACTCGATGACCTAGGCGGCATTAGACTGTTTGGGCAGGAGTTACAATTAACCAAAGAAGTAAAGTGATCTGGGTGTCACACTCGATGCGAAACTGAGCTGGAAAAATCACCTAATCAAAATCACGACAAGGATTACGTAACTATTTTGGCGCTGCAGGGGAGTTGCTGGTAAAACCTGGGGATCAAAGCCGAGGGTGATCCATCGGATATATACTGCTATGATAAGACCAGCGATAACATACGGAGCAGTAGTTTATTGGAGAAGGACAGAAGTGTCCTCTGCAGTGAAGCTGCTGACCGCTGTCATAGACAGGCATTGCTGGGAATCATTGGTGCAATCAAGAGCACAGGACCGCTTTTTTGGAGACCATTGTGGCTCTCTCCCCGCTGGATCTCTATTGTAAGCGGAGGCCATGAAATGCGATCCTTAGACTGAAAGCCAACAACCTGTGGGCATCCCAAACTTCAGGTGGAGGACACACTTATACTTACGGGCACGTTGCTGGACGGGCCATTGCTGCAAATGCCCCACGGAACAGTATGACACCCGAGATTATCTTCACTGAAAAGGTGAGGAATCTCTCATACTCGAATAGAGCAGGCGCGCAGTTATGAGATCTTGCTATTGATGACTGGTTCACGGACAGGATCAAATCTACAGGGTACAGGAGCCGGTATTTGAGGACCAAGCCCTAATCAAGGGATATCTATAAGCTGTGGAAGCATGCAAGGTCTTCCAGGTAGAGGTATTCGCCCTTGCAGCCTGTGCAGAAATGATTGCAAAGGGGGCTACCATGAGGAGGAAAATTAATATAATGACTGACAGCCAGGCTGTCTAAGCAGTCTCTAACCCAAGTACTGTTATAGACTGCAACAATTACTCACACTGAGCCCAAAACTACACGTGTCCTGATTGATAAGTACAATATAATAGCCGACGAACTAGCCAAGGAAGGCTCTAAAAGACACTACATGGTAGTGTTGGGATGAACATAGTTTCATTCGCCTATGTAGCTATGAGTAAATATTGCAGTGCGAAGCCAGGTTACGAATGAAACAACTGCTCAAGGTTGCTTTCACAATGTGAACGGATACATTTCGTGAAAGGCAGGAGCAAGCAGCTTCGTTCACGACATGGCTTTTATAATAGGTTTCAGTTTAATTTTTTAGGCAACTAACTTATTAATAATAACTTATTGATGAAATAAATAATAAATTGTTTAGATACAAACACGTTGTTACACGTTTATTTTCGCGAAGGCAGTATGAAAGATTTATTTCATGAACAAGCGCTTCATTCATGCAATGAAGGAAATAGACTGCTTGAAGCTTTGAAGCGACTCTATGAATGATAATGAAAGTTTCGTTCCCAACACTACTTCATAGGTCCAGATGTCGTATATGGAATTACCAAGGACTCTGCTAAAAGGGAGATTTGGTCCGGGTTAGATAAAGAAAGTAGAAAGAAATGGAGGTCGACTGAAGGTCAACTCCATACTAAAGCACTAATAGGGGATGCGGACGCTAAACTCTCTGATAACCTACTCAGATGCAGCAAGAAAGAGGTTAAAACCATTACTGGGTTGGTAACTGGACACTGCTCCTGAAAAACCATCCATACAGCGCAGGTTGAGTAAGCCAGCCGTGGTGCAGAAGATGCGAACTACAGGAAGAGACGAGTTTACAGTTTAACTCAAGTGTCCACCCTAACTTAAAAAAAAAGAAAATAAAGAAAATGAATAGATGCTCTTAAATAAGTAGTTCTAGTTCGCACATATTGTAAATTTAATTTTATTTCAATCAAAATTTATTTTATTTAATTTACTGTTCTACCGGTTTTCTAAGCCAGACTTTCAATTTACAGCAGAAATATTAAGCCACCTACAAAACGACACGATAAAAGCCATATAATCTAATGTTTTTAAACGAAACAACTTCAAAATTTAACGTTAATAAACCCTCGATGAAGGGAAGAACGTGTCAGGTGTCCGGGATTCCTTATGTCATTCGACAGCTATTTGCCTTCCGAAAGCGGTCAAAGCAGAATAGAATTCCACAAAAGTCTTTAGAGAAATTCTTTCGCTCACGTTAAATTGAGTTTTTTTTTTTTTACACCGTCGTGACTCGTGAGTAGATTAAAATTAACTGTCTGAGAGGAGCAGACGAGACGTGGAATTAAATTTTGCGGTATTAGGTTTCTTGTACCTTTGAGGATTTGGTATGCAAAATTGCTATTATTTCTGGCTAATGTAACACATGCGTATCAGTTCTATATATGTACTAGCAAAAAAAGTAATTGTTTGACTAGCACAGTGTCAGTGTGACAGCTTAACAATATTAGAGAGCGTTTTTAATTAAATACCTAAACAGCATTGCGCGTCATAAAATAACTGATAAAATATCGGCAAATAGTTGATAAATCGATTAATATAAGTTTATATCTAATATAGTAAATTACGTGGCAAAAAAATTGCAACACTTTGAAGGAGCTGTGCCACAAAGCTGGAATTTTGGCGAGCTGTAAGTAGTAAATCATAACAACTAGTTTTCAGTAGTAAATCATAACACTTAGAGAAAATACATCAACAATCAGCGAAAATTTATCAATAAAATCCACACATCCCCACGATTGCGTATGTACTCTTTAAATCTGCAAGGCATGCTCTAAATGAGATGGTTAATGGCATCTAGTAGGAACTCATTCCAGGTTTGCTATGGATGATAACGAAGTTCCTGCAAGGTGTTTTCTGCTTGTGGTAAACGCCTTATGCAGCGACCACATCATATCCCACACATGCTCGATCGGGTTTAAATCTGGAGCACGAGTAGCACAGGGGAAAATTTTTAGCTTCCTTTTCGTGTATAAAATTCTGACAGATGATTATCAGCGATTTTTTATGCGCAGCCAGTTGTTTTGTTAAGATATCGGCTTTTACTTGACCTCCTTCGAGGTTTGCAATTTTTTGCACGTAGTTTAATGATGCGGTATAAAAATTTTATCATATACCACTCCTTACTGGCGTAACTGTGTATTAACCGACAATTAATTAATTATAAAATTATTTTAACATTTATGGTTCGACTGGCCCTTCCTTTACTATTGACTTATTATGGCAATGTTTATAAGTAGTAATGCAGTAAACTTCATTTGCAACTTACCTACATTTTAATATACCTTGCTCTAAATTTAAATATACTAAATGAGACTTGCTACAGGAAACACTAGCACAAATTTAATTAATAATTTCTATCTGTGTTACGTCATGATTTTAATTAACGCCATGTTTTAACTGGAAGTCTTATTTAATCATAACTCTTACGTAAACCGGTTTTAATTAACTGTTTTATAAAAATAAATAACATATAGAATTAATAATTGCAAATACTTTTTCACTGTTTATTACAACCGCGACACGTTTTTCTTTTAAATTTAAATAATACATTTCATTGAATAAAAAAAATGTATATAGCATAGCAATGTTCTATATATATATTTCTTAACCAAAAACTGTAATATTCTAAAGTTGTACTTTACCTACTTTGTATTCGAAGAACTAATTTAAAAAAAATCCTACATGTGACAACATTGTTGTATACCACTTAAGTTTACACTAATTTGCCCGACAATGGAGGGTTCATAGAACACCATGAGATGAAGTTTTCTATTTTTAATTTTATTTTACTGTAATGCATGGGGAAACAAAGTTTTTCAGATCAATACAGGAATTGTAATTATTAAAGAAATTCATGTAGTAAAATTATAGTTTATTTTATTGCATTAACAAGGTGGACACTCTGCAAAATCTTTCCGAGCAATATAGAAGACCAATTAAAGAAGCTACTAAGAATGGCCAAACACATACCTATATAGCAGCAAATGGCTGAAATGGGCCATAAGAACCTGTCAACCTGTAAAAAGAGAAATAGAAAATTGATGGAATTCGTCTAGCCTTACTTCAGAGAGGACAAGGCGAAACCCTACCAAACATGATCCGGATAAACTGAAAGAGTTTGGAGCTGGGCTATACTCCAGAAGTTTGAAGAAGGGTGAAAGTCACCTTTATACCAAAAGCAGGAAATAAGAAATAGTACGCATCCTAAAACTCACAGACATATCAGCCTTATGTCATTCTTTTTGAAAACCGTGTAAGACCTGGAGATAATTATATCAGAATAAATATCTTGGAGCGAGTATAATTGCTTCCATTTCAGCACGCTGATCAAAAAAGCAAATCCTCTGAGACCGTATTATTCGAGTCGACGAAACGAATCCAAGATGCACTAATGAATAAAGGTACTGTAATGTGCGTCTTTCTAGACATAGAGGGTGCTTTTCACAACACTTCACGCGAGTCTGTCAAAAAAGGCTTAATTAACAAGGGGTAAACCACGTGACTTTCAAATGGATGCTGCAGTTGCTGCCTACCAGGTCGGTGGGGGCGGAGGTGGGACATAAGATCATCTCGGTTAGTACGTTCAGAGGATGTCCACTACAGGGTGTTACATCCTTATTTATGTGGAGTCTAACAGCAAATGAACTATTATGCAGGTTGACTGGTCTAGGTATACCTTGCCAAGGGTTATTCTGTATGTAATTTTATATACGCCTATTGAGCATACCCTGTCATAGAGGATTGAACTTTACGAGAAGATGGTGTCAATCGGTGGGACTCAATGTCAACCCCACTTAAGACAACCCTAGTAGCTTTACCAGGAAAAGAAAATCCAATCTTAGAACCATAAACTGGATGGCAAAATATAGAATGGAGAGCGGAAGTTAAATATCTAGGCCTTACCCTAGACATAAACTTCTATGGAACAAACATGAATCTTGAAAGTAACAAACAAGGCCAAAAGAGCTCTGATGGTGTGCAGAAACTTTGCAGGGAAAAATTGGGGATGCAACCCAAAAATACTGCTTTGGATGTATACAGCGATAGTGAGACCGATCATCACCTATGCCATCAGTAGCATGGAGCAAAAGAACTAATCTGGCCACCGCGAGAATTAACTCTTCGAAAGTGCAAAGATTAGCATGTGTATGCATAACGGGGGCTATGAGAACCTGCCCAACAGCAGCTATTGAAGTAGTATTGGATCTTGCCCCCTCCACATTGTAGTAGAGGGCGTGGCAAAAAGAACCGCACTAAGAATGGTCAAGGAAGGACTGATTAGGCTATAGGCCTCAATCTCTGACGGTGATTAAACCTGGGAATATGCCCCGGATGAATGTTCAAAGAAAATAAGCTTTGTGAAAGAATTTACGCAACAGCTTAGCAACAAGGATGAGTGGGATCAAAACATCATCTTGAAATTGAATATAAATGCCATCAGATGGTAGATGGATGACTCCAAAACGGCGAGAAAGACTGGAATAGGAATATATGGGCCTAGAACTACATATTTCGAAAGCTTGGGAAAATACCCAAGTATTTTCCGGCGGAAAATACACGCTATTGAAAGATGTGTTCAGTTCATTATGGATAGGAATTATCGGAAGCAGGAGATTATCATCGTGTCTGATAGGTCAAGCAGCATCAAGGCGCTGAGTTCATATGAAATCAGTTCCAAGATGGTCTGGAAGCCTAGGGAAATTAAATGAGCTAGGCAAAAGAAATAAAGTAACCCTCCTGTGGTTCCGGGTCACACAGGAGTGGAAGGAAACGAAATAACGGATAACCTCGAAAAAAAGGGCTGGAATGCCTTTCGTAGGCCTGAACCCTTTGCGGGTTAAGTAGCTTGAAGAAACTAATAACTAGAAATGGAGCAGAGAAATCCAGTTACTGGAAAAATCTCCAGGGAATGAGGCAAAGTAAAATTCTTCTGGGAACTTATAACCAGAAGAGGTTTACAGAATGCATCAACCTAATTAAGAATAATATTCACATATTAACAGAAACACTTACAGGCCATTGTAAACTGAAAGGATATCTGAGTAAACTTAGATTAGCAAGGGAATCTGAATGTAGATTTTCTAGCGAATAAGATGAAACATCCATCCAAGGGCGTTGCACCAGAGAGCATGTGAAATCGAAGAGGTAAGTCTTCCTCTTCGATTTCACATGCTCAATTGGAGATCTTCCCATATCCTGCACTTTCTAAAATGAATAGGATGTAAAGCTAGCTGTAAGACAGCAAGAATATGGGACACAATAGATCTCTTAGGTTGCAGTGAAGTATCACCCTCTATATGGTATACTCTGCCATCTCTTACAACATATTGATGTGGGGACGAGGCACAGGTTACAAGCGTGTATTCATTGCACAGAAAAAGAATCTTGGGCTTGATGTCATCGGATTGGGGCGGTTCGTGATAAGCTCGTGAGGCAGTTCTTTGCCTACAAGCTGTTAACGTTGCCAAGTATATACATATACAAAGTAGTGATACATGTTAAAAAAAATTGTCACTTATATCTTAGAGACGAAAGGAACTACCAAACTAGACAATGTAATATTTGTGTACTTCCCAGGCACCTCTTTTCGAGAAGTCTCGAAAGTATAGTTTTGCCAGATTATACAATAGCTTGCCTCTTCATATGAGAAACATTAATAACTTAAATTATTTTAAACGTAATTGTAAAAAATTTTTAATTGATAAGTGCTGCTACTCTTATGAGGAATTTTTATCATTGTAATGTATATTTTGTGTTTCTTGACTTTTGTTTATATCACCCATGTGATCGGACAGCAAATAAATACTATTATTATTATTATTATTATTATTATTATTATTATTATACATACATGCTGGTCTTGCGCAACTACGGATATTTTCTGTTGACTTGTATTAACGATTATTATATGAATCTTAATAATTCCACAATAAGAGAAATGGCTTCTTTTTCTAAAGGAAAGCATTTTTTTATTAAAGTTTCAAAGTGAATATCAAATTTGACGGATTATTAATTTTAAAGGGAATAATATTAGTGGAGGAACATAGATACCTTTACCTACACAATAACGCTTTCAATACAGTCAGTGCACAACCCTTTTTATCTGCTTTTTATTTGAATTCGACTGTAAATCACTATACATTTGAATAATAATTAGTAGTATTAAAAGTATACGTAGCAATTAGTCAAAATTAGCGCACGCCCACTTTCACCTTATCAAGGACTAGTGATGTTACAGGTAATCGATGTATTATACGGAAAATTTCCTACATCATCTGAAAATCTGCGAGTAGTCGATGGTTAAAATAGTGAACGACAGAAAGGCACATATGGTTTCCATTTGTTAGAACAAAAAAAAATGTTTATAATATAAACATTATTCTACCGTCCCAATGCTGAGAATATTTTTGCTGTTGTGCATTTCTATCTTACATATCAGCATGTTAGATGAGATTGCATAAGATTAAATACAAAAAGAAAATAATTTTTAGAATCTGCGCATGCTCATTTGCGAGTGGATTTGTGTTTTATTGCCTTCGCTTACGTCAAAATTTTGTTCGTATTTTGCCTCCTAGCATATCATTGGTACACGATTCACACATTTAACAGTTGAGTCTTCCAATCGGTATTGTTTGGGTAAAAATTCATATTTGAAGCTACGAACACGGATGCAGTGTTTACAGAAAGTAAACGCGTGTACATCCGTGGAAATCACGTAATTGGGCCTTTTGTATTGATGCCAACTTAAACGGGAATTACTAGAAAATGACATTACTCTTGGTTGTATGAGAGTAGCTTAATATAATGAAATTTTATTTTAGCAGAACTGTTGCCCAGCACATAACATGCATAATGTTACAAGCTTTTTAAGCGAGGACATATAGATGACAACAATCGACTCCTATGATTTTCATTTAACATAGTAAACACGTAGGCCAGCTATTCCTAATATATCCTTCTGTCAATTACACTCTGTATATACCAGTGTGTGAGTTTAACATGAAAATCTTATTAGATTAGTATAATAATTAGTTACAAATATATTTAATTAATAATAATAATAACAAAGACGACTTGTATAAGCAAGAAATACGTCACATCAGAAACAAATAGCTTACGCGCTATAAAAATCTTGAACACAGTAACAATTTAAATTAAGCAAATACTCTTTAACCGCTTTTTTAAACTGAAAAAAGTTAACAATATTTTTTATATCAGTAGGAAGATTATTATATAATTTACATCCTACAAAGTAGGTACCTTTTTGAAAGATTTCTCTTCTATGAGGCGCTGGAAGGTAATAGTTGTTTGTTCGTATATTATATCCACGATTAATATTACTGCAGTTAAAATATTCCTTACAAGAATCTCTATAGCCGAGATTATAAATAACTCGTAAAGCTATCTTCTGAATTAAGAAAACTCTTTCAGAGTGTGGTGATAATCCCCAGTGAATTACCCCATACCGCATACAAGCAATAAAATTATAATGATAAAAAGTCAATAAAGAACTAATGTTACATTTTTTCTTGAGTTGTAAACTTCACCTAAACCCCTCACCACAAACTGCCAACAGCATTACCAGTACCACAGTTTGGAGTATTTTTGTTATTTTCTTGAGTTGTTTCAAAGCATAACAAATTTTTGATAAAGTACCACAAAGATTATCAATATGATCAATCCTCTTTAAGTTTTCGGTTATGACTACTCCTAAAATTTTAGAAGAAGGGTCTAAATTGAAAACATGATCATTTATTTGAATCGTATCGATAAAATTAGTTCTATTATGAAAATATACAAATTTAGTTTTTTGTTCATTAATTATTAACTTATTGGAATTCATCCATTTAGTAATTGTGTTTAAAGTGCTGAAGCCATGTCATTAATTGTATCAATATTTTCGTGGTTTAATAATTAAACTAACTCATCAGCATACCATACACATTTTCTATATTTTTTTAAAGTTTTTGGCAAATTGTTTATATATACTAAAAAAAAGTGTGGGGCCCAAGACAGAACCCTGTGGTACACCAAGGTTTATATCAATGCGACGTGACTGTGGCTATGAATTTTAACAGACTGCTTGCGGTTTGAGAGATATGATTGGAACCATTGTCTAGAAATACCCCTCACCCCATAGTGTTCTAATTTATATAGAAGTACTTTATGATTTACTAGATCGAATGCTTTAGACATATTAATGAAAATACCCAAGCCGGGTTTACCTTCGTCTAGAATTTCATAAATAGTTTTTAGAAAACTGAAAACAGCTGTATCGGTGTTTTTATTACGAGAAAAGCCATGTTGATTGGTGAATAGCAAATTAAAGTGTGTTAAATAATTGACTAAATGTTTGTTCATTATACTTTCATAGATTTTAGAAAAAAACTGGTAACAAACTAATTCTTGTAGCATTTATAGCACCCTCAGGATGCTTTTAAAAATGACGATTTTCCCGACATGGTACTCAAACATTTAATCTTTTGAATTGAAGACGCCCATGTAGTATGTCGTAGATGTGAGATATAAAGCTTTCTCAAAATGGAACTTTCCACTTTATCAAACCCCCAGAAGTACTAAGCCACCTAGAGATCTCTCAGTCACTACGTATATCTACACGAAAAGACGCCATTCAACCAGTAAATATATACCGGCTTTGTACCGCTGTCCAAAATAAAGAATAGCAAACTATGTGGAGAAGACATAAAGGAAAGCGCAGTACAAGAACAATTTTCACCAATCTCGCCGACGAAAATGGAACGAGCCTCATTCTAAACAGCTAAACATTGTTACGGACAAAAGAAAGAACGGGATCGTAGCCGTAAGGTCATTAGTTGCAAGATCCAAGACGCTTTCGTTCCGCGATATTAAGTTACTGGACCTAAATTACCCAATAATATCTGGGGCACACCGTGATAAAAATAAAAGCTCACGGGATCTCGGCTAAATGTCGTAGTGGAATGACGCCAGGGCGTAACTTGTACGCGATACAGTAAACGTATGATATGACATAAACTGTTTCCTGAGAAGCGTAGTTAAGGTAGTAGCACTTGAAAAGTTTGTACACGGATTATTGTTTATCTTTTTAAAGTCTACGCTCTGTTGAGGATGTTGTTTGTAATCAAATTTCCTACAAACAGTGTTTGATAAATATTTGTAAGTCGCAACAGGAGAATATTGCTATCACAAATTGCCATTATACCGACGATACGAAATTGCCTTCACTTTGAGTATGGATTATGTGGGTTAGAATAAGGTGGAGACGTTTCGCTTTGTAACCAAGGAAGAAGACAGGTTACGGAGTCATTGAACAGATTATGACCTGGATTTTCAAACACTAAGTCTTTTATAATAAAGCAATTAGGTGCCGCGTAAAAATAACTAGAAATAGTGTAGCAACACTAGTAGTAACATTTTGTTAAAGAAGCTTGTATTCTTGACCAAATAATCTATTTACCCTTGCTTTTTTTTATTGTGAACGATGTTTCATATGGTGACTCCGTAAACAGCACTGCCTCTTGACTTTTTGCACTTGCTTTCATTTACAAGTAGTAATGGGTAGAAGAAGTTCAGTATTCATACCAATTTCGTGTCCTGTTAGGATATAGCCTATTACGATGCGAAGACAATTCCTATTGATCTCCAGTATAGTTCTTCAGTCTCCCTTTTTCATGGTCTCTTATTAAAGGTCTTTCTAAGAATTTGCCTGGTTGCATTATTCCAGTGTTCGTTGTGTCCCTCTTTGAATCAATTCTATTATAGCAGTTTGTAGCTGCATATTTGTTCACCACAGCAGAGAAACGAGAGTGATCATGGATCTGACCCCAGTACATCGCATTATCATGGGTATTGTTTTTTCCTGTTTTTTCTAAGATACTCGCAAGATATTTCACTTCCTTTGATAGCTTTATTCCTCCATTTTGGAATTTCAAGGATCCAAGACCATCTATCTCTCCTTTTCGTGTATGCAATTGCGGTCGCTTTGGAAGAACTGATATTCAGATCCTACACTTCGGTCCATGCTTGTACAACTTGTGGGGTGTTCTGTACTTCGTCTCGCACTACGCTGTTGAAGAACAAGATCATCTACATAGCCCAAACTCTTATATTCTTTATTGTCTAGTTTTAGTAGTGGCTCGTCCACGACCAAGTTTCATAGCAGAGGAGACAAAACCAGACCCTACAGTTCGCAGAGTCTGGCTTTGTTAGCCCGTGCCACCAATGCCTTTCCCATGATGGTTGTGAAAACTGATCTCCCTTTAAGTACATTGAAAAACCGATATATTTAAACCAACCAAATATGTTTTGTTAAGCATATTTTCTTTCTTTTAACAAGCATGGCCTTTGTTGTTTCAAATACATATATGCAAAAAATGCACACTATTGACTGAAACAAAATATTTGGTTAGTAAGTTTAATATATTCAAACAAATTATTTAGTTCAGTATAGTCTTAACACAATAATATAGTTCAACTTTGTAAAAATGTTGGATTGGCTCAATTACTTTCATATTGTTGAGACAACATCGGTACTTTGTTAACTCAAACAAATTTGCAAAGATTGCAAGCTTTTTACAGCAAGAAATTAACAAATTAATGTATTTCTGCTAATAACTATAGCAATTAAGAGGAATTTTTTTTTCAAGAAAAAAATTATCCTCACGCAGGATACGAATCTACATACTCTCGTTTACCGGACGAACGCTTTACCAAGTAAGCTAGAGAGGAGCATATAGATTCGAGCGATGAATCAACGATATTTAAGAAGGACGTTGGTCTGCCAAGAACTTAGACATACCTCAAAATTTACGAATTGCTGTTTCTGAAGCAAAAAAAAAAAACAACTGTCGACATAGCAGTAATAATTATATCCATCAACTGCCAACATCGCTCCATATTTACGTATTGTCGTTAATGTAATCATATTATTTTATTACTTCTAGTTTAGTTTCTTATTTTAACAAAACCAAATAATAAGTACTCTTCAATTAACAAAGTGAATATTATTAAGAAATAAGGAGTAGGCTAACCACAATTGTAGTTAATTTAATGTAATTATTATGCTCAAATTACTTTTTTTTCCAAACCTAACCCACACTTTTGTAAACAAGCTCTGTGATCTAAGAAATTAGATCATTATTATTATGGTGAGATTTTCTACCTATATAGTTACGTTGAATAGGTATATGTGATACAGCCATTGTTGTGAAGATGGCGCCTCTCCTATATCACCCAAACACGGTTATAAAAAGTTGATTTGGTGCATTTGCCGAAAAAACATTGTATACCGACAAAGGAGAATTTACAAACGTCACATACAGAACGAAATAAATTAATGAGATCAAAACTTCTCAAATTAAGAATCCTTTATTCCTTGGTTGGATCAAGTCCAGCTTTATTGTATGCAAAATTCTATTGAAAATTCACTATTGCATTTGCGGCAAGCAATAGCAATTTATGCTCCTTTTTTAGGTAGGTTATGTCAGTATTGTAGTAACACGTCGAATAGTTAAATTTTGTGGTAAGATTTGATATTAAATTTGATTGAGGAATAAAAGAGATGCCGTATATAAGGTAAGTAATTGTAACAAAATTATTGTTTGAAATAAAAAATGAACGCAGTAACCTCAATTAAATATTTAGTAAAGTGAAGGACAATATATATTTTACTTAAAACAAAAGTATTGTTACTATAAATAATTAATATACATTTTAAATAAGCAAATAAATCTAATTGTTTCAACATAGTTGCATAGCCGATATTCAATGCTCCGAGAATTTTCACAATAATGTTTATTTTGTAAAAATTTTAGTTAAAGAGTTTATTGCATGATTTATTTATTTAAGTGTTAAGTTTTTTTAAATTAATTCCATTTATTCATTTGTCTAGCGTTTGGTAGTTTTGTTTAATGCTTATTCTATTAGATTTTGTCGGTGAATTGTGCGTTTGCGTTGTACGTTTTTGAGAGAGGGTTTTCGTAAGAAAAACGATTGTAGAGTTTTGTCAGGCAGTTCCTTGTTTGACTATTAACATGAGTAGACGTATTTTTGTAAATCATTGTTGACATTTTGTAATTCATTTGATATTGAGATTTGATTTCTGTTAAAAATATAGCCAATCAAGGAATTCTTTTCGTAATAGTTGTTAGTATATTGAAGTGTGCACATTACAGATATAATATCAATTATTATTTTTGTTTAAGAAGATATTTTTTAGTTATTATTCTCTCTCTTTTTTTTTTTTGAAGAGTTAATTTTTCCGTTATTAAATTTTTCTGATTCATTTTTATTTTATCAAACACCTCGTTTGGGTGAGTAGAAGCATTGTTCTTGCTTTTAGTTATTTTTAGTAATTTGTAACGTGGATTGAAATTGTAAGATTTTGAAAAATCTTCCTGAACAAACAAATCTTTTGCTTTGCATAGGAAATAGTATTGTCCTATTTTAATTTAGAATCAAGTGCAGTTTTTATTTTAGGCCAGAACCTTCAGTTCACGGTCTTTTTCTGCACAAATTGTAATTTAACCCTTTTTGATTAATAAATTTGATTGTTAATTAGATTCTTTGGATTAAAGAAAATTCTGTTCTTTTATTTTAAATTAAACCTTTTCAATTTTTCGGGTAATTAAGAAAGTTTGATTTTATTCACTCACTTTTTGCTTTGCGTGGTTAGATTCAAGTTTGTTTCCTTTGCATCTAGGAATGTGCATAAAGACACTTCCTTGGTTTGCAGAGCATGCTAAACCCTGTATGAGGTAATGCAAAGCTGTTTCTGGTTATTTTTGCTTACAAATAATGGCAACGTAATATTACGCATTGCTTGGTAACGTATAAATAACTAAAGTACTGATTACAAGCCACACTTACTTTTTTTTAACTTTATCATGTTATTGTTGTAATGTATTTCAGTAACCAACTTTTGCAAGAATAATATGGAATTAAGAAGTTTGCACTTTTTTTGCACAAAATAAGCTTTTCGTAATTCAGAGCTTGCTAACTTTCCTAGCTACAAAAAACAATTATATCCATAACAAAAACAAAGCAAAACTTCTGTTATTTGACTACGCGCTGGTGTATTTGCGATAGAGAGAGCCAATATAACCGGTATTACTACTAGCCCCATATTCGCTTCATAACACCTCTCTCATGACGTGACCATAACGGTAAATGAAGTTGCTAGACGTTTGCCGCTTATCTCAAAGTTTGCGTCGAGAGAAACAGTTATAAAGTCGGTGTATTCTTCACTTAATTATATACCTACCATTGGTTCTTTCAATGGTTTTTAAATGTATTCATGCAAATTCGGGCACTTGCGAAATAATACAAGTTTTCGCATTATTCTGTTTAACGTTTGCAAGAAGTGAAGTTTTGCACAAAGAAATGGTGAAATGGCATTATCATTATTCCGTAATTTCTTTGAGCAGCGGATATAGAAACATAAATATTATCATCAAAGGTTTTCATTACTTCTGCTGGAAGTTTTTATTTTCTTTTTAGAGTAAATTTCTATTGTTACGGTGTGCACAAATATTATTCGTCGGTAACTACCACGTCTAAACTTAGTTTTCTTCACCTTGTGAGTTCCCTATCTCCTTTTTTATTTTCCATTATACAGGTGCCCCGCATCGTTTTATAAAAACTTTGACAACGTTAAGTAGATTTGATTTAATGCTAAAGAATAAGAGAATTGTGTTTATTTAGGAAGATAAAGGATGTTTCGGATCACTTTTCCGCTGTCTTTCACTCGCAAAGTACTATTAAATATTAACAGTAATGTAAATTAATGAGATAAGAATTTTAATAACATAAACTTATGAGCTTATAAAGATCCTATACCAGAAATGGATAGTAACTTCCTTATTTTTTAATGGTATTGCTTTTCATACAAGATACCTAACTTTACAATCCATTTATTAACACCCCGTATAAAATTTAGTTGCTTTTTTGACGGAACTTGGAACTTTATATGTTCTTTGTTGCATTATATCAAAATCACAATATCTCTAAGGGCTTGTAACACATCTTCGGACTTGGAAATTTTTGACAAGAAATCAAATATCCCAAAAGCATTAACACTGGTGTATAATTAATTGTATTAATGTTTTAGTGATGGGTGGTTATGACGCAAACTGCTATTTTGTAGCAGCTAGCAACCGTTAACAGTTTGCAGCGCAGCAGCTATTCAATATCAAAAGAAGCTGCTAATTTTTATAGCAGTTTCCTGATATAGTAGACAAGTGCGAATGTTGTGAAACATACATGTATATTCGTAGCAGTGTATATAGCAGTAAAGCAGTGTATAACATGTAGTGATATATAAAACTGCTGCTTTACGTTAGCAGCTACAACCTGCTTCAATAAATGTTTCTAAATATGTTGTCTAGAGGGAGTATCGTGCGTCGGTTAGGATCGGAGTTGCGCGCTCTTGAGCGTGCAAATCTTTTCGTATAGGGGTATTTAGATCGTCTTGATGACTTTGGGAGGCACGTGGCGTAGAAGGAATTAATTTTTTTTTCAATGATTAAATTAATTATTTTTTTTGCTCTTCCGTCCAGAAACACTCATTTTACAGTACTTCAAAGCGGTAGGAAATCACTTTCCTGCCTAGGCAGGCAAAAATGTCACTAAAGGATGGCAACATTCAAGTTACTGAATTTTGTGTGATTAATTAAGTAAATTCTAACAGATATATTTCTCGTTTCTCAAATAATTCATATATGTGATTCATATTGTTTCCAATAACTACCTATGGGAAGTGAAAGATTTTTCTGGAAATAAACTATATATAAATAACTAGATATTTCTGTAATTCAATGCAGATCGATACCAGATTTCACTTACGCACAATATTTGAGATAATTATTTTTTTAGGTTATGCTTATTTTCGAAATTTCAAAGGAAGGGTGTGTATCTAACATCACAAAATTTATTAATACAAAAGGGCAGCAAACAAAACGTAGCATTTAGCATTAAGCAATAGCAAGAAAAATTAATAACAATTCTTAGCAAATATTTATCAAGATAAATTTCTAGTGAAAATTGACATTAACAGTGTAATATTTTAAATTGGATATATGCAGATTGACTGAACTGCCATTATTCAGTTTCACTTGAAGATTATGATTATGATTAGATGCAATTTCTTGTCTGTGCATGCATCTCCTGTAAAAGTGCTTGTTGATGGTTGTGCGGTTAGATGCGAGTTGATTTGCTACTGCAATTTTTTTGCTTTTAGGGACTCCTCATGTAACCTTCAGCAACTGATGTGCTTTTCCAGCCACAATGTCGCTTTAATGTTGTAATACCGGTTCCATACCCAGCTAATACTGTAGCATTACTGCGTCGAAAACAGTGCCCTGTGTACTGTTGCGGATTTCCCAGCCTTAAAAAAGTAGTCACTTTATAAGTCATTCTACCAAATGTGTGGATGCCTACAGGTTGCTTCGTACATTTATTTTTTGAATAAAATAAGAAAAATCTTTTGACATTTGTATCTGGTCTTCTTATAATGTATTGTTTTATTAAATCAATCTACAGAGGATTTTGTAACACATGCAGTTCGTGGTTTGTATGTTTTTGCCTCGTTCATATTGATTACAATTACATCGTCCCTGTTTTTAAGATCAGCTAGTTTTAAATTTAATAGTTTCTGACTTCGACAAGCACTACTAAATCCTATTATTAGAGCTACCTAAATTTCAAAAAATATTGAGATCAAAGTGATATGTAAGTAAATATGCAATACGAACTTTTATCAATAAATAATCCTCATTTGGTGCCTCGCAAATAAATTCTTCGATTTCCTCTATTTCAAGGACTTTTGACTTTTTTGGCACATAGCCATCCTTTTTCCTTTTCAAAAAAGCGATTAGCTTTGTATAATTACTGATATTTATATTGTTTTTAATATTTAATGTTGATTTTAACATTGAATATATGAATCAGAGCGTAGAAGATTTTAAATTTCTAGCTTTCAATTTGAAATATGCCAATAGTACATATTCATTGTATCCATTCTCCGAATTTTCATTACACGACTTTTTAAATAAATTCTATTCTTTCCAATACTTATTTGGAGATTTAGCGGTAATAAACTATTAATAACTTGTTGCGCTATTTTTGTAATATGAGCTGTATTATTCATAAATTTAGATCAAAACTATAAAAAAATTAAAACATCAAAATGCTAAGGTATCTTAATCTTGATTTCAAATTCAAAATTCACGCTTAATAGGTGTTGCCAACCTGTACTGTTAACCTTCTAACGTCACTTTTTTTTTCCTTTATTTTCTACAAAATTAAGATTTGTCGGCGCAAAAAATAATGTGTAACACACGGCCAGAAACTCTTTTACGAGTATTCGTACTTGTCTCACAAACTGTACTCACCAAACTGTAGTTTCTGGCCTGGTGATATAAATAACTATTTTACAACACCGCTGAGTAATGGAGGTAATAATTATGTAAATGAGTGAAGTGATTTTTAATTGTTTGATCATTTATTAATTTGTTACATTTTGTAGTTGTAACTTCAGCGCCTGCTATGTAATGAAAAAAAAAACATTATTTTCATGTGATTATTAAATTGAAGAATTTAGTAAGTTTTTGTCAAATAGATCTAAACAGCTTCTCTTATTATTAAAATCACACTGATATTATTATAATAATTAGCACTAAACTATTGCAATATATGTTGGTTGTATTTTATTCCAATAGTAAAGTTTGGCGATAATTTGTAGCTGAAAAACTAACAATAGCTTGTGTATGTTGTAATTTATATGAAGTTGGGTGGTGATAATAATACAAGAAACAAAGATAAATACATAAAGGCTATACTTATTTAATATTATAAATTCAGGAAACATTTTATTGTAACAAATAGTTCATGCTTATTTCGTGGCACCATCTATGTATCATAGATGCCTTTTACCGTAAAAAATGTAAAAATAAACTAATAAACATAATAAATAAAGTATTTCTAAAAATACTTATATTTTAATGGTGTGTTAAATAAATGACAAGCGTACGCCGTAAAAAAAAACCTTCTAGAAATAACGAATATACGAACATCGCATCCACTTCAGTAAATAAGAGAATAAAAAATAAACTACACAGAAATATTATTTTTTCAATCCCAGGTGGAGAAAATTTTATTCTAAGTAATAATAGTTATGACAAAAATACTCCAAACTGTGGTACTGGAAATGCTGCAAACTTCTCCTAAACCCCTCACCACAAACTGCACTAAACTGGACGTACGTTTCAATAGCAAAGCTATCATCATCAGCAGAAACACTGAACTAAATAACTACACTAAAACTACCCTAATTTATACCTAAAAAAGGTCAAGGTACATTAATCACGGTCATGGCTGACTGCCGTCATGCTTAACTAGTCACTAATCCTAACTCCGTCTAATCTACTACTTATGCTTAATAAACCGTAAAGACAAGAATTTAAGGGTCCTAAATCTGAATTCATTAAAATATGTTTGTTTTTATATATTTCCATACCCTCATAACAATTTAATTGTACATAGTTGTTTACGTTTCTAACTAATTTTATATTGTCAACCTTATGGTTTTCTTCAAGCATATGTAGGGCTACACTAGATTTGTCAAACCTTCTAAATTTTAAGATGAGCCAAATGCTCTTTGTAACGTATTTTAATTGATCTTTTAGTTTGCTCAATATATACATGACCACAATCTTTACAAGATATTTTATAAATACCTGATTTGTCCAAATTATCTACTTGATCTTTAGGTTGCCTAAAATATTTTTAAGACTGTTATTTGAAGTAGTAACTATGTCCAGATTGAATTTAGAGAAATTTTTTGTAGACCTTTCGTGTAACTTGGATAAAATGGTAATTTGACATATTTCCTTATTTTTCTTTTTCACTAATTTCTAAAGTACTCACATTTTTAATTTTTATTTTGTTTTTTGTGTTTTCTGATGGTATTATATTACAACGTCTTCTGAGAATCCATTAAATGCAGCGATATTAATAATTCTTTAATTTCTTTATTATATCGTTCTGTAGACAGAGGAAAATTAAGTAACGATGTACCAAAAAATTATAGCTGCTAGTTGTTTTCCATGAATGGTTTGAATCTTCTGAAATGAATCTGTTATTAGTAGTGGGCTTTCTATATATGTCTATTTCTAATTTATTTTTATTTCTTATTACCAACATGTCGAGAAAAGCAATCCTATTGTAGTTTCCTCTTCATGGTAAACTTAATGGAAGGAAATTTTGAATTTATCTGTTCAAGAAAATCTCTAATTGAGCACTTACTAGTATCAAAAACACAAAAAATTTCATCGACGTATCTGACCCAAACCCGTGGAAAGTATGCCAAAGTATTCTGAAGATCGGTTTCAAATTTTCCCATAAAGAGGTTAGCTATGAAGGAGATAAACTGTTACCCATTGCTGCTCCTTCAGTTTGTTGGTAAAAAGAGTCGTTGATTTGAAAAAATTTGTTTCATGCAGAGCTTCGCTAAAGAAATGAAACTATCAACTTCATTACTGCCCAACTGATTACCTTTCAAGAAATCTTCTAAATAAGTCAAAGTGATATCCACGGGGACGCTGGGAAACAGTGAGCTCACATCAAATGAAACTAAAACTTCATTGTCAGTAAGTTCAATGTTTTAATCTTTTCAATGAACGCGTATGAATTTTTAACGGCTAAATCCGGGGTTGCACAGGTAAGTGATTGAATTTGTCAGATAGCCATTTGGACAGTAAGTAAGTTGACATTGATATTGGAGACAATGGGTCTCATGCTCTTCCCTGGTTTATGTATCTTAGGTAAACAATACATCCTAGGTAACACTGGATTTGATACAGTTAGCCTATATCTTAAGTTATCATTAATAATATTCTTATGTTCTAATAGGGTCTTCTTGGTTTCTGTGATCATTTTTGATAACGGATTTTTAGTTAGCTTTACGTAAGAACCTTGCGTTAGAAGGGTATTGACACGATCAAAATAATCTCTTTTATCTAAAATGACCACCGTATTACCTTTGTCAGATTTTAAGTAAAAGCAGTTTTTGTTTTTAAGCCCTTTAGCAATGTCAATTTCTTTACGTGTGATATCTGAAGGATGACGTTGTTTATTCTCTAAAACTTGAGTTTTACAAGCAGTTCTAATAAAGTTTTTAGTCTGATCATCAAAAGTACTAATCGCTGTTTCTATGCCAGATATAATTTCTTCGATTGGTGGTTTCTTAAATTTTAAATTATATTTCAAACCTTTATTTAACAAAACTAATTTCTCCTTGTTGAAAGATACAGAGAATTCGTTCTGACTAACATATGTTCTGATTTATTAATGTGAGTACATTCTGGGTTTTTTAAAGACACTAATTTTGATAATTTTTTCTTATGAACCAAATCTTTATTTAATACTTTCTTCGAAATAATATCTTCTATCCTATTCAAATAATCAATCCATTCTACTAATTCTAAATTACTAAGACCTTTTGCTAATCTTAAATGTAGGTTGTAAGCTTCTAATTCTAATTGACTAATTCTAA
Source organism: Protaetia brevitarsis (assembly GCA_004143645.1). Lineage (NCBI taxonomy): Eukaryota > Metazoa > Arthropoda > Insecta > Coleoptera > Scarabaeidae > Protaetia > Protaetia brevitarsis. Next base: position 3,412,581 of record RXPK01000247.1, read on the forward strand.
AATACTAATATTTAATTTCTGAATTTAACCAACATTTTTTAGCCGAAGAAATTGCTTTAGACGCTGAACTTGAGGAAATCTTACATTTAATTTGAATAAAATTTGGAAACACATTAACTTTTCTACAATCTTTCAGAAATTTAATATTAGCATCAACTAACCTAATTTTACTTCTTACCTTAAAAAACCTGTTGAGTACGCGTAGACCGGAGCCATAACAATGACAAAAATACTCCAAACTGTGGTACTGGAAATGCTGCAAACTTCTCCTAAACCCCTCACCACAAACTGCACTAAACTGGACGTACGTTTCAATAGCAATAATAGTTACTTTTTGTAACAACACCACACACATACATAGAAATATTGAGTGAATAGTGGTAACAAAAGACACTTTGGGGCGGCGTGCAAAGTTGTAGAAACAGTTTAACTTTTCTTTACCTTAACTTTATTTAAGGAAAACTGTTACGAAAAGTAGCAGCTTTTTTAAGTTGCTAACCAAAAGTAGCAGAAGCCGGTTGTAGCTCCTAACGTAAAGGAGCAGTTTTACACATCACTATAATCTTTTGTGTAATCTCTTGATAATCAATGATTAGCTTGTAATGGCTAAATGTTTTTACCAAGGATTGCAAGCTTTTTTACAGTGAGAAATTAACAAATTAATGTACTTCTGCTATTAACTGTAATAATTAGGAGGAATTCTTCCCAAAAAAAAATGTTCTTCTCACGCAGGATTCGAACCTACATCTTCTCGTTTACCGGATGAGTACTTTACCAATTAAGCTAAGAGGTGATGTAAGTTCGAGCGTTTAACCGAACATATGTCGATATTAGATCTTGAAAAGCCGTCCAAGCCGCCCTGTCGGCCTTTCAAGATCTAATATCGACATATGTTCGGTTAAACGCTCGAACTCACATCTCCTCTTAGCTTAATTGGTAAAGCAGTCGTCCGGTAAACGAGAGGATGTAGGTTCGAATTCTGCGTGAGGAGAAAAAAAATTCTTGGGAAAAATCCTCCTAATTATTACAGTTAATAGCAGAAATACATTAATTTGTTTTCACCAAGTTTGATAAAAGGGATCGCATCCCTTCATGGTATTGCAACTTTCATATCATTACTCTACTTACGATTGCATACAGCTCAATATCAATTCAATCAGTAGAATAGCTAATGGCATAGTAATCAGCATTCCATTGCTGCTGTTGGAGTAATCCTTATTGCGTCTGTTATTGCTAAACAGACAAACCTCCGTATATTGCTAAGTTGTGTTATAACAGTTTGCTGCTGCATTCCTGTTCATCATAAATACCTCCCTGGTGTGATGCTTAGAAATATATCATATATACAGGCTGATTCTCAATATATGCGACAAACTTTAAGCGCTGATTCCTGGGGTTATTTTGATCATAAAAAGTTCATAAGAACATATGTCCAAAATCGCTTAGTTCTAAAGTTGTACAATATTTAATAGTAAGTTAACATAATTAATGCTTTTATTATAAATTAACAAAATAATTAGTAAAACAAAATTAACTTATACTAACTGTTGAAAAATGACGCCCTCAACTGCAATACAAGCTTCTATCCTCCGTCGTATTGTCTGGCGAGTCCGTTCTAAAATACAGGGGTATTCGAATTGTTGAAAAAGCTGCGATAATACGATTTTTAGTTCATCACATTTTCAATGGGAGTCGTTATAAACTAATGATTTAGGAACCCCAGCGAAAAAAGTCCAAAGAATTTAAGTCTGGAGACCGAGGAGCCACGGTTGTGGACCTTCCGTCCTATCCACCGATATGATACGTATTGTCCAAAAAACTCGCGAGCAACTAAACTAAAACACGCTAGAGCACCGTCATGCATAAAATACATTTGTAATCTTAATTGCAACATAACTTCTTCCAGCAGTAGGGGTAGCTCCTCTTCAAGAAAATTGCGGTATAAATCGCCATTTAACCGCATCGGTAAAAAATGTGGGCCTATCAAGTGATCTCCAACAATTTCGGTCCACACATTGACACAGAATTGATGTTGATGACGGGCATTCACTAGTTCGTGCGGATTTTCTTCGGCCCATATGTGATCATTATGAAAATTAATAATCGCGTTTCTAGAGAACGTAGCCTCGTCGGTGAAGAATATTTGAGCCAAATAGTCAGGATTTTGTGCGACTTTGTGTTGCATCAATTGACAAAAAGCCACTCTTTGCGGAAAATCTGCTAGCAAAAGTGCCTGCACCCGTTGAATGTGATATGGATACAACAGTTGATCTTTCAATATTCTCGAAACTGTGGCCTGACTAATGTTTAAAGCAAACGCAATTTTTCTGATGCTTGGTAGGATGTTCCTCAATTTCATTTAGTACCATTTCTACAACTTGTGGAGTTCTCACTGTAGATGGGTGCCCGTTATCAGTCGTCCGTTTTTTTTTAAATTTCCAATTTCACTAAAACGTTGGAGAAGACGGGCAAATATTGAATGATGCGGGATGATACGGTTCGGGTATGGTTCTTCATAAAGACGTCTAGCAGCACGCGAATTTCCATTGGCAAGACCGTAAACGAAATGCATATCACACATCTCAGCATTCGTGTAATTCATTTTAGAAAACAGAAACTGGCAATAAACTGAATGAATGCTGTGACAACTATCGACAAATATTGAAATGACAAATAAACAATTCCCTATCAACACAATAGTTTTTGAAGAACCAACTGTGATATTATATCATGTTAGTCATAGTTCATAATTTATTATTAAACATTCAATAACTTTAAAACCAAACCGTTTTGGACATATACTCATAAGAACTTTTATGATCAAAATAACCTCAGGAATCAGCTCTTAAAGTTTGTCGCATGTATTGAGAATCACCCTGTATACATCTGCCAAATATCGATATACTGTATTCAGTGACCTAAAGACTTCAATCAAAAATATTTTTTGATTTAATGTTCATTTAACCTCCTCAGAGATTAGACATCTCAACTCTGCAGACATTCTGAGATAAAAATAAAAAAAAGATGAACGTATATCCACCATAATACGTTTGTAAATTTCAAATTTGGGTATTAACTTAACGATGTCGATGTGTGCGATATCCTTACTAGGAGACTTGAAGAAAGAAGAATCGTAATAACTCACATCATATATTACAAGTGGATTTGCGACCCTCTTGAGATATTACCATCAATTCCAGCTGGAGAAACACGGAGAAGGATGAAAAGTAAAATATGGCGAAATGACGCGGCAACATTATTTGCCGTATTGTGTCAGAAATATATTGAAAAAAATAAATTTTTCGGATATTGTCCTGGGATATTTCTTCCGTTTCATCGCCAGGGCGTAGACGGCACGTGCTGATAGGCGTAAATTAGTGTATAGCGAAATATCTGGTCGGAAATTGATCTGTACCAGCACGATACGGCGTACCTGTGGTCACTAGACGCTCCCAGTGTTATTAGATAATAAATCATTGTGATACGCATACGTATAGATGCACAGTTTTTTTTTTTTACGGCGTAAGCGGTATCCTATAAATTGTGGTGTGTGGCAGGCAATTTCTCAATGTGTATTATATACGAGTACATGCGTTATCGAGATGATTTTATATCTTCACTCTATCAGTCACCCGTTTTGTAAATAGAAAGAGAATATATAAATCATGCGCCAGGATTTATAATGCTTGGTTCACACTCTTTTTTGTATTTTGAACTTACAAAAATTTTGTCGATAACGCTAACAAATAAACGCCTAATATTTCAAAATTTATTTCTCTAGTATGAAGCTACATTTGAGGGCGTCTTTTAGGATAATAGGGGGATTAGGGTATCACAATAAATTTGGAAAGGATGCGGTAAAATAGGCCTTTATAACCATCCCAATCCTAATCGTATCTAATCTACGTTAGTCCAGGCGAACCATCACAACATTAGTTAAAATAATTCAAAGAGGCGTCGCATATCCGGATAAAAGCGGGAAACACTTCAGTTCAAAATCTATTTCGGGTGCTAATTTTATTGCTTTTTGTCCTTGAATTATTAACAACTTAATAATAATAACAATAACAATTTCGTCTTTATTGAATATGTGATGGAAGATATAAATTGAAGGAATCATAGGTGAAGTTCACTAAATGGCTATTCCTCCATTTATCTATGACTGGTTATTACATAAAGTAATATTTAACCAGCAAGTAAAAATACCATAAGTAAGGAAACATACAACGGTCTTCCAGGCAGAGGTATTCGCCCTTGCAGCCTGTGCAGGAATGATTGCAAAAGGGGACTACATGAGGAGGAAAATTAATATAATGACTGACAGACAGGCTGTCATTAAGGCAGTCTCGAACCCCGTAACCAGGTCAATACTAGTTAGGGACTCCAAACAATCCCTCAATGCACTGGCACGAAACTACACGGTGTCTCTGATTTGGGTGCCGGGACATGAGGATATAAAGGGCAATGTAATAGCCGACGAACTGGCCAAGGATGGCTCCAAGAGACACTTCATGGGTCCAGAGCCCGTATGTGGGATTACTAAGGATTCCGCAAGAAGGGAGATCTGGACCTGGTTAGATAAAGAAAGTACAAAGAAATGGAGGTCGACTGCAGGTCAACTTTATACCAAAGCGCTGATAGGGGATGGGAATGTTAGTTTCTCTGATAACCTACTCAGATGCAGTAAGAAAGAAGTTAAAACCATTACTGGATTGGTAACTGGACGTTGTCCACTGAAAAAGCATCTATACAATACAGGCCGGGTAAGCGAACTCGGTGGTGTAGGAGATGCGAACTACAGAAGGAAACGACTCTACATGTAATCGGCACATGTGAGGAACTGAAGGTACTCAGGCAGAAATATTTCGGAAGAGATCCATTGGAGCCCTCGAAAGTTTTCCAGTTCCCACTGGGCAAGATACTTTTTTTTGATGGGTGGAAACCTTTTATAGGCACTAGGTAACGGTTCTACCCTTCCCTAGTAGTGTGGGATTCCGAAGCTCTCTAGAGATCGTATACCCACTAAAACAACCCTAACTTTCACGCCCTGTAGCGGAACCACTCGCGCATTACTTCGCTACAGGGGTTGTCTACCTTCTAGATTGGACTAATCAGGTCTCTTTCATCTGTTTCCTTCCTACCGATTATAGATTTTATGGTATCGGTCATTGCCTACTAGTCGCCCGAGGGGTCCGAGATGCAGGTCCGTGCGGAGCTAGCTGTGAAATCCACCGACGTTCTGGATTTAAACACCTCTCTGGGCTCGGTCCATCGGACGCACTCGAAGAGGGCGTGGTCCGCAGTATGGGCAGTCGCTGGTATTCGCCCTTTGTTTCCTGAACAGATAATCGCGGAAACAGCCGTGTCCAGACAAGGCTTTGGTCACATAGTAGTACATTTCTCTGTCTCCCTTTAGCCAAGGGTTTAGATCTGGGATAAGCTTGTGGGTCCATCTGACCTTGGTACACGCGTCCCACCGTGCTTGCCAGGCCTGAATGAGTCTTAATCTGGCTTCCTTGGCTTGGAGGCCCTGGTATATACTCGTCCGCTCCCGGACCAGGAGTTCAATTGGAGGAACACCCGCCAAAAACACCAGGTTCCCTCCCCGCCACAGTATTGTCCTGTATGACAACTGGCATATGGCGCATGCAGAATCTCTTTGTTATAAATCGTAACTTATGGCAAAGCTTTTGGTTAATCATAGCTGCACTCCTGGGCAAGATACTGAACTTTATAGAGAACACGAAGCTGCTCGAGTGGAAATAAGAGAATTAATAGGGATGGTACAATGAGCACCTAGCTCAAGTGCCCGGACTTTAAGTGCCCACCCTAACTTTAATAAAGGAAAAATGATTTTTATAACGATATATGATAATTACATTTTAAACAATCCTAAAAGGGACTTTGGGAGGGCGCTTTCTAGGTAAGAAAACCTAATTACCTATTCGTTAGCAAGCGGCTGGAACTCACAATTAGCTGTCAAAACTTAGTAGAACTCACAAGCACTCACAATATCAGAGAGGTCGCTAGGTAAATCAAAGTAACTAAATATTCGTATTTGTTTTTTATAAAAAAGAGAAAAAGCAAATTTATATAAATAAATAAATTATAAAGTTATTGAAATTTTGTATATTAATTTGGATTTTATATGGAAATAGTTGTAATATCGCATTTTACTGAAGCTAAAAATTAAAAATTTTAAATTTCTTCTAAAATTTGTTCTGAAAAACAGATCAATATTGTCACATATTTCACAATGCAATATAAATGAGCTCAATACACTTGCATAAAAGTCAGAGTCAGTATATATAGACGTAGACTAGACTAAAAACCGTAGATGAGGAAGCATTAATTAAGACTTAATTATTAAGTAGTTGTTAATAAAAGTGAGAAAAGATTTAAATCAGAGATAAAGTCTAAAATAAAACGACTTAAGGTCCTACACACGGCGTGTTTACATTAATAAAAAGGCCCTCCGACCTTGGAGTACCTCAACATCCCAAGTAGCGGGGTCACAAATTGGTGGAGGCGCCGGGTATGATGTAGTGTCACAATAAATCTGACCGAAGTGGTCAACAAAGGTCTAGTCTGTTCCCTTAACATATTCAACATCTCTTTTTTAAATTCATTCATTCAGTTGTTGCATGACGCGAAATATTCAAATTATCATTTCTGACATTTACGTTATGGTTATCGTTTGGATGTGTCAGTTTATTGCGCATATAAACAGGAAATTCATTTTGTAATAATTTAAATAAATGCTAAAAAACAAATTCCGCAAGGAAGACGTAACGAGCCTATTTAGCTATATTTAGCACTGAGATGGTTATATATACGGGGAGAAAAATACATCTACAACAGGTATTCTGAGTAACTTGTCTCTTAGTATAATAATTCAAACATGTACAACACCAATGTAGCAAATAGTAGTAGACATAATTTTTTTTTAAATGTTATAATTTCTTTATTTATTTATAAAACGATCTGAGACGAATATACGTACGCTGACACAACTCTACGACATGCTCATGAAATCTCAAATCATTATGTAAAGTAACTCCTAGTATTTTTAAGGTTTTTGAAAGAGGTATGAGGCATTGATCTATTTTAACTTCAAATCTCGCCTCGATATGTGGGTAATTTATTTCTTTTAGAGCAAAACAAAATTACAGATAATTTGGCAGGATTTAATTGAAAATTTGGACACGCAAAATTCTTCACAAGATCTAAGTCTGCATTTTATACATCCATGCAATGTCAGCATAGCAGCAGGAAAAATAATATATAGATTTGTCTCATACGCTAACCCTGCAATAACCCATGCTTTATAACCGAAAAAGTCACTGGTATACCAGCACAAATCACAGCGGTACCAGCAGTAATCCCTGCCGCACACCAGAACAGATATTCCCCACTTACAACTCAGTGGTGTCAACAATAACGCTTTGTATCCTGTCCACAAGGTAGGTTGTAATGAAAGGGTGTATCATCTAATCCATGGTAATACAATTTCGCACGCATAAATTGATGATTTATCGTATGAGAAGCTTTTGAAAAATTTCAATACACCGACCGTAGAACCCATTTGATTAGAGCCTATGTATAAACATGATGTTCTCCAATTTCAGCAAAGCCGTTACAGTACTAAAACCCTTCCGAAAACCTGATTGAACATTAGGTATAATGTTGTTATTCTTGAGGTACGTATTTAATTAACTATGCACAATACGTTGTAGTACTTTGGAAAAACCAGGAAAATGCTAATAGGACGTAGATCTTGGACGTCACTTGAATATGTAAAGAGTAATCATCCTCAATCAAATGCCATACTCATGCGTAGCGTTAGATTTAATACTGCGTTTGGCCTTCAACGCACTCTCGGACGTCATAAAGGTGAAAGTAAAAGTCGGGTCTCCAATAAAATTATTTTCTAAATAATAATCAATCATTTAATTAGCTATTAGTTTTGTTGTTAACTGACATGAAACAGTCATTTGTACGATCTGGATGAAAACAATGTGCCTTCAAATCGTAAAGAGTATTCCACAAAGCTCAAATCTCAAACGTTCGTACTGCTACTAATTAAAAACCGATTTTACCTGTTCTATAAAAAAATACGTACAATCATGAAATTGAAATCCTATACATACAATTTCAATTCAATCAAATTTTCTTTGTTATATTGCTACTGCATTGAATGGTCATTGCTTCACAAAATTTATATGTGTATATCTGCACTGTAAATAAAAATCTAGTAAAATTACATCATACCTAGAAGTAGCATTTTTATTTTAAAAAGCGTGGTTTCGATCTGTTTAAGTTATAATACTTATAACCGGTTACTTATCAAAATTCCAATTTAAATTTCTTTAGAACCACCTAATGCTGTCAAAAATGACTAATCTCTAACCTCAATGTTTAGAAAACCTAAAATCGCTATTTACGCTCAAATTTAAACATTAATCGTACAAAACTGGGTATGTAAACTAACTTACATATCACGCAGGTATAAATTGAGAAAGGAAAGAAAAAGAAAAGGTAGAAATAAAAATAGAAGACCGAGAGCCTTTATAAATAAATGATTCAATTTATTTCAGGGTGTATGATCAGATTTCAAGTCCTAGATGGCAGCACGAAAAAAGTTTTCAAGAGACTATTTATGTATCCCCTTTAATTAATGGCCATGTACCCGTAATAATGCTTGTTTTTTCCAATGCCAACTTAGATATTCTGCGAATTTAAGAAAATGGCTCATAGCGGTTAGTTTTTAATTTTCGATCCGTGTCGGTAAATACGCTGTATCAACAATAAAATCACGAATTGAGTACACTTCATTTTCCATTGTATATCTCAGAGTTTTTTTTCCTTTGCTTGCCTATGACCAGAAAGGAAATAGGAATTAAAATTTTTGAAAAGCTAAATATCTTTATCAATGTCAAAATAAATTTAAAAGATTCAAATACGTATTAGTGTAAAAAACTCTCAAAATGTACATTTTAATTATATATGAGCATCTATTGTAGATTTAATTTAATAGAAGATAAAACTACTAATTAAAACACTGAACTTATATAGTTCGCACCTAAATTCTAAATAAAGACCAATTAATAAAAGCTACATACATAATTCTCCAAAATTTAAATTCCAAAGCAATTGTAAATTAATTTTCCCCAGACATCTTGAAAAGAGGTAAGGTAAATATAAAACTAATTACTGACAATGAATTTCTATCTATCTTTCCCTTGTATCTTTGTTACAAAATGTATTCATCTGTCAAGACATCGAAATTAATTACATCTTGTGCTTTTCAGATCTTTCTCGATATCCCCTCAACAGATTTCCGTTTCCTCTAATTACTACCTAGAGAAGTCGTTATCATTAAGACAAGGCAGTATTTCCCAATAAGACTGCACCAACTTTGGTAAATAATATAAAGCATTGAAGATGAAGCGAGACAAGCTTTGTTCTTGTGACAGTATAACTGCAACCATGGAACTACACAATGCAGTTCGTTAAAACTTAATATTATAAGTATTTATCACAAAATAATCAACCTAGAGCATTACTTGGAAATGTAGTCGCAAAATATACTCGGCGAATAATGGACTACGAGAGCAAACACTTTTCGTACGTCTACAAATCTTGGTATATATGCACTCTCCCTTGGCACATTTTCATATTTCAAAATTATAATCGTACATACGTCGCAGTTACGCGAGAACACCGAATGTACGCTGAGTGTTAAAGTCACTTACCATGACATATCATCTTTATGGTTCTCGCGATACATCTCAGATACAGACTATCTTCGGTACGTAGGGGTGATTTATTACTCCAATACTCTCCGGGAAGGCGATAGACTTGCTGCTACGTAGCAGGAATTCTATCCTGTTATTTTTTATTGTCCGCCTTTAGCGCTCTTTTTGGGTTTCTTGCTCTTTGCAATGTAATCACTTTGATTTAATGGATCTTTCGTATTTTTATTTGCAAGTTTTCTGATCCAATTTGCTCATATAGATATATTTAGCTGTAATTGAAAATAAACAAATTCAACGTCTACGTGTTCTATACGATATCAAAGGAACGACTCATACTTAGTTAACATTATATTTAAACACTGAGAAAAAAAAATAAATAATCATAAATAAAAATACAATTATCGTAAGTAAAAAGTTCAGCTGGATAGGGGACAAAAGCACAGATTACTTAGCACTAGTAAAAAAAAAGAGATCCTAAACACTGATACTAACAACAAGCAGTCTAAGTTACTTACGGTCTGTTTCATACCGGTAACGTATGATAATTAAACTGAAGTAGTAAACCAGAGAATATATGCAGTGCGGTAAGTAAAAGATTTGCTCATGTCAAGTAGTTGTATTGCTATGAGTGAACTATAATGGCTATCACACCTTCATTATTAACCTCAATTAATGCAAGCTATTTGGATTACTTGTGATAACGAGACAGTATCATTAATGCACGTTCACTAAATACCTGATATATAGAAGGTAATGGTTTGCTTTAAATATACTTACCTTAAATTTGTTGTTTAACTTATAGATAGTGCAGGAAACGAGGAAGTTTAGTGAATATTTAATATAAATAAGTAATAATTTTATTTTGTATAGGACAAACACAGTGACTACCTGATATGAATGAAAGATATTGCTTTCACTTTAACAACAGTAATTTTTTAAACAATTTACAACGTATTGACTCATAAAATATATTCTTAATAATAATAATGATAAAAATGAACAAAGCAATAATAAAAGATAAGGTGAAAGGGCCCCCCTTGAAACGTTATTTAGTTATTGAAATTATTGATATCTAAACAAATCTTGTGATAACACTGCGTAGGCTTTCACGGCCGGTGTAATTATAACTAACAGCTTCTATGCGGGATTTCGCCGTGTGTCAAAACTTTCGCTCGACGTTTCGCTGTTATACTGACAGCTCTCTTCAGGATAACTGAACCTGATTCTCCATGGTCCGCATTCTTCTTATATACGCCCCTGGTGCATCCAACCGTGAAGTTTCCGCTCCATTGACCGTGACGGTTCGTAGTAGGCTCTTCCACGTGTTGCTAAGTGGTACCCTTCTTCTCTGTTAACGGTTTATTCTTCTCTATTTCTATGGCTTCCCTGATGAGTCTTTTTCCGTAGTTCTTGGTGTGTATTATTACTTTTACATTCTTGAAATCCATTTTGTGTCCGGTGTCGTGCATGTGTTCTGCCACCGCTGATTGATCGGTCCTTCTTAATCTTGCGTCCCTCATGTTCTTTTATTCTTATGTCGATGGCTCTTCCTGTTTGTCCGACGTAGCACTGTCCGCATTGGCAATGTTATCTTGTAGATACCTTCTGTGCGCCCTTGGGTATCTTATCTTTTGCGGTCGGTAATACTGCTGGATCGACGTTGCAGTCCCGAAGCGTACTTGTACGTTACGTTTTCTTCAAAATTCGGCCCTACTTTTTCGGTGACTCCTGCTATGTAAGGTAAACACGCCATCCCTCTTCGTGTTCTGTAGTTGTCTCCAGTGTCGTCTTCTTCTTAGTGGCTCTCCTTATGTCGATGTCAGTGTAACCATTTTTCTTTAGTGCTTTCCTCCAAATGTATCTTTTCACTGGTAAGATGTTGTTCGTCACTGATGGTTTCGGCTCTGGATAGCAATGTTTGTATTAATGTCTTCTTCTGCATCGGATGATGGTGAGATCTGCATGCAGATATCTATCGGTGTGCGTCTTCTTTCTAAATACTGCGTGCTGTAGCATTCCTCTTTTGTTTTCTTAACCATAACATCCAGGAAGGGAGATTTCCATTTTGTTCTTCTCCATGGTAAACTTTATGGCTGGGTGCTGCGAGTTTATGTTTCCAAAACTGTTGTAGTTTTTTCTTCTCCGCTGTTGCCATATTACAAAAGTATCGTCGACATTATCGCAGGCCAACACTTGGTTTCATATCGCTGGAAACTTAGGGATTCTTCTTCAAATGCTTCCATAAACAGAGTTGGCTATTACTNAAGAGAAATTGAGGAAAATTATTGGAAGCTAATGAGAAATACATTTAGAGATGAATTTTCGAAGTATATACGTAATTACTTGTAAGAGGATTTATGCATTTCTCTGATTGATTATACAGAAATAGCAGCTGGAAGTTTTGAAATTATACACAGTGTTTCAAAATGAATTAGGTACATCTCAGTAGGTACTGAGACTAACTAGTACTTGCATGATAAGCCGCTTACCTTTTTTGCGATTAGTATTATGTTATACAGGATGTATCAAATAAAAAAGTAAATTTTGCTTGGGTGTTAACTACACGACATATAAAGCACAAACCCGCCGAAACCGGATTTCATCATTAAAAAATAAAAAAAGTAAAATTCAGAGCCAAAAATTCTTTAGTCCGGACCTGATGCAAGGAAACGTCATGTTAAGCACTCGCTAAACGTGGTATTATGTATAAATACATTGCACTCATTCAGTATTATTCTTAATAGTATGCCGTAAGTTCATTTAATGTCATTCTGAATAAATAAAGGCCCTTGTAAAAATAGAAAAAACTGAGGCATTTTAAATTTCTTCTTTTTATAAAATAAACATTCCTTATTTGTTAAGAGCATTCTACGTAAGTCTACAAAGTATTATTTTAATATCCTGATAAGACGTTTGAGTTTCACCGGATATGCGACTTCAATAGTTACAAAAAAAATAAATAATTTTCTTTCGCTTTGTCGAATCGAGAGTTAATTGTTAATAAACGGTACCACATGAATCTGAGTTATTTCTTTTGGAATTATTTAATCCAATAACGCAAAATGAATTGAGTCGAATTACACAGAAATAAATGTAGATACGGAAAATTTGCAAACACGCCTTTTTACTATGATAACGCGCGAAAATGAATCTATACATTCCCGCGCTTTTGCCGATGCATCAAACCTTTTTTCTTTATATGAAATCATGATGGTCCTGAAAAGGATCGTGTTTTCGAGACGGGAAGAATTTAAATAAAATGTTCGAAGTGGCTTGCACTCCAAGCGGCGATCCACACAAAACTAACAGGGTAATGGCTGAATGATAGTGGTATGTGGGGTAATCTCGGACAGCATTTAGGTTGGGCACAGGTGCGGCTCTAGCCCACGGCATTTACAAAATATTTTTTTTTCTCGTTAATGCTTACAGATAGACCCCCCCCCCGTGTATTAAGACTTTTTGATCGTAAATGATTACAGCTGCTACATATTATTATATTTACCTCTATATCGGATACACCCTGTATATTCAGTGAGCCCCTTACATTATAACAAATCTTATTAAGATCTTTTTTTTGATTTGATGCAGTGTTTTAGAGATATTCCGTTGTCTCAAGATAAAAACTCACCCTGTATACTATTATATACACCCCCATTTTAAGAAAGCGGAATATCAATTTATAACAGAAATTTTCGACCAGCTAGATGTAATTTATTTTAAAACAGTCGGTATATTTAATTTACTTACATAATTCACCGGTGGCAATAATGAATGAACTTATCGCTACCAACCCAGCAATAAAGACACTTATTGACTATTCCATCACGTTCCAAATTACCGCCCCCAGAGAATACAAATGACGCGAATGAAGTTACGAACTGAAAATCGTCTTAAGTACTTAGCCGTATAATATAATAAAACTTCCGAAAAGTATATTAGAGAGCGTTTGAGTTCCGCAGTAGACGGCTTAACTGCCCCGACAAAGAGCAATTGTTTCTCAAGCTCTCGGATCTGACTGAATGAACAGAGTAATTTTTTTGCGGACAGCAAAAATATTTCACTTCGAAGTTGACGCAACGTCAGTTTAATTATCGTCGGGTATCCAGAAAACATTTCCTGGTTCTTTTCAATTGTATTTAATGAGAGTTGGTATATACGTTACTCTAACTTTTTCAATGTTAATGCAATTTACTTAATGCATATTACTTTTCAAATATTATACATCCAGGATTTCAGGTGAAATTCAGGAAATTACATGCATATAGTTATATATTCTATTGATAAGTAGAAAATATAGATATATTTACAAATACAGTCCGGAAGGAAATAATTTCGCTGAATATGTCTGTCACAAGGGAATTCGTTTAATTAAAAATCCATACAATAGATGCGAAATTTTACTTTTGTTTCCTGGTATATCATAGTGCTAATTACATTTTTCCTGAGAAACATGCACATTATTACGCCGTTATACAGGCTGTTCTCTGAGGTAATCAACGAACTTGTACCTAGCATTCTATTTCAGGTGATTCTGAGCAAAGATTTCAAATGTACTTCCTTTCTGTTCTTGAGATTTTAACATAAGAAAAAATATTCATGTATTTAATAGCCCAAGTAGCACATTTAGTTGTGATTACAACTGCTATAGACACAACAACTTCATTATAGTTAATGTTACGTAATTTTTACTACAATTACAAGTACCTTAAAATAAGAGACACGTATTTTTTTTATCGGCGTATCCGCACGATTTTGGTGTACAGCCCCCTCCAAAGGATGGAGGATTTTTCAAGTTTTGCAAATATTTCCTAAATTATAACAGATATTAAATTTTCTTCTTAACATAATTTGCAGCATATTGCATGGCCCTAAGGGTGGCGGCGTCCGTATTCGCAAAAAGTTAATAACGGGGGATGGGGTACCCCATACCCCCCATTTTTTTTACATTTTTTCTTTTTCTTATTCATCAAAAGAAGGCCGATTTTACATAGAATACGATGATGTATAACAGTTTAGAAAATTAATAATTGTAAAAATAGAAAAATCATAATAAAGCTTCAAAATTAATAAACTTGTCTCTAGATGTATATGGTTTTAGACTGTGGAAAAATTTTGTTAGAACTTTTTCGGATATAGTGATTCTTATGAACTACGACATAGATTTACATCAGAGAAATAATATTATTAAGTTGCAATCCCTAACCCATAATCAGTTTTCTTCCCCAAGATTTTTCGACGTATTCAAGTACTCGTGGTATAAGAGTGGATACGTTGAGGAAAGACCTGGGCCCTTTAAAAATACTGTAGAGTTTTGTTTTAACAAAGATGCGCAGTCTACACCCTTGTGTAGTATTTGCAATAAACCAGCTATTGTGCGGTGTTCATGGTGCAAACAAAATCTGTGCTTTAAACACTTTTACACAGACTATCACTACTGCAATACTTACATAGCTTAATTACTGTATGTATATTAATCTTGTTCGCTATTGCAATACATATATACCAATAATCGCATTACAGTATGTCATGTATTTAAACATTTATAAGCATTATAATGTTTTTCTAATTCTGTTCTATTGTTTCCGAAATGTTGTAATCGTTACAAACATATTAGTTATATTTATGCTCCATTGAATATTTACATTGTACACCTACATTGCACGAAAAACTTGAAATAAATTAAAAAATATATATGTATGTATTATTTAATCCTTCGTCCTGTGTAGCAAATTTGTTCATATATACGCACTAAAGGATTATGGTATTCTAAGAATGAATAACATTTTATTAAGGAAATATATAAAACGCAGTCACTAACTGCAGTTGATAAAACGATTTATATTGCTACCACCGATAAAAGTTTCGTATAGTATATAGTATAAGTTAGTAGAAATAGAAAGGTTTGACCATAGCTTGTCGAGTAGATACAATTCTAAATTGAGAAATATTTAAGTAAGAAGAGCAGCGGAGTAACGATAACAAATAATTGTTGTTAATGTACTATATTATTATTATTACAATTATTTTTATTATTAATCCTCCAAATTTATTACCATTGTTTTCTATGTAAAAGCGATCTTTTTTTTGATGAATAATGAATAAACTTATTATTAAAAAAATGCGGGGGCATGGGGTACCCCGTCCCCCGTTATTAGCTTTTTATCAAGATATCTACCTTGAGACCATTTATTATGCTGGAAATTATGTTAAGGATAAAAACTTATTTCTGTTATAGTTCATTTGATTTATATCAATAGACAAGTTTATTAATTTTGAAGCTTTATTATTATTTTTCTATTTTTACAATTATTAATTTTCTAAACTTGTTATACATCATCGTATTCTATGCAAAATCGGCCTTCTTTTGATGAATAAGAAAAAGAAAAAATGTAAAAGAAATACGGAGTACCCCGTCCCCCGTTATTAACTTTTTGCGAATACGGACGACGCCATCCTTAGCGCCATGCAATATGCTGCAAATTATGTTAAGAAGAAAATTTAATATCTGTTATAATTTAGGAAATATTTGCAAAAATTGAAAAATCGTCCAAACTTTGGAGGGGGCTATACCCCAAAATCGTGCGGATACGCCGATAAAAAAAATACGTGTCTCTTATTTTAAGGTACTCTTTCGATCTGTTAAGTTTCATCAAAATCGGAGGGGGACACCCGCCGGTGTTCCCTTGTTAGACGACATATCTGTATACGCAGTTACGTCGTAGCCACCAAATAAATTACCCTGAGGTTTATTACTTTGTGGTGCTAATAAAATAGTAATTGTTACATTATTCTTACTTGTTGAGTCACTCTAAAGTTAATACCTGCACACAGTTACAGATTAAAAGTCGGCGTTACTAAGATATGCTACCAAAATCTGACCTTATTGTAATCATGAGCAGCACGTAAATATTACCTACCAAAGTTATGGACATTTTTTGTGTTACAATTACGTAATCATTACTTCCTAGGGCGACTATATGTACCTTTAACCAAAAAAGTTACACTTGACTAGCACCTTAAAGTAACCATTCCAAATATATAATAACTTTATAGGAAATTTAACTATAAAGTTGTAGAGTTTAAAGGTATTTAGATGAGCAGTGATTTTGCTTGGTGCAACATAAGCGTAGTGGATACTAGAATCTCACGCAAGCTAGCTTATTGAGGCTTCGGTACACTTCGCATACGTCATCGATGCTCGTTGAGGTCTCAGTGACGTATAAGAAGTACGGTTTCTCGAGATCTGTATTGAAACCTCGTCCACCGCGCTGAGAAGAACTATTAACTATTGTTTCTAATAATAATCTTCAAACACAATATGCGGCTTTTATCTTTTTGTTTTTATTATGCATGTATACTTTATCTCTGGTTTATCAAAATTATGAAACAAATATGAAAACCTATAAAAGAAAATTTATCACCTCTTTAAATTAAAAAACTACATTTTCCTATTGTTCCTTACAACGACGGGATCTTATTTTCTATTACTGGATCTTGTAAACGGAAGTAATAGGTCTCTATCTCGTCCGTTAAACTTTAGTGGGTACCTAAATATTTTTACATACTTTAATATAAACTTCGTGTCTATAAGATTGGTTGAATTGAATTTGAATATGTTGCACTAGTATTGTGCGGTTTCTATATAGTTCAATCACTAGTTAATGTAACTTTGAAGTTATAAAGAAGCTGAAAGTTACACACGGAACTTGAAAGTGAATTTAATAAGGTAAAGTCAGGTAAGTGTGTAGTAAAAATTGCATAGTGCGAAGAAAATGTAACACTGTTCACATAATAAGACATTTTGATAAATTTTACACATAGAAGTACGTAATATATGCTCAGTTGAAAGCCTTTAATAGATACACCTTTTATAATTATCAACGGTTTACTAGAAAAGAAAAGAAATTTTAAACACTGTCAATAGTACACACTTACTCAGCAAAATGGGGCAAGTGTGTAATCGTTCCGCATTTTATATATTAATAGCATTATCCTTTAGTTCGGCTAAGAGTGTAATACTAAACTGATGCCTGTTTAATAAGGTATGATATATTCACAAGATACTCAAGTTATTACACGTAAGGAGATGCGAACTTTTGTTTGTAAAATTAGTATGAAGTTTAGTACATTAGTATTATAACAAGAGGACTTCCGTATTTCAATTTTAAAAATAAATATAAACAAACTACACACTCGCCCCGGTTACACACTTACCTGACTTTACCTTAACTTTCAAGTTCCATTATATTACCTTAAAGTGATTTAATTACGTTATAGTAACATATACAACTTGAAAGTAGATTTAATAAGGGATGGTCACGTAACATTTACGATAAAGGATAGTATTAACTGCTACCATCTAGTAAATATCAGAGTTATACACTTCTAGTATATACATATTACTTTGAATACGAAAACGTAAATGCAAAGTGAAACAAAATGGATGCGCCATTACAATACAATTGCCCTGGAACAATATATAAAATAAACAAGATTCTAACCCAACACAGATCCAAATTTTCAGTTTCACTATTCATATTTTTAGTTAATAAGAACAGAGTAACGTACTTCTCTTAACCTACATGCTGAATAAAAAAAAAGCGTTGCTAACATTAATCATTTTTATCAATTAAACTTCATAGCATTTGAGGCAAGCGTATTTTTAAGAGCTATCACATTAAAATTTACCAGTAAAATGGTATGCGTTTTTAATTTTAAATCGTCATTGATACAAAATTCACGATTTAATAAGTGGTCTTAACAGATATATTTATTTTATATACACATGGACCATTATATTATTCATTCTGACAACAGTTAGAGTGAATATGTTATAAAGAAGAAAAAGGAACATTAACAATGAATTGCAATGCCAAATAAAGTAAAAATTACTTTTTCGGAACGTTCCAGCTACGTAGCAGCTACTATCCACCACATTATGACTACGTAACTATTACGTCCTATAAAATTAAACGATTACGTCGCACATAACCTATTAGAACCTAATATTTGTTCCCCATTTTGGTAGTAGTTACGGATTATACGTGATTTAGAACGTAATATAATAATGTCTTTATTATACACTATAACAAAAAAATGTATAAATTTTTGATTACAGGCGGAGATTCAGTGGCGCCGTTATTACGAACGCCCTGCTCTTCCACTCAACCTGTTTGAGAAACTAATTTTAAAATTAAATAAAAAATAGCAAAACAAAATTTATGTGCTATGGAAATATCGGTTCCTAAGTTCCCTTTCCAAAGAGCTACAACTTGCAACAGAGGGACAGAGGGACAACAAAAACTAACAAAATTAATTAAATTAATATGAGTTAACACTAGTTACCTAGTGAAATTGCATTTTATTGTACTGACTCCTAAAATTTTAACTGCAAGGCCGTGTCCAAATATTATTTTTGCACTTCTTTCGTGCATACAAAAAATTTTCGTTTCTGGTTTATTTATACGGAAGTGCATCCCAATAATATCGTAAATCTTTATATATATATATATATATATATTTGCAAAATCAAATACACAACATAACAAAATGAGCAAACGAATTAATACCCGATCCCAAAATAGGAATAAGGCGGAACCTTTGAAATCAAACGCAAATACAAGTTATTTAACAATTACATTTGACGATGAGGATGACGACAAGAAGGAATCAGAAGAAATTATGACAGAATTAAGAGATAAATTAGCAACGGCAAACTTTGAAATAAAGGAATTATATAATGAAGTCAACAATCTGGAGAAAAACGTAGAATATTTTCGCAATAAGTGTAACAATCAAAATGAAATTATTCAAGATCTACATAAAACAATTGAACAACTATCAGGAAAACTCGGAAGCAGGATTGTCGCATGTGTGAGCACTCAAACAATCACTAAAGTAGACCTTAAACACGAATATCAACGATCAGTATCGACACAGACAGATACAAATTTGTTAGACAAGAATACGCAAACAGCTTTAATTGAAGAAATATCACAATCTCAATCATTATTGAAGAAACAAGTAAAACCTGCTTTTAATAAACAAAACAACGCCAAGAATAGAGAACCGAAATGCTGTAACAAACTGTGGAACGCAACCCTAGAAGAATACTGATAGTTGGTGATAGCCACGTGCGGGATTCTGCAAAAACCATGATTTCGATTCAAAATACAAAAGAATTTTCTATCGAAGCTTTGTGTAAACCCAATGCAAACTTCGAGTGTGCTACGCAAAATATAGAAAAAATAACAAACACTTTTTCCTTGGAAGACTTTGTAATAATCCAGGCAGGGTCTAATGATGTTTTAAGTGGAAAGCGGTTTGACATTACTTTGTATCAAAAATATATTTATAAAATTGCTCCATACCAAATGTGTGTTATGAAGTATTCCGTTCTGCCGCAATCGGCCTGTTTTAAACAAATTAATATACGAATTTAATTGTAAGATGCACAACACCATACGAAGTTTGTCTTTAATAATATAAGCTTCTGGAAAATCAATACAACTTTAGATAGTCACTGGTATCTCTAAAAGATGGAACCATATGAATTATTTGGGTAAATATCGCGTCTACAGGCATGTTTTTGAGTTCATTCTCTCTCTTTCTGAATATATGAAGTTTAACAATGATTGCATCAGAACGGATAATCTTATATATGTACCTTTAACTGACAATTCAAATTTTTAAATAACGACGATTTGAATAATGTAGAAAATCAGAGGAGTAACTTTAAATGTATTACATTAATATGCAAAGTTTAAGAATAATTTAATGATGTGGATATATTTCTTAAAAAGGAGAAGCCTAATATAATAAGTATAAATGAACACTGGCTCTCAACAGAAGAAATTAAGATATGTAAACTAAGTGATTATTATTTGGTAGCTCATTCTTCCAGATCAACAAAAAGGGGAGGGGGAACGGCAATATACGCTCATAATAGTATAACAGCAAGTGATGTAATAGTAGATATAAAGCCAATTGAGAAAGTCTTTGAGTTCTGCATTGCACGGTTTAAATATCACGACAAAAATATTTTGATTATCTGTACCTATAGATCTCCAGATGGAGATATGGAAGTCTTCACAGAATTGCTGGCGGATGTTCTGGATGCCACGTGTTCATCCTATGATTTTACATTTATATGCGGTGACTTTAACGTAGATTTTAAGAACAACTCCGGTAAAAGTAAATTGGTTTTGGATATCTGTCGGTTATACGATTTGCAATTGCTTGTTCAAGAAAACACCAGACTAAATAGATGTATAGATAATATCTTTACCAATTTTGACACAAATAAAATACGTGTTTCCGTAAACGGGACTGGTGTTTTCTCGGATCATCGCGCGCGTTACTATAGAGTTTAAGCTACCCTTCATTGATAGTCCGCTTTCCGCGGACGACGTATATTTGACAACGCGAGCATATCAATTTTTTAACGGATTTAAATATCAGTCCTGGGCGTGACGTATATCAACAAACCGACACTAACAGTAAATACGATCATTTTCATAATATATATCTATACTACTACAATAAACATTTTCCATTAAAAAAGATTAAAGAGCAATCCAAAAGTATGTTAAGTTGGATAGATGGGGATATTGAGGATTTAGATAAATCGGTAAAAGATCTGCACTACCTTTATAAAACAACCTAAAAATGATACATCCTTGAATGGTACAACCTTAGAAAACGAAGTAAAAATCTTAATTAATAATTACAAAAAAGACTATAACAACAGACGGATACTGAACTCTACTAATAAGTCAAAAGAAATGTGGAACATAATAAACTCCGAGCTATCTGATAAGGATAAAAACAGTAAAATTGTTTTATGTCATAATAATGCTGAAATTAGTGACCCACACAGATTGTCATCCATATTTTTGGATTACTTTACAATAAGTACACACCAATAGAGCAAAAAATGAAGCAGCCAATTATGTAAGACAGAATGACAAAAGAGTATTTTACTTCGAGCCTACTTCGATTACTGAAA
This sequence comes from Protaetia brevitarsis, assembly GCA_004143645.1. Taxonomy (NCBI): domain Eukaryota; kingdom Metazoa; phylum Arthropoda; class Insecta; order Coleoptera; family Scarabaeidae; genus Protaetia; species Protaetia brevitarsis. The sequence continues at coordinate 3,434,346 of RXPK01000247.1, forward strand.
TTAAACAACATTATAGATGAAATTGCACCAAAGTCCTCCTGTGGTATCGATAACATCACCACGAGTATATTAAAAAAGTCAGCTACATATATAGTCGGGCCGTTGGAGGACATAGCTAATTCTATGATGACGGAAGGGACTTTTCCCGATAGATTAAAGCATGCCAAAATCTTGCCGGTACGTAAAAAAGGCAGAGGAAACGATCTCAGTAATTATCGTCCAATTTCACTCCTACCATGTTTTCAAAAATATTTGAAAAATAATTTAATAAAAGAACATACAATTTCTTCAAAGCTCATAGCCTTTTAAGCGACAAACACAGTATGGATTTTACCTGAAAAATCGTGCGAAAAAGCAATTTTTGATTGCCTGCAAAACGTACTATCCGCTGTGGATAGTAAATGTAAAGTGTGTGGCATATACTTTGATTTCAGCAGGCCATTTGAAACCATAAGGCATGAAATCCTTTTTGAGAAATTGTATAGATATGGTGTTCGTGGAACTCCCTTAAAATTGTTAAAGTCGTACCTCGCAAATAGAACACAATGCGTCAGTATTCCTACGATAGTTTCTAACGTAAGAACTTGCATATATTCAGACAACGCCGCTATTGTGCAGGGAATACCACAAGGCTCTATTTTGGGACCACTAATATTTATAATCTATGTTAATGAGTTAGCTTCCTTTCTGGATATCGGGACATTATATCAATATGCGGATGACACCACCGTCATATTAAAAGGTGGTTCAAATGATGAAGTTACAGAATCTTTAAATTTAATATTTCAAAAAATGTCAAGTTGGTGCAATATGAATAAGCTGCAGCTAAATATTGAAAAACCAAGCTGATTCAGTTTACGACGAAAACAGACATAATTCTAGAACACAAACAACATCGAACAAACAAACACAGTAAAATACTTAGGTGTAGTACTGGACACTAAACTTAATTGGGAAGATCAGGTAGAGTCTGTGTGCGTGGAACTGAGTCGATATTACTACGGCTTTTATAAAATCAGAAATACGGTTAATATAGATACCCTTAAAACATTGTACTTCGGACATATTCAATCCAGGCTATCTTATAGCCTGATTTTCTGGGGTTCATCAACGTATGCTCAACGGTTTTTGTATTGCAAAAAAAAGATAATTAGGTGTATGATGCATAAAACCAGTAAGACGCCGTGCAAACCACTGTTCCAAAGAACTTAACATTCTAGCCTACCGTGTCTTATTATATTTACAACTTAATATCCTTTTATCTGTTCAACAAGCATCTGTTTAGCCGTAATCGAGACATTTCATCTGCTATGGCTACCAGACATGCCGATTTCTTAACAATACCCTCTCACAGCCTTTCCAGTTATGAACGAGGAGCTTTTTATAAAATAATTTCGGCGTATAATGCCCTTCCACATTACATTAAAAAAATTACTAATGAAAAGAAAACAAAAATAGAGCTACGCAAATATTTAATCGACAATACATTTTATACATTTCAAGAGTACCTTGATAAGAAATATTAGGTAGTAAATTATTTATAATGTTTGTAACGTAAATGTGCCTCTTTATATGAGTATGTTTTATTGTATTTTGACAACTGGCCTGTTCTTATACATTTTTAGATGGCAAATATATATTATTATTATATCAATTCTATATCGATTCTATAGGATTACCGAGACAATAGAAGCCCGCGAAACAATGACCCAACCCTGCGTGCGTCAATTGCACGTACGGAATATCCAAATCTGTTAAAATATATGACAATATCGTATGAGAAAGACCTCTTAAATAGCTGGTTTTATGCGATGGCGGGGTAAGTATCCACGGAAACGCAAGTTCAGAGTTATGGATATCAGTACGGTAAGTGATTTATATAATAGGTACCTGGGCACTTTAACAAATGAATTTTATGATAAAGACAATACTTATGCAAAGTACGTCGTTCTCCATGTTCAGCCAATCCATGGATGCAAACATGTGAACTAATTCTGTCAAATTTTCTGATACCACATATTAGACGCAAGCACGCATTCTGAAGTCTTTGGATCCTACCCTTGGTATGTTGGGTTATATGGAATCATATACTGAGTCACAGTAATTAAAATTTACTCTAAAATAATAGCGTCACATAGTAGTTTTTTCGTATTACTATTAAAATTATGTCTGTGCTGATACAAGATATTTAAGTTGCAGAATGATGTTGCGAATCATTTAGATATATATTCGTCAATCGGAGCTGTTGATCTAAGTCGACACCCAAGATCCTTATAGATTTTGAGAGCGGTAGTTGAACGCCAATTTATAGTGATGTTAATTTTAGTGGAGGCGAGGGCATATCGCGCTTCTACCGAATACGATCATTTACATTTATCGGAATTTAGTACCATCCATGATCAGAGCATACTTTGGCAAAGGAATTGATACTGCGTTAATGCTTTTGCAGGCGTTATCAATGTTATTATAGGGAAAGACATGTACAGTTGCGTGTCGTCAGCGTAAAAGTGATAGTCGCAATATTTTAAATGCGACGCCAGCTGAGATGTATAGATCGAGAATAGTAGTGGCCCAAGAATAGAGCCTTGCGGAACCCCAGAGCCAACATGAGCCTTGACGATGCGTTATTGCCCAAAACACAGATTGGAATCGTGTTGTTTAAGTAGCTTCGGAAAAACCACCGCATCATCCCGCAAACCGATAAAATGCATAAATGGCTAACAAAAAGGTTATGATTAAGTTGTGTCAAACGCCTAGAAAAGTCGAGTGAACACAACCAAGTCAATCTACCCATGTCCGTGGCTCTGAGGATGTCGTCGCATAATTTCAGTAGGCTGTGGTACAGCTATGGCCGGTCGGAAAACCTGATTGCTGCTCCGGCAAAATATTATTAGCACGTAAATGCTCCGCAATTGGGTATCAATAGCTTTTCTCTAGTATTTTCGATAATACGGGCAACAGACTAATTGGACGAAGGTCCTTAAAAGTTTTAGGGCGCCGAATCTTCGCTAGAGGGATCACATAAGCATATTTCCAGCAATCCGGGTACATCGAATTGAATACGCAGTAATTAACCAATGAGTTATATGAGGCAAAATTGTGGAATACAAGAGCTGTAACATACGTATATTAATGCTATCCGAACCTAGGCCGTAGTTTAATTGATAAATAGTTTTAAGAACGAAATCCTCAGAAACGGGTGCAAATTAAGAAAACTATTCAGCTGAGTTCTTGTATTTTGATTATAATAATTATAGTAATTTCTATAATAACTGGTTTGGAAGACTATCAAGAAAACAATTAGTTGATGTCCTCAACAATTTTTCTTTGAAAAACATGAACCCTGAAAAATATTTAATTTATCTTAGTGTTCCACGGACATTGAACATCTTGGGTGAGGCGACATTCTGATAAAAACCCTTGCGTTCATTCTTAATAGCCACCGTAGTATATTTAAGAATTTGTAATAATCCAGTCGAATTTGCCGCTCTCCTGTATTAAGCTAGAGCGCCGTCCCGCAATGATTATAAAAATTTAATATTATCAGTAATCCAGGGTTTATAGGGCTTTGTGATTCTAATAGTAGTAATAGGAGCAAATATATCAAATATTTTAGAGACAGTATCATTGAAAAAGTTAACTTTTAAGTTAATGTCCTCAAAGTCCCTCAAAGTACCCCATGGAACCGCCAAAAGAGCTGACATGAATGCTGAATAATCAAAAGATTTAAAATTTCTGAAGGTTTTAAAAATAGGGTAAATTGACCTACTATGTACGTTATAAGAGCAGTAGATAAGGTCATGATCTGAGATATGAGACATATCAAGTGTGCCACACTCCGTTATACTCTCCCTATTATTAGTCAAAATTAAGTCTAGCAGACTGGCCGAACCAGAGGCAATCCTGGTAGGACTATCAATCATCTGCACCAGAGCTATATCGTTCATGAGCGCTTGAAAAGCAATAACTGCAGGGCTATCAAATTTAAGGTAATAGCTACTAGTAATTTTTACTTTGTGGAAACCTTTAAGGTAACAAATGTGCTATTTGGGAGCTTAACAAAATAAATTGTTTGTGTATACTTCCTATATACTAAATCAGTAAAAAAAATTCGAGAACTTCGTTAATATTTATAATTTTTCTTGAAAGAAAATGGCAATAAATTAATCCATAACTAGCGTGATCTCTAGGTAAAATCTGATGAACAACTGATCCTTTGTATGGATACATATGCAAACGATGTTTTTAAAATCTATGAACGGTACTAGAAAATAATTTGATGTGATGAACGACTGAACTGATGAATGTAGGTTTTCGCCAACAAGGTTTTCTACGTGATTAACAATATTTTGTTGTGCACACTGAGAGAAAGAAATGCGTTAACCTAACCATAACTACTATGTTAACACAAAAGGTGTTAATGCAACAATTTTTTTATTTAATCCAACTAAAATGAGTCATTTGCGCAATTATTTATTTCTGTTAAAAAAATCTGTTGACTGAAGAAACTTAGATGGTTGAAGCTAAGGTTTTTGTTTGGATGGACCGAAATGGTAATGTTAAAACAAAAAAAATGTTAGTAGTTGACGGAAAACATTCATAGCATAATATTGAAACTAAAAAATTGTTAACTTAACCAAAAAAAGATGTTTTTCGCTTTGCGCATCTACATATGTAGTTCTTAAAAGTATGGATATATAGGTACTACGTTATACGTTTTATGTATAGTAATCATTATGTAGAAAGTCCTTTTTTAGAAAACAATATCATAATTACAATGTATATTATTTCTACTTTAGCTTGTAATACGATTTAATAAGTCAGTATTTGTATATTATGGAATGTACCTATATTAATGTACGTAGGTATATTACCTATATCGTCAGATAGTCATTTGATCAATGTTGTGGCGTGATTTGATCGGTTGCTTGCTGTTGCAAACCATCAGATATCAGATTGTCTTCGTTCGTGGCTCGTGATATCGTGATATATTATGAGTTCTAATACTAGCCATGCGGGACGAACGAGTAAAAGAATTATTAATTCAGTGGGGATTTGAATATTTAACTTCAGTGTTTGCAGGTAAGCACATTTTGATTCTTATAGATGTTTTTGCAAATGAACGCCATATTAGCTATTAGCACAACATAATGCAATGGTATACTTTATGTTTGAACGGATATATTAAGATAGAAAATATATCGTGTTTATTAGGTTGTAGAATACATTTTCATAGGTATAATAATGGTCAATTTGGTACAAACAAACGTGCATTTTTAATGAATTACCTAATTTTCATTGCGTTACTAACTTAAGTTGCGATATTATGCACGACATACACGAGGTGGTTGCGCGGTATGATATGGGATGTATTTTGTATTATTACATAAACGAACGGAAATTATTTACTTTGCGTCACTTTAATTCGAAATTAAAATTTTAACGATGAAAATAAACCGCCAGAGATTTCAAATATACAGATAAGTAATAAGTGTATTGTGTTTTCAGCCGGTGAAATGAAGGCGCTTTTACGAGTTTTTAGAGTGTTGGTTGGAGAATTTATACCAATGAATGACCCGGTTTAGGAATTATATAAATCTCTGCGACAAATTTGTGAACTTGTTGGATAGGCAGCAATTACTTTAAAGGACGCCGAATTGCTAAAAGTATTAATTGCAGAGCATAATACATTGTATCATAAGCTTTTTGGAAACCTCAAACCGAAGTATCATTTTTTAGTTCACTACCCTCGAATCATGACGATTGTAGGACCTCTAGCGAATATTTCCTGTATACGATATGAAGGAAAACATCGCGTATTCAAATTAGGTAGTAAACCTGTTTCTTCTAGAATAAATATTCCTTATACCATGGCATTAAAACATCAACTTAATTTTAATTATAGAATTTTGTCTAAAACAGGATTTGAAGAAAATTTCGCTTTAGGGCAGTATATCTCTTTTAAACATTTTAATGAAATCAAATATAGTGGAGCAGTAGCAAGCTACTTGATGCCAGAAAGTGTGCCAGACCGTATTTACTTCTTGTCTTGGGTTAAGAGAGTTTCTTTCAAATCGGGTTTGTTTATATCCTTTCAATATAATAATTTTTGTCCCGTTTTTGGCTGTATTCAGGACATTTTGACTCCAAATGATAAAGATATTTTTTTTGTAATACAAGTGTACGAAACATTAGAATATAATGATCATTTTCAGGCATTTATTATAACACAAACTGATAAAACACGTTGTATTTACATGAAGGAACTCATTTATTGCAATTCATTTATGTTACATACGTTATCAGATGGTCGGAAGTGTGTCCAAATGTATTTGTAAATAAATGTTTTTAGGCGTTACTTTTATATACCTACTATTATTGTAAAGTGTACTTACATATTTCGTACTTTATAACTGTTGTGAAGTTATTAATAAATATATGAACCTAAGTTAGTCATATTTTGTTTTCAAACCCCAATTTGCAGTTAATAAAATTTCCAAAAGATCCAAAATGAGATTATTTGAATGAACAAATTGTTTGCTTCAAATCAACCAAAAAAAATGTTTGCATTGACACTCTTAATTTTGTGCACTCAACACGTTTTATTTGCTAATGTAACCATAAAGATGCATTGAAGCAAGAATTTGTTTTTGTAGTTTCAACACAATTTCGAAGTTACGCTAAGCAGCAATGCTCGTTAAACAAAACATTTTTTGTTGTTGTTCTAACATACTTAGAGCTGTATTGACAAATGAAAACCAATGTTACATCAACTAAACTGAAGTGTTGCATTAACGATTAAACTTGTTCAAATTGAAATTGAGGGTTCAGTTGAATCAACGACTCTATTATTTTTAAGTTAACAAATATATTTCAACAAATCGTAAATTTTAATCTAACAATAAATTTCGGTGGGCCGTATTTAATGCAAATTTTTTGGTTGGTTATGGCGTATTTTGGTTAAATCAATGCATTTCTTTCCCTCAGTGTACATCGTCTAGTGTGTATATATATATAACAGTTTTTTAAGAGTCTTTAAGTAAATGAATCAGATTATCGGTCTGAATAAGTATCCGCAACACCTTATATAATAGAAGCGCTTAAATAGCTCAATCTGTCTATACGTTTGGAGCTAATCTAGCGTATGTATGTTCTACCAGACCATCAATAAATTCCGCAACTTTTACACATCCAGGATGCTGAGAATCGTATGTAAATTGATGAAATTTGCTTATATTAAACTGCATCCTTTGGCTTCGCTCACATTTCTGTGTTTCTATAGAAATGGATTTTTTTTCATAGTAGTTCGGCCACCATGATTTAAAGTCCAATATTTCATTAGACAAACTTCTTTTACTTGAAACTTATGGCTTCTTGATACGGTTGCAATGATTTCTGTCAAATGATGGACTGTATAAATTCTGTCACGTTTCTTAAGTGCCCGTTTTATCATGGAAAAGTCTCTGTCACATGACAGAAACGAATGTCCTCTTATGGGAAAAAATTGCACGATTTTAGAATATCTTCTACTGTCAGTTATTAGCGCGTGATTTTTATTTTGACCCGAACAATTATCACTATAAAGATGAATTTCTTTTATCACGTCTGTAGCATTTCTATTGATATAGTCTAATAGGAAGGAGCATACTTCATCCGGTGTCTTTTTCGCTGTTCCTTCATGGTATAGGTAAATTGTGGCTTTATTTTGTTTTATATCGTGGATACAAAATACATTCGTCGTTAACTCATTGTTGTAGAAAACCTTCTCCTACTGGCGTGATTGGAATTTGGATGTCCTGCATAAAATCAGAACAAAGAGAAAGAACGTGAGGTTCTCCATTTGTTGATTTCACCTCATCTGAAAGTCGCGTGTAAAATTGTTTGCTTCTTCTTTTATGAACTACTACTAACAGCTACTCGCTTAGCCGTGTCGTTTAACATACTGTCTTGTATTTTAATCCTGTATATTTCGCAAACCGAGCAGACATCAACTTGGGGTCTCCCGAATGAAAGCTTAACATTTTCTACAAAAAATATGTAGGAGATATTTTCATATGTCCGATATCGGGTTTTAAAAAGCTGATGTATTTCTCGATGTTTAAATTGCTATCTAGGTAATAGAACTCTCCACTGGAATGATGGCTCTTTTTTTAGGGAACGATTCTACATGTTCCCTCATACATAACTTTGCTGCCTCAGGCGATGCATTTCCACTAACATTTCGTGCCCTCATGTCTTTTGGAGATTTTCCTTGGGCAGACAATTTTTTAATTCTTATAAGTCTTTTTTGTGTTACTCACAAAATTGACAGAAATGCTTCCAAACAAACTTCACATTTAACATCCCCAGTTTTCAGCATGTAGTATTTATAGGAGTAGGATCTTTCTTTGGGATTTTCTTTCCTAGGTCGTCGTTTCTGAATTTTCGAGACTTTAATCAAACCTTGTGATGAACAAGATATGTTCATATCTTGTTCATCTTTAATCTTTAAACCATAAAAACGTCTAAATATAGTGAGACGTTCTTGTTCCGTTACTTTGTTGAAACATTTTTTCTTACAACTAAAAGGATAGTCAATATGTTTTCGAATTTCGAATTTAAATAATTTAGGTAACCTCAAAACTTACCGGCAAGGTTGTCTCATCGTTTTAGGTGCGACCAGGTGCCCCTCATAATTAACATACTGCTGACTTGCCCTTCTCGCTTCCTTTATAACATTTCGTTGATAAATAATTCTCGGGTTTTGCTTTCCTTTTTCTTGGTTTATCACTAATTTTTTACTCAATTGAAGCACAAACAATGTTTTTATACGTATATATATATAGAACTAAAACTGCTAACAAATCAGCTGTTACTAATAGTTGCATTTAACTGAATGATGGCACTGGTGCCTGCATAGGAAACGCAGTTTTATGCAGAAAAGTTGCAAGTCACGGCTTATAACCTTTCTGCATAAAACTTATAAAATCCCAGCCTGCTAAGAACATAGCCCACATTGGGACTTGCATCCTTTTTGCATGAAACGGTGTAGTATGGCGTAAAACTCCGATTTACTGAAAAAAACTAATTTTGCCAAAATGTGACTTAAGCCCTTTCTGCATAAAGCAATTCATTTACGTTTTGCTGATTTTCTTTGAAATCTTAACCAATTGCTACCTTTTAGTAGTTAACAGTTTCTGTCAAGTTTGGTCAAAAAAAACCTACCCCTTCTTGGTGTTGCGATGTCCCAGAAAATACAATGTGTGTGCAATGAATAACATAAAAGCCTGTACACAGCGCGGGTATGAATAGACGTGTATGCCCTCTATAATACAAACGAATAAAATCTGTTTAATATTATCAATTAAAGTTGTTTACTTTATTTCATTGATACTTATAATAAAGATTTATACACATAAATCTGAACTAGAATTCATCGCCTGTTGGTCTAATGTATTTTCTTCCTTTACATACACGTTGGAAGAAATGCCAACTGAATCTCAAAAAGCAACAAAAAAAACTCAATTAGTATTACCAAATTCCAGTTTGGATGTAATAATTCTATTTTGTTAGGAGACAGTCATTTGCTTCAACTATTCTCATACTTGTGTTAGAAAAAAACCCATTTATGCTTCCTTCGAGAACCGATAAAAAAAACTGACAGTTAATATCCACGTACATATCTACTACATAACGTAAATTGTTGTTCGTTGCGCGGTAACATTTTTAATAAAATAAAATAAACGTCGCCATAAAAATACGAGGTTTTCGTACGTTATTGCGAAGCGCTTGATATCAAATAGTCCATAAAAGACATCGCCATCAAAATGCAGTGTTCCGGAGTGGATTCAGCGAGAAATAACGACTTCATGAAAGAAGAAAAAGTAACATACGTATGTATTTTAAATATTTCCACCGCTATAACATGGTTCGGCTTTCTGGCCGTATTTTAGAGTGCTATAGATTATTTTGTTTGATTTTCGCCAAAAGTTATAACATTGAATTGATGTAGTTTGTCCGAAGCGGATATAAAATTTTATATAGGGATGGGTAAAGTTCTGTTAAAGCTGTTTATTTTTGCAATTTTTTTTAGAGAATTATGGACTTTAAGATAACATAGGCTGATTTTGCACTGGATGGATCGTATTACGCCCTTTTTTAAAACAATTTTAGATTTCAATAACAATATGCAGATAATGTCATTAATAACCTACTGTGGTGGTTATTAATGGTGGTTAATGACTACGAATTTAACATTTGAACAACTAACTCTATAGATATATAGATCTTAGTTGTTTCTAAGAAATTAAATTTGAACGCATTAAAATAAAATAGATTGCTTCTAATTCTAGTTCCACTTATATTTTCCTTCAACTCGATCTCACCATTGGGAATGACACTATTCAAAAATTAAATTCCATGAAAGTTCATTGCATACACTTTCCTCTTTGACCTACAGTGGTTCACCTACATGAATGAAATAAAATCCCGACTTTCGTCATCACGGTTTGAATGTTAACATTTGAAAATATGATCTATACTTCATTTACTATAACAAATGAGGTACGTCATTACTTGTAAATTCGGGCCATGCAATACCATATTATTAAAATAACCAACTAACATATAACTTATTCATGTTTAATTAAAGATACTATGTTGGTGCCTACTGCTTTTTAAATTGAATGCTTGTCACATCTTCCCAATGTATTCCCACCAATTTAGGTATAGCTGTCAACTGTCAAAGGGTTATATTCTGCATTTGCAGTAAAGTGCGGGAATTTGCGTCTATACTTGGTATATGTATATTTAAAATAAGTAGTTATTACAACTACACCATACCGAAACCATTACACAATGGTGGTACACAACCACAATCGAGAGAGTTAATACTTTCATTAATCGTGTATTTCGACGCAGAACGCGAGAACAACGGGCCATTACTCCCGTTAACTTTCATGCGAGGAGTATAAAATCCATGTATTTTTAATGTCATATTCTTTACAGTATTTCGTTTTTAGAGAGGAACGAGTGTTCATTCATTGTTGCAAACATAAGCAAAATTTCATCCATGAGTAAACAAGAAATTACACCCACTAACCCAAAACGAAAATGCATACGAAATAAATGTTGTAAAAATTGATTATTCTACTCATTGTCAATGTGCTATTGGAAACACAATTTATGACATGTACGAAAACAGTGAGTATATACAAATATTGTTCGCAAAAGTGATTCTTTCACATGCATTTTTCAGAATAACGTAACACATTAAACATTTTGAATAGTGCTATTAAAGAAAAAGACATTTCTATGGTTGAAACACATTGTTGTGGTATATATTATTTCTTCTTTCTCAAAGAAAAGGAAGTTTGTTACGAAACGATGGATGAAATATGGCAGATCGGAGGATGCATACAATTGTATAAAGCGGATTGAATTAAATTAATCTGGAAATTTGACGTACTTGGTGTACAACATATTGGAAATGAAATTTAGAAGTAGTAAATCAGAGAGATTGGTTTTGATAGAGAAGAAACTTGCATACTAATCGTTATTGTGAATACTTTAAGCGATAATGGTTCCGATTAAATTTATTGTACTCACTTGTGCTATTTTGTTATTTTTTCCACTGCTATCATGGTTAGCATACTTTAAATCCTGATTTTCAAAAAGAATCATCACTATATATCCAGAGTTATTGTTATACATAATATTACATTAGTAATTATGTTAAAATATTTTCCAACACAGAATCAACACGCGACATAAATGCATTGGTGTGGAGGATGTTTCCTTACCACATGTTTGTGACAAAGGTATGAAGTTAGAGATTGAGAAACATATGAGGGACGGCAACAAAAAAGTACTTAATGAACAAATTAACTACCCCATAAAACACATCTTTGCGTTCCTAAATAATTAATTTCATTATAAAATTACATCCACTATATTTCTCAATTTAAATCTCTAACTCTAATCTATAATTCCATAATTTAAATGTCATTATAATACCGCACAAAATTTTAATAAGTACCTTTTATTTTACATTTATTGTTTTTGCATGTTGTTATTCTCCATAATATGTAGCGTACTTTCCTATCCTTGTTTATGCTTGTTTGTAGTTGTTATTTATATTTTTTCTTTTCTTTTCTTACTATCTATAGGATGTGACTTAGGTGCATTTGTACGCTTGAACGTTAATGTAAACACGTCTTCAGTCTCATTCCTTCGTGTCTTAGTAAACACTTATTTTAGTACGCATTTAATATTATTATTAAACAGTATTTTAATTTTTTTGTTTAATGTGTTTTTTGTATTTTAATCATTTAGTTTAATAAATATCACGTAAGTAACTTTTTAATGTTATCTTTAATATGTTTTGCCCGGTTGACTTAAGAAAATTCAAATTTACCTCTTGATATCACTTCTAAGAATTCATTTCAATATTTTAACATAATTAACAATGTAATATTATTGTAAGAATACGAAATTCCATTTTGTATAATACAAAATATTTAAATTCATTTTATTAAGACGTAGATGATAAGTAAGGTGGCATTCGCTGAAGCAGCGTCTACTTCGCAGGAGATAATAGTCTATTTTCGTTTAAAGACTCGCGTAATTAAGATATTATGGTATTACTTTGTATATTATCTATTTCATTGTTTATTGTATGTTACAAATGCTGATCAGCAGTTCCCACGTTACTCTCAAGTAGGGCGTTTGAAGATCAGAAAAATAACGCCTTCTGTCATACTTGCGCCCTCCTGTAAAGAGAAGCGTAACTAGTTATCGGTGCGAAAAGACGTCACAACCAAAGTTTATAAAAACCCTTAACATTGCTGTTTTCAATTAATTAATCCGTGGACTTCGTTTCAGCTAAAGTAAAAGCATGCGTCTCCATTTCGTTCGGGCGTTTCTAAATCTTAAAAAATAAAACTTCTCTTCTTAAATTTTTTGCATTTAAAATAAGCCTAAAAATTCGAGAACAGGAAGCAAAAGCTTTCCTCGAGAGGTGTTTAGTGATTTTGTGTTAAATTCGTTTAAATTTCCCCTATTTCTTGGCTTAAATTTTTGTGAGTGGTGTAAGTTTTTGTGCCCTATAATTTGGATTACGAGAAGAATTAATTACCCACATCAGCCGGTAAGATGTTCCGCCCTGCTTAAAACTAACCAAAGCAATACGTAAAAACCGCAACTCGTTCGCTCTCTCTCTTTCCCTTAATAAATAAATAATTTATAAGTAAGAATTACTAGAATTTAAGTTAATCAACATTATTAAGAAAAGCTTAAAAATTCATCTAAATAGTTGTGTTTTGTTTTGTCTTTTGCTTGTTATTTTATTAAATTCGCAGATTGTTAGTTTAATTCCATTGTCACAAAATTTATTCAATATATTAGTGTAAAAAGCAACATTCTATTATTTTACCATACCAAACTCGAAAGAAGTTATTTGGTACCCATAGTAAGAGGTTGGAGAGGAAGTTATCATCGGTAAGAGAAAGCCGACGAGGTGGGTAAATCAGAAATCTTTAGGCTACCTAACGGCCCTGCTTCGACTGACGGAGGAAAACACCGTTGGGAAACATCTTTGGCTAAAAGTAGTAAAACCCATTCGCTACCTAACAAAAAGTTTGTTTCTGAGCGGTGGCTCGCCGGTCAAAAGAGCAGGAGGGGTTGTCTGTGAGACGGAATTTGACTTTGTCTTATTTGAATTTGGGCTGGCCATCCCCAACAGTTTCCAGACAAGAAAACCCGTTCCGTTACATTATGTGTAACAATAACTCTGGATATATACAGTACATGTTTTGTTAATTGTTAATTTTAATCACACATTGGCTCTGAAGATGGTAATATACCGAAACCGGTAAGCCGAAAATAAAAGGTTTTAGAATTGAGAAATAAACGACTGGGTTATTCTTTACATTATTGTTATCACCTCAATTTGGATTTCAATATGAATTTATTATTAGTATTTATTAAAACCGGAAGTGACAAAAAGTAATAAAGATAAGTTAAATAATTGAAAAATTAATGTAAATAACACATTTCGAATTTTATTACAAAATATTTATAAATAAAAAAGTTATGGGTAGGCCCTTATGGGCTGAAACACTCAGCGTATGCAAAAAAAATTACATTTTAGACCGCCCAAAGTTTCTTTTTAAAAAGACCTTTTTCCTTTCCTAAAACTAAAATAAGTTTTAATAGTTACCAAGTTAAGTAATCACGCTGTATATTTTTTAATACGGGATGAATGTCCCGTCTCGTTACTTCTTAGGAAATAAAACTGCTTACTTTCAACTGAACAATAGCAATTTAATTTAAGGGATAGGCAACGGTACGGGAATTCGTCCAAAGGCGTGCCTTTAATTCCACCGACTCACCTTCCGAGTCAGATTTAGATAAGTGCCCGCTCAAAACCGAGACGGATCGCACTCATTAAACGAGCAACAGAGATCGGAGGATAGAAATTTATACGGGTAGAACTATTTACCTTATATTACATATATTACGTAATACTCACAAAGGACTGTTTGGTTTCTTCCACCAGCTTGTGCAGTATCGCTTTATCTTCCGTCCTCATGGCCTTCTTCAGCGTATCCAGGGTAATTTTGATAAGGCTAACGTGTGTCACGGTGCGTACGTGGAACACGCCCGGCAATTCTGCGAAACAAAAGTGCGTTCTAATTAGTTTCGACTTAATGGGAGCGGTGAAAATTGAAGCATTCCTAATTGAAAAGTCGTCCGCTCATAAAATTCCGCTCTAATTAGTGCCGTTTTAGGCCATTGCTTCTCATATTGTGAAGGCGAAATCACCCTTTCGGATTATGTTAATATTACCTTCGTACGTTTCTACCATTCTCTCTGGCCCTAAGTTATTGCTACAATAAAAAGTCGATGTCACTGTCAAGTGTGCAACAAAGATTCGTGGGCAGTTGCTTATGGTTGGTTTAATCTTGCGCTCATTAAGGGGAGGTTTACATATATATATCGGAAAAGTCCAAAAACTTTGAGCTTTTTTTTCAGACAAAAGAAAAGATACACGAAATACGGCTTTTTGTTAATATACGAGGGGAGGTCCAAAAGTTCGTGGAATGGAGGGGATGGAATGCGGATAGGTGCGCTCGCTATGTGTCATTCTGATTGGGGACTCATCATTAGTATATAGGTTAAGCTGCAGCCCTATTGCGTCAGTCGTTTACGAATAGTTGCCTGCTAAACAAGTCAATCCGGGAAGAAACTGAAACTATGGAGAAAATTGAACACGTGCTTATATAAAATTCCTTACCAAGCAAAAGAAAGAAACGCTCAAACCATATTGAATGAAATGCAAACCGTTTTATGGGAACAGTGCCCTAGTAAATCAATGATTTATAAGTGGCATGGTCTTTTTAAACAGGGCCGGGAGTCGATTGAAGACGACCCCCGCTCAGGACGGCCAGTTGAGGCCACCACATCAAACATCGTCGAAAAAGTGGAAGAACTTGTACTGGAATACCCGTTTGAAGAAAAAACAATTATCTGCATTAGTTGGAGTATCAGATACCACCATTTTGCGTATCCTACATGACCACCTGGGTATGACAAAAAGTCAGTGCAAGATGGGTACCGAGAATGCTCACGTCACTTCAGAAACAACAGCGCGCCGATGCGTTCGCGAACAATTTTTGGAGCTGTGTGGAGACGAACCTGCACACATTTGGAGCGGATTGTTACCGGAGATGAAACATGGGTTCATCACTTTGAGACTTGAGTCCAAACAGGAGTCCATGCAATGGCATAAAAAGGGGACACCACCGCCAAAGAAATTCAAAGTGTCAGAATGCGGCTGGAAAGTGATGGCTACTGTTTTTTTGGGATTGTGAAGGAATATTATTGATTGATTACAAAGAAAAAGAAGGAGCATAACCGGAGAATATTACGCAGCGATATTAGGAAAATTAAAGGAGCCCATCAAGGAAAAACGTCGAGGAAAATTGACCAAGGTGTGTTCTCTTGCAAGACAATGCGCCGGTTCACAAAGAGCAGAGTTGCAATGGCTGCTCTGCACAAGCATGGCTTTCAATCAATAGTCCATCCACCCTACAGTCCCAGACTTGGCCCCTAGTGATTTTTATTTGTCCCCCAATTTAAAAAACACTTACGGGGAAGAAAATTTCCGACGACAATGAGGTAAGGAGGCAATTTAGCCCATTTTGAGGCGAAAAATAAAAAATATTTTTATGATGGTTTAGAAAAATTAATTCATAGATCTAATAAATGTATTGTGCTTAAGGGTGATTGAAAAGGAAAAATAGATTTATTGTTTTATTTTATTTAAAACCCTTTCATTCTTCGAACTTTTGGACCTTCCCTCGTATATCGTAGACCCCTCGTATATATATAATCTTAGTCCTCTTCTACCCTAAGGTGTGAGGAAATTTTTGTTAATAACTATATTAAAATTTGAACATTAAAAAAATATATTTTTTTTATGACAAGACCACTATAACGTTCGCTATTTGTATCTAGGTAGCAATGTGCACAGAAAACACAGTCAAACTGCGTAAACTCTAGCATACGCAAAAGTGATCTGAAATTGAAAATAAAAAGAAGAGTTAGAAATATACTAAATTTGTTGGAGGTTATACCAAAATTTAACCAAATAAGTCGAAAGCAAACTAATGTGGCAGGTACCTGGACTTTGATTTGATTATTTTCTGTTTCTTTGTTGTGTGTATGACTGGATATAAAAATGTGGAATATTGCAAATTTTAGTATATTATAGGTATAACTTCCAATAAAAATGGTTTACATTAAGAAAACAAAAGAATTAAGTAGATATATTGAACATTTGAAGAACTAGAACTTACGCAGATTTGAAAAATCATGTTTCTAGAAAAAACGCGTTCAAAGTTTCGCAGTAAAAATTTTTACAAATAGTTCAACATACAGTTAGTCAGCTATTCCAGCGCCATACTTTAATCCTTCTTCTTCTTCATACTTCTGCATTTGCAAAATTTGTTGCTTCCCTTTAGACAGCATAGCAAGTTTTGCAGCGCTGGACACACTCTGCTCTGTCTGTTGTATGCGCTGACGATCAGAATTGACGACGAAATTTTTGGCGTTAAGTCCTACTGCAATTCCCAACGCATTCATTATTTGTAATATAGAAAAGTAACCTTCATTGAATAAATTTGCGGCAATGTAAGTAGCAAGTTGAATTGTTTGTGAGTCGCAATGTAAATCTTTTGGAGCTAGTTTTACACACATGAATTAAACGGGTCGTTTCAGTTTTGACAATTTTTTCCAATGCATCTTTGCAATAAATCACAATAGAAAAAACTTCATAAATGGCTAATTTTTAAATTAGGCTAATAGCATCTTGATTTTTTTTTTGCAAAAAAGGGTCATGTTTAGATGAAGCAAGCTCAACCTTAGCTTCTGCAATGCGCCACTTACACAGGCTGTCTACACCTTTTGGACAATAAATGTATCGTGGATCCGCGTCGGTTGAATACTTATAATGAAATGTAGCCCAAATAGTTGCCCTCATGTTTGATGCAGAATCTAATTGCCAGTCCATAGTACACTATTGTTAAATTATCAATAACTTTGTCAGTCAGTTTACCAGCATCCTTTCCTCAAAGTCCACTCATTCTTTTTTGTACATCTTCAACGCATTCTCTTTTTTTTCTTGGACAGTAACATCGTACGGCTAAAAATCACAAATTGCTTAAAAAGTTGTCTTGTCTCAGTCGCCTATCTGAAATCCTGCGAAAATTTCTTTTATGGCATCGCATCGACTTCCATTTTTCCTGTGCTACTCTAAAGATCCGTAGTGCGGTTACCTTTGCCATCATATTCTGCCGTACCTTGCTCTAGTTTCCTATTGGCGCAATTTTGACAAAGTGCTCATTGCAAGCAATATCTATAACTTTCTTTCTGTACTTTCTGTACTTTCCAATTAAAGTAACTCTATCAAATAAGGATGAAAAACCTAGTTTTTTTCATGAGCCCTGTCCAGATACTGTATAGAGTAGTGGCTCATTTTCTGCTTTAATACTTTCTTCTTCTTCTTTCACGGCTTTCTTTTGAACTAATTTAAAAAGGGCTTTCGACGCAATATGAAAATTATCGGCAAAACCATAATAAATAGAGTTACTGGAACACTTTTTTAAATAAATTGGCATCTTAATTAAAGGTTATCTATATTTTTTTCCAACTTTACACCGAACACTGAATTAGAAAAAGTAATTGCAGAAATATGCAATGCCACAAATACAGCCGCGGCCATAAATGGTGAACGCTTTAGTAATTCAAGAAATACGGTTTCACGAAACTGTATTTATTTGTTACCTTTAATGGCTTTCTAAGAAATTTAGTAAGTGCATCTGCAATAAATTGATACATTTTATGGTAGTTTTCTAAAGCGTGAGAAAGTGTGTTTTAAGCAAAAGAAATATTGTTAGATCAGTTTCTTCAAATGTGTGTTTTATTTCGGATCTAATTGCTTCGTATTATTGTAATATAAATAGCTACTCTGTCGTTTATTTGTGAGCGCGACTGTAGTGACATTTATAATCATTAAAGACAACTATACATATACTAACAAACAATAAGTATAATATTTCGACCCGAGTAGCTCCGAGTCGAATATGGTATTGCATCTAATATGCTCCGTTTGTGTTCAGTACTCACGCTCTTTTAATAAGCCGTAGCGGCTTAAACAATGCAAATATTCCGAAACCGCTTTAACCATGTACTTTAGATATTTGGAACTTTCAAAAAATGCAAAAAACCAAAAATCGATTTTTCCAGTCAAATATATGTAAACCTCCCCTTAAAAGTTTTCTGCAGCGCTAAAGTAAGCTGCAGCATAAGGCAAAAAACTTATCTGCCACACGCACAACATCGATCATGTCATTGGTCAAAACAAAACACACATACATGTCAAATCAAATTGCAATAATTATGTGTTAAAAATTAATAATTTGTTACCTTAAGGTGTATCCAACGCAACAAACAGCGCAAAACATTCGCGAACATTTTGCAATAAACACTCAGCTCAGCGTGGAGAACGTTTAAACGAATGCAACATTTTTATATGTTCTTATGTGTCGGTATTTAATATGACACACCAAGTTAAAGCACATCAGAAGACCTGGTGTCAGACAAAGAAGTAACTAAGAAATAGCTCCCAAAATTTACCCATTGGGGTTTAGTATAGGTATGCAAAATATGCTGGTTTTAAAAAAAATATTTCAATGTTTGTGTTGAAGCCCAGACTGTAGGATTAATAACACTAGTCAACACTAGTCGTGCCACACGAACTTTGATAGCTAATACCATTGTTTATATACATACTAGTTAGACAACCTTATGGACAAAATAGTTAACGAATTTTTGAACATTTTGGACAAAAGCGGTAGATGGCGACACGCCGTTGATGTCCATCTCGATTTCAATAGTAGCGTTCTTTTAACAAGAAATCTCAGATAATCTCAACTCACTAGAGATATTTTGCTAAAAACCCCGTTCTTTTTAAACGACTCACATTGAGATTTATCTGAGATTTTACCTCCCCCTTACCGCTGGCGCACAACCTCGCAGGGTGTGCTGTAGTGAGTGTAAAAAACTCAGTTGGATGGAGGGATACCATAAACAAGTATAAACTCGTTTTTTTTTTCTATAACCCTTTATTTGTGTCAGTTTTTCGTTTGTCAATTGTGAATGGAAAGCACTTAAAACGTGTTTCTATCAACTTGATTTTACATATTACGAAGTTGTTGAGCTTTCTATGCTTGTTGCGTATAGTAATAGGTTAATTTTGATATTAAAAGCAACTTGTTAAAACGAACAATTATTAAATTTTCTTTATGCATTGTGTCACACTTCTATAATGTACTCTTTTAATATGGACTAGGGACTGAAAGTTTGAAGTTAACTTTGACTACTTTAAAGGTCTTTGACAATCTAAACATAAACACGTCTTACCACGCCACACAGTGACTATTTTACGAATTATAAAATATTGAGTACGATGTAATGCGTTCTTTTAGTCGATATCATCTCAGATAAATATCAATTCTCTAGAGAGATAAATGAAGTGAGACGAGATTTAAAAAGAACGCTACTAATATAAGCTTTACAGTTAGACTTCTATATACAATATGGCGCTCTTACGTGTATATTACTTAATTGCAATAGGTACCCCAAGGTCAAGGTCCGTATCACATCCGTATCCATAAGATTACCTCGTAAGTTGTAGGCGAGGCCCGGGGAAAGGAGAGGGTGGATACACGATGACGCTGTGATGACGCGCCTCGCAATCATTCTCATGTTTGCTTACATTAAAAGGTTAGTAAATATTGGGGTATTCTGTTATAATAAAAAGAACTTGAAAGTATATTGCAGGACACGTTCTTGTTGACAAAACATTAATTGAAACATTTTCTAATTTAAGATTTTTTTTTTTTTAAATAAATATTTAAACTTAAAACAAACAAAAAATCACTGAAAAGAGAGAAGGACGCAAATTTGCCAAGAAAAAAGAAAAGAAATACATAAATCTGTATTTCTAAATTTTTAGTTTTCTTAGTTTAAGTATGATGATTATAGAATAATATGATTTTTTTTTTTGTTTTATTAGGAAGAATAAATATTTAGTTTGATAATATATAATCGTTATCTTTTTACTATTTTACTTTACTTTTTCTTAGTTTCTAATTTGATGTTATGTGTGTGTAGTTCTAAGTTTTGTATTATATTTATATAATATTTTTTACTTGATTTACTTATGTTTACTATTACATAATAGTAGAAATTCGTTTTTTATTATAAAAAATAAGTATTTAGTTTGGGAGTACAAATCGCCATTTATTTTTACATATATGCACTACTTTACTTATTAAACGCAGCATACATGATGACGCGTTCTCGCTCTTCTCTTGATTGGCTGAAAAGTTACGAGGTAACCTTGTATATACGGAGCTTGCCCAAAGGTTACCTCGTAACTTTTCAGCCAATCAAGAGAAAGAGCGCGAACGCGTCATCATGTATGGTGTATGGGTGTTTTTTAATAAGTAAAATGGTGCATATATGTAAAAATAAATCGCAATTGATACTCCCAAACCAAATATTTATTCATTATAATAAAAAACGAATTTCTATTATTATGTAATAGTAAGTAATAAGTAAATCAAGTAAAAAATGTTTTGTAAATATATGAAAAAACTATATACGTAGAGTATACATTAAATTAGAACTAAGAAAAAGTCAAAAAGTAAAGTAAAATGGTACATATATGTAAAAAAAATAACGACTATATATTTTCAAACTAAATATTTATTCTTCTTAATAAAAAAACATTTTCTGATTATTATATAATCATAAACATAAGTAAATTAAGTTAACAAAATAACTTATTAATTTAAAAACTAAGAAAACTAAAAATTGAGAAGTAGTTTTATGTAATGTTTTTTTTTTTCTTGGCAAATTTTCGTTCCTTTAGATTTAACCATTCTCTTTTCAGTGATATCTTTTTGTTTTAAGTTTAAATATTTTATTCTTAAAAAAAACTTCCATTTAGAAAATAGTTCAATTAATGTTTTGTCAACAAGAAGGTGCCTTGCAATATACTTTCAATTTCTTTATATTATAACAGAATACCCCAGAATACTAACCTTCTAATGTAAACAAACACGAGAATTATCGCGAGGCGCGTCATCACAGCGTCATCGTGTATCCACCCTCCCTTTTCCCCGGGCCGCACAACTCGCCAATGCGAATGAATCACATATCACACCGATACGGGATACGGGATTCCATCGTTTCCGCAGATAGATAGAACACAGAAATCTGTCTCTCTCTCTCTCTCTCTCTGAACGAGATACCTGTTATATTTATCGCGTTTTCAAATCAATTTACATTCACCGATAGAGTGCACCACTTCCCTGAGCAATACTTTATTTTTCTGACAATGCATTACGTTGGCTAACTAGATATATTACTAACTATCCTAATTATATATTATTAACTATCCTCCTTATTAAACCGCAATTATTTTATTTGCCTCCTCCACAATTTTCCAGGCCGAAATTATTGCCATCCAGATTCGTGCTGAGGGCATCTCAAACTGCATGCCCAAGAATGGAAGCTAGCGGAACATCTAAATGTTACATCCGGAACCGACATGTGGTAGATCATATGGCAGCACCAAAACGTTTGTTAGATCCCAACTTGCTGCTAGGAGCAGTGCCTCTCCTTTTGGAATGGACTCCCAGGCGCAAAACACTGTAAATCTCTACGGCTTCATCCGAATGAGGAAAAACTCCGTAAGCAGGGACAGATTGAGATTACTCACAGGAGTCTTAACTAGGCACTGCGCACTAAATAAATACATACATCGCATGGGACTAGTGAACTCTCCCCTGTGCAGAAAGTGTGGGAGTGTGGAGGAAACTCCTACTGACCTTCTTGTTAACTTCCCGGCAGTGGATGAGGAGTGGCAGACGCACTTTGCGGTCAATCGGTTGGACGAGAATTTTATTGATAGGGTGCAACCTGACTGACAGGCTTAAAATTGACATGAGGGGACAATAGGTCTTTCTGGCCGAGTTGCCTTCTTCAGGTTACACTCGCCCATGGAAAAAAAATAACATGGTTTATATCAACCCAGAAAATACTATTAAGTGTTAATACTTTCATTTAGTTGTAATGAAAATCAAGTGACATTCCAATTTAGCAGGACGATCTGTTAAATTTAAGAGTAAATAATGAGTATCTTTATAGATGACACAATTGCTCATTAAGTTAAGACCTTTATATAGATTATAGAGTTCATATCCATTAAAGCTGCAGGCTTAACTTCAATACTTAAACCCGAAACTTTTAGCAATTCCCTTGCAAATGCGATAGCATAAAAACCTCGTTTGCGACCTTATAATACGACAACATTGATCATAATAATAGAATTGCTCGCTGCTGACTTACCGAGTACCATATCTATTACGGAGAATACGGCCCCAGGAACGACAACTTTTTCAATTCTCCCAGAAGCCGGTGAAATTATCTGGAAGTTAAATGAAATTTAAACAGTCGGGCGTTAGTTAAAGAAACGGTGCAATTACCTCACAGAACCCCTTCTCTACTACATACATTTCCTTAATTATTTCCCTGGAGTAAGTTACAAATTCGTTAGGCGGAAAGAACACGGTTTCGCAGTGAGCGGCTATGTCAGCTACCACGTCCTCTTCCAGTTCCTTCAAAGAAAGACGTTTCTGCTGTAGTTACGTAAAATATGTGAGCTTTGGTAATTTTGGATATTGCATATTTGATGCACTCTAATCGGTAGAGTGGGAAGAATTTAGGAGAACGCGCAATTTATTGTTTTAAGCTAGATTTTTTCTCTTAAAATAATGAATCTAGGCGTAGAATGAAATTTGGGAATGGGTAATTAACAGGTGTGCAAAGCCAATATAAGGAATTAACCACATTACATGTTTTCGTTTCGGGGGCAGGTATCAAATTTTGCAAGAATTGACTGAAAGAAAAGAGTGACACTCTGAATCAAAAGCACTTTTATCAAATAACTAATTTTAAAGATTATGATTGAAAGTTTTAGGACTTTTTTTTATAGTAGTATGCAATCTCACTGTCATATGATAGATTGTGTTTTAAAACGTGTTGTACTAGATAGAGTAGTTTAATGAGATTTCGTTTTTTTTTTAGGTTGTAAGGTACAGCCTGTTGACCAAAAATGTTAGGCATCCTGACCTTCAATACAGTTTTGGGTTTTTTAAGTAAAAAAGTCTTTAAAAGTTTTATAAATTACTTTATTACCGTGAAATTACAACAAAATATATCAATATTTATCAGATCCACCCTTGGCTTTAATAACAGCAGCAATCCTTTGGGGTGTACTGCCTACAAGTGTTGCACATTTCTCTGCACTTATGGCATCCAATTTTTAAATAAAAACATCTTTCAAAGCTGTTTTTTTTTACGTTATATTCTGTTCTTTGATTTTATCTTTTAATATGGCCCAAAATGGTTCGATTGGATTAAGATCAGAGGGCTGCGCTGGCCAGTCCAACAATACAATGTTATTGTCTTTAAACCAGGGCATGTAGTGGCTAATTTATGACAAGGAGTATTGTCTTATTGGAACTTGACGCCACGTAAATTGGTGTCCCCAAAAATGCGCGTTAACGAGGGCATTAGCACAGTTTCCAGTACATTGATGTAGTTTGGCTGCTCATGTGGTCTTCGTAAACGAACATTTTGCTAAAGCCATGCAGATCCAAATCATAATGCTACCGCCTCCGTGTTTTACAGTAGTCATCACGCAATCTGGATGGTATTCTTGGTCGATACGTCGTCTCATGAAAGTTACACCAGGTATTCCAAATACTTGGAAATGAAATAAAAATAACACATCCTAAAATATTCTCGCTTTTTATTGCAAAAGCCGACCCTGGCTGAATGATGATAATTTTTCATTATAGAAAATTGTCAGAATACCTATTTGAAAGGTAGATTCATTTTAAAAAATTTCATCAACCATATTTCATAAAATTTTGATGTCAAAGAGCCCACTGAAAATGGTTTTTCTTATTTTTTGTTCTGAAAGCCCTAGCTTCTTCCAGAATCAGCCAATTTCATTCTTGCCGCCTGAGCACTTACAGCTGCTAACAGCCACCTCAAAAGACAGTTTTTACAATCTCTAAGAGATTCGTATTAATGTCCTGTTCTGGGGCTTCGTTGTCAAGCATTTTCTGCCAGTTCTTGCCTTGTCTCCGTGAATCTTTTACAAGCAGATTACACTGCACACCACGAACATTGCACCAACTTGCTAGTCTCTATTTGAAGCTTGCCTTGTTCATGTAAAACCTGAATTCTCACTCTTTTTTTCAATAAGCAGCTCACTATTTTTGAACATTTTAGAATTAAATGATATAAAATTCGCCACTAGATCACACTTTGTGTTGCGAAGATCAAACAACGGCTGGAAAAAATATTTGAAGTGTTTTTCTCAAACAATTGCTTTTCCTGTGTTTTGATCGCTAGATGTTTTATAGCCCTTCCTATGGTATTATGAATGTTTTTGTTGAGTTTTGACAACAACGTTTATGCCTTCGTATAAAGCGTTTGTTATTGTTTCTAATTTTTTTTTTCCTAATAAACCCAGAACCGAATTAATTAGTAGTAAACATAAGAAAACACCCATTACCTAAGCACGCAACGTTATCTTTCTCTAAAAAGGAAACATATCTACAAGTGTATTTTTCTACGCCTGTTTGACCTTTCGAAGTACGAGGAATTAGCGACAAATGTGAAGCATTTTACCCCCATAAATTTGATCCTAGCAGAATAATTCACATTCGTAGCTAATTCTTGATATTTTGAAGGATAGAAAAAGCAAATATGTTTGCTTTTTAGAGAGAAATAACGTTGTATGTTTTCGTAATAGGTCGTTTTTATTTTTACTTAATTCATTCGGCCTGCGGTTAATAATGGGAGGCCACGTGTTCTAGAAGCAATTCTTTCGAATAAAAGAACATCGTGACACGCGGATATTCATGTGTCTAATAAGTAAATGCATTCGAACGCTACACTGAATACATGCATTTATTAGATTATTAGCGCTAGTTGTTCCCTTCGGTTAGGTCAGAAGGTTCTTTTGTTATATGTTGTCCGCATTTGTATAGATTATATCTTTATATCCATGTATTTCTTTCTATTTCTAGTATATTTAAAAAAAAAAAAAATATGAAATGAAAAAAAATATGAGCAACTGATATTTGATAGATTTTGTTTGAAAATATTGACGAAAATGAGTAGCAAAATACGTCATAAGTAAAATGGGAAAAGCCCTTTGTTTCTCTTCAATAACAACCTAAAGACAAAAAAAAAGAAAAAATAGAAACCAACATACAAAGGTCCAAAAGAAAAATTCCATTTTTAATAATAATAAAAAATAAATAAACACACTCCATTAAAAAGTACAAAAACAAAAAAAAAACAGACAGTAATTGACTTTCAGCAGTCATTAGTAGCAACGCTAGCTAACAGAAGTACGTAGTTCCTGCAAAGGCTTTGTGTTACTAATCAAACACCGTTAGGTGTATCTGTTGTTGTAAAAGCATAAACGTACAGAAAGTAAAGAGAATGTAAACAAAGAGAGCATTGATCACGTTTACCTGGAACAGGGGTACCTTTTCCAATATCGATCCGTATTTAGCCACTTGATACTCTTCGTACAAATAATGGGGCGCGTCTCTCAAAAGAGTGTTAATTGTCAGGCCCTGGTTGTGCACCCATTGCGCCTCCAAGTAGTGGTTCATGCGATTCTGTATGCTTAACGGCATGTGCGTATCAGTCATAAATTTACGAATTACCGCTACCATTTCGATATATAGGGAGCTGTATAGAGGAAAAATGAATTAAAAAATATAATATATAAAGATTATCATGGAGAAATTTAAATAAATAAAAAATAATGTTCTAGTATTACGAAATTGTTCTCGGTTTCACCTAAATAAACAAAAGTGAGAAAAAGATGGTCAAGATGTAAAGAAAACACATTAGAGATAAATAAAAACATCAGAGATAAATAAAACCTATGTAGACTATGTTAATAAACAAAGTGCGGCGGTTTAGGTTTTTGATTCCCACCATATCTCCTCCAAATATTTTAAGTTTTAAAGGAATTGCGTATTACAGATCACAACTATATGACTTTGTTAAATTGGTTGCCTATCTAAAACGCATTAACATAGTGTACGCAGAGAAAAAAGATGTGTTAAAGCAATAAGATACATTTTGCCACAGGTATATATTTAAAGCGGATGAGTCTAACATATTTGATTATTTGGCCATTTTGTCAACAAAAATTAGTTGAATCAAACAAATATTTATTAAATGTCAAATCTAACAATGCACTAAGATATTACCCAATTAACTGTTTTGGGTTCAAAGAAAAAATATATCGTTTTAAATTAAGCAATTCTTTGTTAACGCCGAATTAGTGATGTGTAGTGAACACCTGCATTACAGGCCACGTTATTGATCAATCATTATTGAATTTTACCATCAAATATGATATCAAATGTAATTTGCTTATTCAGAAGACTATTTTTCATTATACCTCTGTGAAAATACTATAGTTACATGCGTATTTAATGTTACATCATATTTTACGAAAGTAAATCTTCGACATCATGGTGATGTAGCACTCGTGTGTTAACATAAACGTAGCATAGTGTGAAATCTTACTGCGTTCGACCTGCTAATGTTAAGGTAGCCGAATAATCCGAGATCAAGTAGCTGACAATCAATGTTCCTGTTATGCATACGATAGTAATTATAACCAGCTCTCGCAATCTAGTGTAGATCACTCTGCCGCCCGTTCCAGATACTAGCAGCATAGAGTACATCATCGCTGTTTCGAACAGATCGGTACCATTCAAATAAAAGTCAGAATGTACATAGACATCCGCCCAGGTATTGACATCGCATACTATTACATTTGTACTGTCTTCATTTGCACCATCACTAAATAAAAGGTCGTCATTAGAAAGTGTTAAACAGGGTAGTATTCATTTATTGGTCTTAATAAATCTAATTGTAAGCTAGCGTCAGTATTTACTCAATGATATACGAAGAGAAGTAACAGCGTCAGTGTTAGAGGAGGAATATAAACTTTTGGAACAAGACCATTTTTTTTTTTAATTTACGTAATCCAAAAAGGGATTTCATCTGTGTTAAATCATGCGCAACTAACTTCTGCCTTTGTCTCTTGTCTGATTGTAAGTCAACTTCATATTTTTGCAATTTATTTTATAGAAAAAAAAAGTGTGGGCAACGACCATCTAGCCATAATTTATGCTAGACAGAAGCATATAAAATTGCTTCTGCTGTAATAAACATAAATGTAATGTTAAGGGAAAAAAAAAACAATAGTTTAAGGCATATTGTGTACTCAGTGACATTAGAACTCTTACGCCTAGAAGCAATAATTTGTGCAACTTTATTTTTTGGCAATATTATAGCCTTACATCAGAAATGAAACGATAAAATTTGCAAGAAACTTTATTTAAATGTATTATGAAAAAATAATAATAATATCTCCTTGTGGCAGCTCATTCCAAGCAACTGAAACTTTGTGGATTAAGTTTGTTAAAGTCTATGGAGGATGGTGCAAAGTGAACAGTCTCTTCCCCATGATATCCCGCACATGTTCAATGGTGTTTAAATCCGGTGAATGGGATGGCCACGGCAAAACGTTATCGTCTCCTTGTTGAAGAAAGTCCATAGTTCGACGAGCAATATGGGGACGTGCATTGCCTTGCTGCAAAAGCATGCACGGACGGCCATCTGGATAAGGTAGTAAAGTGGTCTGTAGAACATCATCAACATAACGCACAGCTGTCATACTACTTCAAATAAAGAGAAGTGGTGATCGACTACCAAAATCAATAGTACCCCAAGCCATTACTCCAACAATCCTATGTACATGCCTCTCAACAACCCGCGTCGTACTCTTTTACGGCCATCGTGCGTACCTAGAGAGAATCGCGATTCATCGCTGAAGACGGCATTAAAATGTTGACGACAGTGGTCGGTAGTCAAAGGAAGCACTAATCGCGAACGATATGGAAAGAGTACAAAGGCTCAAATACGTTGATATAGTGTACGCATAATAATAATGAACTTTCTTCTGTAGGAAGCACTAATCGTGGACGATATGAAAAGAGTCCAAAGGCTGAAATACGGCGATATAGTGAGCGCTGTTCTGTCCACACACGATATACACGTATTACTGTTATTGCAGTACAATTAATACTGCAGCCAATTCCGCGATAGGACAAACCAACATCTCGATAGGCAATAATTCTACTCCTGTCAAAGTCACTAACACAATGAAAATTTTGACGACTTCGAAATTTAGGCATTTTGTTACTTAACACTCGTAGACGGACGCCCAATAACTAAACATTTCTGTGCTAGTTAGCTCTCATAAACATATTTCTTCACAATGAAATAAGAGATATTTCGCAAAAAAAATTATCCAAGATAAAGAAGTTCACATTCTTATCATGGCTTGCTTTAAATATAGTCATTCTGATGCCAAATATCAAGTTGAACAAATTATTCCTTCTAAGTGTAATACTTCTAATGTCACTGACAATGAGTGTATTTAAAATTTGGTTGTATTGTTTTCGCAGACAGGGCAGACTTTAGGATATTTTGATTTCCCTTGCACACTTGGTCGTCCAGTTTAATATATCGCGTAAACAGTTTTAAAATAGCCACAGTAACTGATATAGCATCATGCATATATTATTGGCTATAAAACTTAAAATGATCGCCAATATTGACTCCAACAAACATTAAAGACCAGGAAAAGCGATTAATTATTTCCTCATAGCGTAGACGTTGAAATATCAAAGTTTTATCACTTTTTTATCACTATTTCAATCTGCATTTCGTGCAGGAGGATATACACAAGTATTAAAATTATTCCACGAGTCACGACAGATGCGCTCAAGCAAAAAGTGGTTTGATTAAAAACATCACAAAACAGAATGGATTAATGCCCATAAAGGTAACGTACGTAATGAATTCAAAAGTACAGCCTTTAGCATTCATTGTAATAAAATTGGTCATACTTTTGACTTTGACAACCTTAAAGTTTTGGTTACTGGACCCCAATACAAAAAAAAAAAGTTTTTTTTTTTTAGAAATGCGTTACATTAATAAATTTGTTGACTCCATCAATTTTAGAACGGACATTGAAAACCTTAGTATCTTAGTACCGGTCTTTTAGTTTAATTGATTTGAATTGTTTGCGTTTGCCATTCATAAAAGTATTTAAGTTTTATAGTATTTGATTCTGTTTTGTGATGTTTTTAACCAAACAACTTTTGGATTGTGCATATCTGATGTGTTTCCTCGAAATTGAAAATTAAAATATCGCAAGGTCTCTTTACGCATAGTAAATTAAAATTTGTCGACTACGGTATAGCATATACTTACTCACTATAACAAGCAGACATATAATAAATCACTGCAGTACAATAAGCGATGTACAACAAGTAAATGACGTATTTTGAACATCTTACTATGGCAACATTCACTTTGAAACTATTCTCTATTCTTCTAATATACAGAACCACCTAAAACAAAATCTTATAAAGAATAATTTCAATAACAAGACAACTGAACAAGTTGTTAGAACAAGGTTTCCTTCAGCACACGAACAATGTTATATTTCGACATATTGTCGAAAATGTTCTTGCAACCGCCAATTATTGTAGCTTTTTGTCATGTTAGTAACGTATGTAGTTAATCACTTACAAAGGCTGTACAGCATTTATTGTTCTTGACAGAAGGGATTGTCCTCACAACCAATATCCATCAAAGAAAAGCCAACATTGGTTTCTCTACAAAAATGCAGCTGTCACGAAACTGTAATAAATTGAACTAGAAGCTACTCAAGAAGAGATTAAGTTAAGCAATTACTCTATAAATTCAAAAAGGTGTAGACGCAAATCTAGCTATATACCGGGTGTCCAGCCTAAGATGCAACGGTCCCTAGCAGATTTACAATTGTCTTTTTGAAAAAATGTTGCATCGAATCATATTCCACACATGTTAAAATTAGTTACAGTAATGGCGGACTTCCGGTTGCAGCGGAAGTAGATACTAGCTTTATTATTTTAAACGGAACACTCTGTATATTATTATACCTTTGTTGTTTCCGAATTACGTGACCTTCTTTAAAAAAAATGACATTTGCAGTGTCTTAGGTGTTTGAAAATATCTCAGAAAATACGAAAGTTAGAAAGATGCGGCTTTCAGTTTTCGCTTAACCGTGAAACAGCACACGTCTTTTATTTTAAAATTGTCCCGTTTAAATTACAGCGTTATTAAATAAGGATCTGTAATTTTTTAAATTCAAAAATTATGGATAAATTGATTTTTTTAAATTGAATGGTATAGCAATTTTTACTTAAGTGGAAGTAAAATTTAATTTTTTTTCGATTTTATATGGGTAAGAATATGATTCGAGGCAACATTTATTTGAAACATTTTTTTCAAAAAGACAATAATAAATTGGCTAGAAGCCGTTGCATCTTACGCTGGACACTGTATTTTATATTGCACAGTTTTAACTACCTTTTACAGCTTGAGAATTTTTAATAGGCTTGGAATCGGTAGCTACTAATTTGCATTACAGAGTATTGCCAGATAGGATCATTTTTGTTTTATTTCTTACAACAATGGCTTTAATTTAACAAGAACAAAATTCTAACAATAAAGTAATGCTCAAAATAAATGGGTAAATTAGATAAATACTCTAAATATCCAAATAAATAGTATAGCAATAACTAAGAAAACCAAAAGTTCATTGAAACAATATAACAAAAAATAACATTAATGAATAAAATAGCAACTCGGGAAATCAAAAACATATATCTAATGATAATTACCCACATTCAGAAAAGTAGAAGTATGTGAAAAAGACGATGCAATAAATATAATCTCAAAAGGTTACACTTTAACTTCCAAACAAGCAATTTAAAGAGAAATAATTCAATTTGTAAATCTACTTGATAATAATATTTTTAAAGTTAATGATGAATGATTCTAGAAGCGCGCTGCTAAAAGCATCGACGCGTCACTTAGATTAAGCAGTTATATTGGACAGATATATATTCTTGCCATATAGAACTCTGTTTAGTTGGCACCATTTGTGCTTCACTTATTGTTAGAGGGTTTTTAACTTGTCTTTATGAATTATAGTTGCTGTGAGTACACTAACACTCTAATGTTGGGAAATTTATCAATTGCTTCTTCCCTGTCCAGATTTATATCAAAGCCAAAAGACTAAAAACTATTTCACGTATTTGTTATATAAACACACCTTCACACGCTTCAATTACTGCAACTTACTTTACAACGCGTAAAACTAGCTTGAAACCTAAAACCATCCATCCATTAACTATAATATTATCAAACGTACATTGACTGACGACTAACGGCAAGAACTTCCGAATATTCCACGAACACTCTTCTCACTTAAATAAATTTTGCCGAGCTACGGTTTTATGGCGAATAACCAAATGAAAAGCATCCCTCTGTCCTGAGAGAAACATTCCGAGCAATAAATGCTGTAGCCATCCTTCGCGCGATTCAGTCCAATTATTTAGAGAAGTATACACATGTTTGCGTCTTCATCGTATCTTTTAATGACCACATGTTTACTGTTGCGGAAATTAAAAAAATGCGTACAACTCTTTAGGCTACGTTTTGTAATATTTTAATTTTCTAAATCAGTGTTTTGTGAGTTAGTTCTGATATTTTACAAATTATATATTGCTACAATAATTTTATACTACATCAGGTCGATGGTCAAACTAATTGAAATCATTAAAGAAGAAGTTTAACATTTAAATAGAAAGCTGTAATCTATATTTTTACGGAAATTTTAAAGCTTTTTGAGCAAATGTCCAAAAATACTTTTTAAGTAAATGTAGCTATACAATAAAGGAGTTTTAGTTTAATTTTATTTATGATTTTTTGAATTTCTGCAGTTTTTAGAATTATTTTTATATTTTTTCTTTTATTTAGGATGGGTTTTTAAAATTTATGATTACTTTTTACAACTAAAGTGCTTTTGAATTAATTTATTTTGTGCTATTAATTAGATCACGTTTTATTTTTAGTTATTACCCAATTTAGAATTATTTTCTGCTTATATTCTTAGGCCGGTTTTGCATTATCCTTAATTTACTATGAAACTTTGATATAAATTTGCTATTAATTATTTCGAAGGGTATCATACAGAAAAAATTATTTGTAAATTTCGTACGAAATTTTGCACTAAATATTTAGAACCCGTTCCATTTTCTCATTAAATTTACATACGAAAAGTACGTGCGCAATGCGTGAATTGTTAATTAAGTCCAGTGGGATAGCTCGGTGTTTCTCGTGCTATAAAAATCACTCACTTTAGGTTGACATAGGCAACGCAAAAATACACGGTATAGTTTGTAGTTGAGTCAAAGCATAAAGAAGTTCTGTTCTTTATCGTATAGCTGTATCACCATCCATTTTAGAATAATGCTGTGGTCATGTCAACAGGTTGAATTGTTGATTGAGTATTCAAAATTATCGCAGATAAAGATAAAATTGATTGATTGTATAACAATTTGTTAAACATAGACAGTTTTAAAATCTATAAAAATAGATAGGTACATACAAAACATTGAATTTTATTTTTAGAATTATATTTTATCCCTAACTTGTGTTGAAAAATTGGCAGATCTATGGCCACTTGGTTGTTGTACCTCACCAAGGTTTCAACATTTTGCTCAGCAACTTCATCTATATCGATGTAGGTTAAGTTTTTAGTAGAGCACTATGGATAAGCTTATTGTCACCATCTGAAAGTCCAAGTACTATTAGACTATTTGTGCCTTTATAATTAAAGAGTAAAATCTGTCAGATACAGGTGCTACTCATGTCCGTCAAAACAACCTAGACAATGAGGAAATTGCCAAAGTTTATCGAATCGTTCGGCAATTGACAGACAGTTTAAATAAAAACTTCGACAATGGATCGTCAGTTCTTAATCCGGAATTTAATAAATTTAGAATGCCTCTTTATTCAGGTCGCATAGTTATCCAATTTTTACATCATATTTTACGGAACTGTTACAGTTGAATTTAAAGATGATAGCCATAACAGCAATACTTCTTGATCAGCTATTTGAGGGAATATTAATCAACTTACAAAATTTTGGTACTAAATCTTTTACTTTAAATATCAAACAAGCATGTCCATTAACTTCTAAATATTTGATACTAACTTTTACACATAATTTTTTTTGTGTATGACACGTAAATAAATTTTCTTTTAAATTCAAAACTAAAGGCTCTGCTTCGATAAGCCATTAAAAAGTGCCCCTAAAGCTATCGGGTTAAAATTAAAGCAAAGGAGTACTACTGTCACATACTATAAATACCAAAAATTAGCTCAATCGATGCCACCCCATTCGAGATATTAACATAAGGGTGGAAAAATTCAATATTTTTTTTCTCAGGAATTACTTAAGCTATCACGTTCAAAAAAAATATGTAAGTAAATACTAATTATGGGCATTCTATAAAAAATCAAGAACTAATTCCCTCTATTCAGTTCAAAGTTATTATTATTTTCCCTTTTCAGGGGTGGTTTTTTTAGTTTGGTCAAGGTGCCAACTTGGCTTTTTGTTATATTAGACCGT
Organism: Protaetia brevitarsis; assembly: GCA_004143645.1. NCBI lineage: Eukaryota > Metazoa > Arthropoda > Insecta > Coleoptera > Scarabaeidae > Protaetia > Protaetia brevitarsis. Next base: position 3,468,607 of record RXPK01000247.1, read on the forward strand.
ATGCATTAGGTTTATATATATTTTTTTTCAGTTTTTTCTGTGTGGTAGAACATGTAAATAAAAAATCAAATCTCTTTGAATGATCTTAGTAAGAACAACTTGTTATTCTTTATTTTAGGGTTAAAACAATTATTCATCCATCAATTTTTTGTATTTTTTTGATTATCTGTATGTATCTTTCAGCTCTAGTAGTTATAAAAGCATCGAAATATAATAGAGAAAATTATAACAACAAAATAATATTTATTTCCGTACATGCAGTTGAAAGTTATTGTTATTTTTCCTTTTTGAAGGGCGGTTTTTTTTTTGAGTTGAGTTTAATGTGTCAATCTGATTTTTTGTTGTATAGTAATGTATGTATTTGGGTTCATTATATATTTTTTTAAGTTCTTTCTGTATGGTAGAACATGCAAATAAAAACGGAAAATCATCGAGCAGTTTCAGGATTATTTATATCTTGTACACTTCAGCCCTAGTAGTTATGAAAACACTGAGCTAAAAGATATAGCTGTAAGAATAAATAATAAGAAGTAGTATATTATTATATAATATATTATCTGTTGTTACATTTATTATTAACATATATGTATTCATAGTCAATATAAAATAATATTTAGCTCCGTACACGAAGGTCAAAGTTCCCTTTGGGGGGTGGTTTTTTGAATTTAAGGTTCCAACTTGACTTTCTGCTGTATAGTAATGCCTGCATTTGGATTTACTATATACTTTTTTCCTAATAAATTCTTTACAAGTGATGTCATATGAACTGAGAAGTATGCTCTTGATTTGCAACCTTCACTGATTCTTCTGGGAAGAATGAATAGCTCCAAATAAGTATTTATCATCTTCATCGTTTATTTATTTGTTTAAGTTTTTTCTTCCAGATATTTTTATTAGCAAACCACCGCGATTAATACACTTATGTGAGAACATATTTTAACTTACTTTCTACAGCACTGCTGTTTATTCTACATAAAGAAATTACATTAAATAACAGTCTCCAAACTCTCACAATCAAATAATTGTCATATTAAAACAAATTATGCACGTCTCAGAACATTGATTAAAGAAATATGTATAATAAATGTATATATCTATTTGGCAGTTAGAACAAAAGTAAAATACGAACAGCGGTTCTATTCAACATTAAGAAAATCATAACAACTATAAATACATAGCTTGTTGCAATAACAAATGTGGATAGAATTATGTTGTTATTAGAACAATAAATATCTAGCAGAGATTTGATTGATTTATGTTAATATGTTATATCATATAAAAACGTATATATTGTACCAAAACGCATAGATTTATAGGTAAAAAAAATCAAGTCGAATTGTTAATTCCACCTTGAAAAAGCATCCCCCAAAAGGACAAAATAACTTCGAACAGCGTGTGCAGAATTAAATATTATTTTATTGTTACAATATTCTATTTTATATGTCGATGCTTTTATAGATACTAGGGCTGAAATGTACATACATGTAAATAACCCTGAATCCGATCGATGAATAATTTGAATTTTATCCTTAAAATAATCAATAATCCAATGCTGCTGCTAAGATCAAAGAGGTTTTATTTTTTATTGTATTACTTCATTGAAAGAACTTGACGAAATATATAATAAACCCAAATATAATTATATACTCATGCACATATAATAAAAAGTCAAATTGGCACCTTAAACGCAACTCAAAAAAAATCACCCCTCAAAAAGGGAAAATAATAACAACTTTGAACTGCGTGTACGGAATTAAATGTTATTTTATTGTTACATATTGTTTTGTATATTTCGGTGCTTTTATAACTAATAGGGCTGAAACATTTATACAAATAATCCTGAAATTAATCGATAAATAATTATTTTAACCCTAAAATAACCAATAACAAATTCCTCCTACTAAAATCATTCAAAGAGATTTGATTTTTTATTTACATGTTCTACCACATAGAAAAAACTGAAAAAAATATACAATAAACCTAAACGCATATGATCTAATATAACAAAAAGCTAAGTTGGCACCTTAAACCAAACTCAAAAAAACCACCCCTAAAAAGGGGAAAATAATAATAACTTTGAACTGAATGGAGGGAATTAGTTCTTGATTTTTTATAGAATGCCCATAATCAGTGTTCACTTACATATTTTTTTTGAACGTGATAGCTTAAGTAATTCCTGAGAGAAAAAATATTGAATTTTACCACCCTTATGCTAATATCTCGAATGGGGTGGCATCGATTGAGCTAATTTTTGGTATTTATAGTATGTGTGACAGTAGTACTCATTTGCTTTAATTTCAGCCCGATAACTTTAGGGGCACTTTTCATTGGCTTATCGGAGCAGAGCATTTAATACAAAATTTTATACCAAATTCGGTATAATGTAAAACTGGCCTTAGAGCAATTTGTTTTGATTAATTTTCTTATATTTCTTAATTATTTAATTAATATAATAAACATTACTTATTTACTTGTTTTTTTTTTCGGCATAATTTAATTGCAGCATTATGAGTTTTAAAATTTGACACATAAAACTTGACATTTAAAATGAGCTGTAAGATTTATAAAAACAAAGCCATATTTACATAGGAAAATTTCAAGTGTACGCGTTTTTTGATTCCACAACCCTACTTTTGGTGTATGCTACGAAATAAGAATAAATTCCACACAATCCACGACCTTATTTATACAACAAATTAAGGCGTATTACGGGCAATTTTCTTTTGCTTTTACACATTGCGACAACTCGTCTCTTATAACAACTACAGATGATACTTCATTACCAACAGCACAGAATAAACATTATACTTTACCCTATAAGTCATTAAGATCCTATTTAAACGCAAAAATCTGAATATCGGCACGAATTCCAGCGGTATCAGCGCCAACAGGTCGAAAATGAAGCCGACCTTCGAACACTTATTCGCTACCAAATCCGAAAATTTCGTGCAAACACCTGAAGCAGAAATTCAAGCGTATTAACAAAAAGACGAGTACCCGTCTAGTAAATCGCTTTACGGATAACGGGTGTACCTTTATCATCTTCCACTGCAGTGCACGTATGCATAATGTAGTCGACGGTGTAGGTAAAGCAAACGAAACACATAAATATGTAAGACATCTTGCCGTATTTGGCGTTACGCATGGTTTGCCATGGGTAAAATACGGCCACGAGACTGACTAGAACAACGTAGAAACTCTCCCACACGAATTGGAATTCAGACGACGGCCTTAGGATCCAGGGAAAAGTTGTGCGAATAAAGACACCGTCGTGTTGAGAATAATCCGCGTCCTGTGGGAAAGAATACGTATTTATTACATAATAATTTTATGATGAATATTAGAGGATCTACTAGGTGACTAATGAATTAGAATCCATTATTTAAATACGCTAAGCCATTTAAAGTATGAGTATTGAAATAAATTTTATTCTGGGATACGCTGCTGAGTTTGCTTCAATGTCATTATCATTTATGGTTAATCGGTCATTTCTACATGGTGTTTCTTCAGCACTGCTGGAGATAGCTAAGCTAATACCGGTTTACAAAAAGGGGGATAAATATCTTATGTCAAATTATAGACCAATATCTATTTTGTCATCTTTTTTAAAAATATTTGAATAACTAATTTTCTTTCTGTGAATAAATTCGGAACATTAAGCCCTGAACCAACTTGAATTTGTTAATTTTAAATCTACTCAAAAAGCTCTTGTTGTGGCGTTAGCCCACATTTACAATTTTCTTGACAGTGGGGGTCTGGTTTTGATTTAGCTCATGCATTTTAGATCATGAGCTCTTGCTCCATAAATTATCACTCTATGGTACAAGAAGACGTTGTTCGCAGAGGATAGCATCGACCTTGAATTTCCGTCCCCAGCTTGTGTCAGTTAGATGTCTAGTTACAAGGTGTGCCGCAGGAATCTGTCTCGGGTCCTCTTTTATTCGTTATATTAATCAATGATCTACATTTTTTTTCTAGTAATTACCAGTAATTACAGTAATAGTATGGGGTGGTAATGATAAGGATGTGTCTGACACGCTTCTATTTACGCTAGTAATATGTCTTCGTGGTAAAATCGTAATTAATTTAAATATTAATGTTTCTAAAACTTTTTACAACTATAAGGCGCAAACTGAGAGATCACCATTAGTTCATTAACATGGTAAAATGATTCATGTGGTAACACATGCAAAATTTTTGGATTGCCACGTGGATACTTATTTATCGTGGGAGCCTTTTGTTCACAGTTGTGCTCGTTGAGTTACGCTTTGTTCAAATTCAGATGTTGCGTTAACATTGAAACCTGTTTTTTTAGGGAAAAATATGTTATTTATTCGAAACGAAAGGTAAGAAATGCTAATGTTGTAAAAACTCTCAAGAATAAGTATTCCAAACTCTAATACATATTCCAATCGATGCATTCAATCCTGCAGTAAAAAATACCACGTTCATTCTGTTTATAATGGGAGAGTTGATATCAACAACCTGCATACTGAAAGTGCTATAAACTTGAAAACTTTTAAACAGATCGCAGTGGGTTTTTTCAAATTCAAATTTCTACTAGAAGTTCAAAAAATCGAATAATCCAGTGGCGTAGGACACCCTGCTCTTATTAAATTACTCAAATAATTCCGAAAAAAATAATGCCAATTTCAGGGCGATCGACAACTCTATGAACCTCTAAAAAAATATTGTAAAATGTGTGGCAAGAACACGATAGCTAGAAGTAAAAATAATTGCTATATATATGCCTCTTTGAATTATAGTTTACATTCATTAGCTTAATAACTTTCTACATTAGTTTGTTGTCTGCTTAATGCAGCTGCTATCATACATTATTTGTCCCTTTTATTTATAATGTTGAAAACATAGCATCATTTTGGCGCCCAATAAGGGGTAGACTAGTAATAATTATATATATATATACAGTTGGGTATGTGATATTTACTAATTTATAAAATAACCTGTGGAAAGGAAGAGAAAGCAGATGTTGAACGATTTCAGCAAAATTTGCATGGAAAGTTAATGGGCTAAAACAAGCCGTAAAAGAAATAAACGCGGTAGAAAAAGAAAGGCAAAAAGAAAGTAGTTAATTCAAGAAGGAGCTAAGAAACAGTTAAGAAGAATATATGGAAGAGCGAAAGAGAGGAAAAACATTCAGCGATGTTGTAAAACCAATAACATTTAAGCATAAAGGCTCTACTCGGATAAGCTATTGAAAAGTGCTCCTAAAGCTATCGGGCTGAAATTAAAGCAAATGGGTACCACTGTCACACATACTGTAAATGCCAAAATTGGCCCAATCGATGCCACCCCATTCGAGATATTAGTATAAGGGCGGAAAAATTCAATATTTTTTCTCAGAAATTACTTAAGCTATCACGTTCAAAAAATTATGTAAGTAAACGCTGATTATGGGCATCCTATAAAAAATTAAGGACTAACTCCGTTCATTCAGTTCAAAGTTATCATTTTCCCCTTTTGAGGGATAGTCTTTTTTGAGTTTGGTTTAAGGTGCCAACTTGGCTTTTTGTTAAATTAGACTTATTTATTATTTAGGTTTACTATATGTTCCTTTCAGTTTTTTCTGTGAGGTAGAACATGCAAATAAAAAATAAAATCTCTGAATGTAAGAGAATTTATTTGGAAAAAAGTGAAAAAAAATATATAGTAAACTCAAATGCAGGCATTCCATCAAAAAAACCACCCCCAAAAGGAAACTTTGAACTTCGTGTACGGAACTAAATATAATTTTATATTTATTACATAATATATATATATATATATATATTAATCGTAAATGTAACAAGAGATAATATATATAATCAAATTCCCTTCTACCATAAGTGTCGGGATTAACTATTATATTTCATGTACAAATTTGCACCACAGTTTCTTGTTTTGCGCCATATATCTTGCTTCTGTCCATGATTTTCCTTTCCTGTCTAAGATTTTTCCTACTGTGCTGTCCCTTGTTCTTTCGACCTTCCTCTCTTCTTCTAATCCGTATTCTTTGCTTCCCATATCTTTTAAACTGGTCTTCTGTTGTCCATTCTTTGCAAGTGTCCCCACCAACTCAACTGCCTACGCTCTATAAATTCTAACATTGACTCGACACCAAGTCTTTTCTTATTTGTTCGTTTTCTAACCTTGTCTGTCTTGTCAATCTCTTCACGCCTCTTAAGTACCGCTTTCTGCCGCCTGCAACTTACTCTTGCTGCGCCGACGTAATGTCCATGATTCCACAGCAAACGTAAGGATTGGTTTATATATAGTATTCACATCAATTTTTGGTTTTTCTGGAATACCTTTTTTATTTATGAAGGTTTTACTTAAAGCGTAATAAGTCTTCATTGCCTTTTCAATGCGTGTGTTCACTTCTACTTTATGTTGTCCCGTATTTTCTATCGTTACTCCTAGGTATTCAATCTTTTGTATCTGTTCAATTTTTTTCTCCATTTATGTGTATATTGATGTTCTCCTTTTCTTCACTTATTACCATCACTTTTGTTTTGGCTATATTTAATTTCATTCCTATTTCTTCTAAAAAGAGATAATATATTATATGTATAATAATATACTATTTATTCTTACAAAATTATTGCTTATACCTCGGTGCTTTCATAACTACTAGGGCTGAAATGTATAACACATGAATAATTCTGAAACCAATCGATGATTTTCCTCTTTTATTTTTATTTTTTTTTATTTGTATGTTCTACCACACATCAGGGACTTAAAGATATATATAAGGAACCCAAATACATACATTACTATATAACAAAAAATCAAGTTGGCACACTGAACTAAAAAAAAAAACCACTCCTCAAAAAGGAAAAATAATGATAACTTTGAATTGAGTGAACGGAATTGGTCTTTGTTTTTTTATAGAATGGCCACAATCAGTGTTTACTTACATATTTTTCTAAATGCGATAGCTTAAGTAATTCCAGAGAAAAAAATATTGAATTTTTCCATCCTTATGCTAATATCTCGAATAGCATCGATTGAGCTAATTTTCGGTACTTCGGTATGCGTGACAGTAGTACTCATTTGCTTTAATTTTGCTTTAATTTCAGCCCGATAGCTTTAAGGGCACTTCTCAATAGCTTATCGGAGTAGAGTCTTTCTGTAAACTCTAGCTGCCAATATAGAAAGGCTGAAATTTTTTGTAGTTTCAGGGTGACTTCCATATTAGCAATTTTTTTAAATAATATATAAATCTATCCTTGAGTATTTTTTTCACTATATAGTCTGAGTTTAAAGGGAGACATATCCTTGGAGTTATTGGTATTTTGTTATAAACTTTGCTCCTTAATAGTTCATTCCCTTCTGGGTATGCGTCTAACGATGATGTGACACTTCTTCTCGTATTCTTGTTTTATAGTTGTGTTTATCTCCATTCCGAATAAGTGCTTTTTTATTGTTATTGACTGATCGACTTAAGTATGCCAAACGCATTCCTTAAATTAAGCTGCAGTGACAAGTCTCCTTATAGGCCACTGCATTGCAAGGACACCTACAGAAAATTGGGATCAATACTAGAGATACCAACTGCAGACTGTGTAATGAGATGACAGAGAACGTTTACAATATTCCGTGAGAATGTGAGGCTCTGGGCGCAGAAATACAAGCAATTTTTGGCAAGTAAAAAATGAGCTCAGAAGATTATTTCGATCAAGTACAAGTACAAGGTGATGCAGGGTACTAAGATACTGGATAAGGGATATAATTTAATTGGTAAATGAAATGGGAAACCAAATACAAAAAAACCGAGAGGTTACAGTGTTTCCGGCGACTTCAGGCCAGACGGCTCCTATAAAAAATATATGCGAAAGTATCCTTCTTTAAATGGAAAAATGCTGGCAAAATTTCTATTCCTCCATTTTACTGACATACCGTCAGCTGCAGAGCCCGGTTCTGGGCCCGATACTCCTTTTATTAATGACATTGTCAAATTTATTAATTTGCTTTCTTTTTATAGACGGATGATACTAGTGCTGTGGTTTGTGGAACCAATACAGACCTGTACAGACCCGTGACCGTGAATGAATGAGGGTCTTTTATACTACAGAATCCAGAATTGATTCTAAAGTTGATACTCAGCTAAATGGCGAGTTGTCGAGGGATCGAAGCTGTATTAATCTACTAAGTATCTAGTTGAATAAGTCACCTAACTTCTTTTCTCGTATGGTAACTGACACTTCTGGTGCCATCCAATGGAGAGACTTGGATATGCACTTACTTATTTTGACCAGGTATAACTTACGAAACTATATTCTAGGATTCATCTCTGGCAGATAATGCCTTTTTCGCCCAAAATCGCAAAATTCGTTGTATAAGAAGCGTCCAAGCCACTCTTGTACGTTGCTGAAATTTTAGCAACCCTTATTTTTTATTTTTTATTCCTAGTTGTATTTATATTTACGTTTACATTTATATTTTATTGCATAATAAAATCAATCTAATCTAAATCGAATGTAAGATTTCTCTTTAAATCCAAACGAAGCATTTTAACGTCGGTTCTACTTTTATAGTGTCATCTTAATTTGAAATATTTTTAATTTAACATTTCTAGCATTTATTTCACTATCTATATTAATCATAACATCAATCCCTAATATTCAACACCGTAATGAATGTTGGAATAATATTTTAGTTTCTTTTAGAGTAACACGTAACTTGGAGTAATTTATTCTAGTAGGTTTCGGAAATATCTACATTTAACTGTAGGTAACAAATATTTGTAGAAGGAATAATAGGATTACGCCTGTTGTGAACCGCGCACCGGTCAAATACACTTTCCGGATTAATTATAAAGTAAAGCGGTGGCTATACCTTTCCCGGGAAACTATTCCAGGTTGGCAAACGACGCAAAAAAGCACCGGATATTGTACACCTACACAACAAATGTATGACAGTAATGAGAATTCATTAATAGTTTATATATAGAATCGACATTTAATTGAATGCTTAAATATGGATTTGCATAAATATGGGTAAGTAAAGTTTGCCTATGAGTTTTGGAATTATCCCAGAACTAGGTTAATGAATTTCAAATTGTACCAATGTTAGTATATTGGATGATAGGAACTGGTTGTATAACAAAGAAAATTAGTTCTTTTTTTTTTAAGAATACCTTTTCAAAAGAAGCGCTTCCTAAAATTTCCTTGATTGTATAATTGTAGATAATGAAATTATTTGTCATTAGGAGTTTGTTTCGGTGTGGCAGGAAACATTCTAGGACGCAATATCCCATTTAATGAAGTCAATGTTCAATCGTATTATGATTTTTGCTTGTGTGTTTGCTTACACTTTTGTATGCAGGTGTTCTACCCAACTAGCTTACTAGAATTTTATGAAA